>JAUPFR010000007.1:5727545-6927545 GCA_036925125.1 Oreortyx pictus
TGAAGGGGGAGAAGGAGAAGGATGGGGTTCACCTGGGGGGGGGGGGGGGGGGGGGGTCTCCGCTTTTAAGGCTGCACAGAACCGCACCGGCCCATTCAATGGTGAGGTCGCGAAGCCGAGCGCGGAGGTAAACACGGCGGAACGCGCTTACCTGCGCCCAAAGTTGCACAGAGCACGGCCAAAGTCAGCCACGAAGCGCTCATATTCCTTCACTCGGTGCGGTTTGCTTTTTGTTTTTCTTTTTTCGTTTTTCGTTTTTTGTTTTTTGTTTTTTTTTTTTTGGCGTTTTGGTTTTGTTTTGTTTGTTTGTTTGCCTGTCTTGTTTGTTTCTCCTCGCGTGCCCCTTCTTTCCCAAGGGGAAATATAAAACGTATTCAAAATAAAAAAAAAAAAAAAAAAGAGAGAGAGAGAGAGCTGGAAGCGGAGGGGGAAAAAAAAAAAAAAAAAAAAAGGAGGAGGGAAGCGACGCGCTGCTCCTTCTCGAGAAAAAAAAATAAAAATAAAAAAAAAAATCAAAATAAACGAAGAAAGAAAAAATAAAAAAATCCTGAAAAATCGGATTTAATTCCTTCGCAGTTGCAAAATGTATCCAGTGGAGAGGAAGAGCCCGACCCGCTCCGCCCGGCCCCGCCGCTCGCTCCGCGCTTTCCAAGAGTTTCTTTCGCTGCGCTTTTGTGCTGGGAGCGCGGCGTGCACCGCACACCGCCTCCCCCCACTCCTCCTCCTCCTCCTCCTCCTCCTCTTCTCCTCCTCCCAACCCAACCCAACCCCTCTGGCTCCCCCAGCAGCGAGGCCGAGCGCGCACACCCCCCTCCGCTCGGCTTTGCGCGCAATTCACGCGCACCAACCCCCCCCCCCCCCCCCCCTTTTCTTTATTTTTTCCCTTCTACCTTTTTTTTTTTTTTTCCCCTTTTTATCTTTCCTTTTCTCCCCCCCTCCCCCCCGGGAGGAGAAACTTTGCGAAGGGACCCGCGTCCAGGCAAGAGCCCGCGGAGGGGGAGCGGGGCGCGGCATCGCGGAGCGAAGGAGGAGAGATTGGGGCGGGAGTCGTACGGTGGGAAAATTAAAATAATAATAATGATAATAATAATAATAAAATACACGGGGAAGTAAAAAAAAAAAAAAAAAAAAAAAAAAAAAAGAGTCCGTTGGGGAGGGGGCGGGGGGAGTGGGGGGGGGGGGGGGGAGGAGAGGAGATTTTTTTTTTTTCTCTTTTTAATTATTTAAAAAAAAAAAAAACCCTGAACCCAGTCCAAAATGGCTTCTTAAAAAAAAAAAAAAGGGAGAAGCCAAAGCGGAGCCAGCGAGGGGGAAACCCGGATGTTTGATACAAAGAGGGCTGGAGGGGGGCGGAGCGGTGCGGGGGCTCCGCGGCGCTGAGTGGGGCGCGCCGCTGCCCGTCACCCCACGGAGCCGGGAGCTGTGGGGCTATGGGGGCAGCCCCTGCTCTGTCCTCGTTAGGGCTGTGCTGGGGTTAGCTGGGTTTTCTCCATCCCCAGCGCTGCGTGCGTTAACCCCCCCCTGGTGTTTATTGTCATTATAATGCCATAGCGCGGAATTGGGGAGCCCGGAGGGGTTTTAGGGGGAAGGGAAGGATGGGGTGGGGGGGGTTGGTGGCCAGCTCGGGTGCCCGAAGCTTTTGGGGATTTTCGCCTGGAGGGATTTTAAGAGGAAATGGATGATCGTTCTCTGCAAACTTTGGGAAACGCTTTGCTCCGAGGAGAAATTCCGGTGTTTTATTCACCTTTGGGAAACTTTAGGGAGGATTTTTTTTTTTTTTTTTTGGTGGGGGAGCGGTGGAGGTGGCTTTTATGTATGTGGAACAGCTGTGGAACACGCTCTGAGCTGTGAACACGATCCTGAGTGGTGCTGATGACCGCTATCCTTCGTGCTGCCATGCCTTCGTCATGCATGTGCTGCATGGAACGGGAGGGCACCCATGGAACCTTACACGCAGGGCATGGAGGGGTTATGGGACCTTTCCAGCCCGTACAGCTGCAGGAAAGCATCCAAAATGATACAGACGTGGAGCGAAAAGCAACAAAACCAAAGCCCAAGGGGAGTCAGGAGAAAGTAAGGTGCCTCGTGGCACCAGGCTAGGTGAAAGCGTGGATGGGAAATGGGATGGAGATGTGTTTGTGAGAGGGCAGAGCTGGGGGGACACAGCCTGCCCGTGGAGGCAGTGGGGTCACCAACTTTGGAGGGCATCAGGAACCGTGCAGATGTGGCACTGGGGCACATAGTGAGCATGGGGGGATGGGTTGGTGGCTGGACTAGGGGATCTTAGAGGTCTTTTAGCCCTTAATGGTTCTAGTGTGACTGCAGGTGGGTGCAGTGGGGCTGGAGATCCATCCTTCGTGTTCAGCTCTGACCAAGAGAAGCACAGCGCTCGGGTCAGGCTCCCCAAGCACTCCTCCACGAACACCACTCCTATTTGCAATCGCAGCACCGTACCAGAGCCCCTTTCCCAGCACCTCAATTTGTGCCCTAAGGCCCTACGGGGTGAGTTTTCTCCCCGTGTAAGTGATCCACCCCGATTTTCCTTCATCCCACCAGGGCGGCAGCCCGTCTCACTTAACATTGTTTCGCAGGGAGGTGTTTTACCCACCCGAAAAGCTAAAATGTTTTCACCTCTTGCAACTTGAAAGCACAGGAACCCACGGGCCGGGTGGGAATGTTACAGCCTGGGCATGAGGACGCTTGAAAACTTTCCCCAACCTTCAGGCATTTCGGAAATGGGGCTGGAGGGAGCTGGCGCTGACGGTTAGGTGCCACCGTTACACCCCGCTGTCTGAAAGCCCTCCTGCACTAAGACACATCCTCGCTGGGATGGGTTTGTGCCACGCGGCGTCATACGACACTCAGTCTTTCTCGCGTGACGGTTGGAACGAGTCGGATCCGTGTATCCTGATACCCCGCACGTGATCAAGGTACTGGCATCGCTTAAGCCGGCGCAGGGCTGCGGTGCTCGCGTGTCGTTTATCTTCAGATCCTATTGTAGCGCTCGTGAGATGTAATTCCTGCTCTGGATGGAAATGTACGCTGACAGAGGTGTTATAAAACACGGAAAATACGGAGGGAAAGGGACTCGGCGTTTCCTTTATCTCCTCCTGTCTGCGCTGACGTGGATTTGTTTTTGCAGGGTGCAGGGCTCGGATGCAGCCCCTCTCACTGCTCTGCAGCCCTGTGAAGCAAAACCCACGTTGCCTGCAACAGGTGGAAGCACGGACTGGGGGACCCGAGGCAGCAAAATGGTTCTGGCTGTGTTTCCCATACCGGTTCCTAATGCGGTGCCGTGGGTGGGATAGGAGTTACGCACCCTTCTCAAGATGTCTGGGTGAGAGAAAAAAAAAAAGCAATTTATAACCTCGAGCGAATAAATTCTCATTTCACCTGTTGTGTAGTCCTTCCCGGGAATGCGTTCTGCGGAGCGGGCTCTTAATAACACGTAGGTCGCTCCAAAAGTAATGCCTCTTATTTATTTCGCTGGAAACTACAACTGATACAAAGAGCACAATAACATTATTTGGTAGTGCGAATCCTCTGCTACAAAACACTATTTTTCAACATAGGTACCACCATTAGCTATGCATTTTCACCAGCCATGAAGAAATCTGCACCCACTGTTTCACAGCTGCTATGATGGGGGTCATTGCTGGGAGTCTTAACTTTCGTTGTGCTCACATCCGCTGTTATGTCTCCATAACCGTTCAGCAAGCATCAGTGAAGGCCAGTGGGTGCTGTTTTTTCTACATGGAGAAATTTAATTGCACTCCCTTGCTTCATAGGCGCTTCCATATCAGATGCCATTCTGTCTGTCTGCCCTTCTTCTGCCATATGTGACACAGCATCGAAATGGAATGGAATGCGGTTGGGAAGGTTCAGCCTCTTCTGCCATCCCACCAACATCCATCCCTGACAACATGAGCAAAATGGGAGGCATTACTTTCGGAGCAGGCCTTGTATAACAGTGTCCGTCCTAAGTTGTCACTCCGGGAGCTACAATTAACTTCGTTGGAATTTCTATATTTGCAGCAGCTTTAAATGAGAGCCAGGACCTCCAGACGCTCCTTTGCACCATCCCTGCCCCTGTCTGAACGAGCCCATGGTTTTTGCACTAAAAAAGCCCCCCCCTCCCCGTGCTGACAGATCTGCCCTTTGCAGTCTGGCTTCGTCAGGGCCAGTAAAAATAGTGAGGGATGGGGCAGACACTGCTGCTTTCAGAGCTTTTCTTAGCTCCAGGCTACAGAGCGAGGCATCAGGTGCTGACAGGTCGGGGGATACAGCAGGCAGAGGGGTCTGTTCCCGAGGTGCCCCTAGACCAACAGGTTTGTGAACGGCCACAATTTGGTGTTTTCCCTGGTTTGTTTGTTTTTTGTTTTGTTTTTTTTGATTCTATTTGAAATAGCAGCAGGAAGCATCAGAGCCACACGACAAAGCCTCCCAAAAAAAGCAGAGGCCCAGCCTTAATCCACACCACAACCCTGCCAGCAGCTGGGAACCAGAGCATGCCCGTGCTCAGCATGGAGACTTCTGCACTCAGACAAGGAGGATTACGGGCATCATATGACTGACTGCATTTATGGTGTGTGCCTAATTGGTGAAGGGCTGCGTTTTCTATCTTTAACACAAGACAAAGCCAACGGGCTGCCTCATGCACGAGGTTCCTTTCAGGTATTTTCTTCACTGTACTTTACCCAGAGAGCTGTGGATGCCCCGTCCTTGGAGATGCTGAAGGTCAGGTTGGGTGGGGCTTTGGGTAACCTGGTCTTGTTGGAGGTGTCTGCCCATGGAAGGGTTGGAACTGGATTGGTCCCTTCCAACTCAATCCATTCTGTGATGATGCTGACACAGCTGAGGCGGAGGGCAAGGCATGAAGCGTCGCTGGGCTCAGCATGTGCTCGGACCAGGTCAGGGCAGCATTAAGTGCTGCACTCACTTGGGTTTTGCGTTGTTTGAAGCCCAGGAACGCAGCATTCCTTCAGTCAGTAGAACACATTTGGTTGCTGCCCATAGACAGGTCCCACTGCCTGCTTCAGTTACCATCCTCTGTAAACGGGCATGGTATAGAAACACAGAATGGCTTGTGTAGGAAGGGATCTCAAAGCCCATCCAGTTCCACCCCTGCTGTGGGCAGAGGCACATCCCACCAGCTCAGGCTGCACAGTAATCCATCCAACTGGCCTTGAGCACCTCCAGGGATGGGGCGCCCACAGCTTCTGGCTGCCTTTGCCAGTGCCTCACCTCCCTGTGAGTAAAGAATTTCTAGCCTAAATCCCTCCTCTTTTGGTTTAAGAACCTTCCCCCTTGTCCTGTCACTGTCAGACCATTAATTTGCCCACGCTGGCTTCAGTTGTTGATATTTGGCCTGAAAATACACACACTTTACATACATACTTTACAGTGTGTATGATGACTGCAGCAACACAGGGCCAACCACTCATCTCTCCAGCTCCCTCGCCATCCTCCCTCCCTAGGTGTTTGGTTGTCAGAAGAGCAGCATCCTTCAAATTCCAAATTTTATTTTAAAAGCTGCACTTGGCCTTTTTAAACCATTTGCAATTTAACAGTGAGAAGGTTGGTATGGAAGCACCGTGCCTCTGAAATCGTTCATGCCAGCAGGTATATTTCAACCAAGAGCATCCCCATCCCTCCTGCTGCGGTCCAACCTCACTGCAGCCAGCTGGACCATGCTGCAGCTTTGGCTTTCAGCTCTTACCTGTGGCCTTGTGCTTTCTGACACACTCAGAGCACTCATAGAAGGACCAATAAAACATGTGTTTGGTGTATTTTTAGAGGTTGTCCCAGATGATTGGCCTTTGTCCCAGATTTCATTGGTGAGAGTGTAAGAATGCCCAGTGGGGCCAGATGCTTCCTGCACTGCTCTCCTGAAGGCTTCAATCAGAAAAATACCCTCCCAGAGAAGGCAAATAATTAAGTTTTTGTGGCAAGTACTCTTCTGCCATTAGCAGGAGATGATAAACATTCAAAACCACAGTATAAATAGTGCGAGGCAGATGCACTGAGCTTCAAATTGCAACACTGCTCAGTTGTTACGTGGTACTGAGTAATGGATTGGGCATCTCCGGCACAGCGATTTTTCTTTTGTCTGTTTTGGGTCCAGGCTTTTCTTTTACACCTTGGCTTTTCTCTTACACCTTGGAGTGATGGTCTTTGCTTATTGAGAGCTAAGGTGCCTGGAGCAGACCCATTTCCATGTGCTGGCAGCTGGTGAAGTGCAAATAGAGAGGTAGAAAGGGATCTTCATGTGTCACCCAGTCCATCCTCCTCCCTTTGGCAGTGTGTATTGGACCTCTTTCTAGTCTCCCCCAGCCAAAGTGAGCCAGTTCATCTGTCCTCTCTCTCCATTCAGCCCTCCTGGTTACACTGCAGACTTTGGGTTGGTGCAGGGCTTCCTGATGGGCTTATCCAAGCAACTCCAAAGTTTCTCAGGCACCCACCTTGGTCTTATTGGTTCACCCTCCTATCAGCTGCTTTGCACCCAGATGTCCTCATGTGCTGTCTGCAATGGTTCACTTATCTTCCTAGCACAGAGCGTACTGTGTGTCGTAAGAGTACCAAGTGTAAAAACTATTAGTTAAGTTCTCTATCACTATTTTGTCAGTCCTCTAGAGAGAAAACAAAGACACACTGCTGATACGGGTGCAGGTAAGGTACTGCTGCCTGTAAGAAGAATCCTCTCTGCTTTCCAGCCATACCCAGCCTTCATCTCTTGGGTATTTTGGTATGTTATCAGGGAGAAATGCATTCAGAAGGGAGAGCAACCAGCCCTGCTGTTCACGATGCCAGGAAATGGTGGGCTTCTGGCATGAGCAGTGCCTCTCTCTCAAATGGACAAGAGGTAATGGCTTTAAGTTGTGTTGATATTAGGAAATACTTCTCCAAAAGAGTGATGACATGTTGGAACAGGCTGCCCAGGGAGGTCCTGGAGTCACCATCCGTGGAGGTGTTCAAGAACTGTAAGCTGTGGCACTGAGGGACATGGTTAGTGGGGATGGGTCAACGGTTGGACTTGGAGCTCTTGGTGTTTTTTCCAACCTTAATGATTCTATGATTTTCTCCATGGGTTTCAGAAGAACCAAACGGAAGTTGTGTTGCAGTCAGTCTCAAGTTTTTATCTTGGTGTACAATAAATTGGGATTTTGTCCTTTGGAAAGTAAGTTGCACTTCATTTCTCAGCTCTGCTGGCCCCATGTCCACCCAGCTTCTCTTGCTTCCAGAGGCCACAAATTTCATTCCCTGTTTTTGCCACCAAATGTCACTCATTTGTATTGAGAAACTGGAACTGGCAGCAGGGAAGTTACCACTAATCCAGCAAGTGACCAATGTTTCCCAGTTGTATTCTAACTGCGTTGAGGGATAGTGCGCAGACAATTATTCTCCTGACAGAGATTAAATAGATTGCAACTACTAACACCAGATCTGAATATAAATCAATAATTAGGGATGGAGGAGAAAGATTTAAAAATTATGCCAATGGTAGAATGGGACAAGGATGAGAAGAGTGAGGGACATATAGCAAAAGTACGGGAGGATGGAAGTATGCTGCTGGCCTGGGTTCCTGCTCAAGCTTCTCCAGGATCTCTTATAGGCTTTGCTTTACTGATTTCTTAAGTCCTGATCAGAATGGGAACAATGGGCTTTATCCACAGAAGTAATTAAAATGTTGCACTCCTTGGCAGGGGAGTTAAAATCAATTTCTCCAATACAAGATGAGGAGCTATTGGCTAGGCTGCTGCCAGGCAGAAAGGATCCGGCACCGTGATGTTTACAAGTTCTGTGGGAATCCAGCTCCACCAAAATCTCACAGTGGTGCCAGGGTGCCTATGCAGAGAGGAGCCCTGCAGGAGGCACAGGACAATCTCACCATTCAGTTTGGCAGTGGTAGGGTCTTGGCTCAAGAACAATTTCCACACCTCGGGAAAGATATGGCTCAGCTGGGAAAAACCCAGAGAGGTGCAAAGAGAAAGATTGGAGGTGTAGAAAACCTGGCTTTGAGGAAAGGCTGACAGGGAAAGAAGTGTGTGGTCTGAGGAGGGGGCCAAGGGGAGACAAAGCAAGCTGCCAAACACATGTGAGGCAAATGCAAAGAGTGGTACAATGTGTCTTTGAGAGGGAAGATTTGGATTGGATATAAGGAAAAGGGGATGTAAGGGTAGTGAATCACTGGCAGAGGTTGCCCAGAGAGGTGATGGAGGCAGCCAAGGTCAGGCTGGCTGGGGCTCTGAGCACCCGATGGAGCTGTAGGTGTCCTTGTTCATTGCAGGAGAGTTGGACTATATGGCTTTTAAGGGATTGTTCCAACTCAAACAATTCTATGATTCTATGACATTCTGCACATAGGGTGAGTAATGGGCTTAGGCTTCAACAGACAACATAAGGATAAACTTCCCAGTGCTAGGAATAGCTTAGTACAGGGATGCATTGCTGTTTTTGCTGCAGAAAGCTTTAATCAAAGGGCTTGCAGGGATGGTTTGTGTGCCATTGGTACCAGGGGCCTCCTGGAGGGCTTTGTCAGACCTTCTTGACTTGTTTCTTCCAGTTGCAAATTGAATGATTAGAATTCACTGCTTGAGTGTTTGTGAAGACCTGCAACAACAGTAAGCTCCGTTTGCAATGAAGGAGATTGCAAGAGCAGTCCTGTGCATATTTAGCCAATGTATAGTTCCAAGGGCTGGTGGTACAGACACAAGCTAATAAATAGTTGTGCCACAACCACAGAAGTTGGTTATTGCAAATCCAGCCTATCTCTGACAAGCAAACACTGCTTAAGAGCAGAGCTTTTCTGTGTGAAATGTTGCAAAAAAAAAAAAAAAAAAATTCACTTATGTTTAGTGTTACAGAGGCACAAAGAAAATCTCATTAGAACCCACTGACAATGATCTGTTATAAAAGGAACAGAAGCAATTTGTAAGCTCTATGAAAAATGCATCTCTGTTCTGCCCCATTCTCACAGCCTGCTGCTACTCTAGGACAGATTTCCAGTGAGTAGGATCTGTGCCTTCTTGCTTGGTTAGCTCTTAAATATCACATTTTATTTGCTTGGAGACTTGAACAATAAATAGCAAACACTCTTGTCCCTATTTTAAACACATGGTAACTGCAGTACGGAGAAATGAAATGACTTGTTCAGGGTCACAGAGCAATTCTGTGGCAGGGCTACGACCAGAATCCAGCTCCCTTGTTCCCAAACCCATATTCCAGCCTTCAGCTCTTCACTGATGCTGGACTTTAATCACCTTCCAGGGAAGTCTGTTGGCCTCTTCCAGTTGATTTCCATGGGAGTAGTGCCAGTCACCAAATGAAGCCACTGGGATGCAAAAGAAGACAATGTTAGATGCTAGGAGAGAAGTGATGAAAGGGGAAAAAACAGATTTTACAAAAAAAAAGAGTAAGTTCCAGTGTCACTTCCATAATATCATTCCCCCTTTAATTTGCGTCTGGTCAAAATTAAAAAAAAAATAGATTGCTCATATTAATAGATGAAATGAATCTTGAATTTTATAATAATGGAGGAAATGAAAGGACTAAAATGATATTGTGTTGTTAACTGAGATTTTAATAATGATTCTGTCCTCAGTTGGTGCGTTTGTTCCACAGAAAGTAAATCATTAATGAAGAGAGATTGGAAAACAGTATTATGGTGATAGATTTTGAAAGAAAAGTTGAATTTTGCTGAACTCCTAGAAAGTCTGTAATATGCCTTCAGCTCCAAAACTGAAAGACAACTCAAAAGCAGCCCCCATAGATGGGATTTGACACAGTGGCTTAGAGTGCCTAGGGTAGCGCAGAGCAGTTCCTGTGGCTCCTCTCCAGGAGAGCTGAGGTGGATGGAAGAGTTAGGTTAGAGATGTCATTCTGTGTGGAGAAAGGAAATTTGAAATTTTGTTTGAAATATCAGTGGTTTGCTACAAACTTACAGCTATTTCTGAATGGCACCAAGAGAGCAGAAAATCAGAAGCTGAAGGAACCCACCAAACTGGACTCTTCATGCAGATTCCGTGGACTTTTTTGAGGTCTTCTTTCCACCGCTGTCCAGAGGATGGATGGACTGTAACCACTCTTGAACCTGTGAGGCCATTTGTCTTCCTAGGTGAAGAAAGAACCTGCCAAGGCCACCGCATCCAATGGGAGCTCTTGATCTACCCACTGCTATCTTCAACCATCTCTAAGGATTCCCAAAACCATAGTCCCTTGGAGCAGCAGTTTATTTCATACCCTAGCTTGAAATGTTAAGTATTGGTAGCCAGGATTCGGGGCCTGGGAGGAAGCAAGTGTGGAACATAAGTGCCTCCATGTGCACGATGGAGACAGGGGAGAAGACAGCACTACCCTGATTCCTTAATGAACACTGCACCCCAAGGCTGAATGCAGAAATTTACAAATTAAACAATCTTTTTGTATTTAAATTATCAAATCAATAAAGAGAGCAAACATTAAACAACATTATATGAGAGCCTGGAGTGTCACCACAAAAATTAAGTCTGTGTAATTAAAAGTACAATGCAATTTATTTTTATATCGCTCTTCATTCAAATCAACAAATGTTATTACTTACCCAAAAATGTAAAGCAGTCTGCAAACTAATTTAAAAGATAAAGACAAAGTGACTATCGAAGAACCTACATTTCTTGGTCCCTTAGATCTGGCAGCTGTCGTGATTTAATATTTTAACTACTGTAATAGGTTATAGTGCTGAAGAAAGTTCATTAATTACTATGGGAAACTAAAAAAAAAAAAAAGAAAAAAAAGAAAAAACTAATTAAGAAGAGTAAAATAATTTTTATTGACTGGGAAAAATAAGACTATGTAAAGGGAAATGAAGGGTGAAAAAAATGAAGACACAAATGTTAATAAATGAGGCCTGTGCAGGGTAGAAAATATACCTCTGCTGTTGCTGGAGGTTTGGATTTGAATCTGGAGAGAGATCATGGTTTGCCATGGCTAAAGCACTCCTCCATTATCTCACCCACTGGAAGCAACTTCTCATTAGCTGCAGTGCAGCTCTGAATTCTGCTTAATGTGTCCATGCAGAGCCAGCCCGACTGGCTGTTTCTGAATCAACAGCCAAGACCACGAGACTGTGCTGCAATCCTGGGTAGAGCATGAGTAACAACGTAATAACCTGAATAGCTGCCGTCCTTCCTAAAGAGTCAGAGAAGATACGTTTAAGAAATCAGTCCTGTGTCCCAAACCATGCAATATGTAATTCCTGGGGACACAGTAGGGATGGGGCTATCTAAAAGTCCTTGGGTCTTATAAAGGATGGAGATGATGCCGTAGGGTCAACGGCTACACTAAGTGTTAGAACAAATACATTCCATGCAATTACTTCAGCTGATAATGGTAGCATTTGCACATTTTCAAGCCAGAAGTTCTGCTTTGATCATTTATATTTATTTTTTATATAAAATAGACTGTAAAAATTTGGCCAGTACTGAATTCAGTAATTTGTACATCATTAATACGTCCAAAAATGAAAAATTGCTGGCATAAATTTTGAACAGCCCTTCCAGGATTACAAATCTTCATCAGAAGCAACAGGACTTGTCTGAAGAATAAGGACTTCACGATTCAGTGATCACGCAGCATGCCTGAGAGGAAGATACTGAGTGAAATCTTTGCGACAAATGATACTATTATTACAGATATGTGCTTGCACAGAAAGCCAGCAAAAGGGCACTGCAACACCACAGCTAAGTTCTGGTGATACTGTTGACACCCACAGCCACACAACTCTTTGCTCAAAGGTAAGCATGTTCTTCTTTCCCACCTTCACCCGCAGGAAACAAGGTCGCAAAGCAGTAGGTGTAGGCAGGGATGTTTAGGAGGGGGTTTTCATTGACTGGGGGGTCATTTCACAGCACGAAAACATCACAGCAGCAATGGCTTTTGATTAGCAGAGAACTTTTATGTCAAATCTTGCAAAATACACGAGGATTACTCATGAAGGGTAGGTATCACGTAGACTATGTGTGAGAAATCAACACAAGGGTTACAGAAACAGCCGCCAGTTATGAAACATAAAAATAAGCAAAGATTAAATTCACATCTGAGAGGAAGATAAAAATTGCTGTTGTTTTAACTGTCCACAGGCCTTGGCTGCATTGGGACCACGGAATCATAGCATCGTTAAGATTGGAAATGACCACTAAGGTCATCTAGTCCAACTGTTCACCTACTGCCAGTATCACCCACTGACCGTGTTCCTCAGTGCCACATCTCCATGGTTCTTGAGCACCTCCACAGATGGTGACTCTGCCACCTCCATGGACAGCCGGTGTCAATGCATCACCACTCTTTCAGAGAAGAAATTTTTCTTAGCATCCAACCTGTACTTCCCTTGGTGCAACTGAAGGTCATTACCTCTCATCCTGTCACTGTTACCTGGAAGAAGAGGTGATACAGGATATGCAGCCGTAAGAACACTGAGTTCCTGCATGACCAGCAACTCAGAAGTTGCTTTTTGTGACATATGTTCATAACGTGACCAGGTCATGGAAGCTCTGGAACACTTGGAGCTGTGGACTGCTGGCCAGGGATTGTATGTTTTAGCCAAATAAATGTGGGTCTGGTACGTGTCCTCGCTCTGACATCCCTCAGCTAATTCTGTGTGCACCTTAGGATACAGAGAGGTAATGGTAAATATGCCTGAGATGGATATGGAGCATCAGAGCAGGGGAATGTCACAAGGGCAGTGGTGGGATTAAACTTGTCTCATTTCAGGAATCTACAGAGAAGACATCTTCATGCAGGCTGTCACTGGGCTTTCAGGAAGCAAGAAGAAATCTGCCTTTTTATAGTGCAATTCAGCCACTCTGTTTTAACTATCTACTTCAGGATGAGATGAATCACTGTAGACTCCATTGACTGTATTGAGTGGTTCTCCACTGACTAGCAGAGAAGCCATGGGTGGCCAGCTTAAATACGGATTTCTGCTTTAGCTGGGTGAATCTACGCAGTTCTTCCTGCCACGGTGTAAGAGTTGGCTTCTCTGAGCAGCTTGAGCTGTGGCATTTCAGTCAATAACTTCCACAGCAAGCACAGTATTTCTGGAGAAGCGACACCAATCATGAAGAGTTTGCAATGTAAACAGACAAAAGAAATAGTAGTTAGCTAACTGAGGTGCCCTGTGATCAAGGTTAGACAGAAGGAAACACAACCTACACCTCCTGTACCACACCCCTTCAGCTCTGCACCTCTCCTATATCAGTTTTCTATCTCTTCACAGAAAGACTAGTTCAGATATGTGCTTAATTTTGCTGTCGGCGCTCTCCATCCAAACTGGAGGGGTGTCCAACAGGGCAGGAAGATGATATCGTCCCCTTCTACTCTGCCCATGTGAGCCTCCATCTGCAGTATGGCATCCAGGCCTGGGATCTCCAGTATGGGAGGGATGTGGAGCTGTTGGATTGGGTCCAGAGGAGGGCCATGAAGATGATCAGAGGGCTGGCGCACCTCTCCTATGAAGAAAGGTTGAGGGTGCTGGGCTTGTTCAGCCTAGAGAAGAGAAGACTGAGGGTAAATCTCTTTGCAGCATTACACTACCTGAATGGATAGGAGGGGGACTGGCAGGGAGATAGTGACGGGACAAGGGAGAATGGCTTTTAAACTAAAAGGAGAAATTTAGGCTTGATGTTAGGAAAAAATCAGAGGGTAGAGAGTACATGGCATAGGCTGCCCAGGGAAAACATGGGTATCCCTGCTGAAGGCCAGGTTTCATGGGTCCCTGGGCAGCCTGATCTGATGGGACGTGTCCCTGCCTATGGCAGGGGATTGGAATTAGATGATCTTTAAAGTCCTTTCCAGCCTAAGCCACTTTATGATTCTGTTGAAGTCAGATGTAATGCCCCTACGGCTGCTGCAGCACCATATCCGCAGTGCATCAGCTGCCGCTGAGGACCCTTTGGGTCACCAGGAGAGACAGTGACTGGGTCAGCAAGAAAGTCTAAGCTTGAAAGAGAGAAAAAAAACAGTCCATCTGTAGACGCATGTACCACTAACAGCAAAAACCAGCCTACATGTGAGAGAGTGGCAGCCCCTACATTGCAGTGTACATCCACACACAGCCCGTTGTTCCAGAAACTCTGTCTCCCTTCGGCTGTGATCACTCCTGTTTGCAGTCTGTGCACAGTGACGTGCGTGGAATATTACTATGAAAATGTGCGTTCTTGTTAATAGGTATAGTTTAGGATGATTGTTAGCAGAGCATAAGGCCTTATTGATTGAAAGTGGCATATGGAAAGGATGTATAATGATTCACTTTGGCTGCTAGTTTGAAATCCTATTCATGAGAGGGGAAAAAAACCCCACAACACTCTCCTGTGCAGTCAGGCTTCATTCTTTCTGCGGCATGTTTTTCAATCTGGGCCATTTTACAAGTGATCCATAGGGGAGATTTCCTGCTCTCCTGGGTGTGTGCTCAATGCTCTTTTCAGTCCGGCAAGGGCAGGTCAGAGGAACAAAAGCTGAAGTTATCACACGTCTCTCTAGGAGGGAGAGGTTGGCTGTGCTGCAGCTCTCTCCTCTAAAATTCTTTTTTTGGAGAATTTAGTGTTGTTGAAGGGTGAAAATCTGATGCTGACATTTGTACCCAAGGTATCTTTGAAAGACAAAGCTGCCAACACTCTGCAAGCTGCATAGAAGGTGAGCATTTTCTGGAACCAGCTTCACCAAGAGGGAAAAATGCACAGTCCTACACGGCATTATCAAATACAGAGTAATTAGCCAGAGTTAAAATCCCAGTGAAGGCAAAGCAGCCATAGTATTAACACGTGAGCTGACAGAGATAAGCCCTGAGGACCTCATCCATCTTCTGTGTGCCAGAAAGTCCAAGTGAAGCTGGGGATATCTTCCCTGCTTTGCCCTGCGTAGGCTGATGAGGTGAGCACACACTTAATTTAGCACCCACTGCCCCCACCACTGCCAGGAGGGAAGGGTCCTGCCAAGGCTGGTTGGACAGTAGATGGAGGTTATCCATGCAAGGTTATCTGAGCTGTCCTCCAGCTTCCATCATACAGAGAAAACTCAAGGGACTGAGTTGAGTCCCTCAGCTCAGCAGACCTTCCCTCAAGGTCCTAACCCAGCTGGCAATCACCTGAAATGGGGAGCTGGATGATGGGGAGAAGCAGCACGATCTCTTCCCATGCCTGTAACCCTTCAGACCTCACTGACATTTAGGTTGCTGATATAATAGCAGCATGATGTTTGGTGATATCTGGATTTTTTTTTTTTTTCTTGGCAACAGCCCCATGAACAGTTTAAATGGCATTTCCCTCACTTCTGGAAATACAGCCTTTGTGTTTTCTTCCAAGCAAATAAGGAGTGGAGAGTACATAGGTGGGAAAATTGATGCTTTCTAGGAATTGCACACAAAGTGTTAAGTAACCTGTTTGATTTTCATCCAGAAGCCCTGGCCTTGCTACATAGTCTTGCATGATTCTTTTTTTTTTTTTCCCAATGAAATACCTTTTCAAGATGGTCTTGAGGATTTGCCTATGGTAGGCAAAGCAGAGCTCTCTCAAATAAAATAGCTTTGAACAAGCATATAAACTGAATGCCTTTCATTATACCTGTCACCAGTTTATTTACTCCATGGCCTCTTTCTGCCATAAAAGTCTGGAGTGATTTCAGCATACTAAAACATCTGCACTTATTTTCAGAAAATAACAACAACTGCCAATGTATGAAATCACTATTTTCTCAGAACATCTATTGTTTGGTGTCCGACCCACATTGTTTCTCATCTCTTGCAAGTGGTTTACAATGAAATCCGCTTTATTTACTGCGGAAAGCAAAGTATATCAGAGTTAGACAATTGGCTGTAAGCTTTCAGTCAATAACCGTTTATTTTTGTGCATGCTACTATGTAGTCATTTCTTGCATTCATTGAAATTGGTGACAAAATTCCCATTTGGAGGTTTCTGTTGGGTCTTGTGCCAGATCTTGGACACCTGCTAAGTGTAAGCTGGTGTTCCTCCTTCTAAAGCTGAATCCAACCTGCACGGACTCTTTCTGTAGGCTTCATAAGCCACCCTGCTGCGAGCGCTCAAAATTTAAGACCTCGTATGAATGCAGCACTCAAGCATCACTTAACTGGAGTGGTGATTAGGAACTTTTGCAAAAGATTGAGCTATTGACAAGTGAATCATCTCTGCACCACAGTGTCTCAGTCTTGATTCTTGGTCTGTGGCCAACACCAGCTCCCACTGAAGGTCTTTCTTGTACAGTTTTCCAGTGAATGCTTTGTATGGGGTCATCATATCTCCGAGGTAAACACTGAGGAGCTGAAGCATGCTATTAAGCTTCTTAAAACATTAGAAAGACAATCTTTTCAACAGAATTTATGTTAATCACACTTATATAAAAGCTTTTCATCTTCAAAGCATTTAACCAACATTAATTACATGTAATTGGCTTTTCCACGTACGTCACACAAAATGCACCTTTCATGTCACTTGTCACTGCTATCTTACTTGGTATTACTGAGTGAAAACTGTGGCTGCTCAATGCAGCACAGCTTCCTGAAGCCACCTGAGGCCTCATCTTGCAAATCACAAAGGGCAGCATTTAAAACAGCAGTTGCAGAGAATAGAGACACCTCAGTTGAACTGTGTGATCTGTGAAAAGAAACGTTGCCATGCCACTTGGGTGCCTGTAAAGTTGTAGGAGTCTTCATTTCCATGGCAAAGCTTCCTAGGAGACTCCTTGAAGTCTTGTTCCCTGTGTCTGGGGATATCTTGTTAAGTTAACTTGGTTCATAAAATGTGGCTTCCACAAGCATTGATGCTTGGCCCAAAGCATCCTAGACAGAAGGCAAGGAGTCCTCTGGACTCCAGAATCATTGCATTTGAGAGTTTAGTTCAAAGAGCAGAGACCACATTTTCCATTATAATCTGGTTGTCAGGAACTTACCCAAGAAGTTGAAGTCTTGGGTCCATTCCCTCAGCATGAGGAGGTCTGAAACCTCCATCTATCTGCCACCACTCTGTCATGCTCTTCCTGCATGGACTTTACATTGAAGTAACTGCTGCTTTCAGCCACAAGGAACTTTAAAAAGTTAAGATTTTTATTCCAATTCATGGTGTGTTTGAGAAAAAAAAAAAAAAAAAAAAGGATTTCTTGCCCAGTGAACTGTCAGGATTCATCTAGGAAATATGAGTTCCACATGTTCTTAGAAGAGCTGGCTAATATTCAGTTTTCCTAGCATTCATGGCTGAAAAGAAAGGATTTTGGAAGCAGCAGTCACATAAAATAAATTCCATCAAAAAGGATATTTAGGCACTGGAAATGCTTCATGGAGATGAACATTGGGTTCAAGTTAAGGTTGAAAACAGGTGAGAAACCAAACCCAAGCACTAACAGCACTTGGTCAGATCCATAGGACCTTGGCTGGCAGCAATCAGGGCAGGTTCCAATAGAATCGTAGAGTCATGAAGGTTGGAAAAGACCACTAAGATCATCTAGTCTAATCCATCCCCACCATGCCCAATGACCATGTTCTTCAGTGCCATATCTCCATGGGTCTTAAACCCTCCAGGGTCAGTGACTTCACCACCTCTTGGGCAGCCTGTGTCAATACCTCACCACTCTTTCTGAGAAGATTTTTTTCCTAATATACACCCTGTACCTCCCTTGGTGCAACTTGAGGCCATCACCTCTTGTCTTATGAGTAGGTGTCCTCTCTCTAGCAGTCTTTCAGAAGTCAACATGGTGCGTGATATTATGCCTGCTTTCATATTTCATGTAGTGCTATTTCCAAGTTGATGTCCTTTGTCCCTGTCCGTATGTGTAGCTAACAGAGATAAAGGATGTTTTGTTAGTTCAATGGCTCATAAATGGATGAAAGCTTCACCTGGCATTCCTGCAATGTGTTGAAGTAAATAAAGATGCTTTCCCCAAAGCCTGTGATTTTCTTAACCCTCAACTTTTATTCTTAACCCTTAGTGACTACAAAGACCAGAGTGTGAGTTTCCAGATGAGACGTTTGGACCTGGGATAACAAGCTGCAAACCTCTTAAGCTGTCTCATGTGTCAGAAGACTCTTCATCTGTCATTAGTATGCATCAAAGATAAGGATGACTATGGGTTATGGTCAGGATGAGCGGAAAAACAGTCCTTCTCTGCAAAAGAGAATTCAAGGAGCCCAGGGGCCTAACCCAAATCATCTGGAGGGAGATTTTTAGAAAAGCGCTTAAGTGGCAGGTTCCAGTGTGAGTCAGAACCACGCTTGTAAATCAACAAGGTCCTTTAAAAATCTTACAGTGTCACCTGCCCTCAGTAGCTAGAGTGGTTGTTTATTTTGCAGACATCTTCACAATTCTGTTCTAAAGATTATAATTCACTTGGTGGAACTGCAGTTCTCCCACCCTTGAAGTTAAGTAAATGGTTAAGTGCAGTGGTGGTTCAGAGCTAGAAGACTCTCCATCTTGCAGGATTGAGCCCTTTAATCTATTCTTATTTCCTTTTCAATTTCTGCAAGTAACCCCAAGCAAGCTGGAAACACTAAGTGCAAAGTTACGGGAGATGACTGTGGCAATTTCTGAATGACAAGAGCATTTAAAAGAAATGTCAAGAGTCTGTGGGCTGCAAGCTTTTATGTTTCAAGGAGAAACAAAAAGAAAGGAGGGACAATAAATCAAATGCAACAGCTTAGTGTGCTCCATCTCTCAGAATTAACCTCTTGAAAGCCATGTTCCCAGCACAGAGAGGGCCACACTCTTTGATTGGGTCCACTATTCTCTGCAAAGTGATAGAAGTGGCATGGTGGGCTCCTCCATGCGTGCCCAGGGGCCACGCACACTGCGCCTTGCTTAACATGTGCTCTGCATTTACGGGTTAACATCAAACATGAGCTGATTTATAATTTTTAATCAAAAAAGGATTATAACCTAATAAATCCTAATAACAAATTCTGTCTGGAGGTTATGTGGTGTATTTGTATAATGTATCGGTAGCCTCGCTCTCCTAGGACTGGAAGACTGGGTAATGTTTTATACTTGTCAATAAAGTGTTCCCTTTGCTTAAATGGATCAAGACCCTCTAAGCACCATGATGCAAATGGTCATCCCTATGGATGGAGTCCTTCCTGCTGTAACAAGTTTTGAAGTACCATGAAACATACTGGGAAACTTGCTGCACCTCTGTGCACTGGATGTCTCATCTTACTTCAAATGCTCCGTAGTGCTGGTTAAGGGCTAACTGTTGGCCATTAGCTGAATCTAAGCATGGTGCCATAGACATATCACTGATGTTAGTCAGAGCCCTAATGAGACCTCAAGAACTAACTTGAAGAGGCTAAGTATCAGTTTGTAAAGAGCATGTGTCTTCTAACTTAAACAATGATGATGCAAAGGAAAAGTTTACCCTCTGTATTGGATTTTCTGAATTTTGGATCTCCTACCTAGACTGATAGGTATTATTGCAGAGAACATGTGAGTAAACTGGACCTGCCAATTATCTGAGGAACATTCTGTTCCCAAAGAATGATTATCTTCTCCCCAATCCATACTCTGTTTCCCAGCAGAAGTCTGTCCTGGAAGATCATTTTACTTCCCAGGAGACCTAATTAACACTAAAGACTGATGGTGGATAAGTGTAGAGATTTTTTAATTTTTTTTTCTATACATAAACTGCAGTGCCATTTAAAAACTTCTCCTCCCTGCTCTTTATTTACGCACAGTAGCTAAAACACCATAGTGGGGAAGATGTGGCCAAGAGACTCATGCTAGTTTCAAGCTGTTGCCTTGTATTTTTCTGCTGTGTTTGCACCCACATGTTTTTTTCTTATAGGTACCTTTTAGCCAGGTACGGTGTCTTTGCATACAGTGCATGTTCTTGGCATGATGAAGCTCAATGGCTCTTCAGTGAGCAAGATCTCAACAGAAACTCCTCATCTTGATCCTTCTTCCACTGGGGAAGAGTGCTCATGGGAGCCTGACACAAGGCATAATAACCTCAAAACAAGGGTAGAGTTATTCCTTTATACCTCTTTAAGGAAAGGTTTTCAAACCAGTCAGACGGACAAATTGTTCAGGATCAACAAAGCCCATGTCAGTAGGATTGCTCTTACTCAGGTGTGGAGAGTATGGAGAGAAAATTTGTTAGAGCTGATCTCAGGTTGGATATTATGAAGAATAGTGGTGATGCACTGACAGGCTGCCCAAGGAGGTGGTGGAGTCACTGTCCCTGCAGGTGTTCCAGAACCACAGAGGTGTGGCACTAAATGACATGGTCAGTGTCAATGTCAGCATGGTAGGGATGGGCTGATGATTGGACTAGGTGATCTTAGTGATCTTTTCCAGCCTTCATGATTCCATGATTCTATGATTCTGTGATCCACTTGTAACAATTTGGTTTGGAATGTTTCTCAGAACAGCTGCAACCTTGAAGACACAGACTTAGAGAAGGGGCCTCTTTTTGCCCTTTTCCATTAGGTTACAGCTAAAACCCACAGTTTCTTCAGAGCTCAGCTAAAACAGGCCTAGGCTGATGTAATTAGTTGCAATCTCTTATAATTCTGTTCATCTATCAGACTTGGACATAGAGATTCATACCCTTTTGCCTTAATCCATCTCTTACTGAAGTATCCTAAAGTACCACTTCTTCCACCAGTATCTGTGGAAGAAGGGCACACAAAGTGTCTTCTTTCACTCCCAAGCTCAGAGGAAACTGTTGGCTGTAATTGTTATTGTACTAAGATTGTCTGTATTGCTATAATAAATGCGTCAGTTCAACGTTACAGTACTCTTTGGGAAAGTAATAGCTGTGCTTTCTCAGTCTCATTGAAATTCAAGATGAAAAAGGAGTGACTCCCCATCTAGGTCCATATACCCTCACTGCTTCTTTCTTTGTACAGTTCAAAAACATCTCCTGCTCTCCATTTCTCAACCTGTCAGAGCAATGGGGCTCTGGCAGAAGAGCAGTAAGCGAGCTGATGGGTTGATGGATGGACTAGAAGATCTTAGTGGTCTTTCCCAACCTTAATGATTCTATGATCCTTTGATTCTAAATGCAGCCAGCATGCCATTCCTAGCTGCCCAGAGAGGCAACCAGGCTGCTCACAGAATGAGATGTTAGAACTGAACATGTTTCCTGGGTGAGAGGAAGGACCGTGCAAGCAAACAAGAGCTCAGCCAACTTCTCAAAGAAAAAGGTTTTCTGAAACTGGAGTGAAATTTATCCAGAATCCTATATATATATGGGACAAACAAACAAACAAAAAAGTGCAGATTTCCAAGACTCATTGGACTTGACAGAACCCGTCAAAAATTCTCAATTTACTCAACTGCTGTAAATAAAAAGGAAAAATAATAATATTAAAAAATGCAGTTGCAGACAAAATCCAGCAACACAGCAAAGAAATGAGAAGCAGAGAAATGAGAAGCAGAGAAATGAACCCTATTCAGAAAAAAAATGCTAAAGATACAAATCAACTTTGCTCATCACAGCCATTCCCCACCACCAGAAGCTTTCTGGTTTGAATAAATACAGGTTTGGAGTGTGGGTAGTTCTCAGAACCAAGTCAGCTTTTAAATCTGCCTACCTCTTAGCAAAAATTCAGCTCTAATCTTGGACTAAGCAAATGGATGTTAGTAAAACAAAAGCCTTAAACAGCTTCCCAATCTCCTTCTCCCCCTCTTCCTGCTCTCCTTCTTTCCCCTCCAGCCATTCTTTGCCATATCTGCAGCATCAAGCTGTGATCTTAATATGCAGCTTGATAAGTCTATCCATTGTGACCACAATAATTGCCAAAGCTGGAGGCTTTCAAGCCTGAAATGGTGAGCTGCCACTGTTTGGATTAAAGACACCAAAGGCTGTCTGGATGGAGCAGCAATAGATCGTTTCTCTGAGGATGAGATAGCAAGAGAGTAAAGAAACACACACCTATGGCTCGTACTACCCATCTTCCTGATACAGGCTCTTGAAGGCATCGCACAGGTTTTGGGGAGCTGGGATTCTGGTTTCACAGTGATTGCTGTGATCCTGCTCTGTGAGACTCAGTGAGATGGATACTGGCAGAAGTACCATTGAGATTTAATGTGCCAGTTTTAGGTTCATAATCAAAGTCTGCATCTTCGTTGCTGATCTTAAGGAGAATATCTGGTTTTACAAAGGCACAGCTCCCATCACAAACTTCTTTAATTGAACATAAGCCCTGATTTTTGCAGGTCCACTTTTATAAAAGTCTTTTTAGCTCTTGTTGCCTGGAGCCATCTGAGGCACAGAATTGTCCCCAGTTTTTTTGAAGACCTGATTTTTCGATGGTGTTTTAGTGTCCTGAGACTTCTTGCAAAAATGAGAGCTTAAGGTGCTAATAAAGAAGTGGTAATAATTAGAAAATGTCTTGCACAGTACAGATTTTATAACTCCACAGATACCATGGTATTAACATTCTGTTTGTCCACCTGTTAGAAGAAAGAGATCTGAAGAGTCATAACTCTAAAACAGTGGGTGACAATTTAATGAAAAATTGAGCTCTGCATTTAATTTCCTTTTAAGTTCAGTTGAGCATTCTACAAGATCAAAGGGGCTTTGTGGTTTGCAAATGATCTACGATATCAGAGAAACAGATTATAACCCGGCACAGTTTGGTATTTAAGTAAGTATCCGCTTTTAATACCAATGTTTAAAGTAGGCTAATGGAACTAAAGCGCGAGTATAATTTCCTATGATACAAGTCTATAATCCAGTTTAATATATCAACCGAACGCTAAAAGCATATTGTGAATTTAATTCTGTGACTTGGCCCTGTTTGCAAAGTGTCCCGAGACATCATAAAATGCTTCTAACATAAAAAGAGGCCCTGCCTTAGTTTGTAACTTCTGGGGTAGGGACTGCGCTCTCTGTGGGGTTGGAACATTAAAAATAGATAAGCAAAAGTAGCACTGCATGTCAGGGAGGATTTTTTTGTTTTGTTTTAGCCCAGATGCTGGAGATCTGCCTAGAAGACATCCTACGGCTGACTTTTCCCCTTTCATGTACATGCAATGCTACCGTGGGCAGTGGAAATACAAAAATAAATAAACAGAATCATAGAATGACTTAAGTTGGAAGGGACCTTCAAGATCATTAAGTTCCAAACTCCTGCTGTGGTCAGGGTTGCCAACCACTAAATCAGGCTGCCGAGGCCTCCAACCAACCTGGAATAGGGCTATACCAGGTTCATAGGTGCCTTTGGGTTTTTGATATTTTACTCTTTTAAACAGGTTCCTGCAGTGTCAGATTCCACGTTTTCCCTTTCAGAAGTTGTCACGCTCCACCTTCCATCTAACCAGATTTTTCCCCTCCATGGTTCAAAGAGGCTGCTACAAGGACTCACTTCTTCTGTCACTTGTACACTTCTTCCTATTCACTAGTTTAAATTTATGGCCAATTCATTCCTGTTTATTCCTGTGATAAAACCGTCCTGCAGGCTAATAGGTCTATCCCCCTTGATGCTTACCTCCCTGATACGTTTATAAGCAGTCATTACATACATTTGTCTTTCCCAGGCTGAAGGAGTGGAATTTGTAATCTCCTCCAGTAAAGCAGTTTGTTCGTTTCCTTGATCAGTGGTCCTTCCTGTTTCAATCTTAATTCATCAGTTGTGAACACCAGCAACGGGAATTGTACATGCTGTTCCAGGAGAAGCTCATCAGCCGCCTGTACAATGGCATTAGTACAGCTGTATCTTTGCTAGCAATGTGTCTCTTGATACATGTCAGTATCGCATTAGTCTGACATGACGTGACATGACGTTGGTAGCTCAGACATGATTAAACACTACGTTCAAGTTTTTCTCCTCTGCAGCCTCAGCGAATCCACAGAATTTCTGATTATGGCAGGAATTAGTGGAACGTGTAAGGTCCTGCAGCCAGGATTTTACAGTGTCATCCCATTTCCACACAGTTTCAGTCTGTGAGATGATCCAGGCTTTCCTGATGGATATCCGGTGCCCCTTTGTTACGGACAATGCTTACCAACTCTATGTCCCCAGGACATTTTATTTTCCCCCTTCTACCTTTTGTAGCTTCTGCCCCATGGAAGAGGTCTCCTTCATTCATTCAAGAAATGTGGAGCTGTGGTACTTAGGGACATGGTTAGTGGGCAATACTGGTGGTAGGTAAAATGTTGGACTAGATGATCTTAGAGGTCTTTTCCAACTTTAATGTTTCTACAATTCTGTGATTCCTACTCAGAACAGTCCCTTGGCCTTAGACTCTGCTACTTGTTCTTGTTTTCTACAGTTATTTCACTGTTTTCAATATGTCATTGCACAAAAAGCAGTTTAGGTTGATGGAGGTCTTCTGATCAAAGCCCTGCTGAATAACAAATTCGAAGTTAGATGCATCTGACTAAAGCCCATAAAGAATAATCCTTAGTCTAGGCTACCAGTTGTCTTTACCATGAAAGTAACAACAACAAAAAAACACACGCATTTTTCTGGTTAGAGGCAGATCAGAGATGATGATTACCTTCTCATTGTTATGCAGAGGTGAGATTTTTGCTGGATTTGTGATTAAAGTAGCTCATCAGAACTAGCTCAGGTGAGGCTGTTGTGGCCATTTTGGGGTACCATGCTGTTGATGGTATGTGTAATGACATTACCTCAAATGGGGACTTGGAAGAAATATGTCTGTTATCTTCAAACTCAGAGAAATAAGCTGAAAATTGTTAGGAGTTGACACTTAGCTCTTTGGCTTTGAAAGTCTAAATTTGCATCCATAATGCTTCCACATCCCCATTTCTTTTTCTCGTCTCCAGGACATCAGGATGGAGCTGGTAGATACAATATAAAATCTACTCATCTTCCTCATCTGCAGATGGGAGATGCTAGACCATCTCAGATGGCACTGGACACCTTTCTTCAGGAAACTGAACAACCATTAATCACTTGCTTCTTCTGGCTAATGGAAAGGAGGAACTTTGAAGGAACATCTTTGGACAAATGGATACGGATCTTCTGCAAAAGACAGAAATTTCAGAAGTAGGGCAAGACTAAAGATTTAACGGCTGCAGAGTCTGTAAATGCAGGGAGAAGGATGGGGTGCTGGGAGCAGAGCAAAAAGAAGGAAGGGTGAGATAGACCCCACGTCACATCTCCAAGGCATTTTTAATATCACTGACCCTACTGACCAATTTTTAACTGAGTTCATTTTTCTTAAACTGGTCAGACTCAGATCAGCAGCTTTGCTTAGATGGAAGAAGCAGGTGAATGGTGATTTAGAATAAACTGAGACACAAAAGTAACAAAATTAGGTCATCAGCTGCAGTATAATAGGATGGATGCTTCAGTTTTCACCTTGTTAATCCACTTGCCCCATTGGATAAACAGCTCTGTCTCGTACTTAATCTTCAGATAAATATGCTCTTAAAACCCAGTGAGTATTTATCCAACATAGGATAACTGTCTTTAGTGAAGCTGAATGAAATGCTTTTAGCTAAACTTAATTTAGCCTCTTGCTGGAATGTTTTCCTGAGCTGAGGTGGGGAAGAGGAAATGTTGAGCTCCTGAGCAGAGCAAGGATGGCACCAAAGGCAGCAGAGCTTCATGCTGGGGGCTGTTTTCTCCTGGGGAGATCAGCATGCATTATGTGACAAAAGTAGTTGGCACTTCTGGGACACTTTTCTGTAGTGTGTCACCCAACTTTCAAGATGGAAGGTCAGTTCCTCTGTGAATCTTGATCAACATCCAGTGGAACTGAACTTCACAAATCCATCATGTTTCTCACAGTTACACCCTACCCACAGTGGGGGGGTTTGCAACTAGATGAACTTTGAGATCCCTGCCAACCCAAACCATTCTATGATTTCTCATTAACCTTTCATTTCTTGCCGCCTTCTCTTTTATTTCATGCCTTTCTTTGAAAGATGCTGAAAAAAATAATGAGACCAATAAATACCTTTTTACTGCTTCTGATAATGCTCTCTTTTACTCTTTACTCCACCCTTCCTCACTTCTTTCCAAGCAGGCTTGGTGGCACCACTGCCCATATCTCTTGGGTTCCTCTTCCCCATTCCCCTCCCACAGCCCTGACAGCATGAGTTTTTATCACAGCCCTTCTTATTTAGCTTTCTTCTACTGTAAACACCACTTATCTTTTCAATCTCTCACTGTATAAGATTTTATTTTTCTCAGGTCTCAAATTATTCTTGTCATCCTTATCTGAACATCCTTTAATTCCCTTGGCAGTGACATATAGCATTCCAGATGAGAGAGAAGCCTTGGTTTTATACCATGCAGCAATTTACTCCATCCTATTTCTAACATATCCTAACCTTCTATTGGGCTGTTTGACAGAAGGGTGAGTGAGAAGGGTAGAATAATGATTCAGAGATATTTTCTTCTGGTCAATGTTGTGACTAGGATGCTTCATTGTTTCTCAAGCTTTCTGCATTCTGCTTTTGAGCAAATCTTTCCTTGTTCAGTGTTCCAACGAGGGAGCTGCTAACTCCCTTTCATTGCTGACAGCAGCTCAGATTCTCCAGAAAGGAGAGGATGAGGCACCTCTAGTTAGTGGACACAGGGGTAAACATTTGCTAGCCCCCACAGAGGACTTGTATTGAGCCAATGTAAGTCAACATAGCTCAGTTTGTTTTGCCTTAATTAACACTTTTTAATTAATAGAGGATTTTTAAACCTCCTCAAGTCAATCTTTGAATTATCCCTAGATCCCCTGTCACTTATCATTGCAACCCTTCTGATAGTGTTACACCTGTGACTAAGAAATGTACTGAAATTCCTCTTCACTTCTTGGATGGATGGTTTTTTTTTTGATGCACCAGTTTTTTAAACTGAAGGATAACAGTGCAAGGACTCTCACCTTGAGCTGGGTTTATATGGTGCCTAGCAAAGTAAGACCTTGATCCACAGCTAAGCCCACAAAATAATACTGCTGCTAACACTAACTTGTCATGTACCTTCACACTGTCCAGTCACCTAATTCCGTTACAACCTTCAGAAATTCTTTGCCACCTATTTTGGACACAGAAGTGTTGTGAGCTATAAATTTTATCACTATACTTTTCCATTTTCTTTCTGTACCACAATTTCTTCTCTTTTATTCTACATCCTCTTCTCTGTTAATCTTGGGTTTCAAATCGTTTCAGACATCTATGTTCCCTCATTGAATACATGGTCTAACATGTTATGCGCTCTTCCAAAAATATACACAAATGAATAGCATCTTGTCAGATGAACCTTCCCACTGAAGTTAAGAAAACTCCTGGAGGAAAAATGTACAAGATAAATAACAGCTGTAGAGTCTGTCCCTAAGAGTTTGTCCTAATTAAAAGTACAACTACACACATTAATAATTTACATCTGAAAAGGTTATGAATGTGTAACGTTTAATTACAGTAATGTGAAAAGGTGGTATTTGGTTTCCAGCACCCTCCTGAATGCTGTGAATTTAGAAATAACTATAGCTATGTGGTTTGGACTATAATTAAGATTTGATTAATCCCTAAAGCTCAGTTTAACTTAGATTAGATGTATACTGATTTGTATTTCTTTACCGTTACATTCTTAGTACAGCAAAATTCAGTGTTCACAGTACTAGGAATAGATCGGTCTGATCTCTGACTATGGCATCACTAAGCATCCCACAGAAAATGTATCCATGTCTAGGAAAGGCACACAAGTCACTTGTGCTTGTCATTATGAGAAATGACCAGTGGGATGTGAACAGAAAGCACCATTTCTTCCAAAATTAGCCTCTCCCTTTTGGACTGCATAGCATGAATCACAAACCACTGTCCATCAAAGCAAAGGAGAACCTTTTCCCCTTAATCTCAAAGACATGGCTGCAGGTCTTTCCATGAGTTTACCTGCATGCAGAAAAGGCAAAACCCCATTGTGGCATGAGGATTTCACTGCCAATGAGATGTGTTTACAAGAACTGGATGTTATAAGGGCTCAGCTGTATGCAGGTAAAGAACAATGCTCAGGCTTCACAAGGGAGGAACAGACCAAAAGTCTTCACATAGCCTCTGTTGAGTATCTCAGTAACAAGGTCCTATGGGGATCCACATCCTTACCACATCCTTACAGTCATTACAAGACTAAGAAATCTTGAACCTATTTTAAGTAAGTCCAACTTTCCTGGCTTTAGCAGAACTGTGGATGATTGTAACGGCTTTCCCCAGTGACCTCAGTACTCAGTCACTGGGAATCAACATAATGGTATGCAGACACTGGCTATATTAAAAAAGAAATAGGGAATGATACTGTGGTTTCCCTAAAATACACGATATTGCTCATGTGATAAAATCAGGTAATCAAAGAAATGAACTTTCTTCTAATCCTGACAATAGCATGCTTCATGCATCTACTTCTACTTTTCATCTCAGTGGCGGAGTTTTGGCCTGAGACTCATCTCTCACACCCCATCTTACTGTATTAGACTTAAAGAAGCCCTCTGTCCACTCCTCTTCCTATAGTTAGAAGCCTACCTTAACCAAAACTGTAGCATTACCTTCAGTTGATCAGGCTCAGGAACTCAGTCCAGATGTGTGCTGGTTTGGAAGGCTGCCTGAACACCCAAAACGTCCTTGCATGACTGCTTGTCCAGTATCTTGTCCAGGCAGCTCTTCTCACCCAGCTTTTGAAAGAAGCCATGTGTTAAACAGCTCCCCAGATCCACATCAGCTTCACGGGTGCTCTGAAATTTCTGTTACAGTGAACAAATGCAGCCAGACTTAAAAGGAGTTATTAGGAGGATTTGTGATGATTCCACAGTATCCAATAAATTCTGATTTCTGGAATTACTTGGCAGAATATTTATTTTCCTGGTTCACCTGGATACCTATTAGCAGCATGATACCCTGAAGTGGCACTTCAAAATAGCTCATTCACCTCCACAGGGCAGTCAGCATCATGCCCGTGGAAGGTGAACAACATTTATTTCCCATGTAAGACTGCCTGGTAATGACAAATTGTTATAGCCATCATGACCACAGTGGTCAAGGGTTAGACTCAGATTGTTGTGGTCTCTTTTCTTTTTCCCTGGTTCCCTCTCTGTTTTACAGGACATTTCAGAACTTGGTATTTAACCCTCTGTATGTCATGTCTACTGTATCAAAGTCTTTGACGATGAGTGCCCTCCATGAGGTGAGGCTCTGCCTCAGAACCAACAGAAGAGTTTTGGGGAAATAATACAGGCAATCTATGACATGTTGGTTACAAAAGGAAAAGCCTGATTTCTATGGGCAAGTCAGTGCAGCGCACGTAGTATGGCTTTAGAACCAATGCAGTGTGCCATGAAGCCTACTGCCATACAGGAGTGTTACGTGGGGTGTAGGACCATCCTGCACATCAAGCAGGGAGCTATGTCTCCAATAACAGGGCAATAACTTTTCTTTTTTTCTTTTCTTTTTTTTTTTTTTCTTACATGATCCCAAGCAGACATAGTTATAGAGAACTGGCACACATTAACATCCAGGTTCGAAGACCTGTACAATTGGGGAGGAAGATTTAAATGTTCCCAGTTCAAGTATGTAGAGTCCTGGGAAGATCAAAGCATTCATGATACAAGGAGTTTCAGTTTGGGTTCCCTCTGTTCCTTTTGAGCTTGAAATGGTGCTGTCATAAAAATTTTACTTTATGGTCTCTTTATCTTTAGGGGTCTGACCAAAAGAAGATACCCTATATACAGATGCAGTATCCATGGTTGCTCTCCCTTGCTGCCTGCAAGGCTCATGCTTTCTGTTGCTACTCAGGATGGGATCTGGAGTCTGAGAGTGATATTTTTCGCTTTTGGTTTTGTTTCCATTGCAAGTCTTCAGACATATCCAAATTTCACTTGAAATGAGACAAGTCCATGAGGTTTTGCGATTGTTGAATCTAAGACCCCTTTAGCCGCAGGCTCTGAATGTGGCCTTTAAGAACTGCATCCTTTTCTGATTGCTATGAGCTTGTTGCCCTCACTAAAAACTCTTGAATGCCAACAGCAAAGCTCCTGTTCACCCTGACAATGTGAAATTGAATAAAGATGTTAATACCACATTATAACAATGCTCCTGAGCCATGCGAACACTTAACACAGAACCAGAATAGAGTAAGAGACCTGCAGGAGCATGCTTTCACATCCAGAGCATCCTGAAGATGTAAGCCATGTCCTCCCAGAGAGACTCGAGCACAATCACATGTTCCCCTTGACCTTTTGTTCCACCTTCTGTAGGTCCCACTCACTGGAAAGTTTCAGTTATGTAGTAGTTCTCTTTGTTTACAGCAGTGCCCTTCATCAGATAACCACCTGAGATGTTTTGAGGCCCTTCTTTGATAGCTTGCCCTGATATCTCTGAGAGGAGAAGTCCAGCCTAGAAGAACAATAAGCAGTAGTAGCTACATCTCCATCCCCAGAGACTTTCTTCACAAGAGTTTGCCCTGGCTGGCCATGGTTATTTACTTTCTGTTCTAAGTATTCCATTACTTCTTCCCTAATATTTCAGATCAAGAGAGAGGCTTTTTTTCTTTGTGAAAGTGAAGATACAGTATAGTTTGGCAATTAAGTCAGCATTCAGAATGAGAGTGAGTTTCTTAGCACGTTTGCGTGCCACAATCACTAATACTGAAGCTGAGCATAATAGGTACTCAAGGGAAAAAAGAATAATGTGGAAGTTCCATTTTTACTTCTGTCTGCAGGATGTTTAATCCACTGAATGGCATTTAAGACAGATTTACTAGCCAAGAGAGCCAAGAAGGCCAGTGGCACCCTGGTTTGTGTCAGAGAGAGTGCAGCCAGCAGGAGCAGGAGGCATTGCCCCTCTGTACTCAGGACTGGTGAGGCTGCATCTCGAGTGCTGCATTCATTGTTGGGCTCCTCACTTCAAGAAGACATTGAGGCCCTGGAGCATATCCAGAAGGGCAACAGAGCTGTGAGAGGTCTGGAGCACAATGTGATGGGGAGTGGCTGAGGGAGCTGGGGCTGTACAGTGTGGAGAAGAGGAGGCTCAGGGGAGACCTCATGACTCTCTTCAGCTGCCTGAGACGAGGTGGGGGTTGGCCTCTGCTCCCAGGTGACATAGGATAGAGGTGATGGCCTTACATTGTGCTGAGGGAGTTTCAGAGTGGGTATTAGGAAAAACTTCTTCAGAAGAGTGGTGATGCACTGGCACAGGCTGCCAAGGGAGATGTTGGAATCACCATCCCTGGAGGTGTTCCCAAACCATGAAGATGTAGCACTGAGAAACGCAGTTAGTGGGCACGGTGGGGAGGGGATGACAATTCCTCATTTCCCTAATTCATTTCCTTACTGGGAATGTGGAGCTCCAGAGCAAGTACCTGTTGGTGATGAGAAGGAGGGTAATAAACGCTGCCAGATAACCTTGTCTGTTCCCTGCACACTGCAGTTACCCAGAAGCCCAGTCACCTAGCATAAAAGAAAACTACCCACGTTAATTAACTGAGCAATCAAAAGGCTCTTATGCAGGAAAGCATTTATCACCAAATAGAAAATGAATGGTACTTTAAAATTAGAATATGCAGAATTTGTAGCCAAAGGCGCTCAGGGGAACAAGAGCTTTGCACCAAACCAGACGGGGATTTTTTTGGCTTCAGTCTAATGAACTTTTACAATAGCTATCAAATTCTGTCTGGCAGCACATTTCAGCAATGGGTCTGATTTTCAGAAATACTTTGCAGCCCTCACCAGTGTCAGGAGGAGGAGATCAGTGTTCAGGAAACCCTTATTAACCCATATTCAGATCTCAAAGACAGATCCACAGAAACCTATTTTGTAAAAAAAATTTTACCTATGCTTTCAAAATACAGTCCAAATACACAGCAGGAAATTTTTATCTTAATTGGCCATGGTGATGAAGGCTTCATTGTGTCCCACTTACAGTCAGAAATGCCACTCATCGCAGGAACCAGACAACAGCGTATTTCATTATCAGCAGGATGAGCAAAGCTTGAATTGGAAGAAGAGGATGATTTTTTTTCTGAGTCTTCACTGTATTTAATGAAGCAATTGAATTGCCCGAAAGTAAAGGGATGTCTAGAGATAAAAATCCCATCCTGTCACCTTGGATGCTCACAGGGATTTTGAAGTACAGGAAGCTGGAGAAATTCTGAAGACAGTAGGAGATGCTGTCACTAAGTCTTCCTGAAGATAATTAAAATGCAAAATGCAGAATTTTTTATTGTCTTCATGAATCTCATCCTGTGAGGAAACTGAAAGCCAAGAGGATGGAGGTGTAGCTCAGCCAAAATGCTTCCTACCACGGAAGTTCTGTAATTGCTGCAAAAAGGCAACTGTAAGTCAGTCTGCTACGAACTCCCAACTACAGATGGGATTATTTGATTATAACATTTCAAAATGCATTCAGATTCTGTAACGTTTCAAAAGCTTCTGTTCATACGAACACGAACATACGAATTATGCAAGTTGTCTCAGGTCTGCGATGTTAGGATCCCACAAGTGGTGTCCACAGGAAAGCTGAGATGAATGCTGAGTAAGGCCATAATGACAGATTTACTCACTGTAACTATTCAGCCATTTGAAGCATAGGGAGCATAAAGGGAATGAGACAGGGTGTGAGCCCTGATAAGCAGGAGGGAGACAGATCAGGAAGTCGACCTATATTCAGCCTCTTTGTTTCTGCTTTCTTCAAAGGCTCTCCTCTGTTTTAGAAAAGATCAGTGGTTTTATAGACCCCCTGCAGCTGCCATCATCTACAGACTGTAACTTCTAGGACCTGGCTTAAGATAAACAAAAATGGCTTTGAACTGGGGATGTAAGATAGGTCCCCAGCATATTGCTGCATCTGTGTACTCCTCAGAAATAACAGTTCTAGAAGTGGTCAAGAGACACTGGTGCCCTCGTTTAAAGTCTCTCAGTTCTGCTTTTGACTACTGTTATGAGCAGGCATTCACATGACCTGATGACAATGGATTGGCTGGCTCAAAAGAAGTAACACAGAACAGCATAAACAAGAAGGTCCTTGTGTGAACCCAGCCTCACTTCATATCTCCGTGCAAGGAAGAAACTCTAATTCCATCTGCTTCCAGTTGGTACTTGCCTTTTGAGTTTGGCATTCAGGCTATTCTGCACTTCAGAGACACAATAACCAGCACGATCACTCTTGAAGTTCTATGCACAAAAGAATTAGATTTGTCTACAGAGACTTTAGATGCACCTAATAAACGTATTACCCTGCTATTTACTTAAAAACCTGATACTGAAGTACCCTTGGATGTCACAGTTCCAGGTGTCAACAAAGATATGCACAGAATAACCTAAAGCAATAATGGTGACACAGTGACATCTTTGTGGCTTACTTGAAGATCTGAGAAATTTTGTTCACCTTGTTCAGTGCATCTCACCTAATAGCTGGTAGCACCATAAGCCACTGTCCTGTGGTGAAGAAGGGAGAGAGGTAGCTGGATAGACCCTTGCCTGTCAGACATGGTTCCATCTGCCAGCGATGGCCCAAGAATAGCTAGGGATGTAAAATCCATTTTTCCATCTATGGCTTTGATGGAAGTACAGACGGAAGTCATATAACATCCCCGAGAGGTGGCGGGCACACCATCCTTGGAGATACTCAAGGTCAGGCTGGATGGGTCTCTGAGCACCTGATGGATCTGAGGGTGTCACTGTTCATTGCAGGGGAGTTGGGTTAGATGGCCTTTAAAGGTCCCTTCCAACTCAAACAATTTTGATTTTGGGTTTCCATATTCTACTGTTGATTTTTATTGTTTTCAAATCTAGATTTCAATATCCCAAGCAAAATTGCTGCCTACCACTGGAAATCATTCTTTAGCATAAGAGATCTGCCTGTTGAGAAATTGTTCTGATTTCTCACCTGCTATTCCTTTGGCCCAAACTTGCTCTTGTTAGGCAGTCTTATAAACACCAAGTTATGGACATGCTTGAATTAAGCTCACACTCCCTCCAGGAGCGTGGTGATCTGCCCAGGCTCCTCAGGCCTCCATCTGGGTAGGAATCACTTCACCAAATTTAGTATAGACTCTCTTTATCTTTCTACTCTCTGTTTTAATAGCCTCCAAGGTTATCAGTATAGAGACAGAACAAAGAACATATCTTAGCACATCTTTTTCTTTTCCTTTTGTGTCTTTGTATAGACCTCCAGCAGAAACAGAAGCAATTAGAGCTTGAATGGTTCCTACCTCATTTTAAAGTATTGTGTGCATCTCCATGGTGAGTTTGCACTGATTTGATAATAGCCTGAAATAAAGAGAACAGAGATCCACAAAAGGAATGTTTTAAAAGTACACAAGATAAACACAAATGTGAAAATAGCAGACTATCTATTTACAGCATAAAATGAGGTTCTGATGATGGTTCACATACACGGAAAGGAGAAGAGAAAGTCAGTTCTCATAGAAGACTGGTGGTAGCTGTTGCTAGGGGAGGGGTAGAGTTGCCCATAGAACTGGCACAGCTCCTGCAATTGCAGGAAAATGTGATCCTATGAATTGGGCATCTCTTGACATCTCCAACTGCCAGTCCAGGTAGTAAAGACAAAGGAGTCCAAGGGACTCTTCACATCATCCTAATCTTCATCAGAAGGGTCACAACTTCTAAAGATTTATTTCTCTCCCTTCCATTATGCATAGGGACTAGGTCAGGGGAGTATTGACAGTGCAGACAACTCCAAAGGTACTTTGAGTGGAATTCATATTTTCTATCTCCTTGTAAGTAGATTTAGGAAAGGATGGAGTCTGAAGAAAACTGAAGAGATGAAACAAGAGATTGATAAATAAGTAAATAAACCATAGATTATTAAAAATACTCCACAGGCCAATGCAGATGGCCAAGAGTGGTGTGGGATGTATTGGTCATTGGTTTCAGCAGCTCTAAGACAAGAGACATTCTTCTCACTTGCCTAGAATTCCCCACAGTGGGGATCATGCATTAGGCTCTTAACTCTGAGCTGATTTTGAGCACATTTTCTATGAACACTTCCAGACTTGATTTAAAGAAGTCACATGAGCAATTGAAGTCAGTTGTTCCAGGAGCGAGAAGTCCTTATGGTTGAGTGTATGCTTGTTTCTAGATTGAACTTTGAGAGATTTAGCTTACACTACAGGATCTCATTGCATGAGGAGTAATCCACTCTGCTCCACATGCAAGATGTAAACATATAGCACACTGTACTAATGCTCCTTGTAGTAACTCTTCTCTGGAGAGAAAGATTGCTCCACTCTGAAAGTGAAAATGGCCCATTCCACACTGAGCTAGGATTGTTAATACACACTTTACCTTCCTGTGCAACAGCTTCCCCAGGTAGCCTTTAATCTATAAGATGAAAGAGCCTTCTCGTGGCATATCAGGAAATTTACCTGTACACTGTGATTAAATTTTGCTTAAATTCCTGTTTGTTAAACTAAACAGAATAAACATTTGTCTCCCTCCCTCCCCACTCATGGCTGGCACAGAGTTATGGGATGCTTCAAATCCCAGGAAACCCTGATTGTTTTCTGTCTCAAAGGCATCTAGTTGTTGCTTCCCTAAGTCAGAAATTCCTAAAGATGTACATTTTAAGATATACTATAGTGGGGATTATTATTATTATTATTTTTCTATACTACATAAAATAAGAAGACATGAACAGAATGTCTAATAGGAACTTGTCTGATATGAAAGAATAAAAATCTTCTTGTTGTTAAAGACTATTAGGAGATCCTGTAGGATCACTGGCTATTTACTCAGACATCTCTGAAAAAATTGTGGAAGCTGACGACGTTAAAAACAAAAAAAAACAACATAGCAGAAACAGTGCCTTTAGGGACTTCTCCAGTGACAATTCTTTATGCATGACTGCATCTTAAAATATTTAACTCAGTACATTTATTTGCTTACGTTGGGACTGGCTTCCCCTGTCTCACATACCTTAGTAGTGGAACAAAGGAGCACCAAGAGCTAGCCCTTTAGCAAATGGTGCTGTGGGACACGTTAATGCTCTCTCTCTTTAGCATTTTTCCTACACCCAGAGTGGGAAGAACATCATAGCTTGTCAAAAGAAAGCCAAAGCCTGATGTGAGGGCTATGCTTGTGATAAGTGAGACATCAGGGTGTATGTGACACTGAGGGACATGGTTTAGTGGTCACAGTGGTGATGTGTTGATGGTTGGACTTAGTGATTTTAAAGGTCTTTTCTAACCTTAATGATTCTATGGTCACTGAGTGGTGCTCAGGCCAACTTTCACTGTCATGGGGACTCTGGCAAACTTCTACAAGGGAAACAACCACAGTCACAGCCAGTCTCCTTGACAGAAAGCAAACTCAGGCACTGCCAGCTTCCCAGAAATGACACCTCCTTTTGAATCACACCCCACCATGGATATGGATCACTCCCAGAGCCACAAACAGAAGATGATTCCTTCTTGTTGCCCCCATGATGAAAAGCTCTTTGAGCAGGCATAGAGATAAAATCCAGGAAACCAAAAGCATGTCAATTTGGGACAGAGAAGGGATGATGTGTTTGGTCAGCACAGGAGCACCTCACTGCAGACTGCACCCACTTGGATTTCAACATCAGCTGTTGAGCACTGGAAGTATTCACATTCCTGGAGGTGACCAAGGCCAGGTTGGATGGTGTCCTGGGCAGCCTGATTTTGTGGGTGGCAGCCAACCCATGGCAAGGTATTGGAGCTCAGTGATCTTTTAAGGTCCCTTCCAACCCAGGTTAATCTATGGTTCTGTGATTCTACGATTCACTACCTGCATCATTCTGTGATTGAAATGTCTAGAGGTGCTCAAGCACAGAAGCATCAAAGCCTGTTGTTATATCCTCCTATAACTTAATACCTCTGCACTGTATGGCAGTAAATAGGCACACATTTTCTGAATTGAAGATGAAATGGAAAGGTTTCGGATGCACTGGATTTGTGTCTGGCTGCAGGACTAGGTTGTTTTAGAGAGACTTCACAGCTCTCGGGAAGGGATTGTGCAAAGGCATCCATGCCACTCTGAAAAATAAATGTTTAACTGCTCTGAGCTTTGTTTCCTCATTGTCTGCCTTCAGCAGCCCAGTAATCCCACTGCTTTGCTGTTTTGCTTTGTCCTATTCAGAGGGAAACCCCTTACACAATGAGACCCCTTTGGCACAGGCGGAACACTGGGGGTGCTGAGCTGTGAAGAGATGTGCTAGCTGTAACTCTGCTCAGAAGCAGCACGGGGTTTTGTCCCCAAAACTGGATACAAACAGGGGAAGAAAAGGAAAAGGAAAAATAAAAAAAAGACAGGTTTCAGAGGACTGTGCACAGACATTGTGAAGTCTCAAAGATAGCAGGAATGCCCCATTCCCAGATGGAAACTCCAGTGCTCTCCTCCTTGGGCAGGCAGATGCCTCCTGGGCTTCAGTTTCAGGGACATGGTTTTGCCATCAAAGGGCAGAACGTGAAGGTTGAATGTCTAGTCAAAGCAACATGGATTTGCCAGGCTACAATAAGTCTGGTGGGTGGCTTTTATAGAGCAGCAGGGCCCAAGGCAAGGGGCTGTTTTATTTTTTTTTTTATTTTTGGGTCTGTATTTGTGAATGGCAAAAATCAGCATTCGGCTCTCTAGGCAGGTCTCTGAAATGTATACTGTCCTTTAAATGATTCCTTAATATTTAATATCATGGTAGGATGAAGTCTGATTTTATGGTTAAAAATGTCAATTTTCACAGCTGATTGAGCTTGTTTAAATGGCAAGCAGTTTACTTGTATTGAAAACCATATAAACAGATCAACTTATTTACTGACATTAAAAGAAGAGGATACTTTATACTCCAAAGCCTTTCAGTTTTTGAAACTGAAAATGAGCAGAGATGACTGAGTTCATTTTTGCAGTTTTTCCCCCAGTGGCAGATTGATTGTAGTTTATGAAACAAGCCCATGCATCTGGCAGCAGAAGGAATAGCTTAAGATGCTAAGCCACCCTTTCAAAAGTTCTCCATAATTAATTATTAGCTGCTTGGAAGTCCATTCTGTTTTTTCTTTTGTTTGTATGATTTTAATGGTGACTATAATGTGTACATAATGAGAAAAGCAGCATCTTGTAAACATACAAATAAATCGTAAGACTTTAAGCAGGATTAAGCAAGCTAAAAAAAAAAAACATCCTGAAATACAGATCTGTGGAATCACAAAAATCAGCTTTGTTAATGCTTTCCCAACTGAAGCCAATTAAAGTATACGTGGACACGAAGGAATGAGGATTCATAATGGCACAGATTCCCTCTGCCTCTTCTTAAAAATAGCTGCAACATTTAGACCGACGTCTCCACTAATATATATATAAATATTATTTTGATTCAAGAGGAGCAGGGAATAGAAAGTGGCTTAGACACGGATAACATGTCTCATTCATGGGTCAAAAGACTGTCCACAGTTCGACTTGGGTGAGGAACTCAGTTTGAAATCTATCCATTAGAGGGCAATGCACTATGCACAGTGACATCTTGGAGACAGAGTAGCAGCAGGAGCTTGAAGAGGGGGCAAAGAGAAGGGCAGAAATGATAACTGAAGAGCTAAGCCAAGAATCAGTTATGTGACTGCAGTGGTGCCTAAAGGATATGCTGGAAGATGCATGATACAAGGCCACAGCAAGCAAACAGAGGAGGGTTTTGTGGAGTGCTGAAACCCTGGCAATATGTGGCTGATGGGAACTGCAGGTTTGTCCTCTAAGGAGAACTGGTCAGGAGGGTTCATCCTGACACACCAGTCACTGTAGAATCACAGGATCATTAAGATTGGAAAAGACCACTGAGATCCCCAAGTCCAGCCCCTCAGCCCATCCCCACCATGCCCACTAACCTCATCCCTCAGTGCCACATCTCCACGTTTCTTGAACACCTCCAGGAACAGTGACTCCACCACCTCCCTGGGCAGCCTGTGCCACTGCACTGACACTCCTTCTGAGGATAAATTTTTCCTGACGTCCAGCCTGATATCCAATCATCTGAGCTTCCCCCGAGGACATCAGTTCCTACCTCCTGCCTATTATCCTGATGAATCTGCTTGCTTGGAGGCTTTCCTGGGAGTACCCCACAGGCAGGGAATGACTGCTTTCCTTCCTGCTATCCACAGAGATCCCCGGTGTCACTGCTGCCAGGAGGACGCAAGCTCAAAGCTCAACAAGGGTACATGATCACTGTCAATGTGACCATCTTTCCTAGCAGGTATTTGGCTGGGGCTGCTCTCAGCAGGCAGCTGGGATGTGGCCACCATGTTTTTCAGAGGATGATTGGTCCATGGCCATCGTGCCATGCCAGCTGGCCTGAGAATGACAGGATGGACTTCAGCCTTCTGCCTTCACTGATACAGGCGTCGCCTTGAGCTGTGCTGCCTGGGAGCAAAGGAGCTGTGCTGTAATTGTTGTTTACCATCCACCTCTTCATTGCAAAGAGCTTTGAATGATGGTGCAGAAATTGCGCAGTGAAGAGAGAGGGAAGAAGGCACTTGGATATCATCGTGACTGCTGCTTTCAAGAGAAGAGTAATTTGTCTAATATACAATCTGTCATCCTCTCTTCATGCTGAAAAAGTGAGGAGCTGCTGGAAACTAACCACACATATGGTGACATGGCTCTGTCATTAGCTTGTGTAGGAGACAAATCTCCCTGCATCACTGGCACGCAGCAATGGAAACACTTATCTCTTGGGCTCATGTTAAGGGCTGGCCAAGATGCACCCTTTCTGACAACAGAGCCTCTCCAGCAGGTAAATGGTTCTCATACCTCAAAGCAACTTATCCATGGTAAAGTTAACCAGCAACACTGAGGGCCTCCATGTCATATATTTAACAAAACAAAATTCAGTGTATATCCATATACATTTCAACAACTTAAACTGCCTGTTTAACTCTTCTCTAAGTCAAAATATCATAGAAGGGTTTGAGTTGGAAGAGGCCTTTAAGGGTCATCTGGTCCAATTTCCCTGCAATGAACAAGGAAACCTACAGCTCCATCAGGTGCTCAGAGCCTTATCCAGTCTGACCTTGAGTATCTCCAAAGATGGGGCAACCAACACCTCACTGAGCAACCTGTGCCAGTGCTCAGAATATGTCACAGAAAATGCATTTTCTGCAGTATTTCAGAGGGTGCAGCAATTGCCTTCTGGGTGATTATGGATATTCCCTTTAGTATCTCCATCACTGCAGGGACTTTCCAAGATCTGCCTCCAAACTGAGCTCGTTCTTCTTGAGGGGTTTTCCACTGGCTGCATTTTGCAGGACCAAGGAGGGCAAGATTTATTAACTATAGTAATAATAATTAAACTACTAATCATGTCTACTAATGATAACAATAGCGTACAAATTGTTATTTTAGGGCCCAGATAATTGGCAGAATTGCTACAGCAATCTCTCTGAAGACATCTAAGAAATCCAGCTTAAACACTTAATAGGGAGAGAGATCTTCCTGACAGCACTGAAATGCTAGGCCTACTGGACAGAAATACGCACCATGTTTGGAGTGGTGAGATTCTGACATCATTCCCATTATTCCAGATTGGCTGGGAGCAGAATCAGGATGTGCAAATTTAGCAGAGCATATAAAATAGTGACACCTTCACCTGACGTACACAGAGCTTTCACATCAATATTTATTTCCAGCCCTTATCCCTTTCCCCTGGCATTCAGATGTATGGGCGACCTCTGCTGAATATTTTAGTTGTATTGCACATAGCTGAAAAAAACTTTATGCTAAGTGGGAAATGTTGGTGTGTTTGAATATGTGCCATGTGCAATCACCTTTGCATTGTGGTGAGGTTGGCTTTGCTTCCCAGGGTGTGCTGCCATACTAAGAGGGCATGAAAGGGCCAATTCCATCCATCTGGCAAAGCCAACAACCAATCTTTAAAAGGTCCATGGGATGCAGACCCCAAGTGAGACCTGTCATAGAATCACAGAATCATTAAGGTTCAAAAAGGCCACAAAAATATTTAGTCCAACCATCAACCCATTCCTACCATGTCCACTGACCTCATCCCTCAGTGCCATATCTCCATGGTTCTTGAACACTTCCAGGGATGGTGACCCCACCAACCTCCTTGAGAAACCTGTGCCAATTCATTGCCACTCTTTCTGAGAAGAAATTTTTCCAAATACAGAACCTGAACTTCTCCTGGTGCAAATGAAGGCCATGAAGGAGGGCTGACTGGCCACAGGGCCACAGGGTTTTGCTTCTGAGTTGGACCACAGAGTAGGTATGAGGGCGCAAGACCACTCAAGAAAGGAGCTAAATAATTTCCAGGACTAAATAAATGATACTTTTTTTTTTTTTGTAATGAAAGACCACAAAACAAAAGAGCAACATTATTCCACCCCACAACCTTCATCCAGCCTCCCCTCTTTTTCAAACCTCAGCACAGCAGACAGGTTTTGCTCTCTGCTGTGAAAACCATCTCTCAAGTCATTATCTTAGAGCACAAGCACACTGTGAGGTCCGAGAAGCTGGTTCACCTGCCTAAATCGTGGATGAATTTTTATTTCACTGAGGCAGGCTTCTCTTTATGCTAATCCCTTGTGCTTCAGGATGTCACAGAGCATGGGAAGCACAAAATCATGCTTTATGAGTACGATCTGTCTGCAGACTCAGTATCACTTCCCTCTCCATCTTACCTGCCACAGCCAGCTAGGGATCATAAATACACCCCTAATGCCACAATTAGCATACGCTCTTGAAAGAAAATTGTGCTTGTAGCAAGAGTCCCCAAGGGCCAATATCAACAGAGAGACATTACAGAGCAGAAAACGGAGATCAGGGCTGAGCTTTCAAGTACGTGCTCCCTTGCTCTGCAATGGTCTCTGCAGAGATTTCTCCTGCTTTTATCAGGAGTAGGTGCTGCAAAAGGGCTGCCCATGCTAACTCTGCTTTGACATACATTTGGATCATATTTTTGTGGGGCAGTAGCCAAAGCCAAACTTTCAGCTCCCCACTTCACTACACTATTCTGGTTGTATAAAAAGTAGAAAAGAAGCCCATTAAATATGAATGTTTGCCTTTGCTTTTCTTTTTGCTTTCTTCAGTCTGTTTTCTAACCTGCTCCTGTTGAAGGGGACCAGTTCTCTTGCCAGATCTGGTGGGACAGATTGACAGGGAAGAAAAGCAAGTGAAAGAGACTGTTTAGAAAGCAAAGGTAACAAAGAAGGCCCACTTTTTTGATTTGCGCGTTTGCCTTATCAGAGCTGATCCTCATCTTTTGGAGACCCACATGCCTTTATTCCTAGCAGAGTTAAGCGCCTGCTTAGGGGTTTGCAGCAGAGTATGGTGCACTACAAGCTCTTCGTTAGCAGGCTTGAAAGAGCATGGGATTGTCTGCAAGCCTTTGATCTTACAGAGCCTTCTAATGGGATCCAATTGCAACCGTAATCATAAATAAGTGAAAAACATAAAATAAGTAACAAAAGCGGCATAAATGTGTTGCCACTTGAAGGTTTTAAATTCCTCCCTTGCTCGGCGTGGTTCGTGCCAATAAATGGAAGCAGCAAACCTGGGATACTGACATTTTCCAGTGACTGATTTGTGATGCAGTGGGAATGCTGGGGGGGCAGTGGGGACAAATTTTCACTTTATATTCTGCTCAAATGAGACAAAGATTACAGTTAGGAGTCAAGTACTATCAAATTATTTATTGAATTCTGTTGGGGTGGAGAGGGTATTTGCTCTTTTTTCCAGAAAAAAATATCGATTTTAAGGATGGCTTTGATATCAATTAAGCTCAACATGAGAGACAGGCAGTCACTTTGTATAGGGAATTTAATTAAAAGGTCTGTACTTAGTCAGAAGAGTGTTCTAAGGATAAAATTGTTTTCCCCCTTTGGGTCAATTTTCTGTTATGTTTGTATAATGCAATTAAAGAAGGACCCATGCCAAGCAATACTTACGTCTGGTATAAATCTGTCCATATATAATGACTGCCTCTTTGGACTTACAATGCACAAACAAGCATTAGCTGCATTTGGATTTTGCTGTCTTTTGCGTCGTCACAAAAAAAAAAAAAAACTCATCTTTATAAGTGCACACCTCTGATAAGGCTCTTTAAAGGCCACTTAAACATGAGCAAAGGGTAGAAGCAAAGAAATAGAGAAGGGCGACATTTCAAAAAGCTCTTTCCTCTTGAAAAATTAGAAGTAACAACTGACTTGACCTGGAGCCACTCAAGTTCAGAGGTGCTTACTAATGAAAAGTCTATGTCAGCACTTGTAACGAAGATTAGTCTTTAACATAATGGCATGTAAACCAGCAGCTTTTCAGGAGGGAGTTCTGAGGGGTATGAAGCTATGCCTGTCAGCTGCCCTGGAGCTGAATGGCCAACACTGGTTTCCTGGAAGCCTTCCATGGAGCTGGAGGTCAGCCCAAGGCTTCCCATCACATCAGTGGGGTTGAAGCATTGGTGGTGGTGGTTTTTGGCTGTGAAGGAGCTTGGGAAGGATCGCAGCAACCTGCAGACCCTCCTGAAGAGCCTTGGACTCTCCCCAGCCTGGGACTTCACAACTTCCCCTTGGCACTGTGAATGTGAAATAATGTTTTGGGTTTTTTTTTCCCCTCAATGCATTTATATGCTTGGCAAGTTAGGGTTGTGTTTATGATATTGAACTAAGTTTTAAATACAGATAGTTTTCTTTCTGCAAATTCTATTCTGTTTTCCAAAAAATACGTTCTTCACAGCTATTTTAACTCCCAATTAGAGAAGCAACAATTGACACTAAGCCTGGCCAGGTAGGAAAGCATCTGCAGTCTCTGAATCCTCTGATTTTCTGGAAAAATCACATTCCACTCATTTTTACTTGAAATAGGATCAGAGGATGCACTGCAACCCAATCTCTGCTGCAGGGCAGGATACCCAGAAAAGCTCAGCCCATCTTTGGGTCTACTCCCATGGAAGCTGGCGGAAGAGCCTTGGAGTAGTTAGAGCAACATCTCAGGATAATTGAGAATCCCAGCCACAATTTCAGAGGAAAAGTGCAAAGCCAAACACATACAGGAAAGAAGCCAAAAGAAATTGGCATTGTGGAGGATGATTCCTGCCTTATACACTGCAGTGGTGGGTACTAGGGAAAATAAATACATAAGACAGACATGTAAACAGCTAGGAGAGTTACACAGACAGATCTATACATACACAGGACTGATGCCAAACCCGCTGAAGTCAATGGAAATCTAAAGATGGATATACCAGCTGACTGTGAAGCAAGTTTATATAATGCAGGGGGACAAGAGAAAAGACTGCTCAAAGTCAGTCTTTGACACTCATGTAGCTGCTCAGAAGACTTGAACAGAGTGCTGAGTTGCTCAGAACAATGTGTGAAGGTGTCTTTTATCCACTCATCCTCTTGCTGTAGCACATGCCGTCTTCACACGTCCTTCTGATAAGACAGAATGCCCACATGAGGCTCCTGCATTGCCCAAACTCTCCCCACACATCACGCAGCATCCTCTGCAGATCCTCAGTGCTAGAGAGCCTCACTCAGATCAGCTTTATCATACACAATTAAGCCAGCATATATCTGCTGTGTTGTAATTATCTTTTTGCAGCAAGAGGCTGGAAATCATTCAAAAGCACTCAGGTCCAGATTCTCAATGGTGCCCAAGATTTCAAGGGCAGGTAGGAATCTAAATACCTTGGGGGCTGTTCATAGCTCATGTCTTCTTCTCCTCCTCCTCCAGCAGTGATTTTCAGCCTGTGCTGAACCAAACCCTTTCCCCTGCTGCTACGGCAGCAACAAGTTTCTGGACCCTTTGCACCCATCAAAGAACGTATGGAGGCTGTGACCCCACACGAGGCCCCGTGTTCCAAGTGATTTCTCACTTGAATGCCATATGGATATGCCAGCACATACTGTCTTTTTTTTTTTCCTTCAATTTCCATCTGCTAAGAGGGAGCTAGAGTGTAGGGCTTTGCAAGTAGCAGATGAAAATGTTAAAAAGATTTAAAAAAATCATTATTTGGGGAACATAAATCTAATGCTGTTTATTGGCTCTGGGTTTTGTGTTGTACATGAGGAGAATGGCTTTTCTTTCCTTGTACCCTGCACTGGTAACTCCTCAGTCTATCAGAAGCAGTTGCCTTAGGGGCACCCACAAGCACATGCAATTCCTTTGATTTTAGCAGGACTTTTCCAAAGTTGTCCTTTTTAAGGGCAGAAATATGGCCTCACAAATTCTCACTGCTGTCTCAGAAACCACAGGCTGGCCTGTTCTCTTGGCTGCCCACAGTAACACAGACCTCTCAATTATTAACATTTCAATATTGCTTTTACTGTCCCACAGTCATTATTTACATTTGCTGAAGTTATTTAATGAGAAAAAAGATGTGGACACCTGACACTGCAGACTCATGCTTTCTCACTGCAATCATAGAATCATTTGAGTTGGAAGGTACCATTAAAGGTCATCTAGTCCAACTCCTGGATGATGCAGAATCTCTAGCAGCCCTAAGCCTTGGCTGGATGATAGGCCCCTTCTAGCTTTGGGGTCAAAGTGCTGGATTTAAGACCACAAGACATGCAGCGTTGGTCTGCTAGGGGCTCAACAGTTGATCAGAACTATTCACAGATTAACCTCATATCAGAGATTGTTCTGCCAGACCATGGATTTAGGCTTCCCATAACAGTGAAGATAATTTCCATCCTGCCTGCTCCTGGCTGTTCGTGGGAGGGCAGATACATGGCTGCTCAAATTCAGATCTGCAGAGGTGACTGATCTGTCCCGAAAGCGTGGCTTTAGATTTAGGGCAACCCACCCCAAGCTGCACTTTCAGCACGTTACTTTCTGAATATTTTGTAGAAGTGGAGCTGTGGGAGCAGAGGCAGCACCTGGAAGGCATTTACAGCCATGTGCACTTAACTGGCCTTAGAAATGAAGATGAGCAGATTTCTAATGACAAGCAATATGCTGAGTGCAAAAAGCGTGAGATGATCCAGTGCAACCCAGTCTGCTCTAAAGAGTGAAAATGCCCATTACTTACAGGAAAGAAGAGACTCATTTACCAAATCATCAAATGCAGTTAAGACAGCAAGAAGGAGGTTGCACAAGACAAAACAGAACAACACTGAAGCTCTCCCTTGTGAAATGAAGTTCAGTGATACAAACGTAAAGGCTTTCAGTGCATTTTAGCTGCACCCTTCAATCAGAGAGCTAGATGAAAGGGAGAGCATCTTACTACCAGTAATCAGGAGAGCTAGAAATTCACCACTGTGCATCTATTGCAGGGAAGACCAGTGAGCACTATGGGTTGGTACTAGCTGGCATGTAACCCACTGCAGGGAACAGCATCAACTGTCTCAGCAACCCCTCTGTTGAGGAATGTCCTGCATCTCCCATTACAGCTTCTAATACATAAAGGGAGCTTATAAGCAGGAGTGAAATCAACTTTTTACACAGGTAGATAGTGATATAGGACAAGAAGGAACAGTTTTAAATTGAAAGAGGAGAAATTCAAGTTAGACGTTGGAAGAAATTCTTTACTCAGAGGGCAGTGAGGGCCTGGTACAGCCTGCCCAGAGAGCTGTGGGTGCCCCATTCCTGGAAGTGCACAGGGCCAGGCTGAATGGAGCCCTGGGCAGCCTTAAGCTGGTGGAGGGCAGTCAGCCTGTGGCAGAGGGGTTGGAACTGGGTGGGCTTTGAGATCCCTTCCAACCTAAGCCATTTTCTGATTACCACTGTGCTAACTTCTCACTGTTTAGGGCAGCTTTATCCCATAATACTGCTATAAAAGACATTATTTTTATCAGGCTCCCACGCTAGCCTGTACATCGTGTCCTCTTTTTCTGCAGCCTGGTAAGAAACCCTGCAGAACCAGCAATGGTCCTGTTGTTTTCAAGCAGTGCAACTCCCGTTGGCAGCGGCACCGCATCCAGCATTGCACCCCTCCCTGTACCCACCACCTGCAGAGGGTTCAGCCCCATTAGCTCTGATGCAGTTCCCTCGGAGTAACCCCAGCACGAAGCACTACACTCATCATATGGCAATATGGTTCTCCATTCTCTGAGCCTGCAAGGATCATGTGGAGGAACCACAGCAGAGCTTTCCTCAGGCTCCATCCAAGCCCACGCAAGTCAGTGGAAGTTCTCCCATTAAACTGGGTCTCCAGTGTGTATGCCTCAATGGCAGGTAGCCTTGCAAATGGATTCTTTTCCTTAGCTGGTTTCAGAAGGTGCTGCTAGCACAGGTATTTCAAAAGGTGCTGCTACAGGCATGATCTTAACAGTTAATTACATAACATTTTAATAATCGCTTGAGAGCATTTGAATATGTCTCCCACCCTTTCTTATTCTTCCAGGTTTGCTTCTCTTAAAAAAATTAAGCAAACACGGAGCAAATCAGGCGTTGGTTGTCTCCAGCTAACAAAGATCTACTAAAATTTCCCCAGTGGGTACAAGTACTCCACATCAGACAGATCATCATTCATACTGGGAAAAACTGGAAAAGAAGAAAAGGCAGAGAGGGGAAAAAAAAAAAGAAGCTTATGTTTCAAAGATCACTACAGGCCAAATATTCTCAGGCACCCTGGCTTTTACAGAGAAATCCTTAACAGTGTAAAAATGGAAGCACTTCAAAGATAAAATAAATAATTTAATAATAGTCTGCTTCTCCAAAGGGTTTTGAACAAGTTTTAGATTTGCCAGCGAATGTTTCCCTTAGGCAGTAGGCCAGTGGAAATAAAAAAAAAAAATAAAAAAAGCACAGTATGCCTCTTCTTTTATAATATGTATTGTGTGTTCTTTCTTGATAAGATCCCAAACAAATTCTTTCCTCTCTCACCCACCCTTCAAATATATACATAGATATATATATATTAAAAAAAAAAAGTGAAACGCCAAAGATGGTGTAGATGCAAAAGATCTCTTGCACATAACACACACCAAAATAATTGCTGAAAAAGATCCAACGTACAGATTGCATCTTTGCCTTCCTGGTTGCTTCTCTTGCTATCACATGCTGAGAAGAACCCCAAATAATACCATCAGGTATGTATAAAGGGAAACTATTTGAAGACCCCAACTGACTTCTGTGTAAGTAAGATTACAGTATTTATAGACAAGCCTTTACAGTATTTATAAATGAGACTCTACGGTATTTATAGGCATGGAAGGAAAATGCAGAAGACTAGACTGTGTCATCGAAACATTCTTGATAAGTCAAAGAGATTCCTATTCTAATAAGAAAAGAATTTATTTGGCAATCTCACAAGCACTAGGGAGGATCTAACTGAATAAGTATCTTCTTAAAATTGGCTTCTATGTGCTACTTAGTTTAATCTGAGTTTATACACTTTTTTTTTTTAACTATTTATGAGGAAAAAAGAAGGGAATCTGCATTTTTGTTCATCGCTAGATGTTGTGCTGAAGGTTCTTTACTGTTTTTTTTACCTGGTAAATCTTGTCTTCAGGAATCCCAGTACCATGAGACAAGTAGGAAAGTATTGATCAAGATACTGAGACCTAACCCTAAACCAACATTTAAAATGAAGTCCACGAATACTCATGGGATGTACTCACGAGCATTGAAGGATCTGACCAATGGCATTGAGAGTCTACTCAGTTATCTTTGAAAAGTCATTGGTGACTGAGTGAGGAAGAAAGCAAATGCCATTCCTGACTCCAAAAAGGGAAAGAAGAAAGATTTGGGGAGCCATTGACCACTTGGGCTCACCTTGATCCTCAAGATGATGATGGCACAAATCTTCCTGGAAGCCATTTCCATCAGAAGGATGAAAACATGTCTGGTAGCAGATAGCTTGGACTTGCGAAGAGCAAATCCTGCCTGACCGAATAGATGGTTTTTATCATGAGGTGACTGGCTTGGTGGCTGAGGAGAGAACAGTGGATATTGTTCACTGCCATTTTAATAAGGCCTGTGACACTGATTCATATAACATCCATATTGACAAACTGATGAAGTATAGGCTAGAGAAGTGTACAGTGAGGTGGACTGAGACCTGGCAGGGCACCTAAAGCCAAGCAGTTGTGATCAACAGCACAAAACAAAGACCAGTCACTAGTAGAGACAATACTGTCCAGCATCTTAATAATTACCCAAATGTTAGGACAGAGTGGATCATCAGCAAAGTTGCAGATGGCAGAAAACAGGGAGGATTGGCTGATGGCTTTGCTGCTATTTAGAGAGGCATCAACAGACTAGAGAAATGACCAATAGGAATCTCATGAACTTTAACAAAGGGACATTTCAACTCCTGCATCTGAAGGGGGACAAACCCATACATCACTACATGCTGGGAGCCAACCAGCTGGAAAGCATCATGGCAGAAACTGACCTGGCGTTCTAAGTCAAACATAACTCACCAAAGCACCATTGCAGCAAAGAAAGCCAACAGCCTCCTGTGACAGCAGCAGGTTGAAGAATCCTTCCTGCTTGCTGAAACATATCTGCAGTGCTGCATCCACTTCTGGTCTCATCTGTATGAAAAGAACATACTGGAGTCAATCTACTGAAAGGCTATGAAATGGATTAAGGAACTGGGGAGGAGAGGCTGCAAGAGCTGGGGCTGCTCAGCCCTGAGAAAAGCAGAGACTTTATATCAAGGTGTAAATACCTTTCGGGGTGTAAAGAAGATGGAGCCAGATTCAACTCACTGACACCCAATAACAGGACAGGAGGCAATGGGCATAAATTTAAATCAGGAAATTGCACTTAAAGAAGTCTTTTTTTACATTAAGGTGTGTCAAACACTGGCTTAGGTTGCCCAGAGAGGTGGTGGCATCTCCTTCTTTGAAGATACTCGAAAGTCGACCAGACAAAGCCCTGCACGTCTTGCCCTTGCTGTTCCTGCTCTGATCTGGGGAATAGGACCAAGTGATCGCCAAAGACACTTTCCAGCCTCAGTGATTCTGTGCTGGGTGGGGACACAATGCCTCCACCCACTCTAGAGCACATCCTCACCAGGCTGCAGGTGAGACCACTCTCACTGGACGTGGATTTATTGCTTCTGAGGCTCTGAGTATTATGGGCTGTGGTATGGACTTCAGCAATGACAGTAGCAGAAACAGTCCTTTCCAATGATTTCACTGCCTCTGTATTTTATCCCGTGGTTTTCTCATCTTATCCTAGCATATGCCTGTGATCATTTCTCCACATCCTTCTGCCCATGACCAAGGTGTGCTAGGAGACACCTGGGAAGTATAAATCATTAGGCAAATTATATTATATCCTAGATCAGGAGTGATATTGAAGTACATGCTTTGGCCAAAGGAGAGAGAGTGGGGGATCACAGCAAAAAAAGTGAGGAATAGTGAGTAGAGGAATCATAGAATGGCTTGAGTTGGAAAGGACCTTAACGATTGTCTGGTTTCAACCACTCTTTTGTCAGGGTTGATACCCACTAGATCAGATCGTCCAGGACCTTCAACACCTTCAGTAATGGGGCATCCACAGCTTCTCTGTGCACCTCTGTCAGAGCAGGAGCAACAGGCTTCAGCAACGGCTGAGAAGGAGGAGGTTAGATGATGGCAAAAGGAAATGAGGGAGGCTGGAAGGAGAAATTTGGGTAACTGTCTGACCCTCTTGAACCAGCAGAAATGAAGAATTTCTCTGTTGCCATCCAGTGAGTTATGAGGTTGCTAAACTGGTGTGAGTGGAGAAACAGGCTCTACGTCTTGCTGACACGTTGTCAGTAAAAAGCATTTTCAGTTATTTCACCTGTGTCACAATGATATTTACTATCATAATTGCTTCTTTTGAATTTCTTCGTTTCCATTTCACTTTATGCTGTTCCACGCAGACATGCAATATTAATTATCATTATTAATTAAATTACCATTAATGTGCAAGACCATCTGTTGCTTCCGGTCAAGGCACCTTTCACCATGGAGAGACATACAGCTATAATGGAGAATTTTCACTTATCTCTTTCCTCTTGCTCCTGCTGAGCATGGTACATGCTTGGAGATTACACAGTGGGCCCAATCTTGATCGTAGTTTCAGCCTTGGCATTGATTCGAATTTACACAGACACAGCAGAGCAGAATTGACTTCGCCGTCTGTCTCTTTTTCATGCACACACATCACGATTCAGGATTTTGTTCTGACTTCAAAGCAAACGTGGTATGTAGATTAATACACTCTACCTCAAAGGAAGTTGTCACCAGGCACACAGAGTGCTTCTTCTTTTATGGTAACTCATAATTTATCAAAGAAAATCAAATCAATTTGTTGGTAAAAGAAACATGTTTTTCATGAATTTAGACAACACCAAAGGTTTTGATGACAAAGCAAGAGAAGGCTGTATTAATCAGACTTAGCATCTAACACTTAGTGGAGAAGTACACAACACTTAGTGGGGAAGTACACAAAGCTCAGCTAGAATGTTTGTTCTTTCAGGGCCTCAGCCCCCAGATGGCAGCTTTGTCCCCTGGTGTCACTCATAATCCTTTCTCAACTTCTTTTCCAACATGCTATGTTGGACTAGATGATCTTAGTGGTCTTTCCAAACTCAGTGATTTTATGATGCTATGGGGGCAGTGGACTCCTGACCTATGAAGATCAATAGCCATACAGAGTGGATGCAAAATGCCAGCACACCCCAGTTCGTGTAAGTTACTGCCAAGGAATAGGTCATTGGAAAATTAGCCAGAGAGCTGATGTGCACAGACTTAGGTATTTTTGACCTATATTTACATGGTAGTCTCCTTTGCTACACGAATGGAAATGAAGGCGAATTTCATAATATATCCTAACACCATAAGTTGTCCCTCAAAGCTGAGTAGTTTTTCTCTCACTCTCCAGCATTTTGGATGCAGAGTTCCCACTAGTGACCTCTGTTCAGTTCAGAATCAGGGAACATTCCTCAATGCAAAACAAAAAAGCTGGAAGAAGATGATGCCATCAAATGAAAGGGAGAGCAAAGCAGCATCCTACAGCTTGAACAGAAAAGTGATGGCTAAAATAGTCATGTCTAGTACATATCCAATACTGGGGCTGGATCCCAAGGGACATTGTGTGCAGACATACAATACAAAGATTGTTATGAACAAGGATTACTTCACCACCTCCTGCAGCCACTTCAGAAGTGGGTTAAAGGTAAAACTTGAAAAGTACTGAGAAAAATTGTAGCACGTCTTCGAACAAGTGGCAATGTATTTATGAACTAACAGAACTGAAAACACTGGGGCTGGAAGAAAGAGGCCCAGTCTCAGTGCAGGCTCAGGTTGAGCTGAACTACTACAGACATTTTTGACCAGTCCCCTAACTTCTCCCTTAATCAAGACGTTAAACATTCCCCAGGATACATCAAAACAAGAATTGTCAAGAGGCAGCAGAAAGAGGACCTGACTGTTTTGTAGTAGAAGATATCACCTACACACAGGAGAGCTGGGCTGGGCTACTTGTCTTTAGAGACCTGGACCATTTCATTTACGAGTGCAGATGGAACCTCCTTGTACCAAAATCTCAATTTTTGTAAGCAACCTACTCACGTTTTTATCACAATTGATTTGTCGTTCATCTGAAGAATTTCTGAGACTGGATTGGAGGAAGAGTGCTGGATACTACATAGTATCATAGAACTGTAGAACCATAAAATATGAAGGTTGGAAAGGTTGTCATCTGACATCATCTATTCTAACTGCATTAGCTACCACCAATACTGCCCACTAAACCATGTCACTCAGTGCCACATTTCCATGGACCATGAACAACTCTAGGGATGGTGACTCCAATACCTCCCTGGGCAGCCTGTGCCAGTGTCCACCTGCTCTTCTGGAAGTGAAATTGTTTCCTAAATATCCATCCACATGAACGATGTGGTCAAACACCATGGGAAACACCACATGGAAACTTTGCCAACTTTTGATTTTTCTGTTGGGCGTGCTCATCTGTGACACCCACTACATTGTTTGCAATGCTGAACGGTATTGCTAAAATCTCAGTGACCTCAAATTTAACAACAGGGCACACCTTCGGACCTCTGGTAATTGTGTCTGGTTACAGCAAACTACAAGAAGAAAGGATGATTTTCTGTGCTGACACACTTTTATGTCTTTGTATTATTAGTCGTTCCTTTTTGAAAGTAAGTCAAATGAAATGTGCCCTCTTATGATGCATTTTTTAACATGCTGATATAATTCCTTAAGTACAATACTCCTGGCACCAAAACGCTCTTCACCATTAATTACTGTGACAGCAATGTGGGCTTTTTTGTCAAATGCCTTCACATCTTATCTGGTCAAGTCTCCTTTTAATCATTTATGCACTCTTCCCTTTGCAGTAATTCCTGCTAAGCTTGTGATGCAGCCTGAACTCAACAGATGGGCCAGGTTACATCATGGAAGAGCAGAAGGACAAAACTCGTTAGTTTGGAAGCCTATTTTGGAGACAGACACGATGTAAGAACCTTGTCAGGGTGAGCACAAGCCACATCCTCTCAAATTTGCTCTTGCTAATGAGAAGTTACAAGAGCAGCTGTAATTTATATGAGCTGGTTGGTCATGATTTTCTTCATAAAAACAGATAACATATGCTTTCATTCTAACATCACCTAGTTCAAAGAAAACAATAAAAAAAGAACAAACGTCAAAGAACCACGAACATCAGCACAGCAAGCATGTCTTGTCTGTAGCAGGCAGTGGTTGCGTCAAGGTTTCAGCAATGGCCTCCTGCCACATAAATGGCACACTTGGAGATGCAGAGGAGTGCTACATGGAGAAAAGATGCCATAATTTCAGCCAGAGCCTGGAGCAGTCACTCTCCTTCCACAATGAGATGATAATCACTAGCATGCAGGTCTTAAACTTCAGGCAATAATAATAAGGCCAAGACCAGTTTTGTGCCAAGATCAGTTTTGTTTGTTTTTCAATGGGAGCACAAGTCTCTTCACTATTTTCTTTCTGTGAGATCTGGCCTCCTGCTTACTTTTCACTTGTCTGGACTTGGGACTCTAGCCATTCACTTTTTGGTTCCCCAGTGTAAGTCTCTACTCTGTGATTACTTGTGGCACGTAGTAATAACATCTGAATTCTTCCACCTCCTCTCTGGGCTTCAGTTCAATGCTCAAGCCTTGCTTAAAGCAACAAGCAAGTTGCAGATATGTTACAAAACCTTAGGTGTTTTGTTCTTCTTCTACCCTGTGCTGGTGTTGATTGGCCCTGTGAAAAAATTCAACTCTGTTTCATCTGTTGACATGTTTGATAGCATTTTCCAGATTGCCCCGTGTGAAGGTAGAAAGCATAATCTGTGTCTTATTAGTGCTCAGATCTCTCCATGAGTTCCCTCTCCCTTGGCTGAACTGTTTGATGCTTCAAGAGTCAGGCAGCACCCTGGGGCACAGCACTGAGAACACAACAGGTAATTTCAGCAGTGACATACACAAGAAGAAAGTAAACAACACATGCCCCAGTAACATTTGAGAAAGCCATTTTCTTGGGCTTACCTTTGGCCACACCACTGCAGAGGACAGCTGGCTCTGCAGCACAAACACTACAAAGCTCAGGGTTACTGCCAAGTGTTTAGAAGGATGCCAAGGCCATTGATGCAAGCGTAGTTTAAGGAAAAAATATGGGCATTGCAATGCACACCATTTCAGATTCTGAACTAGTTAGGCCTTGAAATTGCACAGAACTAGTCCTTTTGGTTGCAGTCTGTTGTGACAGAATTGTTTCCAGACAGAGATGAAGAATCAGGAGATGAATTTTAACCAAAAAACCATAATTTACATTAACCTCTTTTCAATCTCTACCCATTCTTGTGTATGCCCCCAATAAAATTTTTGTTCCAAAAATATGATACGCATATAGCCTTCTAGATCTGCTTCTACAAGCTGCACACTGTGATTTTGTATTGTAAATTTTCCAAAAACAAGGAATCATGATAAGTTTCTTTATAGCAATGACTCTTACAGACCTCTTCTATCTTTTGTTCACTATACCTCTTTGAGCCATCCATCTTTGCCTTAAGTCTGGGTAACAAAACACATCCACAAATACTGGGTGTGAAAGTCAAAACCACCAAACTGCTGAACAACAGTGCTCTCCATGCTTCAGGCTCAAATGTAAGAAGGTCTTATGCAGTGCTCAAGCTTCTCAGATAATTTATTTAGCAACCGCCACTACACTTATTGTACCTCCTGCTCTCAATGGGACTCATCGTTCAGAGCTGTTGAGCAGTTGGTAACAATTACAGAGGATAAACTGAATGAAATATGTGATGCTGTGAATGTGTCAAGATTTCGACCAGTGGAATTTACATACATGAATAAATATTGAAAACTGTTTAGTAATGAGGCTCCCTGCCTAGCCTCTGTTCCGGGCATCCTGGAATGTAAAAATAATTGCTACCTTTATAATCAGTTACCAGCTTTAACAGCAAGCAAGAAGCAGCTTCAATCTGTGAGGCAAAGAGGGAATTAGGAGATGCATCTCCATTAGTTTGTGCAAATAGTAAAAGCTCCCTCTCAACTCTTCTTTCAGTAGGGATGGATTGTAGATTTCTCTTAGCCTAAATTTAGATTAGGACAAACAGAAACATGAGCATGTTGTGGATTAAGATAAATTCCCCCAAGAAGTTGTTGCAGAATTATTAGGATAAAAAAGATGGATTCCAAAAGTCAACTGAGCAAAGCTGTTATTAATGGAAGAGGAGAGATCTCCAGACACACAGCCATTTCACAATCCTGGCTGGGGCCTCAAGGTTCAGGGAGGTTCATTTCCACCATGACTCAAACCCCAAATAACTTTTATGCTCAGCCAAGCATTTACTTGGCTCACTGGAACTTGGCAAAGTGTCTGGTGGGTACAAACACAACATCTGAACTGGAATTGCCTGTATATCTGCCAGGAAATACATCAATACTTATTCCTCCCCAAGAGCATGTGCTCTGTAAGATGGTCTCTAGAGCTCATAGCTTTTGGATGGGTAGCACTGTGCCTACAGCATTTCAATCTCCACGTTTTCATTCCAGGCTCATTCATGCACCCAAGTTTTCCTGCCTCCTTCCATTGCAAAGAAGGAAGGAGACATCATGCCAGATGAATGTGTTCTGCTTCCCAGCAGCATAGACCTATCATTAGCAGGAACAGAAGGAACACGTAAAAGAAAAGGCCACAAATCAATCTGAGAGATTTTATGATAAACTTCAGCTATAATGTTGCAACACAGGACAGCATCATTGCTCAGGGTAAGCTGGAGGCATTCCTGATGTGAAAGCAGCTGGTAGTAATGGGCAAGAATAGAATCAAGCACAATATCCAGCAGGTTAAAGATGGCTTGGAACCAGTTTCTGAAAGAAGCACAGTCATTTTAGAGGTAGGGGACTGTAATTGGTATTTATGAATTACTAGACCAGCTCTTAAGCATTCAAAAGGAACCTAGGCACATGCAATGGACTGGTCTAACTTTAGACTGGTCTAATTTTAGTTAGACTCCTGCCTTACAAACAGAGCTAAACATGAAGCTGTGGGCTCAATTCAAGGCTCTGTCAAGCACCTCCTGCACAAAAAAGTGTAGAATTAATCCAAGTGAAGCTTCATGAAGCCGTGGGGATAAGGATTCAGCACCTTTCCTATTCCTTCTCTGCTCCTTTATCTACTAAAGGCTTTTCAGTGCAAGGCTTATTTCTGATGATGTGTCTGTACTTTCTGTATGAACTCTCCTCTTTGCACTCCAACCATTTCAGTTCCTGAGGACAGAAAGGTAAGCTGTGCAGGTGGGGATGTTTGCTCTTTCCTTCTTTTCTTTCATATCATAAAGTCAGTAGGGTTTGAAAGCTGCATTATCACCTCTTTGCCAAGTTGCTACTGTTTGCCCCTACAATTAGGTGCAACAAATTGCAAGAGCTCATGAAGCAGCACAGTTGGGATCCCCTTCCTGAAGGTGCTTGGCATGGTCCAGACCTCATGGGAGTGTATCTATCATGGGAGTGCACCCCTGTGCATACCCTCACGTCTGTGGGAACATTCCTACCCCAACAGCAACACTTGTGGAAGTAATAACTGGACAGCTTACAGACTTCCCAGACACAAATTTTAACTGACTATGAAACAGAACTCCCAAAGGTTGACTGACATCTTCCGGCCCATGAACTTCCTCTCATAAGCAAGGTGAAAAATACCCACTTTACCACTTTATCTATCAAATATCTACCTGAAGATTAAAAATTTCTATCAAATACTCCACTTGAAGATTTTAAAAGCGGAAGATTTTTTTTAGCTTACAAAATGCATTTAAATAAGATATCCTCGTCAAGCCATCCAGTACTATTTTCCCCATTAGCCATCTATGCTCTCTGTTTCAGATTTCATCCTTCCTTCCTCCTCCTCCCCCCCCCTCATAAAATTAGGATTCCTACAGATACTTGAGTGCACAGCCTTCAGCAACAGCAGAATGGACTCAACCCTGATTCAGCAAAAGCTAACGAGTTTCCAACACTTTTAAATCCCTCAGTCTGAAAAAACTAGGAGCAGCAGGAAAACCACCTGAGCTACTTATTTCACTCCAGAGCTGGGTGTATCTTCAGGTCCCAAGGATACATTCAGGTTCCAAAAGGACTTTCTAGAAACTGTGGATCTAGGGAATTCTTTCCTTTTTTAATTAATGTTTACTTGGATAGGATCCAAAGGCAATTTACAGAGAGAAACTTCCTACTCCCTGCAAGCTATTGGCTTTCTTCTTGTCTTGTCTGTATGTAAGGTAGATATCCAGAAGGGTTATTTAGGTTTTGAGAGAGAGATGTGCTGTGTAAGAAGCATGATTTTCATAGAAAAGGACAGTTCCATGCTTTCAGAAAATTAGATCTCTAAGGTGTTTCAGTTTGCACACATCAATTGTGGCATCCAACCACCCTGAAATCATTGCATTTGTAAATCTTGGCCAAGTCTTAGCTTAGTAATTATTCTAATTAAGACTTTTCCTTTCGCCTTTTTCTGTCTCCATTTCTCTGTTCCTCGACTTCTTCCTTCTCTCTTTCCCTTTTTTCTTTATTCTTCCCCTTTTTCTTTTTTCCCCCATTTCTTTATCTTCTCTTTATTTCCCTTTTCTTTTCTCTCTATTTTATCCATTGATTTATTGTTTTTCCTTCTTTTTCTATTTTCTTCTCTATTTTATTATTTTCATTTTCTTTTCCTTTATTTTTTTTTCCTTTGTAATCTGGTACATACAGCCACCATCTACATTAGATGAAAGAGACAAACAATTTCTTGGGCCACACACTGGTTCTTTCACTCCACAAATTTTCTTTCACCCCAGACTGGTCCAAAACAGGCTTGAAATGTATCAGCATGACAGTGTCTCACCCTGCCTGCAGTCTATGCTGTCACTGTTTCAGCAACTAGCAGACTTGTCAGTCTGGCCCTTTGTACCATCCTGAGCACACTTAAGAATGTATAAACACCAGCAAGATAGAGAAACTTTCTGCAGTATTTATTTAACAGATAGGATGGGAGATGTCCCCTTTCTTTCAGTAAGCAATATGCAATTTATGACCTTCTCATGACAGTTTTAAGCCTATTATGATTGGTTTGTCTTTTTTCTTAAATAAAGAAAGGCAAATGTAAAGATCTAACATTCAAATAACATTTAAAACAGAGATAAAGTGACAAAGCTCGCTGAGTAGAAGTTATGAATGACATTTTGTCCTTTGTTGTGGGTGGCAAGACAATAGAATTACAAGAAAAAAAAGGAAATCTCTTTCAAGCTTCCATTTAATTATCAGGGCCTCTATCAATTAGTGTCACCATTCATCATTTTAAGGGTAGCCCCCTAAAGATGCAGGAGCAGCTCCTCTTTTAGCATCTGAGTTAACTGAAAGCCTTCCAGAAAATAGTCACTCTACTGAGGGGACAAATTCAACAACAGTCAGAAACCTCATTTTTATTCCTGCCTTCTTGGACAAGTTGCTATTTTTGTCCTTAAAATGGTGATAAGGATCTCTGGCTGAGAAAGGGTAAAATAAGGATGACACTAGAGTTATAAACAACTCCAGAATTTTTTTTTTTTATTCATGCATTTTTCCCTCCTCCCCTACATTCATAATTGAATACTTATAAAATAAATTGTTCTACCCCCCCCCCCTTTCTGTACTTGGAACACTGTGATTTATCAACATAGACAGTCTGAGGCCCAGCAGATAAAATGCAAAGCGTGAACTGAAGTAAATAACTGAAGTTCACAGCATGAACTAAATCATGTTTTATTACCTTTAATATTTCAATTGCTTCTTAGCATGAGAAGCAGAGACCAGGGTGCATTCAGCAGCTCACTTAACCTCCCTTCCCTCTGCATTGCTTTAGCTTTCCTCCTCCTTCAGATCTTTCTCCATGTGCAGAAGCAGGGATCTAAACTCATGCTCTCCTGGAACCAGTGTCAGGATGAATCAATGTCAGGATTCCTCACTGGGGATCTCCTCCAAGCTTTGGGAACTTGATCAGCCCAGGCTGGTGCTGTAACCAAGGGAGGCAGGGCTCTTCAACAAGGCATTCATCCCGTACACCAAACTTTTGTCCTCTCAGGTGCACTTTTCTCTCTGATATTTATCAAGGGCATCTAAAGTACTTTGGCCATCGTTCCAACAAGTTTGTTTGGAAAGATGTCCAAATCACCTTTTCTCCTGCCATTCTTCCAGTGGTCAGGTTATTAGCTAAGACCAGCCCTGATTTTCATTCTGACTCTCATTTCTCTAGATATTCTCTGTGTTTTTATATATTCTCTTCTCCAGCAGACCATCTGTAATGTGTTCAATCCTTTTCAATAAATAAGTGTCTCCCAGAGGGCTGATTCCAACTGAACTTCGCTGTTGTACACAGGGTGAATGCTGACAGATCTTCCCAACTGGCTCCTCCATTGTCCCTCAAGAGAAATGAAACACATGGAACTTAAAAGTACTCTGCATGAAAAAAACTGTAGGCTGTAGTTTATTAGTGGGGGACCATGACTTGATGGTCTGCTACAAAAATTTAACCATTGAACAGTTTGCTGCAGAGCAAAAAACTCCTCCCTCATTCTCAGTCATGAACCTTCCTTTTTTGTGTGCTGCAACCACTGGATCACACATTGGATTATTGGAATCACAAAGAAAAAAAACAGAGGATATGTTTAGTATACTGCTTTGCATCTCTGAAGAGCTTCAAAAAAAAAATAACAAAAAAAAACCACTGCGTTAAACATTTGTATGTCTTCACTGAATAACATCTTAAGCATTTCTGCTCAACACTGGTCCCTTCTTGTGTTTAGGAACCAGCTCAACTCTAGTTTCCAGTAGCAGTTACATAGAGCAGACCAGTTACTTAAAATCAACAATTTTATCAATATTTAGTGTTACCAATTCTAGCAGCAACTTTTAGACCAATGGGAAAAAAAAAAAGAGAGGATGAGGCTACAGTACAATATGTTTGGGAAAGTTCCCTGTCTCACAGACCAACAACTGCAAACTTTAATTCAATTGCTCTCTCAAAAGGCTTCACAATTTCACACAAGTATACTGGTAGTCTCCAGCGAATGAATATGAGGATAATTCTTTTCAAAGAGATTCCTGGAAATGTCACCTACGGCTGATATTCTCCTTTTCCAGGAATGCTGAGCATTTACACAAAAGATGCAGTGGAGCTATACACACAGAGAAATGAACGTATTATTCTCAAACCACTCTGCTGCTACTTTCTCACCATTTTAGACTTTTTTCACAGCCATTCTGATCACCTTTTCATTATCAGACAAATACTTAAGACTTTCCTCTGGCAACTTATCCACCACAGTAAGAGAATGTTTTCCTTGAGCAAGGACAAATCAACATTAGGTGAAAGCTTCAGGATTTCACCAAGGCTCTAAAGGGCAAGAGCACACCAAGCTAAAGCTCAACGCCTTTTGAACTTTGTTCTTCTTTCACCCACAATGCTCGATGTAGTTCTGCTGGTTTTACATCCGCTAGCCCAAGGGGTCAAGCACCCCAGTGTCTATTTTCTTCCCCAGTTCACCTTTCTCTAAGGAGGGAAATTATTACAACGACAGCACAGGTATAGCTGAATACTAGGGTATGGGCTGAAAAACTGCATTATGCATTAAGTTATTGTAACAGCGCTCAGAATTGTTTTCCTCCCAGTCAGCTGGAGATCCTGCAATTCCTCTGCACTGGGAGCACAGGTAAATATTTGATCTTTTCAGTCTGCAGCCAGCTAGCCAAACAGGGACTGACTGTTCCACCAGCCTCCTTATTTTCTTATCCCATGCTCTTTGGAGGGATTCTTAAGCCAACAGACTCTCTCTCCCTTCTTTCTTCCTATTCTCTCTCCCAGATATTGCATCTCAAGACGATTTCGCATTGCTGTTAAACTTCATCATATGGTAGAAAGTGCCAATCACAGATGTTGCCACAACATCCTTATGTTCCATGAACATAACTAATTCCTCACTGATAATTTCCAGGATTGCAATATAACTTATGACAGAATGTAGGTAAAGTGTTGAAACAAGGAGCTGACAGCTCAAGGAACTCTCTGATACACATATGTCTCTGCTCACAGTTATTTCTCAGCACTGAGAAGAACTTTTACCTCTATGTTGTGATAGGTATGGCAATAACTTCCTATAATACAAATGCTCCAGGCCCTGTAAGGTTAACAGAATGAAATAATGCTAAGTAGCATTGTAGTCAAGATACTTTATAGGTGGTATAACTAGAAAGATTATTATGATAGAGACAATCACAGTAAAGAAAAATGCTCACCCATGTCCTAGGCTCACAGAAGAAAACTCCAAAGAAGCAAACTCCAGAGAAAGATCCTTCTCCAGCGGTGGTCAGCCCTTAAATGAAGTCTAGGAGAGGTGGAGTCAGACTCCACCCCTTCTGGTCACAAAGGTGAATTACCTTCACCTGTGCTCCTGTGGCTGACTCAGTGCTCACCTCAGGTGATTGATCTATGGTTTAGGCCATGATTCAATAGTTCCCATACAAGGCCCCCATCATCTTCTGTTCCTTCACTGGATACGATCAGTGATTCACAGTGTTTCTTTTGACACACATGCTGAGAACCTGAAAACTCAAATCCTTACCTGACATCTGCATAGATCCATGGTAAAAATGATTCAATGAATTACAGAATACCCTAAGTTGGAAGGGGCCTGTAAGGAGTCCAGCCCCTGACTCCAAACAGTACCACAGTCATAGACATGGTTTGGGTTGGAAGGGACCTTTAAGATCATCTAGTTCCTACTCCCCTGCTATAGGCAGGAACACTAGACCAGTTTGCTCGAAGCCCCACCCAGCCTGGCCTTGAACCTCTCTGGAATGAGAACATCCACAACCTTGCTGGGCAACGACCCATGAGATTGTGTACAGGTTCTTGGAGCCTGTAGGACCCCAGCATACAACCAAGGGGGTCTGAATCCAGCCTTCCTCTTCAGAGAGATGATGCCTGGCCATGCAAGAGGTAGTGAGACTGGGAAATACATCTTGGCAGCCTGATCCAGTGGTTAGCAACCCTACCCATGGCAGGCAGTTGGAGCTCAATCATTTCTAGGGTCCCTTTCAACCTAAGCAATTCTATGAGTCTATAGTTTGGGCTGGGACTGTGGTTTTAATCCCTCTCCCTTCCTAGGAAGGCACTTGAATACTTGCAGTTTTGTCATCTCTCTTTCTCTCTGCATGAACGAACTAACTCAAATAAATGAATAAGAAAATGAACTAATAAAAAAAGTTCTCAATTGGTAACTTTCTTTGGGAGACAAAAAGTTAAAAGCTGGGAGACGTTACACGTACAGACAGCTGGTACATTTTTGTGCTGTCAGTTCTCTCCGGCAATCAATATTATGAAATGTTATGATTATTATCAAATATCATTATGTTAATTCTGAATCTGTTGCAAGTCCCATCTATTGCAGTCATTACACTTTGAATAAATGATCATCTCAGTTTTAAAAAATAAAATATATGTAAGACAAAACTCCCTGCCTTGCTCTTAGCTAGGAAGGAGGTAGGCAGACAGATCCGCTCCTAGTGGTGCTAGTTTGATAAATTGTGGCTTTCCTCCAAATAGAGGCAGAGTTCAGTATTTCACACCATGACAGGTTCTTTCTGTACTTTGCGGATAAGGTTGCTTGGATCAGAACCAAACTCTCATCTATTCATGGAGGTGGGAGAGTTTCAAAAGAAGCACGTCTTTATTGTATTGTGGTGCTGCTTCCTAGAGGCTGTGCTGAGCCCCAACCCTTGTTGTGCTAGGCAATGAATAAACACAGAGGAAGAGATGGGAGAACTAAAGAGCTGTAAGGAATTGAGTTACACAGAGAAGCTAGAGAAAGTCCATAGCTGAACTCCTAATGCCCATTCCCTTGCTCTTTATCTAGAGCAGAAAACAAAGCATATATACAATAGGAAGAAGAATATGCTGAGTTACACAAATGGGACCAGTTTGAGGATTCAGGAATACCTGCAAGCCAGCAAAAGGGACTCTAAGGAAATCAAGTGCAAAAGCTGCTTTCCCACAGCTTCATTTCATCACCCTTAGGGATCTGGAACTTTATGTTGTTGTCTCTGTAGCCCTTCAACTCACCTGGATTTCATTTCACACTTGAAGCTCAGCTGGGTTCTGTTGTTTTATCAGGAGGGTGGAGAAACCCAAGGGCCTGTGGTGTGTCCTGCAGCTGATTAATAGCTTTGCAGTGTAGAAGCCAGGTGCAGACTTGCCAGGGGGTTAGGGGCTGCCAGTCCCCCATTACAAGGCTTGTTGCAGCAGGATCCCTCCCTCCATGTGAGGCAGGAATGCCTGCACAGCCTCCCTGCAGATCTGTTCTGCATCCACCTCTCATGAGCTGGATGAATCTTGCAATTTCCTTGTTATTTGCATGCTAATGCAGGAAGAACACAGAGAGTAGAGTGAAGATTTGCTGTGAGTTGGGGATTTGTGAGAATGCCAGATTCAGAGATGCTCCAAAGGGCAGATCAAGGGTGCAGACACAAAGGTTAAACAAACAAAAATAAAAGTGTATGTACCAAACCCTGCAAACAAAAACCACCCAGCTGACTTCAGCTCAGAGATGTGAGTATGAGGATTAAAAAATATATACCTTGCTATTTCAGGCAGTGATCTAAATAAAGCCTTTCCTGCTCTTCTGGTCTCATATGCTAACAGAATTAATGGCTGCTTTTTTTTTGGCCAACAATTCATTAGCCTCTTTTCCCTGCTCCCTAAACCTTCATAAAAACAAGTCAAAATCCTCCCTGAGATCTTGACTGCAGTCAGGTTTTGCTTCTTTCCAGGCTGGTGTGAGATTATAATGCTTCTCAAGGTGTTCCCTTCCTCATAATGAAGCTCCATCTGTTCTACAGATGGTAAAGATCACAAGAACCAGCACTAAATATCCCTCCCCCACTAGAATTTTTACCTTATGGTAATGCTGCTCTTTGTTTTCCCTGGTTTTCCCAGGAGCAGGGGAGCATGGTGCAGAGCACAGGGACTCATCTATTGCCCCAGCCTGCCCAGGCAACAGTGGCTGCCCCTGCATGAGGAGCATTTCACAGATTTTGGCTAGGGCTGAGCCAGAGGAAGAGCTTTTCAACTGATTTTTCAGGGAATTCTGTGCCCTTGAAATCACCAGCTGTATTTTTCATCCCATCACCTCTCAGCTACCAGCCCCAGCTTTGTCCCTGATAGACAGCTCTCTACACTTTTCTTCCACATTTTGCTGTCATGTTTTTCTTCCAGGGCAAAGAGGAATCTGTTGCAGCAAGGACTTATGCTTTGAGGTGCAACAAGAATTCAAGAGGTCAGGTCCCAGAGGATGGGAAATAAATTTATATGTCTTTGCTACTCATTTCTGGGTCTTTTTCTTCAGATATCTGCATGAGATTTTCAGCCTATGAAGTACTCAGTGGGGGTGAGCTCTTGGGTATGCTCCCAGCTTATGAATATTGGTCTCCTCTTGTATAACCTCACTGAGCATCAGAAACCAAAGCACAGAAAATGGAGTCACCTTTGATGATCTTCCACTCCATACAAAAATCAGAATAATTAGATTCACTTAACTAAACAAGTTTTTAGTTCTACAACAGGATGAGCACACTGGATATTTAGACAATTCTCTAAGGCCGCTGGCGATGGACTAGCTTCATTTATGTGGTTTAACATTTGCCTAACAGAAAGTACTACTCCTTTTCTCTTCTTGACAGGTAGATAATCCTAAGAGGTCTAACAACAGTATTAACATCCAAACCACAAATGATGGGTAATATGAAAAGCTGGATTTTCTGACATACACCCTTTACATCTGCTTTCTACATCAGAACCAGAATTAGTTCTACTGTTGTGTTTGTATTAAATATGTGGATTAACGGAGCTCAGCGAGAGTGCTGAATAAGCTCTTCCTGTCTCCAGTGGCTTTGGATTGCATCTTTCTATGCAGAGACAGATGTGTAGCTTGTATTCTGTGTTTTGCACTTGGAAAATCCATGGCTTGGTACTAAATCAACAGTTTCTGGTTCAGAAGAGATTCCAGACTTCTATTAAAACTAAGCAAATTTGGACTAAGGGTGGCAACAGGGCTGAAATCCTACAAGGAATCATTTTGGTGGTGTTGGCTCAGTTCGTAGCCCACCAACAGTGCTATTGCTCAAAGAGAACTGACCCCTCTCATACATACCAGAAGACCAGAGTCCTGATCCAGGAAGATTTGATGGCACTTGCAAACCCAAACAATGGAGATATTTTGCTCCTGTAACCTGGCTCAGTCATTGCTCAGGTAATTATGTCCCACTTATCTAAATTTCTTCCTCAGTTTTCCCTGGCATTCAGTAATTTTCTTCACTTCCTTTCCAAAACAGCAGTTTAGCAGTCCAGCTGGCTGCTGAATAGTCACCATCCTTTGAATGATGGCTAAATGTCTCTTCTGTGCATAATTATGTGCACTTTGCGAGGCACCTTGGGACCTTATGAACTGGGGGAAGGAGAGAAACGATATACAAAGTGATGGGTTTTGTTTTCATTTTTATTGGTCTCACAACTGGGAGCACTATTGGCACAAGATCTTAGAAGCTGAGAACAGGTAAAAGCAGCTTTTCCCTAAATTAATAACTCTACGGAAATAAAGCCCAAATCACAGTAAGCTTTTCCATACAATTCCCTCTGGCAAATACTTTGCTGAAGTAATAATTTCTGCAAGAGTGGGACCCAGATGAGCTCCAAGTCCCAGAAAATACACGTGTGCCCGGAACACGTTTCATGGAAGCCACAGCACGGGGCTGGGTCCAACATCAACTGGGTTTAGCCCTTAAGTTCTTCATGCTCTGAGCAGGCTGAATGGGGGGGCATCACAAATGCGAGTTTGACACTGCACCTGACTGCAGATGTTGGTGCATGAATTAGGGCTGTGGAAGAATTGGCAGCAATGTCATCCCCTGGGCAGTATGCACAGAGCTGGATGTACAGGAACTGAGCTGCTGGGAAAAGGCAGATGGGAGGAAACCTATCTTCCATGTCAAGTTAACCCTGCAAATCCCTGTTCTTCATGTTACAGCAAAACCAGGGTGATGGGCCCTCATTTTCCTTCTTCTAAACACAGGCAAGTGTGCAGGAATCATGGGATCAGAGGAGAAAGCAACAGTGGTTTTGGTTTCATAGTTCAACAGTTGGGAAGAAGAGATCTGCATTGTCGTGACTCATTCCCTAAAAATACCTGTGTCTCTCCATTGACTGTGTAGGGAGCCCAGGGTGACCAGCTTGATGTAGAAGTGAGCTGTGGAGATGTCTGAAATTAGACAAAGCGAATCCCATCCCTAAAGCCAGTCTGGGTAGGAGGTAGTGTGGGACGGTGCAATGCAAGAGTCTACATGTGAGCTGGAAGTCTGCACTCCCACTGCCGGCGCTGGGGATCCAGTCAACGTGGTCGGCAGAGCCCAGGAAGCGATGTGTCTCACTGCTAAGCAGACTCCTACGTTTGGTCAGTGAATCACTCTCTATACGCCTACACTGCAGTGAAATGGATCCTATCCCCGAAGTTAGGAGAGATGAATCTCACCCTGAAGTCTTTCTCCTTCTTCTTGTGTCTTCTGCTAAGTTTCCAGTGTGCTATTACACTAAATCAGTTGCTCAAGTTAGCTATCACTCCACCTTCCCTCCATCCCCAACTGAACCATAACAAAAAAACTCATTTTTGTGTTCCAAACTTCATTTCCAAACTCGAAGTAAAATCTTCCAACCTTCTTCAGCTTCTGTCAAACCCCTCAGTATATCTGTACCTCACCAGCTTTCTTCTTCCTCCAGTATCCATATAAGGCCTTTGCAGCTCTCCATTTCTGCAGACAGATCTGGATATATCTTACGATGCCGTGGAAATATCGCATATTCTTTCACCATTTTCTTTCCTTTCTTTTCCACATACTGTGCAACAATACAAACGTAGAGTCTCTGTCAATACTAGTGACACTGTGTTCTCAAATAACTGCATGTCAGGTGCACAAATTACAGGACTAATAGAGGCTGTGATTACATTTCGTGTATGGGTTCTCGAGGCATATGATAATGAATATTAATAGAAACTATTTCTCTGGTAAATGATTGTTTTCTCAATAGTTGATATAAATAAAGCCACTTGGAAAGGAAACAGATTTTTTGATGTCTCTATCACAAATGCAATGATGTATTTCCACAAGAAAAGGCACACCTGCCAGTATACACTAGTAGAAATGTAAATATTTGCAATTTTTGTAGTAATTAAACCCAATCCTCCAAGGCCCATCTCACGGCATCAGAAGACAGAATGTAGGTTCATAAGCTGACAAAGAATGAATGAAGTGTCACAAAACCAGATGGAATTAAAATTAAAACCTAGAAATCAATCGGAGGAGGCAGGGTCTGTCTCACCAAACTTCAGATATCTGTAAATGGATGGCTGCAGGTGAGTTAGTCACTCCGCCAGTCATTCCTGCATAGTCAATGGAGACGAACAGGCACCTAAGGCATGATTCTCTCATCCAATTTAAGTATCTAATTTTGGATGAAATGAATCACTGTCTCCCTGGACTAGATCTCTACTGTCTGCAGAGGGAGCTGAAGGAGACTAGCTGAGATTCAGGTGCTTAGTTAGATAAACATAAGGCATAATAACCTACCTTAAAAACATACTTTGTAAAAGAAATGCATGAAAAACAACCATTTTCTGTTTAAAAGAGAAGAATTACAGACCCAAAACTTTGCTTATCTGGGAGGCTGTATAAAAGTGAACACCATTTTTTATTCCACTGTAAAGTCAGTGCAGTGGACCTGTGCCCTCTTCTGCATTGCTTCATTTGGCAGCTAAATCTCATATAAGGATGGAGTTATGGGTAATGAGCAACAACAGCAATCCCATAAAGATAGCAAGAGAAAAAGTCTTGTAGGGAAGACAAAGCAAGGAAGAGCAAGGGAGGAAAAAGGAAAGGAAAAGGAAAGTAATGGGAAGGGGAAAAGAATTTGTTTGTAAGTATCTGTGCTTTTCTCCTGAAGTGGACATCTTCTTTGGGAAGCAGATGTTATTCCTAAAGGGTTGTGTTTACTGAAATGTGAAAAAAAAAAAAAAAGAAGAAGTGGAAAACAGAAAGAGTTTTGGCAGATCATTTCTGACCTCCCACAGTCTATTTGCAGTCAAATCTGTCAATGGGAAGTGGATGGGGGACTTGAGGGAATATCTGCAGACACCCATTCCAAGGTGATCAAAGGGAGCTTTACCAATGAATTTACTGTCCTACTGACTTATTTCTTTAGAAATCCTAGACACCTAGAGAGGTGTTAAAAAGATGAAAGGGAAAAAAAAAAAAAGATCAACAACATGCTGCTCTTCAAAACTCCAACCCATTCTATCCTCCAAACCTTGCTTCAGCACCTCTTGAAAAACTGGGATGTGTATTGAAAGAAAAGAAAAAGCTGTAACAGATCCATGAGATTTTGTACTATTTATACTTGCTTGTTATGGCTGTTTTACATGCAACTAATGGTCCCAAGAAGCTACCATGTGTTCTCTGCATCCTCTCCATGCACTTTCATCCTCTTTCCTTCTTTCTCTGCAACATCTTCACTACATCAACTTCTATTAGGCCATAATCTCTTCAAAACAGGAATCTTCTCTTTGGATTTAGGTGAGCAGGAGAGACTTCAGTCACGGCTGAAGCGCTGAGGTGCTGTGCTGATACAGATGAATAAGAAACAGAAGGGAGAGTGAGGCAAATGGATTCAAGGAACTTGGGTAACTTTGCCCTAAAACCATTTTAGTTTTATGAACAGAGATGCAGAACACTACAGGACCAGTTTTGGCAAGATAATTAAGCATGTGTTTAGAAAGATCTTGAAGCTAATGGGATTAATCAGAGGTTGTGTACCCTGGGCCATACAAAAAATGTATTTTGTCCCAAAGATGAGCGTTTTTGAAGGAAAACTTTTCCATCAGGTATCTTTCTTCTTGCATGAGGAGGAAAAAAACACTCCTGAGTTGTTTAAATCCTAAAGTGCCTTTCACAGTCATCACATCCTTTTCATAGAATTGTAAATGAGACAAAAGATAGAGCAAAGATCCAAATACAGCAAAGACATCCTTATAGGAAATATTTGTCCCAGACCTACTCATGCCAACAAGCACTGTCCTATGCTTATTGTTCCTCGTTGACAAGTCTGATCATCCATTGCTCACTCTGACAAGGCCTAGTCCCTCAAAAATAAAGCAGTTTAAAATTATTTTCTCTCAAAGCAGTGATAGCAGCACAGTTAAAGCCCTTAGGAGGAGCCAAGTTCCCTCCCTGCCTGGAGTTCAGGAGCAGGAGTCCATGTGCACTGGGTGAATGGATTGAAAATATCCACATTTCAAAAATTCAAGTTTCATGGGTCAAAAAACGTCTTTGTCATGCAGCCTGTTGGTGAATGTATTAAAGCATAGATAAGGCTTTTGGGGTTCAGGGCTGTTTTCAGCCATGGTAATGTCATTGGTATTAGAAGTCATTCCTTAAAAACACAGAGTGATTTAAGCCCAAGCTTCAGTGCTACAATGTCTTTTTTTCCAATTGAGCTGAGAAAAAAATGAAAGAAAAAAAAAAAAAGGATAGGAGTAATAGAAAAGTGAACAAGCCAGGAGGAAAATTCAGCCCAATTTCTACAGCATTTAAGTGAAAGATTGAAGGAATACATTACTTTAGGTTGGAAAGAGATGATTTCAGCGCTAACATTAGCCTCAGTGTCAATGATCTGAGACACACAGCTGAACTTCACGCACAGCTCAGTCCTACTGCTGTTTAACTGCCAATACAAAAGATACTACCTCTACTGAAGCATGAACCCAAAGCTTAGATTTTCAGGAAATTGGTAGGCAAAAGCAGTGGGAGGAATCAAAAAAACAACAGCACCCAAAACATCTTGTTTGCTAAATCTGTTGGTGGAAGCAGTAATGTAAGGGCTGAACCCATCAAAAGCCTTGCTGGAAGTTGTGCAGTCACTTCTCACCAGACTGAGCTCAAGACTGTATGGTCTGTCCTGTGAAAAGTAGATGAGAATTCCAAAAATAAAATAGCTGACTGTAAGTTGCGATCAGCACACCATACATATGTAAATCATTGCTGACCCTGAGAAAAGCTGCCTCTGCATTATGATAAGGTCTGAAACCTGATTGAAATGTTTCATAAAGGGCATTATTTTGGAGGTGATCCTTAAACGAGCAGAGCAGGAAAATCATCAGTTTCTTTCCTCAGTAGTCAGAAAAATAGGTTACCGATGAGAGGGACTTTAGCCAAATTCATTTCTTTAGAATTCAACTGCTGCTGGATTTTCTTTATCTCAGAGTCCTCATTAATGACAGCATAGTTCTGGGACACAATTACATAATTATTATTGTATTGATAATGTGCAAGCATTTCCTGGCCTTACTGCCCCTGCAGCTCTAATCTAGCTGATAAAGCCCTCTCACAACTGCAATATTAATCATATCAGAATATGCGTGATGCAGTATTGCACCACTGTCCCTTCCTGGACCCTTCTAACATCAGCAAGGTGTTGGCACAGAATGACACCAACCATCTTCATGAACACAAGCATTCAGGCCATTAGTGTTTTTACATATTTGTAATGATAGCCAAAACAGTGGAAATCCTCAGAGTTCTTCCCACATTGCTCATCCACAAAAGGATCTTTTCCATTTTTTAAAGAAATGTGAGGATTTTCCAGAATCTAGAAGCCAAAACAATTTCTGTTTTCCTGTGTACGTGCCAGGCTGACAGCTGGAAGGGCTTCCTGACTGCTTTAGATGTGAACTGGGCTCATGGAGCTTGAAGGAGAAAGGGGAAAGCTCAGTGTTCAGAGATGATCTCTTTATGCTGGTGCTTCTGCACTTCTGCTGCTCAGAAATATTCGTATCAGACCTATCTTCATAAAATGTCTTTTTCTTCACTCCTAGCACTTCAGATCTTCAGCTCAGCTCTGTCTTCACTGTTTTCTCAACAGCCCTGCCCATCTGAAATGCTGCAGATGTCTCAGCTCCATTGGGTAGGACAATCTTCTGAGCTTTCCTTTCCATAGCTGTGTTGTCCTTCATGCTGGGCTATGTACCCCACAGCAGTGGTGGACTTCAGCTGTTTCCTTTCAAAACTCCAATATATGCTATGGGATGGGCCACTTGGCACAGGGAAGTGTGGCCAGGTATCAAAGGTCATTCTGCACTCTCTTCTTGTTGCACAGGCTTCCACCATCACCTGGAAAGCCCTGAGGACCCACTGTTTCCACTCACTGACACTTCTGCCTATCTCCCATTGTATGATTTTATTGTTGAGGCACTGGAACAGGTTGTCCAGAGAAGTTGTGAATGCCCCATCTCTGGAGGCATTCAAGAATAAATGGGGACCTGGGCAGCCTGATCTGGTGGGTGGCAATCAGCCCATGGCAGGGAGCTTGGAACTGGCTGGTCCCTTCTAACCGAAGCCATTCTATGTTTCTTTGATTCCATGTTCTGAAAACGCTCTTTTGAAGGAGCTTTTTCCTCCACCCCAGGCACTGGTAAAATGTTTCTATGTGTGGACCTCTGAGTGTTTGTATGCAGCGCTAAATAAGTAATCTTTCCTAAATTAGCTTTGTAGCTTCCCCTCCAACACCTCTCCAGGTACATCTTCTTCCTTCCCATCTCCCACCTACAAAGAAAGAACGTTCCCTATTTAGTCTGCTCTGTGTTTCTGCCTGTGGGAGTGTTTGTAGAGCTCACAAATGGAAAAGATAAGTCCAATATATGAGCACTCATGCACCTTCTACTCTTCTTTCGAGCAGGAATGCTGGAGAAGATGAAAGGAATGTCCTTTTCAGGTTCCTCTGGGGGCAGGCAGGTCTGATTTTTGTCTCCTGATCAGAACAAGGACAGAGGGACCTTTTGGGCAGATGGAGCTTTTCTCCCAGCATTCCAGAAAGACTGACTGTCCCCAGTTTCTTCTGTCTCCTGCCTTAGCTCTATGCTTTCACAGTTCTGTTTGTCCTCAGTAAGGACACACCAAGCACTGGTATATTTCACTCATGTTTGCAATGTTATGTTTTTTTTTTTTTTTTTTCAGAAAGACACTTCTCTCTTCATTTATTTCTGGCAATTATAACCCAGCAGTGAAGATAGGGGATGCCACATGTTCTGAAAGCCACCAGATGACCATACCTTATACATATGCACATGGCCGATGTACAGACCTGTGTTCTCCATCCTAGGATATATGAATTTTAATCTCCACCTGCAGACTGGCTTCTCACCAGTTACTGTGACCATAAAGCATGCTAAACTGTTACCCAATGTTCTTGTCATTGTTTAACTCCATTTTTCATCTGTTTGCCAAGTTATAGAAAAATGTGTGTCAGGAATCTAATGCTGCACAGTCTGTGATGTAGAACTCCTTCTGGTAATCCACATACAAGCAAACCAAGTCTTCATTTCTGCCTTAACTGATGCTCTAAACAATCATTTCCAGGCAGCATCAGACTGAGACCTGTACTTGCCTTTAGACAAGAATTAGACACATAGTCTATGAATTTATATGGGGAATGAAGAAGAAAAACTTCCAAATAACTTGCTCACAGTAAAAAGACCCAAAGAAATTTCAAATGAATGAATTTTGGGGTGGAATATAGCTTAGCATTAGTTTTTATACAACTAGCACTGGGGTAGTAGACATTTAGCACCCACAAGAATTTAAAGGCTTATTTTTTTTATCAATTGAAAGAAACCTATACCACAAGTATAATTGAAACAGATTGAAATTTACAGGATGATGAAAGCAAGATGTTTGAATTGGATTAAAATCACCAAAAAGCTCATAGAGTTATACAAGATATATAATAACAGGGCATTAAAAGATCTGAATTTTTATTTTTGTGTCAAATAATATGAGACTGGAGTCTTGACAGGATTTCTTTTTTTAAAATCCAGTATTTTGCTCACAAACGTTGATGAATGTAATTCAGTAATATTATACATCCCCATTATACATCATATGTAAGAACATTAGAGATTCTTTCACCTTGGCTTCAGGTAACTATCCAGACTTTCAATCTGAGACTGTTTTCTTTATTACCTCCAGTTAGACATATTACACACATTGCTATTCTCATTAACAAACAGTGGTTTCCCTCTACATTACTTCAACGACCAACTATTTTTATAATTACCTTGCAAATTTTAGCTTGAAGTAACTTTCTCCTGTTTTAAGCTGTTTTAACAAATTCAACCCCTTGAGCTTAATCCAAATGAAAATCTAATGAAATTGGTAGAAAGACTTCCACAGACTTCAATGGATTTTGTACCAGTTCCTACGCACATGCCACATTTTGACATAGAGTGTTAATTGGTAACCTCATCCATGGATGAACAATATCATTGTTTAGGATGCTAACGCTGTATACTACTAATCTAAGCCAATACTTTTCATTAAAACGTTCTGCTTTTTTTGTTTCTTAGACTTCTGGTTGAATAAGAAGAGGTTTTCCTCACTAAGTGTTGCCTCAGGTCAATTCCCTTCAATATAATCAAAAGCAGTCCAGACTTTTCTGAAAACACACCTGGGAAAAAAGGGGGGAAAACGTCCAGTATGTTAATATTAAACATTGGCACTCTTTTTTTCCAGCACTCTACACCACTCCTTTCCTTGGGAAGATTGACTTCACACTTGGGAAGAAAGGTGGCATTTTTCGTGGCTATGTGGCAGGTAAGGCCATTTTCCTCAAAGCCTGTGAATGCTCTGGATTCCTTTCTCTTCCCAGGGATGGGCTGCATGTTTTGAAAAGCACTCAGCATGTTACTATTGCAGTATTTCTATCAAAAATGAGGCTGCCATTCTGTGTGAAGAAAGCAGAAAGTAAAATCTCTAGAGAGCTGCATTTGAGATTGCTATAGAGCAAATAACATATTCTGATTCCTCTCTGGCTCTCATCTGGATACTGATGAGGTCCTCATTTCTGTATTTGTGTGGGTATTATGGCAAGCATTGTCTTTCCTATACTGGACGTTTGCACGAACGTTTAGCTATGATTACCATTTTCTTGTACCATAAAGGCTGGACAGAAAAAGCACTGCAAAAACTACACTGCTTACTGCAGGAAGGCTTAAAAAGTAGGTGATACCTCCATATTCACCTGATACAAGCAGGAGACAGAGGAAAAACAAGAAGTGACCAAAGCATGACATTTTGCCTTATCTCTCAAGGAGACCAATTGCATCTCAACACAAAAAACACCAGAACTCTTTGCAGACACATGCAGTGCCATAGGACTGTGAGGAAGAGGCAGATAGTTATGGGTCTGTGTGGACATTCACACTGTTCCTGATAAGATGAATCCAGGACTTCAAGCAGCTTGTTTGACAAAGGATCATCTGTTCATCACTTTGCAGTCTCAGGAACAGCATTCAAATGCAAAGGATTACAGAGGTTCAGTAGGATTTTTGTAACTCATATTTTTATCCCACTGGTAAATTACCACAGAAAAGCTTAACGGAGAAGAATAACTCTGATTCTGGGAACAGCACTCCTCATCTCCGTAAGCTCCACATCCACAACTGAGCCCTTGCTGAGCTGACAGTCCAAGCAGTACAACTGTACCGCTACCTCTACATTAATCAATTACTTTGCAAAGCATACAGAGTGTACAGCTCTACATAAAGCCAAACCATTCCCTGCTGTGTGGTGCTGAATATGACAAAAGAAAGAAAAAAAAAGGAAGATAAGAGAATTCCACTCTAACTGCAAAAATGTTTATTATTGTTACTGTTTCACTGCTCTGCACCCAGTGCAAGACAATTCCTCTCTCATTAAGTCACGATGAATGATAGATATGGCCAGCAGCTAAGAGTAGTTCTTAGATTAAATGTTATGAGAAATGTCTCTACCACCAAGCAGGTGAGATCATTTCTTTTTCCCATTATACTAGATTCTTCTGTCTGTTTCTGAATAACACAGCATGACTTGATAGTTTCTGCCTCTAAACTATTGACATATATTTGCTTTGAGGGGGACCTCCTAAAGTGTGAAGAATGGGCCAAAGAGTTCCTAACTACTCACAGTGAGTGTAGCCATTAGGCTGGAGTCACTGAAGTGCTTAACCCTTTGTCAGGTGTTGAAGAATTAGGGGACTCAGTGAGGTCTTCTGGGATTTTTTTCTGGAGACTGAACAAGTTGGCTTTCCTGATCTCCGGTCTGATCATATACTGTCTCTCCACATGTCCACATATTCTCTGAATTAGTTGCTTGTCTTCCTTAAGAGCTTGTCTTTGCTTGTCTCCAGGTGTAAAGAACCACCTATAGTCTCTCTATTGGAAAGAAGGAATCACTTGCAAGAATAGTAAGGAGAACAGAATTTTCTTCCTGGTACTATTCCTGGATTGATTCTGACCATGAGAAAGCTGCTCTGCTTTCTCTCATCATTCATTCAGAGCCTAACCCTGTGCAAATTTCTACACTCAAGTTTCCACATGTGAATTTGACAGTTGCATATAATGTTGGATGAGGATCTTAAAATTGTAAGGGAATATCTACATAGAAAATTAGAAGGCAGATGGGGAGGAAACCTGGGTGCTGGATCCTTAATAAACTACGTTGTTAAGTGTTAACTTGCCTTCTATTTCGGTAGTGGTGTCCAGCCAGACCTTAGCAGATACAAGTTCTGGGACTTTTCCTTTTTTATTCTTCCTTGGAAATATATATATATATATATGTATATATATATATCTCCACAAGCTCTCCTACAAGTGTTGCAAAGCAGAGTTTGGAAATCTTAGGTGCCTGAGCTGAAGGTGTAAGCCTGGATTGTTCACAAGTGACAAAACAAAGTTGAAGGCTAAAGGACAAATTCTGAAGCCTCGTGTTATTTGAAGAAAACAACTTTTTAATTAAAAATACCTTGCAATATCTTGGAGAGGAATGTGAGTTGCAGAACTTTGGTCTGGATTCCAAACTCTCCAGCAGTTCCAGGGTATTTATTCTTGTCCAGAATTTTGGCTTAATTCATTGGAGGGAAGAGTCAGCCATGAATTTTGGATCTAACTTCAGACTATGTTATCATAAATCCAAAAGAACTGGATGTTCTCATCCAGGAATTCATTTTTTTTTTCCTTTAAAATGTGATTCACACAGCATGACGAAGGGCATGTCTACATAGATGGGTGAACAACTTATTTCCACTCACCCTACAAGCCAGCTCTTTTCCAGGGATCATGTAGCCATCTTGGCATGGGGCTGCATGTAGGTTAGTAAGAGCATCCACAGTCAGAGTCCTCACAGTAACTGCTATGAAATGAACAATAGCATTTTCCCCCTTTTAGGTCTAATACAGTGATTTGAGGATTGCTTTTTAAGAATTCAATGTAAATAGATTCTTCTGGACTATATGCATGTGTATATATGTATTTTCACATACATCCAAAAAAATCCCTTTAACATATGCTTTGAATGCAATCCTAAAGATTACTACCTGTTTGAATGGGTCAGTTCCCACATTTAAATGCTGTTCTGGATCAGGGCTGCTGCCAGGAAAGTGGAGTGTATTCCCTATATTATTCTGATTGCACAGCAAAGGGCATTACAATTAATATCTGTGTTGCATTCTGCTTTATTCATTCTTCAGTACAAAAAATACTTCTGAAAAAAATGCCTACATACTTTGTTCATAGTGCTTTACTTATCAGATGCTTAGTAAGTCTCTTGCTAACACCAGAAAGGTCAGATATAAAGACAGAAGGAATGTGCATATAGAAGACATCAAGTGAAGTTTCATATCTTGAATAGAAACTTCTCTTTTTAAGGGACGAGCACCTATCGTTTAAGAAAAAGAGATCTTGGAAAAAAAAAAACACATGAAGCTCTTATCTTCATCTCTGATATCAGTGCTCATAGGATTAAAGTTGGTGGCTGAGTGTCCTAAAATAGAGAAAGTCCCAAGAGATTTCAAAAATGTTTAATTTGTCAGGTCAGTATTTGTGAATCCTGTCCAAAGATCACATATTAAGACACAAGCTCATTAACATAGTGCCTCCTGGTACTGTCAGGCAAACATGCAAAAGAAGACTCAGTTGTCCCCTGAACCTAGGTATGGACCAGAGAAGGTCTCCTATGTATGGAAAAAGGAAATACCAAAGTTTGGTAGAATGGATTGTAATCTGCAGGACTTTAAAAGCACAAACTAGTGTAGGAAATGGCAACCCAAATATATTACTTGCATTATTCCTCAGGTTGAGGCACATGAAACTCTAGTGAAACAGAATGCAAAACAAGTAGTTGAGTTTGACCAACAACATCCTGCTCTACCATTAAACATTCATAGAGTGAAACCCATCTGCTTCATGCATGTTCTTCACGTAAGGAGAGCATAGGAAATGAACACAGTGTTAAGGAAGAACTGTGCACATCAGAGAATCCATCATGACGTATTACATTAATGTTTTTTTTTTAATTGTTTAAGGCAAGAAATCAGATTCCCAGCCTATCAGTGCCACTGGACATCGTAGGAAGTCATTTTTCCCTTTATTTTCCAAGCAGGGTTCTAGTCTTTGTAAATTTTCAAGAAAGGACCAATGTTCTCAGAACTGAGCCTGAAACTGAACAATCTTAATGATAATTACACATCTTCAAACATTTTCACAGTGAGACAACACTGCTTTCTAAAGGGCTTCTTGACAGATAGATGTTATCAGCTGGACTTAGCACCTAGATGTTGAGCTCCTTTTAAACAGATGAACGGTGCTACTTCTCTCTTTGCCTTTCTTAAAACTCAACAAGTGCACAGATTTATCAGAATAAATACTCTCTACATACTTAGTTATCCAGGTCAAAATCAGATGTCTTTCTGAAAAAGAATTTTTTGCTGGATGTCTTGTTTCTGAAGGTTTTCTGTCCTTAAGAGCTATAATGTTTGATCTCAACTTCTATCGTCACTGAAAGTTCGTCAGTCTTATAAAAACCAGGCTTGTTGTAGCTGAGCATGTTTAGACTTCAGAGGTCTGCCAGTGAAAAATGATGTTTGAAAATCTTGGTCTGACCTGAAAGCACAGTTCATGGTATACATACCCTGAACTGTCATGGTTTGTGTTGGGTGGGTCACTACAGCATTCATTTTCCTTCTTAATTGTAACTTATGCCAATATCTTCTACATTGCCATAGGAAAAGCATTTAAGAACCTCTTCTGAAGATCATGTGTAGGAAAAAATATATTTGGAATTGTTTCAAAACAAAATTGCTATTTATAAATTGATTCGGTTGCTTTCATACTATTTTATGACAACTCATTAGCAGCAGTGGTTTATAGCTGTCATATAATGGGGTCACAGCACAATTATCAAAGTGTGTATTTTTGTTCTTACAGCCTTGAAAAGCACTTGTGATTTAATATTGATTGAGACATCCTATTTAGCAGCCCATCCTCTCAGAGCTATAACGAAATGTCTTCATACTTTGAACAGGGATAGAAGTATATAATTCAGTGTATTAATTAGAATAGTGACTGGTTTCAGTTTCTTCAAAAAGATTTTCGAGTATCACAATAAATGATACAGAAAAGGTGTGTTTTTCTTAATTATTTGAAGTGCAGACATTGTGCTTCTCTCCCCTGAGTTTATTGGTGGAGCAGTTCTTTCCCTACTGACTGTAAGTAAGCCCATCAAAGCATTGGGAGACAGCCTCACCCCAGCGCAAACAACTGGAAGACAAAGAAATACTCAGGAGCTATCCCTCTGGATGCCAAGCTTTGTACTGTATGCATAGCAGGATTTTCTCTTGGCTCTGACTATGGGTCTTACCACTGCCATTCACATGGCCACATTTTGACCCTTTCTTTGTGAAGTCCCAGAAAAATGCCATCTGGGAAGACACTAGAGATTTGTAGACATTTGGATAGTTTTTCTGGCATCCACACTACAACTACTAAGTCAAATAAAATCCTCACTTCCTCAGATTACAGCTTTAATGCAAGATGCATTCCTGTTTCACGGTCAACCAGGACTTCCCATTTCCGGTAGGATCAGAATTCAACCTTTGAACTGAAATCCATTGTAACACAAAATAATAGAACATCCCAAACTGGAAAAGATCTGTAAGGATTATTGAGTTCAGCTCCTGGTTCCACCCATGACCACCCAAAAATCAGATCCTATCTCTGAGAGCACTGTCCAGACACTTCTTGAACTCTGGCATTGAAATGAACCCTCTAGGGACAATTAATCTAATTCCTGAATTCTGATTTATATTGAAACCTGGACAACTGCTAATGTGAGTGCACGAGATGAGATATAGAAACTGTGCTTAGCCAAATTCAGGATGGTTATTTTGAAAAAGGTTAGATTTGTGCAAGCCTTAGCTCAGTGCTGATCATGGCTGTGGTGGTAGGTCCACAATTCCACCTTAATTCACATACCCCTTTGAGGAAATACTAGCTCTAATAGTGTCATCCCAATTCCCATACTGGTTGTGATCAGTGATGACAGTGAGTTTGTGGACTCTTGGTTTGACCTAGTAGGTTTCTATATTATGCTGCAAGTGGCATGAGTAATAATATACAGAGAGAATACTAAAAATATACTGCTAGTGATAAAACAGCATTTTCCACAATTTTCCTCACATCTTCCTTTTCTCTTTTCCCATAAAAAAAAAAAAAAAAGAATTGGCAGAATGAAAATCAAGATTCAGTGTTTATCTTCAGAATGCACATGGTTTAGGTACCTCCAGTGTGACCTTCTACTCAGGTTTGACCTATGAAGAACGCAGCTAAATTATGTATAATGGTTTTGTGATGAAATGCAATGCCAATTATAGGAGTGAGATGAGGGCATAAACATACTGCACATAAAAATCAGAGAAGGAACTTAAATCCCAGTCCCAGAACCAAAAGATTAGTGCTCTAACCACTGACTGTAGTCAAAGCTTCCTTCTGGAAATGAAGGTTAAATTTCTTCTTGCATTCCTGCTGTGTGGTCAGAAAAGTAATTTAAATGCTTTCAGTAATATGGAGGTTAGAATTTTCATCCTTTCTCTATAGGAGGTTTTCTACAACAGTATGATATTTTTTAATCAAAATTCAGGCAGTTTACTTGTAAGGCTAAAAATGGATAATGACTTTTCGGTCAATTGCTTTTGACCGTCAATATGAAGCCTGCATTACCATTCCACAATATCATTAAACAATCAATAGCAATTAGTGTCTAGTCAAGCTTGGTGTTTTAATCATTTAAATCAAAATGCCCATAATTGTTATTGTATGTAAATATTTGAAAATGTTTGTAGTGGAGATGAATGTTACCCATCTAGCCTGGAGAATTAGAATTAGTGAGCACAAACACAGGCTTCAAGCCTCATGTTGCCTCTTTCTGAAACCTGGACAAGAAGGACTGGGGACTCTCTGTATCTGGGCTACACTCCTGTCCTGTCAAGGACAGTATGAGTTTGGTGGTGGGTAACCACTGTGGGTTAAGAACATTTTGCTGCTAGTGTCTTTTGTGTGTAGCAGTGATCCTTAGGGAAATGACTGTTTTTTCCCACTGCTGGCCTTACCCACAGCTGTTGTGGCAGAGCACTAGGAGTTACATGCAGTGCTGGTACAAAGCTCACTGAAGTCAGGCAGAGGATGAATTGGTCCTATTAAACAGACCAAGAATCTTACTGAGGGACGGCATGTGAATTGTTTTTTAAGGGCACAGAATATTCTTTCCAAAAGAGGAGCTGATCATGTATCCCCCAACTCACCGTATCTGTGTTTCTAAGTACAGGTCATTGGTCCATTTCATTCATAAAGCAATTCTCAGTTCTTACAGGGGACTTTTCCTGGAGGCATTCAAGGTCAGGTTAGAGCTCTGGCAGCCTGATTTAGTGATGGGCAACCCTACCCATGGCAGGGCATCGTAGCTCAATGATCTCTAAAGTCCCTTCCTATCTAAGCCATTCTATGATTCTATGATAGACTTTGTTCACGTTCCTGGATTTCAGAAGCCATATGGGAAATAATGGCTGGAGAAGATACTTGGATTTGCTCCTGTTATTAACCTCAGATGGTTCAAAATGCGTTAGAATTAGCTGAACTTAGAGAAGTTCGGAAGAGGGATATATCACCCTACATAACCCATGATGATCATATTTTTGGTTTAGCAGGACACACTGACAACAGCAACACTGAATTAACAGACTTTTGGGAAGACATAGTGGTCTTCAAATGTTGTGTCAAAGTAGCAGGATCACTGCTAATATTAAAAAGGCAAAAAGATAAATGAGGTAACTGTGAACCCAGCAGAATATGACCAAGGTAAAATGTAGACCCTGTCAACCCATCGTTTGAGTTGACATGCAACCAGAGCCATGCTGTGAAGGTGAACCAAGCTGTTCTCCCCAGGCAGTGCATTCATTTTTCACTTAATACAAGGAATAGGTATTAAGAGAGCATAGAGGGAACATTAAAAAACCCCATGTCATACAGGTCAGTTCAGAATATGGAAATAGTGAATCAATTTTCTTTGGGTTCAGGTCCCAGACCTCTAAATATTTTAAACCAGCTACTTGGCATTCTGAGTCACCACCAGCAATTTATTGTCTTGGTTACTAATCCAGCCCTCATCTCAGGAAAGGCATGGGAGAATGCTTAACAATAAACTCGACTTGTCTCAACTAAGTCACTATTTCCAGGAGGCTTGCAGGATCATTCCTTGGATCTCCTGGGCATTCTTTTTGTGCCAGAGCTGTACCTCCAGCAAGGAAAAGGAGGTTGTGTGTTATCAGGATAAATCAAGATAAACTGTGAGACAAAACCCAGAAAGTAATGTTCATCCATGCCCATCTCAGCAAGGCCTTTAGCGGAATGAGGCAACATAACCCATGGTGAAGTGGTGGCAAGGAGGACATTTTGTACTTGTCAGTTAAAGACAATGCCATCCCTATGGCTTTGATGTTCTTCGTGTCCACAGTCCTTTTCTAGGGTGATTTTCTATTGCCTTTGAATAATTGTCCCATTGTTAGAACTGACATTGTTGGGAATAATTTGGTCATGATTTCTTGAGAAATCCGGTTTTTCTCTTCAGGCTATTCTGGGAGATCTGAAAGACCTGTTTCCTCCTTAATGTGAATGGCTAGTGACTATTTGAAAGCATAACATTCACAACCAGCAGGGAATTTCTACAATGCTGGGATTCCCATCATTCCCATTGCACAGAATTTCTCCTGGGTTTGGTAGTTCACAATCAGGTTTTAAATGTCACTTCCTTCAGGCTATTTTCTTGTGTAAACTGCAGTCTGAAAGAAGTTTAGAACCTGTGTAAGGTGTCAAGGCAAGGCTCCTGCACCCTCAAAGTGTTAAGACCAGAGCCTGCATTCAGGCTGAGTAAAAACAATTCCAGAATACCACACAAATACACACAATACAAATACAAATGCACCAAATTACTACCCACAACAGACAGGTCAAGGAAAAAAAATTAAAAATTACATTTGCACACCAAAATTGTGTGTATCCAAAGCACCTCTGGAAGCTTCAGCATAGCTGCAAAATGTAACTTTCTTCCTTGAATCTCATAATGCTAATAAGTGTAATGACTATGACTAAGATAACTTTCAATAGATTCACAGATCAAAGAGAAAAGAAAATCTGGTCAAAGTGCTGCCACCACCACCCAGACTCAGAAGCAAAGGATTTATCCACTTTCTTTTTGTTTTGTTCTCTCCTTTACCATGTCTCTCCTTCTATTGCTCTGCACCACGTGCAGTGCAGTATGTCTTTACCAACTCATCATCTGGGTGTATCAGAAATGAGTCTGAAAGACAGTCGAATTCCTCTTGGAATCAGTTCCCTAATAGACATTTCAGTTAAAATTTTTCGTCTGGTTCCAGTCAGCATCCAGGTTTTAAAAAAGACAAGCCAGCAGTACTGGACAATCAGCTTTCAATGCTAAAGGCTCTCCAATAACATGCCAGCAGGGAAGAATTTTAATAGAACCCTCAGGAATTCAGAGACAAAATTTTTCTGCTTATATCTTTTTTTTTTTTTTTTTTGAAAGACAGGTTTTTCCTTCTGGTGAACTCAATCAGCAGGGCAACAGGCAATTTCCATTCATCTCTTGAGGAGTTTGACTACTCCAACAAATGGCCCAGTTGTATATTAACCATTTTATTTTTCGGCAGTCACCTTCTAGTTCCAAGGCAGCTCATGGGGTGATGTGGAACATCTCCAGCAGTGTTACCACACTTAACTTTTGGATATCTCTACCTTAAAACAGCAAAAAAAAATCAGTGCAGTGGGGCTGGCAACCGATTTCTTTGGTCACTGCTGAAGAGCATTAACAGTTCCTGCAAGAAAAGAGCTCCCAGTGATGCAAGGTAAAGAGCAGGGGGGAGGAGGAGACCCAAAGATCCTCTAAATCAGAGAAAAGAGGCAATGAAAGATCTTCAGCATTTTTCTAATATGAAACAGCTCTGCAAAACTGGAGAAGCGGCTGTGGGAAGCAGTCAGAAATCTGCTCTTTATCCCATCCTAGTGCTGCTAAATGGTGAGAAACTTGGCAGAGAGCCCACACTTTTACTTATCTTCTAAGTCTAAAATCATGCTGCTTTTTTCTTTTTTTTTTTTTTTCTTCCCTTAATTCTGTGCTAAGTTCCGTACATAGAAGGGAAAACACTGCTTTAGATGTGAAATCAGCAGTAGAGTCTGTGGCATCGGGGTGTTTTAGTCCATCAGAATGGGCTTTTCTTCCAAGGTGAAGCGTACAATGTAACATTACTTAATTGCCCACACTGCTCGGTGGATGCTGACACATATTGTAGAAATGTTAACTGCTTTACATCTCAATGCCTTCCCTCTCCCAGCCCTCCGCTTTGCTGGGATGATGCTGGCCAGCTGACAGAGAGGAAGCTTATTTTTCACTGGTGATCATAACTCTGGCTGCTTGTAGCAAATAACGTAACTCGCGGCGTTCGGAGGTTTGTACAGGAAGCCCTGCTGCGCTGCCTTAATTGCGATCACTCTTCTAGCGATGGAGTAAAAAGGTATTAAGTTAAGATAAATGAACTGCTTATTGGAAACTACAAATGTCTCTCTGCATCAAGTTCACAAATAGGGAAAGCGAATGCTGCTGCTCTCCTCTTTCTCCCAGGCTCCTCCTTCCATTATAGCAGCTCCCCGGCTGAACATTCCTTCCCTCCAGCCTAGCAATGCTGCTTTTAAAGCCCCACCAAGGCTGCATGGATTTGTCCACCCTAAAGACCGGATGGTATCCTACGGCCAACTTGATTTTCCCTTGTTCTCAATACCCCACTGCCCCCATGGAGACAAACTGTGGGGGCTTTTCTCCAGGCTGGGGACTCATACATGGCTTCTGGCCTCTGGCTCTTTATAACGCTGCACTCCAGGGGCCCTTCTCACAGCACTGCATGAAACTCAAAGCACAGACCACAGGCCCATGAAAAGAGGGCAATAAACATTGACATTGTGTGGCTCTGATGGTGGTACAAGATATAGAGACGAGTCTGAGGTTCCTGCAACCAGGACCAGTTTTTGTCCCCATATCGTGAGGATGCTGACTCCGGAGACGTGCCAGGCATATCCCATCAATCCTTCATGTTGTCATCCCATTGTCTACTAGATCCGGGCAAATTGGATCCAGGAGTTTGGCCAGTTTTCAAGGGCAACTTGAGAAAGACACATTTACACAATCCCACAGAGGGCAAAACTTTTACATAAATATACTGGCCCAGGAACTAGCGCCTGTAGAGCACTAGTTTGTCCCTGTGTGCTCTGAGAAGAACCAGCTGAGCTACACTGTAGGGAAAGACAGGACCTACATGTGGTGATGCTATGTTTCCAAATGGTCACATCCAGATCAAAAATAGTCAAGAAGCTCACTCCCCCATCAGTGACTCAATTTTGTTTCTTTAGGCAAGGACCCCTCCAGGTCCCTATAAACCTCCTAACAAGCTGATCCAGATCTTCACTTGACTGGATCCATGCTGACACAAGGAGATAACAACTTGACTCATTACCACACAGTTTGTTGTCCCCCCTGGAGCTAAGAAACACAGGAAATGAAGAAATCTTGCTGGCATTATTATTAAAATGCCAACACATTGCTTTATTCTTAGATTTTTACCCTTAAGAAGGCAAAAAGAGTAGGCTTGATTTGGGTCTAATCACAAATTATTAGGCCAGTGCTTTCCCTTCATGGTGGTCAAACATGAACACAAGTGGTTCAGGGGCTCTGCAGGCACCTCTTAGAAGAGCTGATTCTCCTTTTCTACCTCTCAGCTGTAGGCAATTTCCAGACTTACTGTTTCAAACTCAGACTGTCTTTTAGATACATTAACTATGTGAGATGTATCTCATCTGAAGTTATATGGGTGTAAATCCTATTTAAAGGAGGAACTTACTCCCCATTCTCAGAACATCAGACCTAGAGGGGTAGCAGCAGGAAGCATCCCAGGTGACTAGCAATAGGCATCAGATGGCATCAGGTTGCACCAGGGGAGGCTCAGGTTGGATATTAGGAAAAATTTATTCTCAGAAAGAGTGGTGATGCAGTGGCACAGGCTGCCCAGGGGGGTGGTGGGTTCACTGTCCCTGGAGGTGTTCCTGAACCACAGAGATGTGGCAGTGAGGGACATGGTTTAGCGGGCATAGTGAGAATGGGTTGACGGTCGCACTAGGTGGTCTTAGAGGCCTTTTCCAACCTTTATTCTATGATTCTAATGCTACACTCTTCTGCAAGCTCTGTTTGACAGACAAGCACACTCTACAAAGCTGGACCTAGGGAGAAGCGGATCTCAGCATGAGTCTTCATTCCCCTGAATGCAATAAAAGAGGCCCAAATGTTGGGAAGCAGATAGAAACTCAGCCAACATTTTTAGAGGACAAACTCTAAGGGCATACGATAGAGCGTGCCTCTTATCCACTGTTTCACAGAAAGCCCTGTGCTTCCTTGGCTGGCTGTGGCGGTCATGCTAAATGTTCATACTTCTGTAGGAAATTCACTCATCCTTCATGCAAGACAAAGGCCTGACATTCTCCTTCAGTTTTAAAAAGAGTTAGGAGGCAGGTGAGAGAGTGTTTTAAACCAAGGCATGTATTGCCTTTCACCTTTCTGAGTGTCTTTTTTCAGTTTGCTCTCTATGTTCAAGAGGCATAACTGAAACTTGCCTCATCCATCTACCATCCATCTTCCTCGTCTCATTTACTGGATGCCCAGTGTGGAGGTCACCTCATTCAAAGCCCAGAATGACTATAAACTGGTGTTTTACTCACAATATTGTCCTTTTGAGATTCAATAGCAATCCAGCATTAGTTTGTTTACAATCAGCCTTGCCAACTACCTTATGGATAGGATGAATGCTACTTCTCCAATAAAGCTCCACCATAAACACCTACAGCTCATTGCTGCCACACATTTCTGAGCTCTTCTGAAACATCAGAGTGCTCTGCTCACACTGGAATAGAGTAGCAGCCCATTTGAGGAGGGAGCAGGAAAAATGGCATGCATTCGCTGCTCTAGAAATCATATTGCCATGACATGGAATGGCTAAATCCCATCCTCCAAGCTGTGGTACTGACCTGGAGGACTCAGAGCTCCCCTCATTCATGTCATCCTGTTGTAGGGGGTGAGAAAAAAAAAACTGAAGAAGTCATGGGGAGTTTTGCAAGGGCTTGAGGAGCAGAAGTGCAGGGTGGGTATGGACATGGAAGGAGACTTGCACATCAAAGCCACCGGCTTCCACACTGACAACATAGTGATAAACTGCACGGTGACATTCCTGCGCACTATCTTGACAACCCATCAGCAAGGTGCAAACAACAAAGTGTTACATGATCAAGGGCCTGGCATCACGGCTTAGGCGAAAGTGCAGGTAGGCTGTAGGAAAGCCAGCATTTCACACTTATCTTGTTAAACATGACAAGCGTGTTACATGAACAAAGCATAGAGATCTACATTTTGGTTAAAAAAGAGGTATCAAACCTTTCCCTTTTCAAGGACAGTAATGTTATAGCAATATTTATCCAGGATGCATCATCAGTGTCCATACAACATCTTTCTGTGGCCATGACCCTTCCACACATTTCCACAGTTTTCCCTATGAACTGCTGACCTTCCTAAGCCCAATGCTTAGTACCACTGTCCTCCTGTGTGCGACTCCACACATCCATCGTGGTCTACATCCCTCATGTCCCCCCCCATCCAAATTAGCCATACTACACCCTACCCGCACAATCCCACAGATTATGTCCTCCTGGCTTTTCATGTCATCCCATAAGCCCTATCTACCAGGCCAGAGATTCACCAAGAGGGAGGGATGGGATGAATTACAGCTGCTTTCCATGAGTGCCCTGAATCTGTCTCTGCTTGGGCTCATCCTGCCTCATCATCCAACCCCAACCATTCTCCTGGAACCAGGCTGACAGGCCCAGTAACTACCTGTGGGATTTCTAGAAGGCATGATATGGAAGATCCATGCCAAGAGCGTAACATACTTTTGATATCAAGAATTCAGGGAAGGTGTACTTTGTATTGATGGGGATTTAAGAACATTAGACTTACTCAACAGAAAGAATTTATGGACAATGAGGAAGGCTGTTTGAAAGAGATTAGCTGAACCGAATCCCACGTACTTTGTTGATGGGAATGGAGAATGCGTTGCCCTTCCACAAGCCACAATTCCATTTCATACAGCTCATGGACACATTGTTTCTTGGCAATGTTATAGATTGACGTTCATTTTGGGTTCCTCCAAATGAGTCCAATGGAACTGAGTCAACCTCTGGAAAAGTTTTCTAACTGTTGCCTCAAAACATGAACAAAAAGCACCTGCCCTGCCCAAAACAGTTCACCTCACACTGCCAGAAATCCTTTCAGATTAGACATCAGTTCTAGCATGTGTCTCTGTGTGATTTTTCCCTGTTTGCAGAACATTACCCCAAACATGCTTCTGTCTAGATGCTTTCCTAGTGCCTTCTCAGTGAGATTTGATCTGCTTGTTTATTGAACTTTGTCCAGTGTTTATTATTTAAGGAATTCACAAGATAGATGTGAACACTTTCAGCCTCACTGTGCTTTAGATTACCAGGACGATTGTTTAACATGTCCCAGCCTCCATGGGGCTACTTGCCAATTAAAAGGGTTCCAGTGGGCTCCTGTTAACCTCTCTGTATACTAAAGTAAAGCAATTTCTTTCCTTAGTTGCTAAATATCTATAGAAGCTCTTCAGTCATGCCCAGAGCTGGACAACCTGCTGGCTGTGAGCAGCATCACGAAGTCAGCTCATTTTTCTGTTTGTAATTTTGCCAGGCTGATCTTTCCCAAATCCACACCTATTCACAGTTCATTAGCTTGGCTGCTTTATACAAACCTGCACTGTCATCAGGATTGCTCACACACTAATCATCACCACTGTGAGTAAAGGATCCCTGATCTTCATCTTCTGACCCTGCTGCCAGAATGAGGTTCTGATCCCAACATTCAACTGCGTAAGGTGGGAACAGGACAAGGAGATTTCACATGGCTACACGAGTGCCTTTTGCAAGAACATGTGATTGTACTTATTCATGCTTTGATATGCAGAAATAATTGCATGGCTGAACACACCAGAACTGTAGTTATACTACATGGCAATGCAGTTTTCCAATTCATTTTTATATGGCAGACTCACTACTTAAGACATTTCTGTACAACTGTCTGGAGTAGCTTGGAAGAGTCCCTGAGAGATCACCAAATGCTGCAAGTCAGTTCTGATGTGCTCTGCACAGCCAGTGTACCACAGGTGAATCATGCAGACCTGGAAATATCTTGACAGAAATGACATATCAGTATTTTGTATGGTTACTTCTTCCCCACACACTGGGATTGTGACCTTAAATTTTATGGTGGAGATATTCAGCAGATCGCTACACAATCTTGTCTATTTTTGGCTGCTTTTTCTCTTTCCTTTGGAGTTCACTATAGCTTTTCACAGATATCTCAGTATTAGTCCACAACCCCATGAGAGGAACATCAAGCCTGTTTCATTGAAGTGACTTACAGTTAGAGACACCTAAATTTTAACTATACAAGGGCTCACACTGGTGGCAGAATAGGGGAAGTAGGAAGGGTTCATGGCCATTGAGCTCCACTGTACTACTCAGTTTCTTGTCCTCTTTTCAAGTGAATCTGTGGTACGTTTACCTATGTGTTTCAATCAGTTCATCTTTCATTCTGTTCTAAGCAACATTCTTGACATCAGTGAAGACAGACCGAGACATCCAATATGGCTGTCACTCAAAGGACAGTTGCCTGCATGCCATGACAGGGAGGTGCCTTGTAAAGCAGCGGGAGGTGGAAGAAAACTTGAAATGAGACCTGATGTACTACCTGCTGAGGTGTGGGTGCATTTTGATTCCACCAGCTCCCTGAGCAGTCTATATTCCAGTGCCTCACCAAATCCTAACAAAGTAAACCATCGGAGACAGTCACACAGCTCACAGCTTTGAGAGAAGTAAGAAGTCAAGGGAGAAAGCAGGTACGGCATGAGCATCCCCAGGCAACAGAGAAAGTTCAAGTCCTAGAGCATCAGTGTTTGTGTCTGAGTGATAGGGGCTGGCAGGCTGCAGGATACCTCCAGCCCTGCCTTTTTGCACATCCAGCTGCAACCAGTATGTCACAAAAATCTGTAAAGAGTTAAAAAAAAAAAAAAAGTAAATACAAAAACACATTTTCTTTCTTTCTGCAAGCCACCTGCTGCCTGTCAGCGTGGAGCACAACCCTTTGTGTAGCAAGCCCAATAAACAAAACTGTAAGCATCTGTCTTGCAACTGGATCCCAGCCCGTGGCAAAGAGTGAATCTGATCTGTGACAAACAGCTGGAAAGAGCACTCAGTGCTCGCACTGTACTTCACAACCTGTCTGCAGTTCCCCACCGAAGCCAACCAGAACTTCTACTCCATAACACAATAAAGGAGATGGGGAAAAAAAAAAGGTAAAATTATTACATTGCATAGAAAGCTTACTTACTATAACGGGAGAAAAGGGTTTTGCCACAGTTTTATTTTGGCTGAATACTACAGACGAACAGTCCCACTCGCTTCTTGTTAAAATTAAATGCAAGTTATTGAGAGCTTCTATGAGATTAAGGGGAAAAAGCACCTAGGCCAACTTCACACGTGATTCAGAAGCATCACTCTCAGTGGACAGAAATCCTTGACTTAGTCCTTCATTCTGAAGAGTTACAAGTCCTAGTAGGCCAGCAACTAAGCTTACAGCATTCAGGGCTAGATTTAGGGAGTTGCCATGTCAACACACCTCCACCGTTAGCAAGAACACCTCAGAGACTGGGATGTGAACTAGAAGCCCTATTTTTAAATCTCCATATTCAGATTCAGTGCAACATAAACCTCAGACTTAAATTCCCCTGACTGTGATGAAAGGCTCCCTTGCTTCACCCAAGGTGGAATTTGGCCAATAGCCCCATGTCCACCCTGAGCCAATAAAGTAAAAAATATCCGTTCTGCTGAGCAGCAGTTGGAACATCCTTCTTCCTTAGAAGGATACTAGCCCATGGAAAAGTAAATTCACTTAGATATAACATTTCCAAGGGGGTAATTCTTCTCTCTCACTCTCAAAATGGGGGAAAGCTCTTTGCCAGCATGTAATTTCTTTCCTAATCACATTGCAGTGTCACATACCAGTGAGCTAAGGGCTCCCTCAGCAGCGTTATCCTCCAGCATATGTGACTTTGTATAACATGTGCTTCGCTCGGCAGTCATCAGCAACAGAGAACAAGAACATACTTCTTCCTCTATGACATTATTAGGCATTAAGAGCACTCTATAGCAGTGCATTTCAGCTTCTTTATTTTCTCCCAGTAAAAGCAGCTTGGCCACCTGGTGTGCTGCACACACAGTTAAATTCCAAATGTAATGTATTTTGTAGTGGAAGAGATTAGAAAGCTGCTGTAATGAATCTCATTATCAGTGTCTTTATATCCTCATCTAGTTGGAAGCAGAGATCATCCAGACCTAGGTGCTGTACTTATTTAAAAGAATATAATCTACCTCTCAACCCTGTCATTACAAGACAAATTGTTTCCTTTGGCTTGGTGCTCTAGCCATGCTTTTCTCAGCCTTAAAACATGTAAGCAGCCAGATTTTCTTGAGAACTGAAGGTCAGATTTTTAAGTGCTTGGCATCCACAACTGGGCTAGATTATTTTACAAGTGTTTGATTCCCATTTAGACACCTAAAATAAGAATCAGATTTTCAGACATGCTCAAAAGCCTCCAAGATCTTGTGGAAATCTGGATCTGGAGTTGCTCTAGTAACTTGCCAAATTAGTGGAAATTAAAGTAGACAGCCTCTCATCATGTTACTCATTGCAATGATAAATGCACAGTCTCTAACAGAAGTTAGAGCCACTTCCAAGACCCAACCCCCTTCCCAAGGCAGTTCTTTGCTGGTCTATTCAAGCACAGGCCAATACTTCCAACTGTGATTCTCATGTTGAAAAAAAAATAAATCCAGATTTTCTTGTCTTCATATGCTCTCAGAGAAAGAGAAGACATCATTTCAGCTATATTTGCTCAACATTTCCAAGACAGTTCATCTAGTCACAGATAATGGCAGAGAGACACTGCCAGGAAACGTCAGCCCAATGAACATTGGGAACATAATTGCAGTGGGTTAAAGTGAAGAGTCCTTTCTACTGGGGGTTGGACTCGATGATCTCTAGAGGTCCCTTCTGACCCCTACAATTCTGTGATCTCTGCCAGCTGAACCCATGCATCCTTTCCTGGTCCAGCCCTGGGTTGTGTCAGGCAGGCATCTCTTCCTGCCTTCCACCTATTTGACTGCTCAAACACACAGCATTATGTTACTTTTACACATCGTAAGTACTTCAAGGGATTTCAACAGAAATGGAAAAAACCACTGGTGAGGTACTGGAGCAGGATGCCCAGCAAGGTGGTGGGTGTCCATTCTTGGAGGAATTCAGGCAGGACATGGGCTCTGAGCACCTGATGGATCCGTGGCTGTCCCTGTTCTTTGCAGAGCAGTTGAACTAGATGGTCTTCCCTTCCAACTCAAACAGTTCTATAATTGTATGGAAACTTCCTCCTTTCTGATCCCGCTACTGTGCAGTTTCCTGACCACAAACTTTAGGATTATATGTGCCCCAAAACTGATTTTTCACTATCAGAAACACTTCCAAAAACATTCATATGAGCATGACAGAAAACCTCCAGACTGAAAAAGAAAGAGGTACTCCATCACCAGGGAACAGTCATGCAGGAGATTCCTCCACTCAGTGCCAGCCAGACTGGAGGCTGTTCTGGGCTAAGATTTAAGCTCTGCCAAAGCTGCTCCTCTTTTGTACAAGTAACTCAGCATTTACCTGTCAATAAGATAAGATTTACAAGTTATCATTTGGGTGGTCAGAATAAACAGGACATTATAATTTCAGGATTGGAAACACATACTTGTTGATTTATACACCTCAGGATTTCAGCTCAGCCAAGTTCTAATTTATGCCTCTATATATCTAATTACTAATTTGAGCTGATGTGATATGACTGCTCTTGCAGGTGTCATTTCACATCACAGTATAGATGAAGTCCTTTATTTATAATGAACTCTTCAATGCAAATGCATAGATTTCCAAAGAAAATTCTGAGGTTCAGTCTGGATATTAGGGAAAATTTCTTCTCAGAAAGAGTGGTGATGCAGTGTCACAGGGTACCCAGGGAGGTGATGAGGTATGCCTGGAAGTGTTCCAGAACCATAGAGATGTGGCACTGAGGGACATGGTCAGTGGGCAATACTGGCAAAGAGTGGACAGTTGGACCAGAAGATCTTAGAGATCTTTTCCAACCTTAAAGATTCTATGGTTTTTCTAGAAGAATCTGCAGACTGGATAGAGAAATATCTCACAAATACGCTTTGTTGGGAAGTTTTACCTGTTGTATGAGTAAATAATAGATTTCAGTGTGAAAATATAACAGACCATGAATGATAGAACTTGTTCTGTGATCAGAATTCTGAAATAAAGATCTGGTTTCAGTTCTCTGATCTGATGATACAGACTTTCTGCACGACCTTGGGCAAGTTGTTCAACACGTTAGCTCCTCAGATGAGGATAAAGTCTCCTCTTTCCATACACCCTGTCTGATGGGTATGGTCTTGTGTCTTGCTATCTTCTACAGTGCCAAGAAAATAAATCGAGGCCTCAGCCCTACAGAATTCAAGTACATACATATTTTAAGAAGAGCAGAGAGAAGGAGCCAGCAAAATGTGCATGCCCCATTAAGAAAATCTCAGGCATTTCAGGTGACGGATTCAGTGCCAAACAGCAACAATATTCACATACATATTCTAAAGAGAGCTTTCAGGTTCCCTCAATAGCCTGTTCTGCCAAAGCTGGCTCTGGGAGCACCACCCTGCAGACCCTAAGGGCAAAGACGTGCTTTGCAGCTCCTTTAGAGACACACAGACAGGGAGGAGATCTGCTGAAAGTAAAAAGTCATTCGAGTGAAAATGCCATCATTTACAGATAAACACAGAGCATGTTTTATTTTGGAATCAATGAGGTTTGCCAGGCACAACGAGTTACCCAGTCCCTGCTGCTATCCTTCATCTCTCGCTCCAGTCTATCAGCATTGTAAGTCAGCGTATCTGGATGTGAAGCACTCCCCACATGAATGGGCTATTCATCTTCTGCCACTGCGCAGGCAGAGCATGTGAAATGTTGGGAGATTAGACACTGCCAGAGTGAGAGATTCCACCATGCAATTAAAGTGTGAAGAACACATAAATCATGGATTCAAATGACTCCATCCAAGCAGCCGCTGCCGTGGTGAGCAGCCCCGGATCCCACGGAGGAGCTGGTTTGTGCAATGGGATGTGAGCACGGAGATGGAGTTGTCCCTGCTAATGGGTTGGGATGGAGGAGGCGGCAATGGGCTGCTCTGACAGGTGAGGCAGGGATGACCAAATAGCCCGGGGAAACAAAGGCAAGATGAAACAGCAATATTTGAATAAAACTGGTGTCAGAGAGGCAGCCATGCTGATATAATGTCAGCAATGAGAGGGAGAACGTAAGAAAAAGTACATGGTAAATTAAGCACCAAGGCTGTTAAAGGTCCAGTTATTTTCCAGCTAGTTGCCTTCTGATTGTTCATTAAAGTACAATATCCAGCCCTGAAAAACAGCCAGGGAATGTTCACTCATTTTTCCTGCTGGCAAGCAGACATGGGACCTGGAGGCAGCCTGGCTCCCCAGATCCGGACGCACTGCAGCACTGCCTGGTCACTAGGAAGTGCTAATGGAGACGAGTTGAGTGCTTGCATCCATTCTTCCCTGATTTTCCCCTACTTAAATGTGGGCAGCTCGCACATTTTCCATGGGAGAGGCAGAGGACTTGGTGCAGTGCTCGCGCCAAGCATGCTGGAGTTAAGCCAGGAACCCTATTTTTCATTAAGAACGAACAAAATACAAGAAACGTGTTCCTCAGAGCTGAAGGCTGAAGAGTTGACCTACATGTTGAAAGCACCAAAGGACAAGGGGAAAGAATTGATTTCTGTTTTGTAGGAATCTCATGATTTTTAAGCCAGTCTCCCAATTGTGGCAGAGCTGAGCATGATGTTTTTAGCAATTTCTGAGTCATCAGTCCTGGCTCTCCCAGCAGGAGAAAGGAGAAGCAAAGCAACGATATCCTAAAACACCATATTTTCAGAAATTAAAAACAACAACAACAAACAAATAGAGGGCCTAGAAAGGCTTAAGAGGTTGCTCATAAAAGTCGCCATTTCTTTTTTTTGGTCCTTGACCCACTCAGCCCCCACAGCAGGGACAGGCAGTGGCAGGTTAGTAGGGTGCTACCTCTTCTGTGTCCACCACTCTGTGGGGCTGGGGCCAAGGAGTTGCCAATTGCCCAGGGGTTAAAGGTGTACCATCAGTCCCCCATGCTACCCACAGCTGGCACCAGGGATGGTGAGACAAAACTCACTGATGTTACAGTGGGTTGAACATGATCCAGAGGCTAGAATCCACAGAATCCCTCCCAACCCTACCGTCAGTTGGCGATCATTCCAAAAATTTGCTGAACATTTTGAACAAGGCAATGGTGGATGGGACTTTGGGCAACTTGGTTTAGTGGGCAATGACCCAGTACACAGCAGGAGCATTGGAACTGGATGGGCTTTAAGGTCTTTTTCAATCTAAGCCATTCTATGAACTCTTGAGATGCCAGCATGGCATGCAGTGGCTGTGGAATTCGCCATGTTTTTGGATGGGTGCTAAGGATACAGGTATCCCCATGCAGCTAGAGTGACTATCAGCATCCCCCAGTGGGGTTTGATGCCCAAGGGGACCTGCTACAGCTGCAGACACTCACGTGCTACCACGGTGACATCTCAGGGATGAGACATCACACCAGCACGGATGATGTGAAATGCAGGAGCTGGGTGCTGGTCCTTGGTGCTTGGAAGGTGCTGTGTGGGTGCCGCGAGACACAGCGTGTAGGCAGGCAGCAAGTTATCTCTGTGTGGATGCCTCTGCATCTCTAAGGATGGAAAGGAGGAAACAAGAGGCTAGAGACACAGGCTGGCTGAAGCCTCAAAATACTGTGCACCACAAGCCCTGCAGTGATTGCCCAGCTGAATCTCATGCCCGCTGCACTCTAAGGGAGGACTTTTGGGACAGGAACCTACCCCTGGGTTGGAGTTGATTCATCTGCCACAGTGTTTTGGGGCTGCAGGAGCTGGCAGAAAGCTCCCACACTGATTTTGTCACAGCGCCGGGCAATAATGGAACGGCACCTCAGCATGTTTGCAAACAAACACCGACTCCCTTCCTGTTTAACACCATCTGCCACCCAACCCAATTTCCCTGCCCCCGTCCCTCCCCAAAAATGACAGCCAGAGACAGCTCCAAAAAGCAGCTGCTCAGGCAAGCGGTGCTCTGTCTCACCCACTTTGCAAAGGTGCAGCTGAGGAGGCTCTGCTGCTCTCATGCTGCTCCTGCTCATAGCTGAGCATCTAACCAGGCTGAGGGCTTTCTGTGAGTGCTGAAATCATGAGATTGTGCACAGAGAGTTGGATGGGCTTCATCCTGAGCCATCTTTGCCTGCATACCTGGAAAAGCTGGTGTGGATATGGAGCAGAGGCAAACACTTGCTCCCCATCTCCTTTTGCAGATTGCCTCGACGTCCTTGCACAGGTCCTTTCATCTTAGGATCACAGAACCATCCAGTCACAGAACAGTTTGGGTTACAAGGGTCCTCAAAGCCCATCCAGTTCCAAACCCACTGCTGTGAGCAGGGCTGCCAAGCACCAGATCAGGATGCCCAGGGCCCCACCCAGCCCGGCCTTGAAGGCATCCAGGGATGGGGCACCCACAGCTTCTCTATTCCAGCACCTCACCACCCTCTCAGTGAAAAATTTTCCCCTAACATCTAATCTTCCCCCAGCAGTACTCCCAACTGGGGCTGCTTACATCTGGCAGGCATCTGGCACCCACGCAATGGTAAACATCTCCCCAGGGGAGCTGCACCCACTGATGTGCCTTCAGGGAGCAGATAAAAGCCTCCCAAAGCAGCCTGGCTTTGGAACCAGTCTCTCATTTACTTTCCTTGAAACAAAGAAAAAGGAATAAACGGAAGTAAATTCATACGCTCAAGGAACGAGTTTGCCTGAGAAGGATCTGACTCCTCGAGGCTTCCACTAAGGTGGGGATAAAGCTGCTCCTTGAGTGAAGAGTCTGTTTGGTTGAAGAAAACCTAAACTGTGCTCACAGCACTGCAGGTGGGAACCTGCTGCTGTATTTAATGGTATCACAGAGCTGCTGAAAGCGTACAATGAGTGTGTTGCATCCCATAATAACTGGAATAAGATATTAACACTTCTGTGAACTCTTAACTCTATCCCTCCCTTGCTATTAACAAGGCATTGTAAATTAAGAGTTTTCATGCTTTACTTTAAAGAACAAAGGCTGTTCAGAGCCTGTGGACCACAGCACTCTCATTTTCTTCTTTGCACAGAAGAGGTATCTCTGTCATCAACCAAATAACTGAGAAGGAACCTTCATCTCAGGCCCAGGCACACGACTCCTCAGCTCCAAGCATGGAGGCACTCAAACTCCAGTATTTAAATACCACCATTCAATAGACACACTCTCCTGATAGCATCTTAAGACTAAGCCAACACTTAGAAAGAGCGCAATTACTTCGAAGTAATACCAAGAAATAATGTGGACTGTCAACTACTGGCATTTTTATGTGGATGGTCTTTACACAGTGTTCAGCCTTTGCATGAAAGTGAGCAGCTTGTATTTTAGAGGCTTGCTTTATTCCTTCTCCCGAGATGGGATAGATTAAGGCCAAATGAGTGTTATCTTCCTGCTCATCAACAGCTAGGCCAGGCTCACGTCCATTGTAATTTGAGTCATAGTTCAAAAGAAATCTATTCGGATCTTTTCCCAAGCTCCCATTAATCATCTCCTTCACATCCCCTTTCTAGCAGTTCTCCAATACGCTATTTGAAGCTGGACTGTATTAAAATGCTTGAACATATGGAAGTTCATTTTTGCTCAGAAAGTCTTCAATATTTCCACACTCACTATTTTTCAGTCTCCACAGTTCCTATGGGTGGTTCCTACGTAGCACAACTGGTCTGGGGTTTCTGGAGACAGCAGTGGACATCCCTGCTGTTTTAGAAGTATGTAACCTGCAGTATGAATTTTTAAATTGAGAAAGTAAAATCAATTCCTCTGGGCATCCCAGTGATCCTGAGAAGATGGCCCTAAAAACAACAATCCTTCACTGGGGAAGGACATATTTTCTTTTTTGGGACCAACCTCTGCAATACCAGCCATTACCAAAGGGAGGACATCTACATTAGCCTTCACCTTACAGGATTTTTTCTGCACAAAAAGGATAAAACCCAGCAGAGCAGCTGGCCTGGTGCCCTGGTCAGCTCACCTCTGTTTCCATGGAAGAATCCTTTTAGTGAGCTCTGACCTGCCAGAAAAATAAAGTACTTCCCATCTAGGCAGCGATGTTTTATTCCCAGAACAAAAACTTGCCTCTCTTTCACCAGCTAATTTCTGCCCTAGTCACTGACCTGAAGATGAAGCCATCTGTCCACCCTGCCATAGCCTTCACATAGCATACCAAAACGTTGCAGGATGCAGAGCAGATGATCTTCGCACTTCCTGTGAACTCACTGCATTTCAGATTTCTCATCAGCCTCTTCTTCCCTCTTTCCACCAGGAGCAAGTCACCTCAGGTTTTCACATGATGCCCAGGGGCCCTAGGCAAACAGATCCACTGATTAACAGCCCTGCCCACAGCACAGGTGCTGGAACCAGATGATCTGTATGTTCCCTTCCAACCCAAGCCATTCTATAATTCCATTATTCTATTCCATGACTATAAGGAATTAGAGAGCCACTCAGGTAATGATTTTTAACCAACTTACATATGCTTCACATACTAGTTTCCTCCACAGTGGCTGGGCCACAAAAAGGGTAAATCCACAAAAAGGGTAAATCCATGCCCTACTTACTAGGTGGACTGGTTACAACTATCAGGTTGGTTATGAAGTCCTGATACCCCCCTATGACTGAAACAACTTTCCCTGGTGGGCATCACTTATTCCTGCTGAAGAACACAGGGTCCTTTTCAGTGACATTTAATTCGTGTTTTGGGGATCTCCAAGGCTTGTCATGGCCTATTTCACTCTCCTGGCAATCAGATCCTCACACAGTCCTGTCTGCTTGCAACTCTGCTATGCTGCCCTACACTGAGCATTCAGCCCCCACCTCCCCTGCCCTGCCAGGCCGTGTCCAAGGGATGGGTTGCTGGTGTCCTTGCAGGTTTGATTCACTGTAGCACTGTAATTGCTGCAGAGGAAACTGGTTCTGTTTGGTTCAAATACAGGGACTCGAGGTGCAAGCCAGGCAGACAAACAAAGCTCTGAATGATGCTCTCCCTCCTCATCCCTCCTCAATCCTCCCTCCAAGGGCACAGAGAACTAACCCTACTTGAAGCTATTTCAGTGTGAGCCCATCCTCAGCATAAATCCCAGTTATTCTGCCTTCTAAGTGTCCTAACCCTTTATAAATCCCTGCATGTATTTTCATGTAGAAGTAGTATATCAATGGGGCCTGGTTTGACATTTGCCTTCTAATTCTTGCAAACAACCTCTACCTGACAGGTTTTGGTCATGTCCCAGGTATCTAAGACTAATATATTTTTATCTCTGTGTTTGTGTTGTAGAAGAACAAACCAATAGCCAGGAGGAGTTCTCCAAACCAAGCCCACATATCAACGTGGCACTTGACAGCAAATTCAGTCCTCTTTTGCCCTTCAGGATATATATCCCTTGATGACTGTTGTGTGTGCTTCTGTTGAAGCTGACAGGTAGTTTAACTCTACATTTATGCTGTAAAGTCCTTCATCATCTTTTAAGAAATGTACAGTGCATGTGTCTTCTGCCTCATCAAAATCAAAAGCCCCCTACTCCTTTCCTTCAGCTCTGGATGAAATACTGGCTTTTCAAGGCCATATCTGAGAGCTACCATTTCTTTTTCCAGCTGCACATTCCATCCTGTGACATACACGACCCTAGGCTATTTCCTAGGTAGAATTTTCTGCAAAATGAGGTCTTTAACAGGAGAAAAAAAATTCTTTTCCATTTAACAGTTGGCCAGCTAGTTGTCTCTGCTTTCCAAGTGTCTTTTCAGCATTTCACAGTTTTCTCCTTCTCCACTGCTGACAGCCCTGTTCTGGGCCAGGTGAAGTTTTCTTCCACCAGCAATCAGCAGTGGTTTATGGCACTCGTAATAATGAAATTCCATCTGTCTCACAGCAGATCCCTCAGGAGGCTGCTAATCAAACAACATTCAATTAGCCCCTCCAGCTCTGCCACGTATTCCGCTACATCATCTCTTCATCCTACTATGAGGCTCAAAGAAGCCTACAAAATTGCTTGGCTGTGATGCACAATACTGTTACATCTTGTGCAGCTCTTCTAAGCATTTATCGCCTGGTTTCTGAGATTGTAAAAACTTCTTAAAGGTGAGTGGGTATTATTGCCTCAGAAATCAATTTTGCTTGGTGTCTGTTGGTTCTTATCTATAATCTACTCTGAAAGAAAATAGTGGCCCAACTATTCACTGTATTGCTGGCAATCCTCATTTTCTTCATTAAGGACCTCCATTTTTCCTGAGAAGTTTTCAATTTTATCTGTATAAAAGGACCTCTCAGGTCAGGGCACACTCTTTACTCAGGCTGGGAACCTGCTTTTTTGTTTAATCTGTTGCTATGTTTAATTTAACCCCTTTATGAACTCTTACTCACAAACCAGAAAGTAGTATGTTGAGAGGAAGCAGGGCTTGATCCCAAAAGGACTGGGCAACCCCACTACAACTTTTTTGTCTTCATTAGTACAACCTTTACTTTTGCCTCCAGAGATTTACTGCAGTGATTTTAGTAAGGGGACTCAGAAACACATGCAGGAAGAGTTGAGATCTCTCTTTACTTTAGTACTGTTGGGGCAAAGGTACATTGATTTTGGGGAACATTAGGGTAATGGAGTAATGAAAAGCTGATTTGTTATTTAGGATGTCAACTGTGTATCCTCTAGAATCGCTCAGTCTGAATTAACAAAAAAGACACTTGTCTGAATTGCTGTAATTGATGAGGACTGAGAAGCCACGATAAGATCTGGAATTAGACGATATAATCAACACTGTTGGATTTTAACAGGACTTTGTCAAACCTGTTAAGTGAACATGATAGAGCTAATGTGATGGGGAGATACGCTGTCCTCACCCACTCAGAAATACCCCATGAGAAATCAGATAACAACAGACTTTGACTAAGAATGGAAGTTCTGCCAAGCCTCAAGAAAAAGTCCAAACCTGAATGAGATGCAGTCTGAGCAATACAAGAAGTTTGGGGCTGCATTTTGGTTCATGCAAACCTCTTCACTCATCACTGGTTCCAGGTGACAACCTTTCCTAATCTTCATGCTGCATTTGGTTTCAAAGCAATGAGAAAGGAGTTTCACAAGCAACTTTCCTGTCTTGCATGAAGCAGCTAAAATGGTACAGATCCATCTGGAGAAAGAGGTGGACAAACCTCATTGCACGTCACAAAATCATTCGATCTTCAGCAGTGCCTTCAAGGCCAGGCCAGATGCAGCCATGGGCAATGTGATCTAGTGCTTCATCTAGCGATTGGCAACCCTGTCTGCTGCTGTTGGAACTGGAGGATCTTTGAGATGCCTTCCAACTTATGACCAACTCTACATTATCATCATTATCAATACAAGGAAACATCAAAGGATTAATGTAGCAGACTGTGCTTTGCACAGACAGTAGACTACTCTTAATGTTTAGAGGTTGAAGCATGTACTGGACTCCCTCCTAGGTACAGCCTCTTTTTACTGCCAGATGAGGATGGACAGATTAAATGAAGCATGGAAGCGGGATCAGGATAGGTCCATCACAGTCTGCTGCTGGGGGTCCCTGTGATTCTGATACGTGACAGGTTTCTTCTGTGGCCCAGACTGCCATCACAAAAAGGCACATCACATTTTCTTCTCCCGCTGCCTTGTTTTTCAGATCTTTAAGCTGAATCTTTGGGCAGCAGCTATTTCTAGCTTTGTTGTTGTTGTGCTGCCATTGCTGAAGTACAGTCTCACTTATGCTCTCTAGACGTGACCATAGTACAAATACTTGACAGTGCTGACAGCTGGAAGCATACTTCCATCTCATTTCCTTAGGTGTCAGCACATAATGTCACGGCACCAGGCGTGACACTCCATGGCCCAATGTAACAGAAGTGACACAACATGCTGAAGCCAAGACATGACAAAAACTCAAGGCACACACACAGCTGTTCCTGAACCTCTTGTAGATGGCAGGAAAAGGCAGGAGTGGAAGTGGACCTTCGCACAGTTTTCAGGAGATAAATTGGCAGAACCTCCAGGCATGGCTGGGCTTTGCCTTCATTGCCACCCTCCTCTGAGGAGCAGAACAGCTTTGGACATCAGGTCACTAGAAAGACAGGGGTTGTGAAGTCTTGTGTGGCTCTTCAGTAGCTAACAGCCATGTTCACTTGGCTGTCGCTGTTAAGTGAAGTGACAGTAGACTCAGCTGTCACCTGAGAGGCACAATTGCAGCCTGCACAGGCAGGCCTGAGGGAGAACTGCAGGGCAGGTCCTATAGGTCCCTGTACACCCATCCTGAGATGATGGTGGCTAACCTATTCTCAGTGCTATAAACTGCAACACGAGAACAGGCTTCAAACACACTCAGATGTGCCTCGTGTGGATCTGCCTTGCCCTTCACCCAGTACCTCTCTACTAAACACCGTTCACCTATGCTGCGGACCACATCCCCCCTGCTGCTGCTGTTTTAATTCTGCAGATGAATAGAGAACTCCAGGTCTGTCTCATTTTGACTGTTCTGAATGAGAGTCTTGCTCATACCACGATTGATTACAGTTTTCTAGAGTAACCAAAGATAGATTGACAGGACAAAACCCATGGGGTCGGAGAATAGCTATTCTCCCACGTGAGGTGGGAGAACAGCACACATCCCAAACATTCAGCTTTCCAACAGGGTGTCCTGCCACTGTCCTGGCTGCATGGGCAAGCATGAAGTCAAGACTAAATTGAGTTTTGTGTCCCTTTCACCTCCAAAGCGGAAAGCAGGCAGCAGTCAGGGAAGGAGCATTACAGGTGGCCTTGCATTTGGAAACCCTCTGCCAGAAACAGGCTTGCAGCCACAGAAAGCTCCTCCTTGAAAAGAAATGTGCCCATGACCATTTTGGAGTGATCTGACCTTTTTCATGGAGATATATACCTCCCTGTCAATGGCTCATAAATGGATGAACAGCTCAGCTCTTTTTAATAGAGTTAGGCACGGGGTAATAATAGACTTGCGCAGCTCTCTCTCCTTGCTTAATTCATCTTTCTACAAATCATTAGCATTGTTGGAATAACTGCTATCATTAGCTTGGATTCCTGCTCACAGCAGCTCACAGCCATTCTGTGGTGCACCGTGCGTGGGAAACAGGGTTCCCCACTTGTGTTTGCCCAACAGAAACACGGGACAGGGCTTTTCATTCTCCTGTCAGGGGAAGAAAGGTGCAGACAAAGCTTCTTTCTTTCTTCCCCCAGCAAAGATATCTGCGCAGCAGATGCAGACACACTCAAGACCCTGGATGCAGCACAAACCCAGTGCAGTTGAAAGCCATGCAAATACCTCCCATATCACCAAAGACAATGCTAATCTACATGATGAACCCAAGGCTTCCACGCATAAGAAAATGATACTCTCCTGGTGTCACGCATACTGTAAGGATGATGCTTACCAGCAAATAGTGTTGAACCAGGGACAGGACAGAGCAAATGGTTTCAAACTGAAAAAGGAAGATTTAGATTGGATATAGGGAAAAATGTGGGATGGGGCACAGATCACCCAGAGAGGCATCCTATCCCTGGAGACACTCAAGGTCAGGCTGGATGGGTCTCTGAACACCCCCAAAAGTGCTGTAGGCATCCCTGTTCATTGCAGGGAAGTTGGACCAAATGATCTTTAAGGATCCCTCCCAAATCAAGTAATTCTGTGATTCTATGAAAACTGCTCCTTCTGCTCTCATTTGCTCCATTTCTGAGCCAAGGGCAGGTGTGTATCTGGTCCAAGGCACTGCATGGCCATAGCAATGATTTTTCAGTATAGTATCAAGCATGTTCCTTGTACCCTAAAACAAGCCAGGCTGATATTCCCTTTGAAGTGTTGGCAGCTTCTGTTAGCTGGTCCACTTCTCACTGCTGTTCAGAAAGGCAAATTACTGCACTGGTCAGAGCTGAATGCATGCCGGGCACAGCCTGGCACTGGATCAGAGCACACTGCCCCCAGCCCTGCTCTGGGCAAACCAGAGAGACACCTGCTTGCTGCCACCAGTGCCTCCAGATTCCTTGCAGAATGCATTTTTTTTTTTTTTGGCATGGAAAGACACGCTACACTTCAGCAGAAAAAAGAACTCAAAGCCCAACCTCATGGGTCCTCAGAATCCAAATTATTATCACAAAACCACGGAATAGAATCATGAAGGTTGGAAAAGATCACTAAGTTCACCAAGTCCAACCCAACACACTACCATGTCCACTAAACACGTTGCTCAGTGCCACCTGCATCTCCACAGCTCTGGAACATCTCCAAGGACAGCAACTCCACCACATCCCCTGGCTGCACGTGCAAGTGCACCGCTCTTACAGACATGGCAGTAGGTGGGGCCCAATCCCATAGCTATAGGGTCTGCAAATGTGTCTAATTAGCACTGTGGGATCACCCTTTAATTAAGTTTTCTGTGTTTGGTTTTATAAGCATAGCAGTTTGGAGGTGATGACAGCAGAACATAGGATGGGACCGTGGCTTTTTATGCTCATTCGGGCACAGTGCACACACTCATTTATGCACAGCCCTAAATGATATCTCTGGGATTACACATGCCACCAAGAGCAGCAATTGGCCTGGGTTTTAGAGTGCTGTGTGACTTTTCCAGTAATCTGAAGTGGTCATTTCCTAGCAGTCTGTTTGTTTCTGTGTTAAGGGAAATAAACTAATCCGAGTGCTTTAAATTTACAGTTACTGTGCAACAGCTTTAACAAGGCTGTGGGGGGGGGGGGGGGGGGGGAAGTCAGGGAGACTTTGGGACAAATTGATGTGGTGTGGATGTGAAAGCAAGGCAAGCCTTCTCCCCAGAAGGCTAAAAATTAAGTCTACAGCTCCTACAACAGCGCTGCCATCTGCTAATAATGAAAAATCACATGTGACCCTAGTCCTCACATATACCATGACTGAAGTGTGCAGAGGCAAGAGACCTGTAAAGCACATGGCTTAGAGGCACGGCATCCTCACAGTACAAGCTGTGCACAGCTCTGATGTAAGTTGTTTTTTCCAGTAAAGGGCCTGAGTAAGCTTACACACATTATCAAACCTGCTCAGACAACTTGGAGTCAAAGGATCCTGAGCCAGGTTTGCACCCACTGTGTACTTATGTAAAAGGCATCTGTCAGACCTGCAGTCAGCCTGCCATGGTACTATGGATTTCCAGCCCAGTTTGGAGACAGGGAGGAAATAAGGCTATATTAAGATATGCTCTAAGACTGATCATAAATGAGGTCCTCAGATATGGCTAGCACCATAAAGCTGCATGCTTTTCCCTAGTGCTTGCCCTGTGAAGCATCTTTCAACAAGCTCTTTATAGTACCAGGCAAATTATTATTGGGAACACCAATAGCTATAAAGAGGAAAAAAGTTCACTCACCCAATTGGTGATAAGGGTCTTTAGCTATTGAACAATCCTTCTCAGGAACAAGCCTTCACCAAGGAGATGTTCTCCCTTCAGGGGTAACCCTTTATGGAGGGAGGAGGGGGGGGGTTGGACCCTGGGTCCACGGTCATGTGGGAAGCACAGGCAAATTGTTTACATCTGTGCTTCCTGGGTGAGCTATACCTGTTCACCAGGTGCTCAGTCATCAGTTCAGGCTGTTACCTAGCAGTTTCCCTACACTTAACATCCAGACAAGTGAGTGCTATCCAGATCTTGCTTATGGGGAAATACCTGAAGAATCTGTGGTCATAAGATTTTCCTCTACTCATTGCTCCACATGCAAAAAGCTAGGGTGTCCTCTTTTTGTTCAAACCATATGATTTAAGTGTAATGTAGAAAGTGGACTGGGCTCTGAGCACCTGATCAAGCTGTGGATGTCCCTGCATACTGTAGGGGAATTGGACCAGGTGACCTTTAAGGGTCCCTTTCAACTCAAACAATTCCATTGTTCTATGATTCCACAAACACCATGGAGGTGGCAGCACAGCCCAAAAGGTCCACTGAACCATTTTGGGATGGGAAGCTAACCCGAAGATAGCTCTGGTGTTGGGTAACAGGACAGACCCACTGGGGTGAACAAACAACCCCTGGGATGGCTGTGGCAGGAGGTTGGGTTGGGAAATAAAGGGGTCAACTGTGTCCTTAGCAAGGAGTCAGTAAATCAGACCACAGCTTCTCACCATCACTGTGTTCAGCAGAGCAGGTGACCTCCAGAAGCTTTGAGGGAGCCAACACTACAATACTTGGAACTATTTCACTGAGGAGTTTTGCTGGTTTCGCTTCCCAGAAGAAAAGAGTTCTGCATCCTCTGTCATCATTTAACTGCTGTGTTAGATATATTCCATGTGGCCAAGAACCCGAGAACACCAAATAAAAAATAGAATCATAGAATGATAGAATTGTTTGAATTGGAAGAGACCACTAAAGGGTCAAGTCCAACTCCCCTGCAATGAACAGGGACACCTACAGCTCCATCAGGAGCCTCATTCAGCCTCACCTTGAATATCTCCAGAGACAGGGCATCCATGACGTCTCTGGACAAGCTGAATCCCAAGATGAGTTCTCTGGGGTACTTGTTCTCTTAGTAGGATGATGAAGGAGAAGATGGAGTTGCCTGCACAGAGTATTAAATGTTGGTGTTCATGCTTCCCCCATAGCACTGTGCTCATTCTGCTCAGGAATCTTCCCTCTGTTCTGGCATTGCCTGTCCCTTGCATACAACTCAGACTGGAGCAGCTTTCTCCAGCCATGAAAGTTAACTGCTCCTGGTTGCCTGAGCTACGTTCATAGTGGCCATTACCCTGTTCCTCCTGTTTCTCTCTGGTGTCAGCCAAAAGGGTATTCACTTCTTGACCATGGTTGGGTGCTGTGACTCGTTTAAATCAATCCCCAAGAGGACACTTCATATTGCTGTCTGCACTACTTAATTCCCATCACACAAGCAGTGCTAAAGCTAATGCGCAGCGAGAGCCCTAGAGGGAAGCTCTTCAGGAAGAGGTAAAAGCCAATATGTAAAGCAGTTAATGAGCTTGTCAGACAGCAGCACATTGGGTTACAGCTACCAGAATTGGTTAGAGACAGACAAATGCTCCCCTTCTTCAACACTGAGCACCTTGACACCTGTCTCTGCCCCAGGACCAGGGGCACTAAGAGCAGAGAGGGGTGAAAAGAAAAACACAGATTGGAACCCAGTTGAAATAATTCCCTGTGATGCTGAGAGGCAGCAGGAGGAGAAGCAGACACACCTCCATCCCAGGATCTGTTCCACCTCTCTCTGCAGTCAGGCAACTATACTCTGCTTGTGTGATCTATCCCAGAGCATCAAGATTAGAAAAATGGCACTGAAAAAAATGGGGTTGTAAAGGGGAAAAACAGCTTTGAGAATAGTGGGAGGAGAACCAGAAACAACTCTTACTTCTTTATGTTGCCTAGATTAAGTTAATAGCATTCCCTTAATAGTAGCAGGTCAGTAAGGACTGTACAACATCTAATAGATTTCACATAGCTCACAGGACGAATTCAAAAGACGAGGAGAACAGTACCTGGCATTATGTGTAATTCAGTGATGTCAGTGTAAAGCAAGAAACCATGAAGACTTAATGGAGACTGAGAGCTCAGAAGGAGGCAAAAAAGAGAAGGATTTAAATGGAGATTTGTGTAGACTTGCTACGAACTTGACTTAAGCACAGATATTAGATGTAAGTGGAGTGGAAGTGAAGGACTTCAACGTGCAACAGGCACTGGCTAACTAAAGAACCTGAGGTGTGAACTTAGCTAGGAAGTTCAGAAGAAGGATTTTCTGTCTGCCACAGAGCTCTGTGTCCCCTACAATGCCTGGTGCTGGCCACTGCCTGCTGGTGGAGCCTCCACTCTGACCTAAAGAGACATTCATCATTCTTCCCACATCCACACCACTGTATTATAAACCCCAACTGTGAACCAGAAGACACTACAGCCAGGCATGGGCACAGGGTGGCATGAGTTAGAAGCCAAGTTTCTTTTCTAAGAAGAAACCTTAAGAACAGACCTGGTCCATAGGTTTACGTTTTCATACCAGCGTTGTGTCACAGGGGCAAGACAAATGATCTGAATAACCAAAGAAATGTGTGATCATAGAGCCATTGAGGTTGGAAAAAACCTCTAAGATCATCTAGTCCAACAATTCACCTAGCACAGGTGTGGGTGACAGGGGCCTCCTGGCTCCTTAGGACAGTGCATTTTCTTAAACAAGACAGGAACTAAAATATTAACAACACAACACTTGTCCTCAACTCCAAACACTGAGGGATAACATCAAGAGTAACTTTCCCATGGCCCAAACCACTCTAAGTGCAATGAATGCGCAGAATTCACCTAAAGTTCTTCTCTCCATGTCAAAGCCCAGCAGATGTGTTGAGTTCTGCCACCATTCCTTTGCTTTTCTCACCCAACCTGACCATTCACATGGTGGCTGCGGCACAGGGCTGAGCAGCAAGAGCATACGTTGGAGAAGAGTGAGTGAGATACTTGGGATACCTTCATCTTTCCTCATTCATTTCTTTTCTCAAGTAAGTATAGCCCAGAAATAGTTGCAGCTCAAAAGGTGCGATGGAGCTTGACCTTTTAATGCCATTAATGTGAGATGCGCCTAAATCAAGAATCTAGTCTCAGCACCATGCTAATTTCAACACATTATTCTCCTTAGGCCTTCAATCTCCTTCCCCACAGAAGCCATAACTCATGGAAACGTGTAAGAGATGGACTTGAGGCAAAGAACAAGGACAGGACAAATCATGCTAATTTAATTTGCTTGCTTAATTACATTTCATATCTCATTCGTTTGAGATATACAGATGAGTAAAATTCATATGGACACAGACATTGGAATGCCAAAAATAAAGTCATGAGCAGTTTCATCATTGAGTTGTGCAGAAAATGAATGTGAGAAAAGGAGAGAGAGAATGTGTTAGTTAGCAGATGCAGTAAGGGGACAGGGAAAATACAGTTTGTTCCTTCTATACTGACTCTGACCTCATATTTCCCTTTTCCCCACTCTTCTGTAATTATTTTGATCTTCTTAATTCTATCACTGCGTTTTCCCATTCTCATCTGTGTTTTGCTGCACAATCCAAAATTTTGCAGCAGCAGGTTCCCTGGGCCCATTGCAGCCCACTTAAATATTCCTAGTAGATAATCAAAGGGAGATACAATGACTGTGTTCTTCCAACCCACATCAGTCAGAAATTGATCCTAAAGCTAGTAGGGCTTCTGGCTTTATCTTTCTGATGTGATTAGGAAGAACATCAAAGGAAAATAGGGATCTGTCAGTTCTGTGCCACCCAGAGCTTCAAATCCTAATTTTATTGCTGTGTTGTATCTTGAGAGCAGCTGGGAAGAGTTGAAAATCTGGGCCTCTATCTTCACACATCCAAATCTGTCTTTAAATCTCACTTCTTCAGACAATCTCTTCCTACTTTTTTTCATCATCGACAAGTTACAGGTGCCTCCATCCTCTTCTCTGATGCCTACTTATCATCTTTGGAGTTGTTGCTTTGGAAATGGACTAATTTCCATCTGCAGTGTCTCTGTTCCATGCCAAGTACTCACAAGATAATATAACTGTCACTATTTGTCACTGTTATTCACAATAAACATGATGACAAAACTATGTTCTCTAAAATATCAGTCAGTGGCCAGATATGAAGCTTCACAGATACTGACTACCACATTCATTCAGCTAAACCAGAAACTGTGAAGACTGACGTTCCTGCAGAACCATGGAGTTGTCACCAAAAGTGTCTCCAGTGCTCATGGCTGGCCAGAAAAGTCTGGGTAAAATATTTCATATCCCAGTTAGAATCATGGAATCATGAAGGTTGGAAAAGACCTCTGTAGGGCAAATAACCCCCAAAAATAGCACCCAAAAGAAATAGTGCCAAAGCTGGTATATTTTTGATAGGCTTAAGTAGATGGTATACAGATAGTTAATAAGAAAATTAATAAGAAAAGAGTGTCTCACCTTCAAAGATGGTTGAGGCTCACCGATAACTCCACTAGGGAGGGATCTCCAACCAGAGATCCTCCCCTGGTGGTGGTCAGCCCTTAAATGGGGTCCTGGGAGAGGTGGAGTCAAACTCCACCCCTTCCAATCACACTCACTTGTGCCCCTGCGGCTGACCCAGTGCTCGCCTCAGGTGATCAATCAGTGGTTCAGGCCGTGATTCAACGGTTCCCATACAACCTCCAAGATCACCAAGTCCAACCCCAACCCTCCCACCATGCCCACTGACCGCATCCCTGGGACACCTCCAGGGATGGTGACTCCACCACAACCCTGGACAGCCTGTGCTACTGCACCACTACTCTTTCTGAGAATAATTTTTTCCAAATATCCAACCTGAACTTCCCCTGGCACAACTTGAGGCCTTCACCTCTTGTCCTATTTCTGTTAACTGGGAGAAGAGGCAACTTCCCATCTCATGATGATGTCTTTTCATGAAGTTGTAGAGTGGTAGATTTCTGTCTGTAAGAGAGAGTTTAGCTGCATGGGCATGAGCCGCAGGATGCCAATGGCTTTCAAGATCAGAGCACAGGCTCTGGTTTTGTTTTGTTTCATTTGTAAGCACAGACAAGCATTAGGTCTGTAAATGAACATATTTTTTTTCTTCTCTGCATCTCAACTAATGCCATCTAACATTCATTTTTATCTGCACAGCATACTAGGATTGCTTTCATCAACATCTTACAGGGCAACTACTTATACTCCAAAAATAAACACAGTAAGAAAAAGTTGTATTTTATTGCTATATTCAATGGAAATCAACAACTGAAAAATTTGACTTACCAGAATCGTGTCCAGTCAGAAATGCAAAGAGCACAGCTCTCAAAGAAGTGAATGATGAATTGTAAATCATCATCTTTGGCCTGAGCTGACACTGCTTGGTCCAGCCAGCACATTAACAGCCATCTGAGTAAGATGAGTGTCCAAAGCCTGGTGGGAGAGATTCGTCTGACCCAGCATTAGCCCTGGCAATGTGAATGTCTCCATCGGAGCTGAACAGCCTGACTCCTCCATATCCCTGCAGTGAAGCTTTTATTGTGCAGTTCAGCTCATCCTACAATGGACAGCTTTAGGGCCAGATAAATCACACCTATTTTTCTCCATTGATGATGGAGGAAGCCTTGGTTCAGTCAGAGACCCCTACATCACCAGGCAAGCTGCAACTCTCTCCTCTGCTCAATCCTCATCAGCACAAAATCCTCTCCTTCAGTGAAATACTGCTGTGAGTCCTGAGGCCATGGCCACAGCCTCAATGGTGGCCAATTTGGGATGCCAACAAAGAAGCACTAGAGATGCATTCTGCTCTGTTGACCTCTGCCCCTGCTCCAGCCACTTTGCTACTCCCATGCCAGGCAAACCCCTAAAACACAAGGTCACTGCCTTCTTTCACACTCTGTAATAAGCATTTGTCTTCAGGTAGGCTTGGATCAATAAGTTATTTGGTGTTTTCCCAGTATATTCTTGAACACATGGAATTCATAGATAAATTGAATCAGCCATTTTCCTTTTCATGTCTAGCGCCATGGAACACACTGAGAGGCTTTCAATATTGTCCAAATGAAAATGGTTTCCTTGAAAAAAGTCCTTGCATACTTCAAGCTGAATCAGGCTTGAGCTGGACTATATAAATATCATTGTTATGCCTTGTTCCTATAAAACCAGTAAGTATTGGGAGCTTCGCTGTTTGCCCAGAAAGTAGAGCTCATACCAGGCAGCAAGAGGCAGGCTGCCAGGTGGGAGGTAGGCATGGCTAAAGAAACAGTTTTTTCCAGTTCTACCCTCTGAGATTAGTGAACAAGTTTTCTGTGAGTGAAGGAGGTTTCTCATGCATGTTACATGTCAAAGGTAGGCAGGTGCAAAGGGTGGCTGAAAGCAGAACTGATCTCATAGTTCTGGTGTGGCACAGGTGAAAACTTGGGTGAAAACTAGGGAATAAATTTAATCACTAATTATGTCTAGAACAGGTTCAAACTTGTCCATCTCCTTGATCCCCTTTATGGAAGTGTCTTGATTTTTCAGCAGAAATTAAGCTATTTCACAAATTGTTAAGAACTTAGTCATTTTTGATCTGGAAATGCCTCGGTATCTTCCAGAGCTGAATTTGCCTTATTCCATGCTTCTGTTACTGTCATCATGACCTGCAGACCAGCTGGATTACAATCTGTGTGATCCCACATAGCTTTTGGAAACTCTTGTTTGTGGTGCACATGGACAACACAAACAGGGAGTTGGGCCATAGACGGTAGTGGATGAAGTACACTGTAAGTGGTTTTCCAGGCTATCTGCAAACGCTAGCAGACTTTTCTGAACAGATTTGTCCCTTTAGTGGATTCAAGGTTTATGAACAACATAGCAAGAAACACTTCTCATGTTAAGACATTTCTTCCCACCTCACACTTTGCACCCACCTGGAATCACTGAAGCTCAAATTAACGTACTGGAGTCCTCAGTCCCATTTTGTAGACATTTAGAGAAAAAAAAAACAAAAACAAAAAAACAAGAGACTAGAAATTAACAGATCATAGTTGCCAGTAAGCACTTAGGAACCATAATATTATGCTCTGGCCGAATGGTAGAGCCAACCAAACTACATTTACTGAATTTCCTTCCTATCATGCATATTTCAGCCATAGTAAAAAAGAAAAAAAAAGGACATCAAAATACAGCCAAGTTGTAAAACCTGACCATCTGCAGGGCGGCTGGTGGAAAGCCATTTTTCTTTGCCTTGAGAGGCATTTTTCCAAAGCTGTCAAACAGCTATCTCCAAAGACCACTGGAATATTTACTAGTCCAACATCTGTCAAGAAATTATTAGCTTGTTAAAGGTATATTGTTAGTTACTGGCATTAGACGTCTATTAACATTAACTGAACTCCTCAGAATTATTTAGGCCCCATTGAAGTTAATGGGAGCTTTACCATTAACTGTTGGCAGACCTGGTGGATTTGATGCATGGCAGATAGATCAGTGGTGGGTTTTTGCTCAATTCACATACCTGTGATTGAAGATATATAGGGACATAATCTCAGAGATGGAAGGAGAAGAGTATTTCAGGCAGCCCATCCACTTGGGGGTATTCATTAAAACCTTATCTACTCCTGAGAGTGCTCACCTGGAGTATCTCTTCTTTGCTTAAACTGGACATGCACAATGGGATGTGCAGGTTTTTGCTTTCAAGTGAGGCAACCCCTGCAGACATTCACATCAGGACTGTGGTATCAGCAATTGATCCCTCTGCAATGAAGGAAGGGTGGCCTCAACACAGCTGCAGTTCAGCCCCTCACCCACAGCCCTGACACTAAAGACACATTTTCAAAGCCACATGTGTCTGAAAGGCACATGAAAGAACTAGTTGGTGGGTAATTAGCATTGCTGATATTTATACCATTAAGGATCCAGGGAGAAACAAGGGTACGCCGTATATTCGTTGATTGGAGATGATTATGTTTCTGCTGATGCCAATATTTCAGTGTAGTAATTTGCCCTCTCTGTTCTCCCCTTCCAGAAAGCCAGTTTTTGCAGTCCTCAGGGACAGATTTGATTGTGCCTTTTAGTCAAGTTGAGAGGGTCTAACCTTGCTGTCACATGCAGTAGTAACAATGGGCTATTCAACAGAAAACCTTAGTTTTCCTTTAATACAGACTCCAGGACCAACACGAGGTTAGGAGTTAAACTTTTAGTTATCAGATCCCTTGTGTGATATAAACTATCATTATGAGATACGTTTTCTTTCCATTATGCTGTAATAAAACCCTCCTCCTTATAATATAAATATATACATTTCCTCTGAGGCATCCTATTTGCTAAAGAACATCATGGAAATCTAATCTCCTTTTAATCAATAAAACACCAAATGATGTTTCTATTTAATGCAAACTTTGCTTCTTACCATGTAATGAACCTGTTTCTATTAAGAACACAGCCATTAATGGAATAAGTAATGCGTTACTACTATTCCACTGCTACAGTCAGGTTTCTCTTAGTATTTCCATTATAAACCCTGCTATTTAAGGATCTGCAATTTGCTGTGAGCTGATGTTTTGCCTATAAAATCTTTTTATACTGCTTGAGGGCTTGGGGCTGGGGGCTTGGGTGGGAGAGAAGGTTACAATTGCCATCATACGGGGCTCTCTTGCTCAGCCACAGACTCACTCAATGACCCTGGTCAAGTCATTTAGCCTTTCAGAGCCTGAGTCAATCTAAATGGAAAATGGTCTGAAATGAGAGAGGCCTTGGAGATGTGAGAGAACCAAGTTTAACTACATGTAAAAGGATGGCTCTAGGGACTGATAATGGACTGGTGAGACTTCTGCATTTGGGACATCAGTACAATTTATTGTAGGTCAGTAATGAAAAGAAAATGGAAGCATGGCATTTTGCCAAGAATAAGAACTGTGGGTGAGTGCTCAAACCACTTGTGATGGACGGCCGTGAGAAGAGATAAACAGCTGTAATTTGGGCCAGAAAATACTTATGACCCGATCTGTGCTTTTGGAAAGCTGCTCTTTATTCCTATGTTTTTGTCAAGCTATTGCTGAAGGAAGTTCAGGACCTTTTTCTTCATGAGATGCTCACTCAGAATATTTTATATCCACATTGGGTTGCAGTTCATTTCAGTTATACTGTTTCTATTATCTGATAAATGACAGGGACTTCAAGGGAGAGAAAAGAAAACATGTATTAGGAAACTCTGAAACATGTTATCACTGATGCAGAAGTTGAAGATAACTTGAGGATTAACAAACATTTTGATGAGCAAATAACAAAATAAAACAAGAGGGCAGACTATTCACAGCTGAATTTCATTCTCATATCTTCACGATTGCTGCTACGTCCCATGAAAGCAGATCAAAGTGAGAGACTGGAACCTCTGCCAGGACGTGAAGGACATGTCTACCATGACATGGTTACCTGGAGTAGCAGTTTAAGGCAGCAATGTTAAAGAAGTTTGGATTATAGGCTGATTTAGTGACTCTAGCTCAAGAGGAAAGGGAAAACATAGTGGAAGGGAAGGTGCTATCTGGAGCTAATTTCCAAGCTACCTTCAATTCACTCTTGAGAATCCTCGCCTGGGTGAGAAGCTTCCTGCAAGGCAGTTGTGTATGAAGTGTTTTTAGTGCATAGGAAATCCTGACTGCAGGAGAACTGGAAAGGCCATCAGCTCCCCTTTCTTTTCTCCATCATCCCTGTATACTGAAATTAGATAAAGGTAAATCTGGACCTGGGAACACTTCAGCAGGAGACTCCACAGCTCCAAACCCTCCTAGATAGGTGGAACATGAGACTGGAGAACACTCATCCAGCACCTCTGGAAAAAAATGGTCTTCTTTGACTCCCAAGGCAAGGCAGGGGGGGATCACTAAAAGGCCTTCTGTTATTAATCCAAGTAACCAGAGGATATTTGCTAGGACTTACTGCCATCTTCAGTTTTCAGGAAAAGAAAAGTCATGGATGGCCTGGCACCACTTCTTAGGCTGGTAGTAGCACTAGCCTCACAACTACTATGTCTGTTGCCTGCACATGTAGGTGAAGATTCCTCCACTGTGTTCAGTTCACATTTCCAAGTTTTGCTTCACAGGTGTGTGTACAAAATGCCTTTTTAGGCATGGGAAGAGATCTCGCTCTCACCTGGCTGCCTGAGTCCAGTGTCATACATATTCCCTGCCTCTAAATAAGCAAGAGGAAACATGAACATCATTGTGTCCTGCAATTAGAGAAGGACAAAGCACAGACAAAGTTTAAGGTCATTCAGGATCCCCATAGCAGAGTCAGGAATCAAAGTTAGTTCTCCAAATTCCTACAGAAGGCTTTAGTCATGGGGTGGATCAGGTGGGAAACATGATATACACCAATCTTTGTCAAAAAGCAATGGCTGGGTTGTTGTGTTTCCTGCCATGTGAACCTTCTAAGGCTTGGAAGAAGGACAAATCCATGCAGGCAGTTCACCTGCCAGCAATGGCAGCACTTGTAGAAGGGACAGAACAGGAAATTGGCAGAGAGAGCCACCATGTCTGGAGGCTTTATCCTAGCACAGGTAACACATTCTTTATTTCACATTTATTTTCTTGCCGTGTTAAGGAAGGGGAAAATAGACACGCTTATTTCTCCTGCTCATTTTCCTGGACCATCTGGTGCTGCAGCAGAGATGACATATCACTGTGAACAAGGGGAAGATGTCACAGTTTTCACTAATAGCTGTGGGAGGAAAATAATTATTTTAAAAGTATGTGGGCTGTACAGACCGTACTTGTTAAGTCAAACTACCAGCAAACTTATTTCAGACACTAAATGTTTGATATTAAATAATCAGTAATGCTAGAGATCAGCAGTCCCAGCCATAAAGGGCCAGGCTCACTTCAGCACCTACCGCATCTATAAGTCAGGTACCACTTCACCAAAGCTCATTCACACTCTTTGGAGTTTACTGGATTCAGGAAGAATGAGAAACTGTAGACAAGCCTGTGCCACAGATTGCTCATACCATGTACATCAGAGATTGCAATCAGGTAGGGAAACAGGTCAGGATAAGAAGTAAAGCTGATAACATGACGTATCACCTTCTGAGCAATGACAAGAATATATTGATTTTCTTCTGATCTGTTCTGTATTGTTTCTCTAAAGTCCTCGGGGCATCCATGTAAGCTTACAACTCTAGATAATTTCATAATAAATAATAATCAAACTTTGAAGCACTAAAGATGTGAAGAGAAATGAAACACTTGTTCTACATAGGGAATCCCAAGGAACATCATTCTTATGAACAAGAATGAGTAAAAGTTGAAGCTGTTCAGCAGCTTTAGGGGCCTTTCGGAAATGTCTTGAAAACTGTCTGATTCAGCCCAGAAACCTACGAAATGTGTGAAATAATAATTGAAAATGGAGCTTTATAAAAATCAAATGGAACAATTTGACTCATAAGTAGTCTTCTTTTTTGGAATGAAATGAACATTTCCTCTTCTTCCCCCCAAACAAATCTGTTGCACTGAAATGCTGGTATTTGAAAAATGTTGATAAACTCTAGTTACAATGAGAGCTAGTCAAAAAATGGAAACAGATTTGGTAAATATATATAAACAAAACAGCATGAATTTGATTCCTGGAATTCTGTAGAACTGCTTTGCTTGTTCTTTGCAAACAAGTAGAGCTACAACTTCAGCCATTCAGAAAATAAATGCAACGTTCAGAATGCTTCCAAATCTGTGCCAGGATAAAATAATAGTATTCTTTTGTCAGTAGCTCACTGTTCAGCATAGTATTGTTTTCTTTTAATTAGATAGCAGCCGATCATAGAACCATAGAATCATTAAGGTTGGAAAAGACCTCTAAGATCACCAAGTCTAACCATCAACCCGCCCCCAACATGACCTCAGTGTCACATCTTCATGTTCCCTGAGCACCTCCAGGTGACTCCACCACCTCCCTGGGCAGCCTGTGCCAATGCAACACCCCTCTTTCTGAGAGGAACTGTTTCCCGATTCCCAACCTGATGGAATCGCCCAATGGAAGCAACAGATGAGCAGAGCATATAGTTTATAAACTAAACTGTGAATTGTTTTCTGGAAAACTTGCTGAACACAGGATGTTAAATACTCATGGAAATAGTCAAGTCGTGTCTATGTGTAATGATGATGTTGAGATACAAAAGCTAGAATGTGTTCAAAATGTCGCCTTTCACACTGACATTTACCATAATAGATAAATATCACACTCTACCATACATCATCTCTTTGTGAAAGAAAGATCATCTCAGTGGTGTTCTGGACAGTCTAGCTTATGTTGCAAGAGTAAATTTTAAGTGTTGCCAATCCAGAATTACTCATCCTTACTAGTTGGAAGGTATGTTTGTTAAAGAAACAGGAACCTAATTCAATAGGACGTTGTTAGAAGTTGAAGAGACAAGGTCACAAATAGGACCTCCAGAGGTTTTTGTTGGAAACACTGTACTTTGTTCTTTTGTGTAGAAGGGAGCTGCCATGTCCAATTGGAAATAAAAAACATCTATTGCAAACTTAATGCAATTTCACTGGAACTAAATTCAATCTCTTCATTTTTGATGCAGTAATGGGTCAGAACACAGAACTCCAAAGCACAGCATCAGACAAGTAAAGTCCTGCGGTCAGAGGTGGCACCACCAGAGGTATACTTCATAAAGAAGCAAGTCCTGAAAATGTATTTAGAATATTTAAAAGAATATCATTCTTCTCAGTTACAAACAGACCCACAAACATTCGCCAGCAAGCTGTTTCTCAGTCATCATTACAATCCCAGGCTTCAAACAGAAAATCCATGCCCTAGATAAAGAAGATCACTTCTCTAATGTTATTTTTTCTCCTTCCTCAAATAGGTTATACAGTAAGCTCTCTGCTTCAGCTGATTAAAACACACCATGCATAAGGGAGTGGGAGACACACACATGGAGTCAGACCCTCAATTTATATAATCTCCGTTGACTTCAGTGGAGTGACACTGATTTATAGCAGGAAGGGTCTGCCTACAGACTCTTAAAGGATTGACTGGTAACATACAACAAACCATTTTCAGAGAATAAGGTATTTTTTGTGAGAACGGTTCTTCCTATGTCTTGATTATGAGACAGAAACTTTGCTAACGCCGACAGGGGCTACACTGTGATATTTATGATACCCAAAAGGAAATACTTTGTATCTGAGATGCTCAATAGTCTAATTTACATGTTTATTACACAAAAGAATAATTTATTTACAGGCAGAAAAACACCTATACATTTTAAAGCAGTTTAAAGAAGGGAACGATTTCGAAAGAGCAGAATAAAAAGACATTTTTCACCTGTTGGGGTCTGTTCTTTCTCTCCTCTTGGTCACTAGGAAGAAATACTGTAAAGTAACACTTTAGATAGTAGAGATCATTCATACCATTTCCATCCCCTTTCCACACTGCTTTGGCAGCCTGGCTCGTGTCATAACTATCACAAGTTTATTTATAGTTCAGCAGGGTTATGAGAGGTCAAATAAGGAAGGAGATGAAGTCCATGGAGGAATTTTGTTGTGCTGGATCTTTGGATTATTTTTTTTAAATGTTTATCCTCAAAATAGCATGCTTTGGAATCTGTTCCCTCCTTTCATTTCTCCATGTTCCTCCTCCATGGTCGTTCTGACAGTGATGCTCTAGAGTCCTAAAGGTACTCAGCAGCACTGGGGCAGGAGTGGGCGTAGCTCAGGAAGCCCATGCTCTCCTGCCACCCCACACTGGCTTCATCAAGAGCTCTCAGTGAGCTGGAATGAGAAAGATCAAGGATTCCCATGAACAGATACAGGACAAGAAATTCCCACATCACTACATGAGGGGTATAGTCAGAATGCTGCTTCTTCAGCAAGCCAGTAATGCAGTGATGACAGCTCTGAGCTGGTTAATATATTACCTTCTGAATGGGATTGAATAGCTTCACTTGGTACATGCAGCTATAGACCAGGCCCTGTTTTCAATATCGTGCTGCCTGTAATACTTGGCAGGGTCAACAGGCTACTGTAGAGATCAAGAGAACAGATCAGCCTTCTAAAAATTCAATATTAATTATTGAATATTTATGTTTACCAGGGGGAAGGGATGATCAGAGTTTCTCTCCGAGGCTGTGTATATATCTTTGTATTGCAAGAACAATATAAATCAGACCTTTATATTTGTCATTTATGTGAGAGGAAAATTAACATCACAAGCATTATTAATAAGGTATGAGTGGCAGAAAGAAGAGAGGAAGCAGAGCAGCTCACTCCCTGCAAGTTTCTCTTTATGTATATTAAGAAGATTTATTGTGTACCAATTCCCCACTCTACTTCTTTTCCCCTTCCTATGGCAAATCCGAGTTATATCTGATTGATATACCTGCCCCTCAGCCATCAAATTATAGCCCCTTTCAAATATTAACAAACTCATCCTTGCATCAAGCCTTGTATCAACGATACCAAATACCAGATCCATTCTTTGGGAGGTCCATAGTGTGCATGAAGGCACAGGAAAAAAAAGCAGCAATATGTCAGGCCCACAATAGGAGTTAAAGGATCAGTACAAAAATGTGCAGAAGAAGGTTATGTGGACAAGACCTATCGATCACAACGGTCCTTCTGGCCTTCAGAATCCATTTAATAAAAGCTAACTCCAGTTGGCTCTAGGCCCTACAGCCATGCGTCTCAGCCTGTTTCATAAAGGAAATTACTGTCCCTCAGCCTTACAGGTGAGGAAAGGGGGGAACTGAGAAAGCAGGGCCCCAGCCCGAGCAATACTCAGCTGCTTGATTTTAACAGGGTTTTGCCTAACACTGCAAGTCTGTCAGATGTGTTGGCTCAAGAACTTAATCCCTGGATTTACAGCTCCTTTGCTTAGCACAGAGGCAGCTGGAGCAATTGGGGAGGTGGAGGTGGTGAGCAGCATTCTCCCTGTTCTGAGGTGATAGATGGGTGGGTGCACAAACCCAGAGGCTCACAGGCAAACCCAAACCCAGGTAGCCGAGAGCTGACCTCCCAAATCTGTCCGTGTACTCGCAGCTGGAGAACTGTGAGGAACATTTGCACGGACACCTAGAGTGGGAAGTTCGAAATACAGAATCAGAATAATTTGCTTCAGAAAGGACCCTTAAAGTCATAGAGTCCCTGCAATGAACAGGCAGTACCGCCCAGACAGCAGGGAAAACCTGTAAGCGGCAGCTTGAGGACAGTCCTCGGGCTGGTGTCACCTTTTTTAGCACTTAAGAATATAAAACTTGCTTTTGTAAAACATGCATTTGGCAGAAGCCTTGCTGTTGGTGAGGTGTGAAGGCTGGTGAGGTGGTGGTTTCCTTAAAATGGGCTGCTGAAATTATGCTCATTCGGCTGCTAGATCCTCCTGTGTGTTTTGTGCTGTTTTGTTTTGTTTCAAAACACCACTTTGCTCTGCTTTCTTTCCACTCCTTACAAACATACTGTACCAGGCCGGTTAACATCAAAATATTTCGGCTTCTTTCACCCACTGCACACACCCTTTAGACCTTGCTGTCTACTGGTTCAATGTGTCTCCAGATGTAAGGATAAAATGGCAGCAGCTGCTGATCTTCAGCTCTTGCTTTTCACATTATTTACCAAGCAATATTGATATATTAAAATATTGCACCTAATCATAATTAACAATGATACTTAGCAACATCTATATGGCTCTTCACACCTTTGAAGTGCTGTGCAAACACTCATTAATTAATCTTTGCTTTGGGGATGCTGTACGCCAGCTTCTTACGCAGTGCACCAAAAGCTGCTCCACAGGCACGGAGCCACACTTGGTGGGACGTGATGAGGGCTGCCCATGGAGATGGAAACTGCTCCCCCAGGGAAGGTTCAGCTCTAGTACATCCAGAAGGTACCCAGAGCTGTCTCCAGGAGAGATATAATGGCAAAGCCTTGCAGAAATGGGCAATATAGACCGGAGAAGGAAAAATGGTGGGAATGCTGTCAGTTGCCAGCACTGGTGCTGGTCCAGCTTGGCTACCATCTAACAATGGATGCTGCCATCTAATGATGTTTGTTTCCTTTTCTTGAGTAAGCCCAAATTCCACATGCTCATGACCTGCATTCCTCACAGCTTGCCTGAAGATGAGGGTGAGGAAGGATGGAGAGGTGATAGAGGGGACAAGTAGCGGACCTGGTGACATCCATGGGACTCACTCCAGGAGCGTAGCACAGCACTGCCCTTTTCTGATGCTCTTCACGCACCGCTCCCCTCTGTTCAGATTTGGGCCCCGGTCAGAGTTTCTCTCTGGTTTGTATTTTGGAGGTGAATGGAGGTAGGATTTTGAGTCTCACTCAGCGGTGCATGTATCTCTGCCTGGATGAAAGGCATCTTTTCTCAGCTTTTCACTGTCTTGCTCTGAAATCTCCACTCCCATCCCTCTGCAGAGCTCAGTAACAGCTTGTTTCGTCTTCCTACTGTCAGCACTCTGCTTCGACCCTTTAATCGGGGGACTTGGCTTTTATCTGGAAGACATATGCCTTAGGTGTCTTGTATAAGGTGCCACACAAAGCAAATTCAGCCAGGCCTGCCAATAACACATCATCTAACCAGATGGGGATAAACAGACATGAATTCATTTACTCCCTTTTCTTCGCTCAGTATTAGCAAGCACCAGAGAAAAGGCTGTTACGAGCTCTGTGTAATGTCTCTGGGTACTGGAATTTTGTGCTTTGCATTTGAGGAGAGCTCAGGTCAGGCTCATAGCTACTTTCTAACAGAAATGGCTGGCATTAATAAAGCAAGAAGCTTTTTGCTACTTCATCCCTATGACATTGTAGGTACCAAAAATGAATGGTGTCAAGGAGGGTTTTTTTTTTTTTTTATCTTAGTGAAATCTCAGTTGTGCTTTTTTTGTGCAATTCAGATAAAACAAGGGGGAAGAGTAAGGCCCTCTAGGCAAAGATAAATGGCTTGTGTTGAATCTTCAATGGAGAAGTGACCAAGCTCTTTTTTTTTTTTTCCTTTGGTGACCTCAGCAAGATTGATATCTAGATCTCATCAGCTGAAGTGAAAGAGTTATTATTACAGAGCCTGGAGCAGAGCTGACATATTTGCAATGAATGAAGCAGTTTCTGGCTTAGGGAATTCAAATAACCAGGCCAGAGACATGCTGTATATGGAAAGAGCAGAGATACCAGCATTCAGACCAATGAGACGGGTCTCAGTCAAAAGATCAAAGAAACACATCTGAGGAGAACAGATTTTTTTCCAAATGTGTTAATTGGAATGTTTGGTATTGTCAGTGTTCTCTCTCTTTTCTTTCAATACTTTTTAAAACCATTAATTTTCTCTAGGTTTTTTCCAGCAAAATTAACCACTTTTCTCCTTGGGAAATTTAAAGAGAACATCCTTAAAACACTCTTGCAAAGCAAACAGGATTGATCATGCTAAGAACAGACAGGCATGGAAACAATTGCCTGAGTGCTAGAGGACGTACGTCCCACTGAACAAGGCCAACTTATTCCCTGAATTATGCTCTCTGCCTCGGGCACACTAGGTATACAACTGTAAGACATGGACATGGAAGCACACTACTACAATTATAAGACACAGACATGCTCTGAAAACCCCCAGTAGGGGCATCCCTAAGGGGTGGGTGGCAAGGCTTTGTCCTTATGATTGGTAATGGGTGATCCAAAAAGTGGAACCCATCCCCACATTGTCCAGGATTTTGCACAAAGGGCAATCATGAGAAACATGTGTTTTAAATAAAGCAAAGAGTGTGCCCGTTTGCTGTTTGGGATTACAGGCACACACAGACTAAGACCCTGATCAGACACCCACTGAAGTCAATGAGGGGAAAAAAATTGCAACCAGCATCAGCGAGCATATGGCACTCCCGAATTCAAGGTCAGATGGATAACATGCGTCTTCACTGATATCTCACACCCCAGGTGAATGCATTAACCCTGCTTGGAAATAGTCACATTTGCTCACATACATTAGCCTGAATTTAGGAAGAAGCAGGTCTGTGATCACGCTGCCTGTCAGCTTCAACAAAAATTGACAGAGTGAAAGAGATATCAAAGACCGTGAAACTTCAGAAGCTTAATTAAAATCAACATCTGGGCAAATTAAAGGTGAGAGATTGAAATGAGTGCCTCTGCAGACAAAGATGCAGGCAGCACCTTGCTGCTGTGCATCTGCCTCTGCCCCGTGGGGCTCTGCAAGGACCTGGAGACCCAGCAGGGACAGTGCCATCCACATCCTTCATCCCCGCTCACAAAGCCACTGGTTCCCAGATGAGCAGATAAATGCATTTGTGTGTGAAGAACTGGGATCCTATTTAAGGACATATATATGTGTGCTGGGAAAATAATATGTAAACATGAAAAAAGAGAAAAAAGAGAAAGATATTTAGGATAAATAGCACTCCTGCCTATTCCAAATATCCCGGTGACTCATAAACGGAAAGAAAAAGAAAAAAAAAAAAAAGTCAGCTGGGCACTCTTTTCCTTTACAGACCTTTTTTAAAATTTTTATTGTTATTGTGCACTCAGATTTCCCAGTTCAATCAGACTGTCCACAATGGTCTTTCTTGAGATGAGCCATCACATAGTTCAGCCCTGGGCCTCCTTAATCTGATACAGCAGAGTGGTGAAAATAGGCAAGGACAGATGTTCAAATGCTCCTGCTTTGGCAACAAGAGAAGTAAATGTAGCGAAGAGGTCAAGGGCCAGGAGAAGAGAAACGGGAGAAAGGCCACAGCTTTCAGTAAAGAAAAGTACCACAGCTCAGAAACTGCATGGAAGCAAAATAATGAAGTCAAGGACCTCACATGCTTCTGCTGCAGCTGGAAAACACTTAAGCCTGAAAGTCGGGTTTAGATCTGTCACAATAACGCTATGCATTTCAGATTGATTGAATTATAACTCACAGGTGCTCCCTGCTCCATGCATTTCATCTTCTTTCCTTCCACAACAGGCTTTAAACTCCGGCACGCAGACAGATGAAAAGGATTGCTTCCTTGCATTCTCCTTAACACCGCTAGGACTCCATCGCTTTTACAAACAACTGCTTTAGCGCGTAACGCTCTGCAGAGGAAATCCCACCACCGTCAGTGCTGGCGGTTTTGATGGACTGAGTAAACATGATATTTTGTTGACAGGTAATTTTCATACTCAGCTGATTAATTCCAGAACACAGGAACAATGGGCTTTTTCAGCTGCTGAATAATGCATGTATGGCATTGCAACTGGTAAGCAGCAGGGTTCCCGGTTAGCGACAGAAATTCACACACCCATGCTATTTTAATAAGCTATCACTGTTAACGGAGTCTATTTACGTTATTCATCTCCAACATTTGCACAAACATGTCAACTGGGGAAGTGTGTGGGGGGAGGTAGGAGGGAAAAATGAGGTCATATTCATATACACTTTCTTAGCTGTTTGATTTATATAAGACTTAAAATTAAGCAAAAAGCTTACTTCCACAGGAAAGAAATCATCATAACCAACACCTGGAACCTGGAATATATGAACACAATGAAAATGGACAGTAGCAGAAGAGAAAGAACAGGACAAGAGCACACACACAGGGCTACTACAGAGTTTGGTGTGCCGAAGTCATTCTGGGTTTCAATCACATAGCTGGTTCCCAGCTCTGGATCCTATTAACCCCTATTTAGACTCAAGAGAGATCTTATCATTCCCTGCAACACCCTGGAAGGATGCTGTGGCGAGGTGGGGGTTGGCCTCTGCTCCCTGGTCACAGTAATAGTATGAGAGTTAAGGGCATTCAGTTGTGTTAGGGGAAGTTCAGGTTGGATATTTGGTAAAAATTATTCTCAGAAAAAGTAGTGGTGTAGTGACACAGGCTGTCCAGGGAAGTGGTAGAGTCACCATTTCTGGAGGTGTTCCAGAACTGTGGAGATGTGGCACTGAGGGTCACGGTCAGTGGGCATGATGGGGATGGGTTGATGGTTGGACTTGGTGATCTTAGCGGTCTTTCCAAACCATAACAATCCTACAATTCTATGAAGTCATTCACAACCCTTTGCAACCACTTCAACAGTGTCCTCGTCACTGTCTTCCATGAATGAGCCATAAGCTCCCAGAGGAACCAGACTTCACAGGTTTCCCAGCTCCACTTTTGCACTGTATTTGAGTTTGGGATGAGAGGAGCTCACGGCTGCTCTGCTTGGATTTTGAATGCATAGACATAGAAAGGAAGGAATACGCTCTTGACTGTGGGCTCAAGCATCAGGTTCGCTATTAAGCTCCGCTGTGTTTTGTGACGGGTGATTGTTTTATTGTGAGTGGAGACCTACTCAATGCTGAACATCTGTAGAAGTCTGCTTTTCTTGACTCTATTTAATATTGTTTAAAGGAGCAATTCATTTGCATAGATAGAGGCGTCTAGTACTGTTAGAGGCTCTGGGGTGTCCTCTAAAGTTTCCAGCTGATGCTCCAGATGGGTGAAGGCTTCCCATAGAGTAGTGTTTGTCAGCCCCATGGGGTATCTTGGATACCCAAGGGTATTAAAGACAACTTTAGATGTCTGTGTTTAGACAACTACATCACACCCTTGACCTCACTGACTATAATGGGAGTTTGACAGCTGGACATCTAAATTTGTGTGCCTCAGTCTGTAAGCTGAATACTTGCCCTGAAAATGTTAAAGTCTCCACATTTTCACTGGAATGGGCCACTAGAAGCCATACTTACAAGAAAGCAGGTCCTATTTTGGCTTCCATCCAGCTGCCAAACTTTCAAGTGTGATCAAAGGTGAGGCTGAATCCCTCTGACAAGAGAGGGGGGTTGAGCAGGTGAGGTATATTAGCTACACAGTAGAATCATAGAATCATTAAGGCTGAAAAAGACTACTGAGATCACTTAGTCTATGCAGACACCCGTCACCACCATTGGCACTAAGCCATGTCCTCCCAGTGCCACCACCTCTTCATGTCCCAGCTTCTCAGTTCAAAAATGGAGGTAAAAGGGAATCTGAAGACAAATTTGCAAATCTGGAAATCCCATGCATGCAAATTCAATGTATGTGCAATGGATCTCTGCAGGCACAGCACAGGAGACCCAATGTCATGTGGTCCCATGTCAGAAATCCAGCAAATCTCCCTCCAGGTCTATGGAGATGTGCTAATTGTTCAATTTATCCACGTCTTCGTGTCCCTTATTCATATCTTTCTGACATAAAATTATTTTGAAGTGAGAAACAGACTGATCTGCCCTAACAAGTTAATCTCATATGTAGCTTCTGCTTTACTTTATTTTTTTAGCTGGATCTGGGTGCTGGTGCAGTTTTATCCCATACGATCTCACACTAAACTTTTCATTTGCATGGTAAGTTTTGCTGTCATAACATTCCCTGTACCAAATTTTCTCTTCCTTAGCTGCCTGGGAGGTTTCCCTCTCCCTTTTCAGAGTATTTCTAGGAAATGATGGAAATAGATTTTCCTCTCTTTTGGAGAACGGTGTTGTTTCCCAAAAGAGCATAAAAATGGTATATGCCTATTTCTCAGGACATGACTGTTACACATCCATCTGATGATGATTTCTATCATTATACTAGAAGCTTTGAGCTTAACTTCATTTTTTTTTCTTTCTTTTTATTTTCTTTTTCTTTTTTATTTTTTTAAATTTTTTGTAAATAGAAAAAATATCCCCAAATCTTTGCTATGGGATACCCTGGGATGTATTAAGGTATGTGGGGTGCCCAGCTGTGGGAGGAAGGAGGTGGAGCCCCAACATCACATTGTGCAATGTATTATTTCAGCCTCTCTGGAGGCCAGTAATTGTGTGTGTCTGAAAAACTTTAAGGTAACCCACGTCCAGGGTAATGGCTGCATAAGGAGACCAACTGGCAGAACACATTGAATCAATTTTCTTCCAACCTCCCCTAATTTTTTCTTTAAAAACCTTTCCCTTCAGTCTGGGGAGAAGCATGAAGAACCCGCCTGAGGTTTTCTGGGAAACCAGGAGAGGAGGAAAAGCTGTGATGGGTTACAAACCTCTTCTCCCCATTGTGGTTGTCTTTTCTCCCTCAGCTCAATTGTAATTAAACTTAACTGTTGCACCCCTTGTGTTAGACTCTAATGGGAAAGTGCAAATAGACACCTTTATATTGCAATGATAGTATGCCAAAAAGATAAAGAGCAGAGAGTGTTATTCTCCTGTTTGTGCAGCAGTGGTGGGCAATGGGGATTTATAAGAAGTTATTTGCCAACACTTCCAGCCAGCTTGTTAGTATCTGTAGGAAACAGGGTGTTTACCCCTCTCAAACAAAGTCATAAAGGAGCTGATTTTGTCAGGACTCATTCTGGTTGTTTGCTGCGAGACACCACAGATTTGTGTTTTTCTGCACTTTGGTTTCTAATACTCAAACCTAAGTCAACCTGGCTCAACTTTTCTGACTGTTGAGTGCTCACACAGTCTATAATGGAATTTTCCCCATAGTGCCCCACTGATCGCTACCCTGCAGTGCTGTGGAGGAGCAAAGGGAGGTGAAGGAGAACAGAAAAGGAAGCTATTTTGAGCACAAAGCCTCTAGGCAGATGTAGCTTGTGGAACTATCACATTCGGCCCAAGTTATTGGAGCAAATCAATACTAATTATTTTAAGGCTGAGGCCTTATGCTGGGGCTTCTCAGAGTACTCATGGTGATCTTTTTTTGCTTCTTTTGTAAATTGGCAGTAAAAGCTGTTATCACAGTGTGCAGAGCAAGGATGCTTCAAGGCAAGGAGGCGTCCAACTCACTGCTCTCAAGAAAGCATAGCCAGCTTTTGCCTGCAGCAAGGCAAGCTGGTGCTGATGGAAGATAGATTTTTTGCTGTTGTGGGAGAATCCCCCAGACTCCCTTTCCTTTTGGACAGGACTATGTTTAGGCTCCTTACTTTGGAAGAAAAGGAGAGAACAACATGATCCTTCCAAGCAGCCATAAATACACGTCAGAGAATCACTGAATTATAGAATGGCTTAGGTTGGAAGGGACCCTAAAGGCTGTCCAGCTCTAGCCCCTCTGCTGTGGGCAGGCTTCCCAAAGTCCTTCCAGCCTTGAGAACCTCCAGGCATGGAGTAACCAGAGCTTCTCTGAGCAATGAATGTTGGGTAACATTTGGAACCAAAGGAACTAGAGATCCACAGATGAATTTCTGGTACCATCTCAAAGCAAACATGGTAGTGAAACAGCTGAGAGTGCAGCCTGGTGAGCCCATCTGAGGGTACATTTCATCTTCTTCATGTGGCAAGAAACACGCTTCATCCTCTTCTTGGAGAAACCATTCCCTCAGCATTGCCAAACTCACTTAGCAGAAACAAATTATGTAGCTATCAGCCACAGCACAAGGTTAGGATCCCATTCAGGGTACAACCCCATCCTCCAATGATCATGGCTGTTTGTTGTATTCCCACTTAAGATTAATTTAAAGCAACCGGTTTCCTTAAGCTCTCAGCCTAGTGGTTGCCCACACCAAATCTGACAGCTCTCCTGTGATGAAGGCTGATGCTTCAGATCAGAGTACTATCCAGCACAGTGTTCATGGGGTTTGCTACTTACCTGGCAGTATAACACCAAAAAACTAGTCTACAACATCCAACCCACTGTATATTTTCTATCTACCAAGAGCTTTGGTATCCCTTCTGCTGTTTGCTGATCTTCAAGCAAAAGAAGCTCAGAAATGCAAAGACTTTGTAAACTGATTCCTGCAAGGATTCTTCCTTAGACAATATGAGGGAATGCAGGCTCCAGCACCCCACTTAGGAAATCATGAGTATAGTGTATCTGGCTTTGATGCATGACATAGGTCTGGGAAGGGCAAGGGTAACCAGAAGGTCAACCATAAAAATCAGTGCAGTGATATCCAGCTACCATTTAGTTTCTCCATTTTGCAGGAGGGGTTATAATGCTTTTCTCTTATAAAGACTCTTCCCAGCATTGATTTTATTTTTCTTGATTTAGTGGATGAACAGGAAACATAAAATATTATTTCATTTCATCCAAAATGAAATATTTCTTTCATTGTCTGTTCTGTTTTGTTCTTATTTTATTTTATTTTTATGGGCTTAAAAAAAATAGTTACTTGCCCACACACAATTCTGATTTAAGATGTAAAGTTTTAGTTTTGCAAAGAGCAAGATGCAAGATCACAGTCTTTCCAAACGCATTTTTCTTTCATACTTTGGGGGTGAAAAACCTTGAAAATATGGCATGATTTCACCAAGTCTCGGGTTAACCAAGAACAACTTGTTTACGGCAAGTGAACTACTGTCTGAGAGCTCCATTCTCTACCAACCCTTTTTGTCTTTTTAGATTTGAAGTTCTTCAGGGAAGGGACTGACTTTCCGTTTGCACAGGGGAGAGCACTTTGAAGATAAAAAATTGTTAGAGCAGTGCTAAGTATTGTGTAGCCTCGGAAGAATGTGTTATCAGCTTACAAAGCCACTTTGAAAAGTAGCATACACTCAAAGGCACTGACATCTATCTGTAAAAAGAGAAAAAAAGTGTAGGTGAGATTTACTGTCTGCTGTATAACTTTCTGCTAGACCTTGACTGCATGAAACATACTGCAAGTGAGGCAGAGTTTTCTGCAGTAATAACTGCTCTTGATGAAACTTGCGTTGAGGATTCTGTGGAAGCAAAGGGACAACAAAGTTTTCTATGTTCAGATCCATAAGGCCTCTTCAGGTCACCACAGATCAGCTTGGTCTCTAAAAAAGCATTCTCTGCCCAGAGAGGTTGTGGATGCCTCATCCCTGGAGGTGCTCAAGGCCAGGCTGGATGGAGCCCTGGGAAGCCTGAGCTGGTGCTCGATCTAGTGGCTTGCAACCCTGCTCATGGCAGGAGGTTGGAACCAGATACCTTTGAGGTCCTTTCCAACCTAAGCCATTTTATGATTCTGTCATGGGGCAGACCAAGTTGTATCAGCCAGTGGCTGCTGTTCAGGAAAGAACAGTTCTCAGAACTGATATTCCTGAGAGCATTTGGGGGGCTTTTCCAGTGGGTATCAGAGCAGCAAACTGAGTCATCAGCACAAACAGCTTCAGAGCTGGATACAGACTGAGCTGAATCAGATCCAATTGTGCTGTACTGTTTTTATAAGAGGAAAGAACTTACCTTCTCCCTTTCAGGCTGGACAGTCTTTTTAAAAACTCCAGGAATGCCCGGTACTTCAAAATGAGCAAAATGCAAAGCTCGTTGCTGACATTCTCAGTCTTCTCCATGTTTCTATACCATGTCCTGGAGCTTGAGCGGTTGCACAAGGTCCAGCTGCTCCTCTTCAGGGCTAATCAGCCCAAGTAAACTGAAGATCCTTCATGCAACCGTTGCAAAATACTTCCACTCTTCATTGTTTCACCACTGTCCCTTAGAGGGCCTGCCATCTTAAGAAGGTAGATGAATACTTTCCTTTTGCATACACATTTTTTGCTTCTCCTCATTTCTATTCAAGGTTCACACAGAAACACCCTTTCCCTTCACTACAATCACCAAGGTTGGAAAAGACCTACAAGATCATTCAGTCCAACCATCCACCTATCACCAATAGTTCTCTCTAAATTGTGTCCCTCAACACAATGTCTAAATGTTCTTTAAATACCTCCAGGACTGGTAATTCCACCACCTCCCAAGTGCCCATTCCAGCACTTGATCACTATTTTGGAGAAGTATTGCCTAGCATCTAGTCTGAATTTCTCCAGGTGCAATTTGAAGCCAATCCCTCTCATCTTATCACTAATTACAAGAGTAAAAAGGCCAACCCCCAGCTCACTACAACCTCCATTCAGGTAGTTATAGAGTATATAGGGAGTTATAGAGAGACCTCACTTGTTTGACAGGAGCTCAATATGTTGGAGACACTTTAAAGGCGGCTTTCTTAGCAGATCTATCTAAAATAAGTGCTCCAATCTATGCTGAAACTCTATCACAGGTGTGAGCATGAAATATCACCTTAGAAACAGCATCAAGCAAGGAGACAGGATCTGATCACCCCAGTATTTCCATTACGTGGAGCATTGTGTCTCCCAGTGAGCCCAGCAGCATCCTATCTCCAAAAAAGATCCATCCACATAGAGGAACATGAGGGAATTAGCTGTGAAATAAGAGCAAACCCCCTGAATCACAACCTCTTGGCTAAGCATCACATCAAGCAGTTATTATTATTGTCATTATTAGGAGTATCTTAGATCCACAGCTTTCCATTAAAAGCAGAGTCATGTTCTGGAGCAAGAGAAGAGCTGAACATCAGTCTCTGGAATAGCTCATCAAATGGAGTTTCTGAAGACAACTTAACAGTACTTTTTTGGTCTCAGAAAATAAAAGGCTCCTGTGGCACTGACAGAGATGGTCAGTGGGCATGCTGGTGATGGGTTGTAGGTTGGAATAGATGAATTCAGTAGTATTTTCCAACCTTAATGACCCTCACATGGCACACATTTCACCAAGGACCTGTGGACAGGACTGCTCCTGTGCCTGGAGCAGTGACTTTGACTAATCCTTGCTCTGATTTAACCCCTGACTTGCCACAGAAAGGAGAAGTCTTCACAGCCTCCAAGGCTGACTCCCTTTTCCCTTTGCTCAGCAGGAGCTTTCAGAGCCATCAGTATCCACCTAATGACATGAGGCTTTCAGAATATCGCTGCCCACAGATGCCGGCTGATCTCCCAACTGCTCTTTTAATCATCTTCTGCACTTAAAGCTTTCTGTTATTCTTCCCAGCAGCATGCAATGTACATAGGATGCTCCCCAGTTGAAAACCCCAAAACACCTTACAGAAGGTCAGCAGCAGTACATCATTTTACCAGAGGGAAAGTGCAGTATAGAGAGCATGAAAACCTCAACCCATGTCACCAGAACCCCAGTTCAGTGTAGGCAGCTGTCAGCCATAACACTGCCCTTTCTTTCAAGTCACCCATACTGCTGCTCCAGCAGGCAGCCATACTGTTTAAGGTTGCCATAGGATGTTCCTGTGCCCCAAAAGATGTTTTCAGGATGTCTGAAATATTCTCTGGGGTATATGGCAGAGATGAGCTTTTATTTCTGTTTGCTCAAATCCTATTGCTGCACCACACTGACTCCATGTGGTACTGGTGGAGGGCAGAGGACCCAGGAGGAGGAATGGCTGTGATGGACAATTCTCAGAGGGAGAAGTCCATAAACAGTAATGTTCACATCAGACATTTCCTTTTACTCGAAGCACGTGCTCATGGCACTCACTGAGCATTTCCATCTACAAGTATTTGGATATTGAGTTAGTGGAGAACAAAAACCTTTTTCTAAAATTCACTCCAGCTCACACTGGGAGGGGAGCTGGGAGCTGTCACCTTGAAAAGTGATTTGAAGTCTTACTTCCAGCTTGGATTTTCTTTAATTGTTTAGTTTTCCCTTATTTATATTTTTATTTGTGTGTGTGTGTGTGTGTAACTCTCATTTATGCAATCATAGCTTTTGTCTTTTCATCCCAAATAACTTTTGAAACCAATGGGCACTTCCCACCAAGTACAAAAGAGACGAAGTGTTCCCAAACCAAAATGGTTCCTCTGTATTTCTTTAAAACAGGCAGCCAGATAGTTGGGAGAGCCCCAAGCAGAAGGAAGAACGGAGACCCCCAGACAGTTTTAGACATGAGAGAGGCCAAACAGAGGTATGCACAGATATATATACAAACAGATGCCTTTTTCAGTGCCCTAGCTGATGAAAAATCCTGACTTTGTCCCTGTGCCAGAGAATCCAAGGAGCAGACACGAACCCTGGAAATGAGTTTGCTTTGATCCCACCGCAGCTGAATTGTTGATCTCCTGTGGAATTTGCCCTCCTGAGGCTGCAACAAAGAAGTCAGATGAATGCAAGGAGCAGGACAGCAGCAGCTACCTCCATCATCCTGCCCACATTCACTATCACCCTTCTGCTGCTCCCCATGTCATTTGCTTGCCGTGCCCATGCTGCAAACACTGCTTCACTTAACCCATGACTGTACAGTGTGGACTAAAGCAGACAGCTGGGGGGGAACCCCTGAAATCAAAGAATCGTTTGAGTTGGAAGGGACACTTAAAGGTCATCCAGTCCAACTCCCCTGCAATAAACAGGGATACCCACAGCTCCAGCATGTTCTCAGAGACCTGTTCAGACTGACCTTGGGTGTCTCCAGGGTCAGGACATCCACCACTTCTCTGGGCAATCTGTTCCAGTGCCTCATTACCCTTACTGTAAAAACTTCTTCATTCTATCCAGAGCCTTCCCATGATGGCACCTCAAGTTAAGCTAACAGCATCCCTTGGAGATGCTAACAAAACACATTCTGCTTGAGGGTAATCCCAAGGGCTGCTAGGGATCATCAGTCTGTGACTTTGTCTAGCCAAGAGGAGCTTCTTTGGGGCCAAAGCTCTTGCTTGAAGAAGCCCCGTGCTTGCCCCTAACACATCCTGTGCCCCAAAGCATCCTGAGTTGGAGGTAAGCCAGGATAACCCCAGCCACTATACACTTCTAAACCTGCCACAGATTTACTGAGATGAGAGAGGGAGTGTTAAGGATACTTAAGCTCTCATTTTTTCACTTATTTTCACCTCTGCATGCTCCTCTGATTTGGCAACAGACCTGCAGATACAATTCTTCTTCTCCATTTCATCTATCCCCTGCCTGAGCAGCAGGAATACACAGGGACCAAAGACCTGGGAAGTTTTCTGTATCTCCTTCCAGACTTCAAGCAGGGAGCTCTAAACAGGGCTGTACTCCTAATATGTTGTCTGTGAAACACCAGTGACTTGCAAAGCACTGAGCAGAGTGATAACCAAGACCTGTTTTAAACATGGTATTTTGTGGCAGCCCTATGAAGCCAGCCAGATTCTGGTTCATTATTCTGGGTGCTGTGGAAATCTGCAGTTTCTGCCATGAAGACCAGAAGCTGGTGGGATATGCAACTCCATTTTTGCCACTCTTCAGGCCAGCATCTATCCAGCTGCTCCCAGACTACAATTTGTACTTGGGAAAGTCTCTTTTGACATTTTGTCTGCTACAGAATAATGCTCCCTCTCTGCTCAAGGAGGATGAAATTCATCTCCTCCCATCACACCAAGTTTCTCTTGCATGATTTCTTTTCTTCCCTTCCTGATTCATTTATAATCAACTATGGAAAATGTCAATGGTTTGCAGGAAAAGCAATGGTCTGACCAAGGCAAAAGTCAACCCTCTAATTTAAAACAGTTGAGGGGGGACAATTCAGTGAAGCTGTCCAGCCAATGCACAAACAGTTTGTAATTACAGGAGCAGGCTGGGAAAACAGGACCTACCTAGGGAATATTCTTATTAAATAAAGCAGAATTCTGTCACCTTCTTAATCATGAAATATTGATGAAACTGTAAGCAGTCCTTCTGAGGTTTTAGCCTTTGGCCTCTCCTTGTGTGTGTGTGTGTGTCCACAGAAAGACAAAAGGAGGCAGAGAAACTCTCAGAGCCTCACCATGGAGGTATAGAATACAAACCATGCGACTCTGTGACAGTGGGTTTTGCTGAGGTTGCATGGGCATATGGATTGGAGAAATAAAAATTCTGCACTAGACAGAACCAGAAACCTCTTTCAGTTGACTGTGAGTAATGGAGGGGTGATTAAATAGAAACAAATTTGAAAGGACAAATTAAAGGGAGTACAGCCACATAAGCCAGCAGAGAAAATGCCAGGTGCTGATCTTCTTCCACACCTTGAGCCACTCCAAGGCTCACATGTTGGAAGTGGTAGGGGATACTGGACTCCAGATATTCTGGGGTGTTAAACCTCCTTTTGGCCTTATAACGCTTAAACCGGTTCTGGGGTCATAGAACATATATTTATAGAATTATTTGAGTTTGAAGAGACTTTCAAAAGTCATCTGATTCAACTCTCCTGCAACAAATGGGGGCACCTACAGCTCAATCAGGTTGCTCAGTGCCCCATCAAGCCTGACAGTGAATGTCTGTAAGGACAGGGCATCCACCACACCTCTGGAGATATTTGGCAACAGGGAAACAACCACTGAGATCCATCACCATAGGGCAAAAGCCAACCAAGGCAACCAGAAGTTTGAATGCCTGGAGCACCAAATGCCCATTCCACTTTGGGAAGTGTAGGAGTTCCTGAGAAAGCAGTGCCCAAGAGACCCCAGCTGGATGCACTCAGCATTTGCAACTGCATTTGGATATTGAGGCCAAGGTGCCTGGCTACATTCGTGGACAGCTGGAGATGGGAACGGAGCCCTGACACATAGCAGGCAGAAGCACGCTCAGCAGCAAGATTCAGGGACTATGAATAATATTGCTGGAATCAAGAAGCTCAGGGAAGAAAAATTATAAATTTTCATCCCTTGACACTTCTCTCTGCAGTGGGAAGGGACAGAAACACTTCTCAAACAAAAATAGCCATGCTCTGTCTGGCTTCTGTGACTCAGCACCATAGCCCTATCCATGATAAATTAATAAAGAACAAATGGAAGATGCCCAGTAGAGAGATCATGGAAACCAGAAGAACCAAGAGAGCAGTGCATCGCCAGCAGTGAAACCCTGGGTGGAGAGAACTAGCCAATGAGATAGAAAAAGAGACCAGTGCCAGGCTGGCTAGAAAACAGCAGAAAAAAAAGCAAGACACAGAAGGAGAATGAAGCACAAAGATGGGGAGGCTGCAATAACTTAGAGAGATAGATATGTGTTAAGCAGCAGGGGAGCCTTCCCTCTGCCCACAGTGGAAATGGGGCCTTTGTTCTGCTCCTTTCATGTTCTCACATCCCAGTCCATAAGGGCAGCAGCATCAATCATGCAATGGTCCCAGCAGACAGCAGGACCCGGTTGATTTGCTTCCCCTGATGGCTGGCTCTGAAAGAACGCGCTCTCATTACCGTTCCTTTCTGGGTCCCAGTAATTTACTCCAGGTTTGGTTGTTGCAAACTCTCCAGTATGCACTGGTTTGGTACCATTACTTCATTTCAGCTGCCAGAGAAAGCTGTGGGGAAAATAAACAGATATTTAATCAAAAAAAGAAAATATCCCCAAACTTGAAAACTTGCTGCTGAAACATAAAGCTGGAGCTGTGGCCATGGATGATTTTTAGTGCTGCTCCAAATTCCAGTCATGCTTGTCACAGTCCCACAACCACTCTAATTGTCAGCCATGGTTCTTTGTGCTCCTAATCAGTCCTGAAAGGGCCTCCCTTCCAGATATGGCCACACACTCTGGGGTGGCTGCATTTGGGGCCAAGGGTAAGGCATCCCTATCTATGGCCAAGGTATGGGTCAGCCTCTTCTGACAGGCAACGGTGATAGGATGAGAGGTAATGGCTCCAGGTTGCATCAGGGGAGGTTCGAGTAGGATATTAGGAAAAAGTTATTCTCAGAAAGAGTGGTGATGCAGTGGCACAGCTGCCCAGGGAGGTGGTGGGATCACTGTCCCTGGAGGTATTCCAGAACTGTGGAGATGTGGCACTGAGGAACGTGGTCAGTGGGCATGGTGGGGTGGGTTGGTGGTTGAACTAGATGATCTTAAAGGTCTTTTCCAATTTTAACGATTCTGTGTACCCATGATTCTATAATTCCATGATGCTATGAATCTATGAAATGGGTGCAGGGTTTGGAAACAAAACAAAATGCATACACACCTGGGAACAACCAAATAAAGCATCTGCAGTGAATCTAAAGCATGTTAGCACTGCCACAAACTGAAACCATTTATTTAAACCTGGATTCTTCTACTGATGTCCTGTTGAGTAGGTCCTTAAATCATCCTGTGTATACCTGTGGGATGAAGCTCTGGTGTCTGGGAGACAGCACGCCCCAATTTCAGTGCAAGGAGCATTAGATAAGAGCCAGCACAGCCCATCCTTCCAAAGACAGCTATCAGCTGAACTGCTAATTTGGGAATGTCTGATCTTCGCCTCCAAGCTTTGACACTTTATTTTTCATTAGCTCTATTCTCCTGGATATTACTGCATCTTCATGGCACAAAGCCCAAAGGGTTTTATATACTCCAGTGAGTGTTTCTAGCAATTCCCAGTTCTCTTTTCTAGGAAAATCTGCTTCTCCTGTCTGTGTTCATTGCTGATGTATGTAATACAATTTCCAGGTCCTTTCCACCTTCCACTCCTCTTTACTGGAGATGTGCTCCAACATGAGAACAGATTAAGATGAAGCAGAGGAAACTTTGGTACCCATCAGGTTGACAGCAGATATCTGTGTTGAAATCAGCGTGAAGATCTCTGCACAGACATCAGAATATTCCTTTGGTCTGCATAACTTCAGCCTTACTTTTAATAAATATAGCATCCAATAGATGCAACCACTCTCCAGAAGTAAAATCCCTACTTTCATTAAAAAAAAAAAAAAAAGATGATATAGTAGTATGATAATAATTGGAATATGTTTCTGATTTCATCTCCTACTCTATTACAAGGCACAAGAAGGGCCATCTGCTCCCTAAGGGATGGGGAGTCCTAGGACAAGGGTTGCAAGAGATGGCACGGCACAGAGTGCAACACACCTACATACCTACAACAACACCTTAAACACAGATCTGAAGTCATCACTTCCAGATACAGTTTTCCAGTTGTCATTACTGTGCCTTTCTTCCCTGTATCTCTGCCTGCTTAGTCCTGGCTCCAGTACAGCTCACCTGATTTGTTCCAGTTCAGAACAGGGCTCTCCAAGTTCTGCTAGGATTTATACTAACCCAGTAACCAGAAAAAGCAACAAGGAGCAGGTCTTATAGCACAAAGCTCTGCAGAAACATGAGATAAGAGACGGTATCTGCCCCAAGGAGCTCACGAGCTCTGTAGATGAAACAGCAAATGAGACAGCAGGGAAGGGAAGACACTGATTGAACATGGCATAGTGCTGCAGGTTGGGTGTCTGAATGCCACATCATGAGTACGCTTCTACAGCACTACATAGACTTGTATTTCTACCTTAATGCTCTTAACCTTTCTGAGGTTAAGCTCACCCAATTTAAGAATACAAATAACCTCAAAAAAAAAAAAAAAAAAAAAAAGCCTTCTGGAAGCCTCCGCTCCTTGGGAAGCCAATGACAGCATGATGACGTTGCTCTAAATTCACCTCCAGGCAAAGTAGGCTTAGTCACTGCTGTGAAATTGTTGCCTTCCTTCCTGCCTCTCGCTTCCCTTTCCTGCTTGATCCCCATTTGACACTTTTCACGGTGACAGTCATCAGCCTGTGTATAACATAATCAAAAGGCTGCCTCTGGCTGCAAGCCGGTCCAGAAAGAAATGTTCAGAGCAACCTACATTAAAATGCAACCCCTGTCCTGTACTTCCTCCTATGTAACTTTCTGTTCCTTTCCTCCTCTACATGCCTTTGAGTTTAGAGTGTTTTGTTTTGTTTATGTTTGCTTTTTTTTTCTTTCTATCGCATTATCCCATGTTGCAATAGTAAAACCACATTATAAAAGCAGCCAATATTGAACTAATTTTATCACCGGGCTGGTAATAAAGTTTAACACCAACTATAATATTGTTGTACAACAGAAATATTGCAACAGAACAGTAATATCCTGTTAAATTCATTTTCCATCCAACACCATAAGATCTGTTGAAAGATGCTAAGGGTGAAGTGTTTGTAGATGTTTTGTTTCGCTTTAGTTTTGTAAAGCACCATAAATGTTTAAATAAAAAAATCACACATTTAGCAGCAGTCTTTCTGGTGACACATCTAATGCTTTCATTGTCTGAAAAGTGATGGATGGCCAGAAGATACTGTGCAAAGCAATGCACATCATAGAATCGTTTGAGTTGGAAGGGACCCCTAAAGGCTGTGTAGTCCAACTCCACTGCAATGAACAGGGACATTCACAGCTCCAACAGGTGCTCAGAGCCCTGTCCAGCCTGGCCTTGATTGTTTCCAAGGATGGAGCATCCACCACCTCTCTGGGCAGCCTGCGCCAGTGCCTCACCACTGTTACTGTAAAAAGACTTTTTTCTGATAACCAGCCTTGTTTTGAGGAGAGATAAAATGGGGAAGTTTTTAAGAACCTGTGAAAAGCTGCAGAAAATAAGAGAATCAAAGGACAAAGTCCCAGATGCTATGAGAAAACCAGATTTCAAGAAGATTTTCAGAGATCGAGGGGAAGGATTTCTCATGGTCATTCTCCAACAGCATCTGGGGACCATGACATGAGCCAGATAAAAAATTATGAGCCTAGTAGAAGCTTCATTGCAAGTGGAGAGCAGGAAGGCATCAGGATAGATGAACTGGTGAATGTCTGCAGGTGAACTTTGGGAAGGAGCAGCAGAATTAATTGCCTTCAGCAACATGTGACAAGAGTCAAGACCGACAGGAAGACTTCTGATGGGCAATGATTAGTCAGAGTTTCTGGAGATCTGCTTCGATTTCTGCTGGGAACAACAGTGAGGCAATTTCCTGCCATCTTGCATCTTAAAGCCCTTTGTAATGCAATGACAAGTGGACACAAAAGGGACCTTCCTGAACTGCCGCAGGTTTATGCATATTCTGCAAATTTGAAAATAACCTCACAAAGGAGACAAAATAAGAAATCAGTAAACACACTTAAAATACTATCAAACTACTGTCTACTAGTATAAATAACTTCATTTTCTTTCCTCTTTCCCCAGATTTACTTTTCTACAGGGATAATTTTTTACTTAAACTGTTCCATGTTTGAAACGATTTAAGTAGAAATTTTTATATTACCTACTCAGAAGTTGATGTATCCTTTCTGAGAATTTTGATCATATCCATGATAATAAAATCAATCTAGCTTGAAGAATGGCTGTGGATTATCCCATAGTGCAGCCAAAGGGAGGTCTGAGAAAGGAGAATGAGGGTGTGAAGCCAAAGCGCGGATTTTAGGGCCAGAGGAGACTGATAAAATCAGCTCAGCTGATCTACTAAGGAGCACAGATTTCCAGAAATGTTTCAAAATAAACCCCTTGAGATTACACAGGACATCTGTGGTAGAGCTGGAAAGTGAACCCAAACACATATGTCCTACTGAAGCAGGTGATCCGCAAGAGCTCAGTTCAGCTCTTTTAGATGGAAGCAAGCTAGCATTTCCTTTACATCTCACATACATCCAGGTACCATTTGCTTTTCCTGGATCTCACATCAATGTGACCTAGGACTGTGCCCTCAAGTAGGCAGCAGAGCAAATCAGAGAGTACAAATTGCTTTAAAACTTGTGTAGGTGGATAATGAAAAATGGAGACAAAAGCAGTTCTCTGTGAGAAGATACTGAGAGTAACCTTTCCTGAAAACATAATTATCCCTCCTGTTGGCATAACCTATTCTTTCATGTCTTTCATGTTTTTACTGAACTCTGATATTCAGCGCAAGAAAAGACTCAAAGACATTATCTGGATTATTAAATCCAGGTTGTGCTCTTCTGAACTGTTTATTTGCAAGGTTCTATATTCTCCTACCATCAAACAAGCAAATGCTTAAAAAAAAAAACTTAAAAAATAAATAAATTTACTCCTCTTGTATTTACCTACCAGAAGAAAGTTTCAAAATTAGACAACAAATGGTATTTCCTCTTCCTCCTCCATCTGCAAACCCATGTGCTTCCTCCTCACATTTTCCAAACCTTCTTTTCTGTTCGCTGCCTTGCTTTCTTCTGACTACAGCTTTGAATAGATGGTACCTTCACCTGAGTGCCTCACCAGTTCTGTTCCTCACCAGTTGTGGCCCAAGTGGCTTTTAAAAGTCAAACCAACCTTGCTTTTAACAGATCATGCACTCAAGAAGAGCCTTAAATATGTAAAGAACTGAATGGTTACGAACAAGAAAAATAAGCCCTCATTCTGCTGAAAGTTTCGGCTTTCTCTCTGGCTCTGGACACATTCATGGAGCAGAGGTACCCAGAGCCCATACGGATGCTGCACTGAGTTTTCCTGCAGGGAGAATCTAGAACTTAATTTATCGTACATGTTTACCAAGCTGTCTTTGGGGACATTCATAATGATTCTGTTTTTATCAGGCAACAAAAGAGGACCAAGGTGCAGTGATGTGAAGAAAGATACATTAGCTTTCAGAAGACAGGTAACATATCTTGCTAACATGCTCTATTCCATTTCCCCCCAATAGCTTGGAGCAGTGTTTTCCATTTAAAAATATCCTATCACCTCTGACAGATGGATTAAAGCTGAAAAACATCAATATTTTGGGAAAGTGGTACCTGCTAGCAAGGTAGATATAGGTTTGTCATTCAAGAGGTTTTATATTTCCTATGAAGTCCTTTTCCTGAAAAGCAACAACTATTTATTTCAAACTTTATCTACTGCTAAAGGCTTTTCTTTTTCTATGTCTTTTTTTTATCTTTTATTTTTGTTTGCTGTGTTTTGATTTTTTCAGCGGACACCTCATCTGTCAGTGGTGAGGAAGGCTGGAAGTGCTTTTTCTTTGTCTGTCCTGAAAGGTGATGGCTTACAACCTGCCATTGCACCTGCTCGAGAGTGGGTTACCAGAAGGACGTTGTGGCAAAAAGGACCAACACCATCCCAGAAAAATATTTGAAGAGTTTCGATAACTGAACTTTCTGTCACAAGAAAGACTGGATCAGACATGTTCATACTCCTCATCGTACTTCTGATGGTCTGTTCTGCTTATCTGGTATTTCAGCTCAGATGCGTCCCACCTAATAGTAGGCAGAGACGCAGAAGTTAGGGCTGTCATTATCTGGGTGCCAGCTACAGTCACTGAGAAGAGACAGACACCTCAGGAGAGGGATTCACATCTGAAGAGGGTGAATCATGCTCTCAAGATGCCAGCAATTCTCCATTCCTCAAGATGCTGCTGGCACAAACAGCAGTAAGTCAGTACAATGAGGCTTCTAATTCAGGAGCCTTGGTAAAATGCCTGAAGTTTGATGGGTGAATCTAGACTGGTTACTCTCCCTCTCACCATATTTCCAGCTTAATGGAAAGAAAGATATCAAACATATTCACCCCTTTGCCACACAGGACTCTTGTGAAGGGAGATGGGCAACCAAAAAGGAAAAGAGGAATAAAGAAAAGAGAAACTTGAAGGTTTCTGAGGGGAAGTATTGAATTCCATCCTGCTATTGCTTTCTGGCTTTGTGAGCTGAGTTGCATGGCTTCTTGTTTATGCCACCTCCATAGCCAGAAAGCTGTTCAAATACAGCATTTGGTTCTGGCCCAGAGCTCAGCAGGGAGAGTAGCTGAGGATTTGAAGATGGTTTCCATCTGCTCTCCAACTAGTCTTCCCCAGTATCTGGTGTGGCTAAACAGATGCTGTCCTGGGAAGTACAGGGCTGGGAGAGACAGTGACTTTGGCCCAAACATTTGAGGTGATCGGATGGAAAAATATCAGCTCAATCAGTGCAGTTCCAGATGATAAATTTCCCTCCTGGAGACTGATGTACAATATTTCTTCATCACAAGGACAAAGTGAAAAGAGTTAAAGGACCTGAAACATTTTAGGAATCCAGACAGTGCTAGGAGTTAAAAAAGCAGGCTCAGGGAAATCCAGCACTGAGGAGCTTAGCAACATGATCTTATTTGAGGACCCCCTCTCCAAGATGTCCTGGTAGCTGTATGAATTGTTATTCTTACAGTCTTGATAAGTTAACATCATAATGTGATCCCTCAACTCCTTCCACCCTGTTCCATACTCCAACCCCATTTCAATGAGGGTATGTCTTGAACACAGTCACACTAGTTGCCATTTGTACTCAAGGAGGGTGCATTTACAGAAGGCCTTCAGACCACTGAAGAGTTAAATCATGTAGTGGGGAGTCCTATTATTTTTCATAAAGAAACCCCAGAGCATCAGCATTGCAGTGGGACAAGAAAGGCTGTAAGGGTGATGCCATGGTGACATACCCCACAGACATGTCACAAGGTTAGTATTGAGAGCAAAACCTTTGTTTCCCATCTTCTCTTACCCATCACTTGGGAATACCAAAGTGATGGATTGGAAAACAAAATCCCAGCTGAATATGGGAGTCAGAATAGGAGTGCTACAGGATGGGCTCCTAAATAGCCCAGATCTGTGGGTGGCTATAATTATCAGTGTTGCCTGACAGCAAGAAACTCAGGGAAACAAGAATTCATAGGGAGATTGTGAACCACCTGCTACCACTTATGAGTGCTCCTATGAGTAATTCCAGTGAAGTCAAGGAGGCTACCTGTGCTAATAGTGCTGTATCTTCTGGAAAGCAAAGTTCACATCCTGGACCTGAGAATTATTTCAAGCCTCTGAAAGTTCTTCTGCAAATCACTTAATCATTTCTCTGCTCTCAGACTTCCACACTGGAAGTTTTGTCTTGTACCTAATATCTTCCCAGTTAATGTTTCCATGAATTAAAAATTATGTGTTCATTGCACTGTGTCTTGTCCCTGCACACATGTAATAGCAAGACACTACAGTCACCATAATACACAGTTTGCTAGATGCACTCTAATAAGATCTGATAGTTTCAGTACCTTTTTGTTGCCATTTTTCACCTGAGTGACATGCTTATCCGTTTTGGTATATAAACTTCTACAAGGTCATGTAGAATGTTGTGTTTTACCATGATTGATAGCACAGTGCAAAGAAGTGTGACTGATCCATGCAATCCTGCCTCAAACCATTTTCCCCCAAATCTCCAAGGGTTAGAATATCTAAGGGAAGGGAAGGGAAGGGAAGGGAAGGGAAGGGAAGGGAAGGGAAGGGAAGGGAAGGGAAGGGAAGGGAAGGGAAGGGAAGGGAAGGGAAGGGAAGGGAAGGGAAGGGAAGGGAAGGGAAGGGAAGGGAAGGGAAGGGAAGGGAAGGGAAGGGAAGGGAAGGGAAGGGAAGGGAAGGGAAGGGAAGGGAAGACCAACAAGCCAACCAATAAAAACTACTAAAAGCCCAAACCAAAAGTCTAGAGCAGTCAGAACTGAAGTACCCATCATGCCTGTTAATAACTTGCAAAAGTTTTTACTGCAAGTTTTGGAATGTGACAGTAAAATTCTGCAACACACAGAGGTGTGGGAGGAATAGAAATTACACTCAGAGTTTGAGACTGGAAATTTGTGCCTGAACAGGGAAAAGCAAGGGATGTGTTTAATCAACAGGCTCAAGCACTCTCTTCTTACGAGAGAGAACAAGACGGCACTTAAACTTAATAACTCCTTACAAATAACAAGTGAAAAACACAGATTGGACGTCAGCACTGCTCAGAAGGCAGAAGAAAGACAAAATGGAGTTAGAATTAGCATGTCCTTTACACACACATACACTATGCACTGCAGAGCGATTTGTTCAGTGATTTCCCTATCTGTACTCCCAGCTGGATGCCTGGTGTCTTATCTCTACGTCCTGCAGTGCACCCTTTTATAAATTATATGCTTGATTCACTATGGGGGTTAGGAGCTTTGTCTGACAGTAGGGTCTTCTGGTGGGAGCAGTTGGATGCTCCTCAAACTCTTAGTAATACACCAACATTGAAATGGATAAGAGGAAGGAGGCTGAAGATCTAAAAAGAGGAAATCTTTGTTAAAAAGACTTTAGAGATCAAGGAACAGCAGTCACAGCATCTGATCAGCAGCCTTTTGCCCTCAGTAGAAGAGATCAAGCAAGAAAGGTAAATCTTGTGTCCTACCATTCCAGGGCAACAAGAGCCACAGTGAAACACCCAAATTGGATTTTATTTTAAAGATGAGCAAAAGGGACAGGATACTGAGGAATCAGAAATTTCTCCCCCTCCAGCTGGACATCAGGGTGGGATTGGACTCTTCCAAGAGACAAACCACCAGCCCTCTTTCTGGGGTTCTCCCCAACCTTGGTGACCAGGACTCACTTTTTGCCCAATTCTCAGGCATCAATGTGGACTTCTATTAAAAGCTTATCTGCCTATCCTGCCATGGCTTCCAGGCAGGGCCAAATGCTTTCCCAAGTTGATACTTGCTGATTCCAGTGCTGTCCTCTGTGGGTATGGAAGAAGGAAGTCACCCATGGACTACGATTTCTGGGCAGAGGTGTCAGCCCGCCTCCTTCACAAAATGGTAATCAATACTGGGTTAATCAGAAAACAGAGATCAACTCTTCCGTCACTGAAAACTTCTGTAGGCTTCAGGGAGATTCTGGAAATGTTCATGTCCTGTTCACATCAGACAAAAATCTTGTATGTCCCCTACTAGTACTAGTTCCCTGAATTGGCCTAGAAAAGCTTGGAGGACAAGTTAAAGTTGAGCTTCCAGTAGCTGCAGCAAAAACAGCATTGAAAATATTTAAGGAGGTGATCTGTAGATAGCAACTCTTTTATTTTGCCATCTGAAATACTGGCATTCAAATGGTGCTATCTGTAGCGTGTATGTTCTGGAAGTGTTCCCAACACAAGTAGAGCTGGTGGTTAAAGAACAAAAGAACAAGGCTGATCATCATGCACAACTCAATAGCATTAGACCAAAAAGTGTAACCCAACCTTCCCGTGTCAAATATTCACATCTTGTGATTGAACTAGAGCTCTTCTTCTCAAAGGCATCCAAATCTTGATTAGTGTGGTTAATTAGCTCCATTGCAAATGAGATCACTTTCCTCTTTGACTGATTTTGTCCTGTTAATTTTAGGCTACTTGCACAAAGAGGGACTTTCCAGGAAAGATGCCTTTCAATGACGATACAGCATTTCAACAAAGGAAAGATGAATTTCCCCTCTCCCTCTCAACAGGGAGAAATGGGGTTCTAACTACCGTAGTGTCACTCACTGAAATGACAGGTTAAGGATAAGTGTACATGATTGCAGACTGTAAGATGGTAAAGTATATGCAAACCCCTTTCAAATGCCAGAGTGTGTATTACTGTCTTTTCATTCAGGAAAAAAAAAAGTCATTTTTTTTGCTGTGTGAAAGGTAGAAATACTAACTTTGGGCACTGCGATCTAATCTCACTCTGCTTTAAACTTACTTACACAGGTCACTTGCAGAACTGAAAGACCCCTGGACCCATATCTGTGTTTATTAAACCAAGCTTGATTTTACTGCTTGGAATCCCTGAAGTTCTGTGAAGTGGTAGCATGAGCACTTTGTGTCTTCAGATTGGCATGCCTGTGCCCGCACTCCTAATCCTGTGCAAAGATGGAAGGTTAATTAAGCCTGTGTTTGATTTATAAATGTTATCCCTTCTGCAGAGCAGAGTGCAACTCCAGCTAAAAGGCAATACTGTGTTGATTTGACTTCTACTGGCAGTTCCCTACATGCAGTCGTCTGTGTATATAAATAATGTTTTAAAGCAGGGAGTGGTTCTGGTGAAAACTAAGCCCAACTTCTGAACAAATCATGAAAAAGAGTAACTTGACTCATGCCATGATTTCTAGGAAGCTGAAGCAATTAATTCTTTCCCAGGAAAAAAATATGAGCCAAAATATAAAATTTCTATGTCCCATGGTGACAGCAAAATTTATAAGTATGGCATAAAAGACAGCAGAATTCTCCACTTGTATACGAGAACAACGGTTTCTTTTAGGCCAGTGGAAATCTGGACTAGCTCCACTTGGACCACTGAATTTTCTACGAATTTACCCCAGGGCAAAGGAGAACAGAACACAATCCTTCATCCTTCCAGGTTTACATTTTCAGTCCTTTCCATTCCTTTCCAAAGAAGTATCAGAGTCAGACTTCAAGAAGGTAGCATCAGTACAGCTGCAAAGTACAACCTATTCATCATCACTGGTATCTGTGTGGAAGTAAATGTCTGTATTTCTGATGGTATTCCTCTCTTGGGAAGGGCTCCTTTGTAGAGAAAGCACCCTCAAATTCTGTTCTTATAATGTTACCATCTCTTTAGCAAAGATCAGATCTAATCCTGAATAATCACACCCATTTGTAATAAGATAATAAAGAATCTGAAGCCATGTAAACCTGAGTCATTGTAGGAGAATTCAGTTGAGACAGAAAAACATTCTTGAGAAAATGTACCCCATTTCTGAGTGAAGATGGGTATCACTGGAAAGACACCTCTTCCAGAACAACAAACAAACAAACACATTAAAACAGACCTGGTTTCACTCAAAAAAGCAACACCAGCATTTCCTCTTCTTCTAACATCTCTCCTACTGTCAGCCAGTCATGAATCTATAAGAGAAAATGCTGTTTGTAGTCCCACATACAATACAAAGAATCAAAGCAGCCTGGAAGGTTTGTGGGGCCCCTGTTCTGCAGTTCTCCTGCAGTAGGTTTGGGCCAACACAAGGATGTAGGATGAGCACACTGTATCTGTGACGCCTTGCCACAGTGCTGGTGGCATTTCTGGGAGCTTCCAGGAAAGATCACAGAGAGCAGTGCATCTCCCAGAGATGACTGTAATTTCTTACTTGGGTTAATAATAGGAAGGTCATGAAGTAATGAAGTTTAATTTTCTTCCTGCTTGGACTGTTGTCACTCCATGTATGCTCAACAGGACAAGAGATCATTGGTCTGAAGTTGCACCAATGAAGGTTCAGGTTGGGTAGTAGGAAAATTTATTTAAAATAGTGGTAATGCGCAGGCACAGGCTGCCCAGTGAAGTGGTGCTGTCATTGCCCCTGGAGGTGTTCAAGAATCATAGAGATGTGGCACCGAGGGACATTGTTAGTGGGCAAAATGGGATGGGCTGATGGTTGGACTAGGTGTTCTTATCAGTCTTTTCCAGCCTTCATAATTCTATGATTCTATGATTCTATTCAGCAGAGTCTCACAAGCTTAATTTAAACATGAGCAGAAGTCCCACCAACGTATCGCCTCTTCCGCGAAGAGAAGCCCTGAGGCTGCTTGAGAATCCAGACAGGGCTCGGTGAGAGCCTGCAGGTGCCTGCACAACATTTGCCAAAGGGTGTTGGGCTGAAGGAGGTGTTTCAGAGCTGGATACCAAGCAGAGCCAAGTGCGAGGGAGGAAGCCAGGGATGTAAACCCAGACCTGGCTGACACACTTTGCACCCATAAAGAGACCCTTAGTTAGATTCATGTTACCAAGCTAGCTCAGCTGCAGCTCAAAATTCAGTCTAATGTTTGCTCTACTTTCATGCAGGTAATATCCCCGTAGCAGTGGTTTATGCTACTGTAGGAAAAGTATTTTAAACACTTTAATGGCCTGCGTTATACCCATCCTTTCCTTCAGTGGGTGCAAGTAATTGCTGGTGCAATTTTGTACCCCCAGTTATTTGCAGTTATGGTGCGTGTCATTGACGTGTCTAACTAGCTGATAAGATACGTGGGTGCCATCAGATGCCATAATTAGAAGTTTAAATGACACGAACTGCACCCACACAGAACTGCAAGTGCAAAATTGCATCCGTAACATCTCAGAAGCAACAAAGAGAGGAAGGGCTTGGAAATTTGTCCTTGCAAATGTTAATTTGCATGGCAATAAGCTTGAGCCTATTTGGCAAATACACTTTCATTACACAGGATTTAAACCAATTGATTCTAAACAACCTGAGAGCGTTCAGACACTTAGCATTAGACACAGCAACTTGAAAAATTATGCTAGTCTGTTCAACTAGGGCAAAGAAGTTTTCCTCTCGGTTAGGTAACATGTAACTCATGTTTTTGTTATTGCCTTCGCTGTGGCAAAAGTAAGCAAAAGACTTCGCTTGCGATGACAGGTTTTTATAACAATTTCTCAAGGCTGCAACACAATGTAAGTACATTTCGTATTTCATGATAAGCAAATGGCATGCAACAAATAAGAAGGTTTTTGCTCTGGAGTTTCTCTTGGCACCATAATCGTACAATATATGATCATATACTCCGGCCTAATGCAAGGCAGAAATAATAATCTGACACCTACTTGTAGACATTATCCAATGCGTTGGGAAACTTAAAGGAGTGCTCCACCATTTTACAGGGAAGAACTGATATATTTTGAGGTTAAATAAGAATCAGTGGTGTTTCTCCTATTTCTCCCTCACTTGAGGTCCCATGGCCCCACACGTAAACATCCCATGTACATGTGTGCAGCATAAATGGAAATGTTTCCTCAAGCTGTTTGCTAATTCTCCCTCTCTTCTGTCCAGGGGAGGCTGAGAGAAGAATAGAACTAAATCGAACAGAACAAGCTTAAGGAAAGTGTAACAGAAGAAAGGGTAGAAAGGGTAAAATAAAAATGCTGAAAGAGGGGGAGATTATGTCCTTTCATCCCTGCTGCTGTTTTTGGGCTCGGCAGCTAAGCACTTCCCCTTGTGAGAAGACCATGAAAGAGGAATGCAGTGCAAGCCCTGGCACAATCCACTGCTGCAGGTTTGCAATGCTTGACCTGCTGAAGGCAGGAAAGCAGTTTTCTGGCAAGGAGCAGCATTTTAGCTTTTGAGAGCAACCAAGAGAAGTCGTGGATGGCCCATTACTGAAGATGCTCAAGGTTGGGATGGATGGTTCCCTGGGCAGCCTGATCTGGTGGAAGACAGCCAGCATATGTCAGGGGGTTGGAAATGGTTGGGCTTTGAGGTCCCTTCCAACCAAAACCATTCTATGATTCTGGGAAGATGAAGCGATGTCTATCCTTGGTACTCCCCAGTCTCTCCAGAGCCACATTGTCCCTCTGTGCTTGTTTCTGCAGTTCAGATATTTCTTCACTCAAGTTTCTATGGAGTTTCAGAACCTCCAGGGATGCCCATCCTGAGTTCAGCTTTTCTCTTCATCAGACTCCATGAAGAGCCAGCTCTGGAACTGGCACCTCCTGTGCAATTCAAAGCTGCTCAGAGGCAGTGGCTTCCTGCTGCATCTAGTCCCACTCCTCATCTCTCGTCTTTACTTCAAACACATTGCAGCTGACCCTAGAAGAAACCAGCCAAAATCCCAGCTACCCCAGAAGCAGTCCCGGGAGAGCATATCTCACTAATGGCAAACAGCTGCAGTCATTAGTGTTATCTCCGGGGATCTGGACTTTAACAGTGAAGGTCCCAGGTTCAAATCCTGTTGACAGTCTGTAAGATTAATACTAACAATCCTGCGTAGCAAAATACTGCAGGGATCACCTTCTTTGAGGCCTCAGGTGCTTGGGAGAGCAGACAGCCGATGATGAATGAGACACTGTGTTGTCTTCTTGGCTGGATAAACAGAATAATGCCCTAGTGGCTTTAAAACTTCTTTTTTCCCTACTTTTTTTTTTTTTTTTCCTTTTTCAGATGTCTTGTATTATGACTGTACATAGACTGATGGTTTCACATCATCCAAACACAATATCTGTTCTAAACAGGGAGCACAGAGTTTTGCTATGTCCTGGGTCTTGTTGTTGAACCTGTGGAGATGTTGGCTGCAACATCCAAGCCAGCCCATTCAGGTCCCCATGCCCACTGTGAGATGCAAATAGGCATTACAAGATAGCAGGTTCCTGGATCAGCCTGGGACCAGAGTGTGAAGAGCACGTGGCTGTGCTTTTAATGGCTCTTAACAGACATCTGGATGCACCATGCTGCTTTGAGAACACCAACTTTCACCTCCATCCTCAGGGACACAGAAGAGGGCAGAGGAACCACCTTCTATAGGTAGGATTCAGCTGTGATAATAAGGAGGCCACTGTGGCCATAAATAATCTGTTTTCCACAGTCTCCACAGCCCGCGTGGTGTGAAAAGCTGGACAAGGATTTGTAAATGAATTGAGCCCAAGAGTAATTACACGTTCCTGCAGATTACTTGGTGCTGTAATTGCACTTAGTATTTACCATGTGACCTAAGCCAGAAATAATCATGTATTTACTTTATATTTATATTGTAACGTGCCATGTACTGTAATTATACTGCCACTCCATGGTACTTAACACATCATCGAATGTTCCACAATTATCATGTTAGTAAATAGCACTTACTGAGATTTGTGGCCTATAATTTCAAGCATTACCTGCTAAAGATTTAGTGTAGTGATTTTTAAAAAAATCTGTTTCATGACAATGTCATCTCATATTAAAAAAAAAAGCAAAGTCCTACCACTTAGAAATCAGTTTTTAGAAATTCCTAATTTGAAAATACAAAGGAAAAGCTAGATTTGGAATGAAAGGCTTTTGCAGTAAAGCAATAGACAATTCCATAATGAATTCTTCGAATTCTGCTACTCAAGGTTGTGGAAGGTTAAAAGTGAAAAGTTCCAAGCTTTTTCAAGTGATTAAATGAAGATACAAAATCCAACTTGAGACTCTTACAGAAAAAAAAAATATTAATATTCACTCAACTTCTCTCATTTAATTCTGATTAAATCTTTGAGCGGTTAAAATCAGAATTTTTACCTTAGATTTTCTGAACGGACTTATGCTTACGCACATATTTGCTTCAGAAGTACTCCCCTTGATTTCAGTAGTTACTCACGTGACTATAAAGCGAAGTGTGTGCTTAAGTACTTAGCTGGTCCAAAGCCAAGGTTTAAGTATGGAAGTCTTAAACCGTTGGTCACAGTAAACTCATTTAAGCAGAAAAGCTTAGGAATATTCTCAGATTTTTGTGATTATCCCCTCAACAGGACTTTTCATACTGCAACAGAGGTGGATGCCTTAATTCTCCCAAAAATTCAGTCAGGAGCCTGGATTTGCAGCTCAGGGCAATACCCATGCTAGATACATTACAATACCAGAAGGAAACCATCCCAAGCTTCTCTTCCTTGTTGGTATTTTATTTCTTGGCTTGATACACAGCCCCATAGAACTGGATCGAATATGGAGACCCAGACGTGGAATTAGGGATGCATTTTTTCCTCTGATTTATGGACACAGACAAGCTATTACACTTAAATTGAAGGATGAAATCCTGGCTGCACACATAGGCAGCAGTTCTGGTGTTGAAGTCTACATAGTCCAGTTTTCTCCCTCAAAACCTTCAGCCTCGATCTGCCCAATACGTACAAACGAGCTTAACTTTTAAACACCGATAGTATCATTTACCTCATTAACCAGAGCTGGATGCATAATTCATACTGCATAATTTATCCAATGATTCTCACTTCTTTTTGTGTTTGTGAATTGTCTGCAAATAGATTCTTGATTGGACTCTTCATCTAAAATTATTTGCAGGTTTCTTTGGTGAATCATAATCAGTCTGCAGATCATTTGAGCGGTACACAGCGAGCAGTCACAGTTTGGAGCTCACGCTGTGTGGGTTCACTGTAGGAGCGTCAAGGTAACGCTCCTGTTCTCTCGCTGGAAAATCTTATGTAACTAACCAACGGCAGTGCGAGTTTTGAACTGCACACATGAGCGTAAAACTTGGAAATTCACACCCTTGCTGAGTGTTGTCAAATTCAGAACCTTCCTTCAGTGAACGGTCAAACAGCATTACAGAGAAGCAAATACCAAAGCGGCATGTAGCAGATCTGAGGGCTTGGAAACATGAGCAAACCTACTGGAGGGCACCAAATTTCAACCTGACAGCCGATCCATGATAGCTGTTCCTGTGAATGCTCTCAGGCTGAGGCAGCTTGAATTAACTGAGCATCTCCTCAGCAAGGGCCAGACCAGCAGATCACTCCATGCTTGCTGCAGGGGAGGAATTCCCAAATGAATGTCAAATGGCAATCCCAGATTGACGTGATCATGTTCCTGAGGCTGGAATTTTTCTTCCACCTACCTACTCCGTTTACTCTAGAGAAGGAATCTCACCCTGGCAAAGTATCTTCTGCAAAGGCACCACAGTTACTTGCAAAGTGCTCAGATCTGCTGCGTGCATGGAAGCTTATAGGGCTAGAAGTTTCAGCAAGTTTTCTCCCTCGATACTGTACTGGTTCCTGTGAGCAAAGACAAGAAGCCAGTCTGCTTTCAACTACCGTAGCTCCCACTCCTACTTCACTGCATGTTAGCAATCTGAATTTGGTGAGCAAACCAGCAGACAATTCCTCTTCAACCCCTACGCTGCATCCCATTCTGCAGAGCTCCCTGAGCAAATCCTTCAAACCCACTGACCCGATCACCATTTAAGGGCTTCCTTGCTGTAAGCCTCGTGCAAACGTGCTTTGTAGAGTGGGTTTGGTTTACTAGATTAGGACTTTTGTTCTACATAGGGAAATTTTGTCTGATTAAATCGTTACTGTGAAATAACATAATAACCCTTCAAAAACAGAAGCACGCAAGCATAAAACCAATGTGATGCAGCCCAGGGCTACATTCAGTATGTAAAGATTAATATAATTTGGGAGAAAACAAAAAATCACTTATCATAAAACAGTCCCCAAGGTGGTCAGAGGCAGAGTAGACTTTCAAGTACATCATTTTACAGAGAATGAGGCAGCGATGAATATGCAGAAGAGGGTTGGAGCTGTCAGGCGCATTTAGATGAAGCCATGTGACCAGTTGCCCCTCTGACCCATGTATAAGACTTAGAAGGGAACAGCCTAGTTTTAAGCACTGACTCGGAATACAAAGCAATCATGCCTATCGCTGCTTCATGTACTGCTGAGCAAAAAGGTGGTTTTTGCAGGAGGAAGATCACAAAAGCAGGGAGGATCTCCCAGGCTCAGCATTTGTTCAAACACGAAGAAAATGTCAAAGAAATTTTTAATGAGTACCGGGCTATGTGTTGCTGCAAAGAGACTATGGGAGATCAGAATGTATATATATATATTTTTACTTTTCATAGGAATAGATGCTGTGATTATCATCAGCCAAGATAATGGATTCAGTGTTCCATCTTAGCCATGCCTGTCAATTTTGGCACAATAGTCAGATATGAAAAGTGCAAATAGGAAAAGATGGCAGTGAATAACTTCTATAACGTTAGGGCAGGTGAGCTCCAGCGGTGATGTGATATGTTTTTTTCATACCTGAGGAAATATTTGCTCTTGGCAGGCACATCATTAGCTTTATTCCATAAAGCTGTAGGAATAGGGAATTACAGGAGTAGCACAGGAACTTATTCTGTGCATTGATCTGCACAAGAAGGATGTGGAGCTGTTGGAGCAGGTCCAAAGGAGGCCACAAAGATGATCAAAGGGCTGGAGCACCTCTTCTGTGAAGAAAGGTTGAGGGAGTTGGGCTTGTTTAGTTTAGAGAAGAGAAGGCTCTGGAGAGACCTCACTGCTGCCTTACAATACTTGAAGGGAACTAATAAACAGGAGGGAGATCAACGTTTACTTGATAGTGATACGATAAGGTAGAACCACTTTAAACTAAAAGAGGAGAAATTTAGGTTAGATGCTAGAAAGAAATTCTTTACTCAGAGGGAAGCGAGGCACTGGCACAGGCTGATATGGGTGCCTCATCCCTGAAGGTGCTCAAGACCAGGTTGGATGGAACCTGGACAGCCTGAGCTGTGGGGGGCAGCCAGCCCATGGCAGGGGGTTTGGAAGTGGGTGACCTTTAAGGTTCCCCTCCAACATAAGCCATTCTGTGAATCTATGATGGAACTGCCCTGGAACTAGACATGATACCAGCACTGAGATTTTCAAGAGAACAAATTGTCTTCTGTGCTCTGGTCTGAGCTGGTAGACATATTTAAAACACAAGGGACGCGCAAGTGCTGGTCTGTTGAGTCCTGTATGAGCAAGACAACTTGGTCATAGGAGGAGCTCAGGAAGCAATATCTGAAAACTTAGACTCTGTGATCCAGATTATGATCACCAGTTAGACCCATGTGGTCCCCGGTACCAACATGTTCTACTCACCCTCAAGGCACAGATCCGAATATGATCCCTACACTTCAGAGGGGTTTAGTCAAGTGGAACTAGACAAACCCATGTCCTAATGGGATCTTTGATGTGATCTCATTCACACTACATAACCAGCATACTTCCCCATTTTCTAAGCTTACAATATAAGCTTACAATAACTTCTAGGTTATGTGAACATAACCTAGAAGTGAATCCTGAATCCAGGACCAAGAGTGCCAAAGGAATCCCTTTTCAGTATCTAAAGGGGCTATAAGAAAGAGGGGGACAGACTCTTTAGCAGGGTCTGTTGTGACAAGAGAAGGGGAAATGGTTTCAAATAAAAGAGGGGAGATTTAGACTGGATATAAGAAAAAAAAAGTATTTACTGAGGCACTAGAATATGTTGCCCAGAGATGTGATGGGTGCCCTGTCCCTGAAGACATTCAGGGTCAGGCTGGACGGAGCTCTGATCACTTGATGGAGCTCTTAGGTATCCCTGTTCATTTCAGGGGAGCTGGAACAGATGGCCTTTAAAGGTTCCTTTCCATTCAAATGATTGTATGATTCTATGATAATCCCTGGCACTTACAGATTCAGTCTCATCCTTGCTGGAGAAGCCACCAGAGCGGACAAGCATTACATAGTACTCAGTGGGGCACGTGTCTTGCCAACGAGTTTGGGTCATTTCGAGACACTTGTTCTCTCCTTTAAATTCTTTCCTGCAGCAAAACAGTCTGATGTAATGAACTTTTTACATGACCCATGAGCTTAGAGCTTTTGCTGCTATGCATGTGCCATTGATTAGAGTGGCTGCAGATGGTTTTATTTTAGATAATCAAGCTTGCTGAGGTTTGCCAGCATCAGAACAAAAGCATAGTTTCCCCACTTACTAACCAAATTTGCAGCCAAGACACTTGAATTGATCTCAGTTCTGATGGATGGTGAGAAAGTGGGGAGGGGGAAATAGCAGCTTTCCCATATACCTCAAGCCAGGTGGCTCATACCTATGCACATCACGTTTCACCTCCATATTAAACAAATTATACTCCCTTTTGGTCCTAAACAGGCAAAAACAACCACAAGTAAATGTTTTCTTTTAACAATTCCCATGCTGCCCAGCTACGTAATAACAGTGTATTGAGTGGCTGAAAACAAAGCAGAAAACAACAGCAGTTACAACAACCCACACAAACACAAAAGCCTCCGGAGCTGGAATTCTTCCTGTTAGAAGTCTCCAACCTGTTCATCTTTAGGATGAGACTCTGACATGTGCAGGACAATGATGGTTTCTAGGTGCAGGTGAAAACGCCCAGCCCTTTGCCCCTTGCCATGTGCAAAGGGATGGATGGAAACAGTGGGAGCAAAAACATGGGATGATACCCAGCTGAGACCAGATAACCATCAACTTTTGCTCAGTTCCCATGCTGAATATCCCATCAGAGCCTCAGAAATGTGTTTGCTTTCCAAGGTGGTGCTTGCTTAGACAAGAAGGCTTGCTCTTGGAAGTGTTCATTCTGTGGTCTTTAAAACTACACATTGTACTTATAGAACAAGGGAGAGAAGGAAAAAACACACACAGGGAAAGAAAATAGAAAAATTGAAAGAAAAACAGAAGAATGCAAGAGATAAATCAACAGAAGGCATTTTGCAGCTGGGGTGACATAGACAAAGTGCATTCAGAACCACAGACACTTGACTTCGGGGCTGAGGGGAGAAGGTTGTTTTATTCTGTGCTTTGCCTCTTAATATTTTTCAGATTAACAGTTAGCAATTCTCTGCTGAGCTGTAAGGTTTCGGAGGCACTGCCTGCTGGAACGTTTTGATCAGTGTAAGCTGGGGCATTTCCAACAGACAGGTTTATTAACTGATTTACTGACCACATGAATTTTGCGTAGCTGAAACAATTTAGCTGGTCTCTTTCTCTCCACTTTCCCCACACCTCCCGATTATTAATCATTAGGGAACTTTCTTACTTTTGCATGAAAACATTCCCCAAACAGTGCTGCATTGCCTCTATTCACACACAACATGACAGATCCACTGCTTTGCCAAAATTTTCCTTCTGTAGCAAATCATGGTACAAAGCAAGAGGAGATTGACCTCTACAAGGGATATGTTTTGAAAAGATGTAATGTTTTTGAATGTATACTCTGGACATACTGAAGATAATTGTTTATAGCCACTGCCATCTCAGAGTATTTTGGAGTTTTCCTTGGAGCTCTCCATGAAGGCATCTTGAGGAAATTCTCCTTGAAGAACATCTTTTTGGAGAACTTAAAGGACTTCCTGGACATGATCCTGGGCACCCTACTCTAGGTGTCCCTGCTAGAGCAGACGTTGGATCAGATGGACTCATAGGTCTTGCCAACCTCAACCAGATTCTGTAAATTACCACTTTGGTTCAAGTGGCAGAGCTACTGAATGTCCTACTGTGGACTCCATTAGAGGAACTGGAGCTGTAGGAGATGTTGAATACAGTAAAGAGAGGATTCACCCTTTAGTTCAGTAGGAATTTATGTGAGGTATTCAACCACCACTTTTCTTTCTTTCTTTCTTTCTTTCTTTTTTTTTTTGGTTTTTGAATAACGTGCAACATGAAGCATGAAAACAGCACACTGCAAAAAGATTACCCAATCAAAACTTCTCCTTATTATATGGCCTTAATTTGCCAGCTCAAGAGAAAAATAGCTTCTATAAAGAACATTATCCATGTTTAATGATAAATTTTCTCGTTTGAAGAACTTGCTTTATATTCTTTGCACTGGAGCTAGTTAAAAAAAGAAGATGAAGAAGAAAGCAAAGCTCTGAAAGAAATATTTTGAAAGAAAACCTTTCAACATTTGAGCAAGAAAGCTTCAAAAACTTGCATCTGTTCTCCAGCAAGTCAAACCACAGATTTTTTTTTTTCTCAGTATTTTGATTTTTTTGAGGGAGCAGTAACATTTTCAAGTCTGGAATATTTCTTTTTCTATTTCTTTGCACTGCTTGTTGGAGAACAAAATTTTCTTGGTAGAAAACATCTACCTTGAAGGAACTTCAGCCTAGCTCACAAATGCATATATCCTCATGAGGTCCTTGCAATCATAGGAGATACTGTGGCCATAAATTCCATGTAGAAACCAAAGCAAAGAAAAGAAAAGCCCTCAAGTTCCCATAGTGTTATTCTGTTGGCAAAGCATCATCTAGGTTGTCTAGATCTCCTCTTTGTGCTTTAGCTCTAGATCCACCTCTTCCCAGAGACAGGAGACACAGAGGAGGTCCTACAGGGACAGCATACTCTGTGCCTTTACTTGCCTCTATAATTCACCAAGTAACTCTGAGTTAAGCGAGAACAGAACTTGTGAAGTCATTTTTCCCACAAACTTAATATATACAGAGGGATTCTCTTGTCTCCCCACAGCCTTTCTCTAGGGAAGGCATTAAAATGATGTGTCTCTGTACTGTCTGTTTTAATGAAACTTGTAGGACTGAGATATCTGTGAGACCTATGTCAAATTAGATTGAAACAGGCCAACAGCCTTAGAAGGTAGCAAGGGAATACATACAGAGACACACAGATCATGTAAATTTTATTTCCTGAGGAAAACAGGCTGCAAATATATCTCCCCTGCCTTTTATGTACATTTATATACCTGTTGAAAGATCAATAACAACTTATTTCATGGTTATATTTTTGTTTCTTTATGCAGAAACAAGTGTCCTAAAATACATCAACATCCAGTGTCCTGATGGTCTGCCAGAAGAAAACTGTTCTCAAGGTATTTTTGTCCTTACTAGGGGCAGAAATACGGAGGCTGCATACTGAAAGTCTGTTTTTGCAGTATTGGCAGCCTACGTTTGCAAACAGAAACAGGATCTCCAGGCCAAACAGTAAGGCAACTCTTGGTTTTCATGGCACAGCCAATCACTTTGCTGCAGAATTATTTTTCCCAAATCAGTTTCTACATGTTCAGCTCTTGGCAGAGATCTTTCAGGAGAAAAGGAAAAAAAGTGGACCTCACTAAATCACAAGACAAAGACTTCTTTCAGAGGCTTGTTAAAAGAATAAGACCTGTATGTAAAGTGATATCCTCATTGTGAGTATGTAAGGGGATCTCCTCTGCTGTCAAACAGAGACCGCTTTCCTCTTAAAGGGACTTTCTTAGAAGTGGTAAAAGTCTTTTGCCAATCATTGAGCCATTCAAATCCAACTCAGGAGATCAACACTTGTCAGTGCCTGACAGCTATCCAGTTACCTTCTTTGCAAATCGACCAAGAGGTTTTCAGCTGTGCTCCTGCTGAACAGAAAATCCCATTAACCGAGGCTCCTATCCCCAATTTAATGGCAGGTTCCTCCATCTGAGCAGTGACACAACCTCACAGGACCATGAGGAGCAGCTTATTCCCTCTTCCCTCCAGTTTGCTAAGCCCAGGACAGAGCTAAGACATGTCAACAGCTTGGGTTTATGTTGCCTCTGTACATGCTGTACCTGTTCTGTAGATAAAAAAGGAACTTCAATTTCCAGCGCTGTCAATGCAGTGACTTTTAATCAGTAAATTCCCTTTCTAAGACAGGCAGGAAAAAAAAATCCTCATCTGAAAAAAATATCAAATGCATTTTCAGCCAGAAGACATAAATATAACCAGAAAGCCATTTGGAAATGCTTTCATCTGACAACTGACATGCTTAGATCATCTGCAGCCCACCCTGCGCTTTTCTCACTAGAGAAATTAAACACTAGGAGAGCTGCTCCTGCTTTGAATACTTCACTTAAATATTTTCTGGCACAGGCTCTCCCAAAGGCAGCAGTAGCAGTCTCATTGCTTGGGACAGGCAAATCTCCCTCTACTTTTCATGAGACACAACACAGTGAGCGCTTGTGGGACACAGGTAGAAACAGGCTAAGATTCAGAAGTTCTTTTCTCATGAAAAACTTCTTGCTGGAGAGGTCCTGGCACTCACTTCCCAGAGTGGGTTCTTGGCTTCTTCCTCACTGGTGTGTGTGCACCAATTCATTTTGGATCACTGGATGAATTTTGGAACAGTGCCTGATTCTCTTTGAATCCCCAGTATGCTCCAAATCCTAGTTTATGCATGTGCATTCAGGAAGCATTTCCTTGCAGTGACAATCTTGCTGGGGTGGATATCAGCTCAGAGACCTAACATGCAGAGATCCTGTACCTCATGCTGTGAGGCTCCTCAGGCAGCCAGTGCTCAGTGATACCCACATCTCCCTTTTCAGCAAAGGTTCATTCATGATGGCATATGATCCTGAACAAATTCACACTTGGAGTCTACCTAGAAACCCACACTTGACGGCAGTGGTGATAAAGAAACAGGGTCTCCAGCTTGACGCAAGCAGGAAACCCTTCTATTCTCTAAGCTGTTACAAGCTATTGCAGTCTATTACAATCCAATACATTTTCTTACAATCTATTTCTATACTCTAACAATCACAATCACAGTTCTATTAACAATACACACATCTGAGCTTCTATAGCTTTTTCAGCTATAGCTACACAATAGTATTTGTGTTAGGAGGCTATAGTGTTTAATATGTAACTAGGTAACGTTGTGATTAAGTGACATTGTTTTATCAGTGCCTCGTTCCAGATAAACCAGGTACACGCAGTACACATCATACCAAACACTCTCTTATTCTTTCTTCAGGATCCTGCTTTTTCTTGGCAAGGTTTGTGGCCTACATTGGCTAATTAAGCTATGTTGGTTGTTACAAGCTGAGCAGTACTACTTCCAGTCCTGCTCTCTAACTGCATCTCCACACATTCTCCAAGAGGATGGCAGTGACCATGCAGTAATATTTGCTGCAGTGTCTCTAGGGACTGTTCTGGCTTTGCATTCAGGGTGTAAATGAACACACTCAAAGAAAATTGTAGCTTTGTGGTAAAGGTGTTCACCCATCCACTTCTTACTTCAGGCCCTTGTTCAAGTCCTGAGTAGGTGGAGGCACTGCACCGTTCCTGGAGGTTTTCAAGAAGAGGGTAGATGTAGCACTGAGTGACACAGGTTGGTGGTAAGGTGCTGATCCTGGATGATCTTAGGGACCTTTCCAACCTTAATGATCCTATGATTCTAAGTTGATGACCTGCCATTGTCAGTGACTTGGAGGAAAACTGAGTGGTAAGTAGGCAGCTTTGGCTGAGAGGGCCCAAATCCCCAAATTCTCTTGTTTTCTAGGTTTGCCAGAGAACAACTTAACAACCAGGGCATGGTGCACTGTAGAGTTACATTTATACATCACAGCTGATGAAAGAATGTATTCAGCTTTACTCCAAATCTCTCCAGAACCATGTGACGTACAAATCTAAGTGAAGGTCTTTCCTTAGAGAATTTTCTGGAGTTTGGAGGAGGTTATAGAATCAAAGAGTGATAGAATACTTAAGGTGGGAAAAGACCTCCAACATCGACAAGTCCAACCATCAACCCATCCCCACCATCCCCACCACATCCCTCAGTGCCACATCCCCAGAGTTCTTGAACACCTCCAGGATCAGTGATCCCACCACCTCCCTGGACAGCCTTTTCCAGTACACTGATACTCTTTCTTTGAAGAATTCTTCATTTTTTCCAACCTCACATTGCCTTATAAGAACTGCAGGGCTGTTTTGAGTCCTGGATTTTGCAGAACTGAGAAAGGATGGGTACTCTGCTGGCTAGTACTGCTCCAAGGTTCCTCCCATAGCCCCTCCAGGGTGCAGAGCAACTTTCCTGCGGCAGAAGAACCTGCTGGAGAAACAGTCCTAACCACCAAGGCTGCAAATTAGCAATCCTTCATGAACACATCTTTCAGGATTGAAACATTTGTTGAAAGTTGGACCCCAGCCAGAAACAAGCATTTGGTGAGTGCCTAAATTAACATTTGCAGTCGCGATAGACTTGGTCTGAAACACTTGGACACAGTCAGTCTATTGAGTTATAGCATCTTAAACTGGCAAGGTAACTAATGGCTTCTTGTTGTGAGTTAAGCACAATGGCTTATGTCTCAGTGAAAAAGGGGGAAACCAAACTGCATCCTTGTAACAGAAGCAGGCAAAGAATATACACAAGGATAGCTGCAACATCTGAGTGATAAGCCCACTGCCATTTCCTATATTCCTGTGTGCTATATTCCTATATTTATTATGCAGATCCATGTGATCCTTTCATTTAGAAGTGGTTACATTTCACTGGCATGTGCCTTGGTGCAGATGGAGCTGCACAATTGAAAAAACTGTCCTTAATGACAGCATACCTTGAATCACAGCTCTACCATACAACAAACACAGGTCTAGAGTGGCTAGACCCACTTCAAAAGCACTCTGGCCACAGAACACCAGTGCAACCCTAAAAAGAAAAACACCACCGTTCCCTCAAAAACTCCCTACAGCCAAACCCATACCCAAAATAGACTCACGTATTAGAGGAAATTATCTAGTTCTGGAAGACTTTGCACCAGACGTGAGTTGTTTGTCCATACTCTTCTATCCAGTTTAGGATCTCTGTCCTCTTCTGGTCAGCAGATGGGCACTGTGAACACCAGATTGCATTGGCTAATTTACTGAAATGCAATTATGTGCCCAAGTCACATCCAGCTACTTCAGAGCGACATAAACTGCCTGGGCATGGCAAAAACCACACCATTTTTTTTCCTGCACAATGAAAACAGGGTGGACATATCAGGTACAATTTTGATGCCTAAGCATTCATGGCCATCTAAAATGTTTCTGTTTATCTTTTATGGACTGAGCTGCCACTGCAGAGGCATGGGTATGTTGGCCTCATCTTCCTGGCCAAAGAGGACATCTCTATTACCCAAAGGCACTTCAAGCAGTATAAAAAATAGCTTAAATCTGGTATTTAGGAAATAGAGTCATACACACAGTGAAGAGGGCAATATTGGTGAGGAATCTATAAGTGCAGCAGTCAGACATTCACATCAGCAACTGGAGTAGGGGAGGAGTGTTACTGCCATTATCTATAAACTCAACATGTTGCACTGAGTTTCATACACCAAGATCTCTTTGTTTACCATCATCACTCCATTCTGCTTTGTCTTGTGGAGTTTTCCCCCTCTTCCTGGACAATTCCTTCAAAGGAATAGCCAGACACAAAGGAGAAAGGAAACATATGTCATGGCCAAAAGCTTTAAGTCACTTTAATTCACCTACCAACTCTGCCATACTCAACTAAGTTATCTCACATTGCCAAGTTCTGTGGTGACAGTGAGCCACACCTCTAACAAATTGAGAATGTGAGCCACATCAGAAGATGGAGTTATACCAAGGATGTGTTGGGTGTACAAGGGTTAGAAAAATTGCAGTGAAGTGCAGTGAAGGCTGTGGTTCACATGGGAAGGGTTCACAGCTCACAATGCCAATTCAACTGCAAAACCTCCCGGTGCTTAAATGGTGAAGTTCACACTTCCTCCCCGAGGGGACAGAAGGTAATAGTACTCAGCTGTGCTGATGACTATGCCAAATACCATTTGCTCATCTGAGATGAGCACAGATGGTCATATTTCTCTCTGTTTATTTTTGCTGAATGGCCTTTTCAGCCTGCCTAGTGTATGACCTTCTCCTAAAAATGAGTAGCCTCATTTTTGCAGGAATCCTGGATTTTCAGCTTTCTTCAGGAGGCTCTACTGGTATCAGCTGTGAGGACACGAGTGGATGATGTAGTCTTTGTGATTTCAGCTCATCCCCAGCAGAAATGGAATAGCAGGAGCAGTGATGGCACCCAGTTACACACGTGAAGAGTATCTGACTTGCTGCTTCTCAAGTACAGGTTATGTAGACTGTAACTAACAGGAGCCATAAATTATTGCAGTATACCTTAATATCTGTCACTTTTGATCTTCAGAGTAAAACTGCAGTTTAATACAAAAAGATCTTCTAATCACTACATTTAAATACAAAGGGGAGTAAATCACTAAACAATATTTTAACATGTCAAAGGTGATAAAAAAGGGAATGAGTAATAATGAAACAGCACCTGCCATCCCAGCCACTGATGAGAAGGGAGATCTGGGGGTGTGGTGCTCTCTGAGGAACCTTCAGAGTGAAGGGCAAGCAGTTGGTTCAGTCTAAGTATGATGATAACTCAGCTCTGCCAGGCCCAGCAATGTCATAGAATCGTAGGGATTGGGGTGGACCTCTGGAGATCGTTGAGTCCATACCTCACTCAGTTTTTAAAGCCCCATCTCTTGTAATCACAGAAACAAGTACAAAGCTTAGAGGGCAGCCCATTTGCTCCAAACAGCTCTGTAAGCAGAAAGTGCCTTTGGAGCAGTGATATGCCAGTACGGGCCATAGCCCTCAGGCAGAGATCTGAGTTCACAGGACAGAGGTGCTTTAACCCAGGGCATAGAAGGTGCTTTAATGCAGGCAGAAGACAAGCTCTGGTCTCCTTTTAATTTCTGGTTTATCTAATAAGCTGCTGGCTTCAGTGTGTCAAGGGCAGTAATGAAAAGCATGTCTGCTGCATCTATTACAGAAGAGTTTGAGACCCTTTGTGCTGGGTCATTCATAAATCCATAACAAGAGGCACAGTGGATCAGTATTCACATATTGCATGATGTAGTAAAAGTAAGGAGTGAAAAACATCCCTATTCTCCAAAAAATAAATCAGTTTAAATAGAAAAAAGAAAAGCAGTATTGCTTCCATTTTGAAGAAGGAGGAAAGAGGTACAGAGGGTAGATCTGTGTGATCTTTGTGAGGCAAGAATTCCTGCATTGATTGTTGTTCTTGTCCATGGAGACAGCAAACCTAAAAGGATTGCCTAAGCAACCATAAAAGTTGTTCCCTAGAGCCTGCATCAGTCCTACAGCACATGACTGGATGAACTGTCCGTGCATACAGCATACAAATGCAAGGGAGCAATCATTAAAAGCATAGATAAACCCAATCAACTAGTCAAGTGATTATCAGAAGTCCGTGGGAGAGCCACAGCGAGAAATTATACTCCCAAAGCCCCAACAGCCTCCAAAACTACTGCAGTTCATCAGGATTTCTAACAGCATAGCACTGTATGGGATCTGATCCACCACCTACCAACACACGCAGTTATACTCTGCACCACTTTAAAGACTCCTGGTCCTTCTTGATCCCTAACTCCCTGCTTGGAAGAAATGAGATGCTGGTTAGAGGCAAAACCTACCTGCTGTGTAAATGATGGCTCTCTGAGGAACTAGCAATGGAGCAGTCAGCCACAGGACAGAAGTGTGATAACAATGTCATGATGCTGATCTGTGTCATGGCCTTCCTTCAGGTGCTGCATGTCTTACTTCTGCCTCTTTTGCTCAGGCTTGGAGGACATATCAGAGCAAACCAATACCTGATAGGAATAGCCAAAGCCAGCTGCAACCAAAACAATTATTTTCTTTTCCTCATGTGCTTGAACCAACAATACTACATTGTTCCTGATGGGACAACTAAGATGGTTCCTAGCCACGCTGCCTCACTCATGTGGCTGGTTTACATTAACAGGCAGTCTCAGAGCTCCTCTTGGAGTGTGTTAGCAATGTAAAGTCCTATTGGCTCTGAGAAAGGGTGAACTTTAGAAACACAACCCTTATTACTTTGTTCTGTGGGACAAAGTATCAGATTGGTCTTGTTTCCCTCTCTGAGTATACACTAGTACATTGCAAGGGCATCTTAAGGCCAGGTTCGTGGCAGATATTTTGTTTGGACAGTATGGGCCCTACTGCCCATCTGTTTCTAGCCTGGCAACAGTTTCAGCTCTAGTGAGTCATCAACCCATGCTCAGATGTCTGCGTCCAGAGGTGTCTGGAGCTTTGGTATTTCAACTAACCCCTTAGGGTCAAATGGCAGTAAAGCAGACACTTTCTGCTTAACTGAGCCATGGAAATTTCCTAACCCCAAAAACCTTAACTCCTAGAAAAGCACAGAAAGCAAACAACTATGAAAAATGAATAGCTTTTGAGAACATTTCCTTTTCCTGCAGCCTCACTTGTTCTAGGAGGACCTGTCCCTCTTAAGGAGCTCAGAAGGGAATTTGCTGCAGTGCTGCATTCATCTCTGGTTCCCCTAGCACAGGAAGGACACAGAGCTGCTGGAGCAGCTTCAGAGAAGGACATGAGAATGCTCAGAGGGCTGGAGTACCTCTCCTATGGAAATAATCTGGAAGTTGGCGTTGTTGAGCCTGGAGAAGGCTCCAGGAAGATTTCACTGTGGTCTTCCAGTACCTAAAAAAGACAGTCTTTTATTTTAAAGAGGGTAGATTTAGATTAGGAACAAATTCTTCATTATGAGGGTAAGACTATGGCACAAGCTGCCCAAATTACTGTGGATGCACCATCCCTGGAGGTGCTCAAAGACAAGTTGGGTGTTGCCTTGGCAGCCTTTTCTGGTTGGGTGGTGTCCCTGCCCATGGCAGCAAGTTGGAACTGGATGGGCTTTGAGGTCCTTTCCAACCCAAACCATTCCATGACTATGTGATTCTAAACCCTTTGCAAAGATTTAATGGAGTGATATCCAGTCATTTCTTCAGCCGTTTCAGATCACTATGATTAGCGGTTTTGCAGTCAGAACTCTTTGCCCAATATGTGATTAACAGGATAGAGTTAACCAACCAGTAGCACTTTTCTTTCAGTACTACCTCAACCTCAATTACTTCAGTCTCTGCTGAGGTACCTTCAACCTCAATTTATAGTCAAATATTACATTTTTTCATTAATATGAAAACTTGTACTGCTGATGAATATTTAAGCCAATGCTCTACAAGTTTAAAATCCACACCAAATCCATTTAGAATCTTGGTTTGCACTGTTCATGGCCATCATACTATACCTAACTTTAAAATACATATATATGTTTTAACTAATGCATCTGAGAATCGTGCCACATCTCTTCATCATTGAACACACACCTGCAGAGAGGTTTCCTCAAAAACACAAATTTTGCTCTACTGGGAGCAGTCTGATCTCAGTGTGGCTGATTGTAGGACCTCCATATTGCCATATGGAGAGCAGACTGCCCGGAGCACTTGTTGGGCTCAGTGACCACAAAGTCAATTTGGTAGCTAACACAGCTTGCACTGTTGCTCACTGCTAATTGACTAGCATCCCCCTGTTACACCATGGCAGTGTATCATCATAACATGTTCTTAGTTGGCAAATAAGCCAAGGTGTAGAACAGAAGAAATTGGGATGGTTTAACTATTTGAGTGCCTTTCACAATCCTCAGTGGAAAGAAGGATAAAGTGCTGTATGGTGCTGGTGAGTGGTACAGGCAGTTCTCTCACAAGCACATGAACAGTTTTAGATTAACAAAGCAGAAATTGTCACTCTTTTTAATGGGCCACTCAAGGAAAACAAAACCATTGTTCTCTTCTGTCACTTCCCTCCTCTCAAAGTCCCACCTCAGATGGATGGTGGAACTGGACAGAAAGCTATCAGCCACTTAACTGATAAGCCTCACAAATATTAACCCTATATAAATAAGAGCTTGGCTTCACAGAGACTGATTATTGGAAATAGAGACAAAATTGCTCATTCTACAAGTCCTCACTTAAAAAAAATAGATGGGTAAGAGGATTTAAACAAGATTAATGGATGTTGCCACAACTCTCTCTAATGACAAACAAGTCTGTCAGGGCAGGTCTCTAGCCCAGGTCATTCGCAACATAGTCTGGGTTTGGGCTAGGAAAACAAATGCTCACCTATCACAATACTGTAGTACTTGCATTCAAGTCCCTGTAAGTGTCAATGATTTAGGCACAAGAACGCATTCCAAGTGGTTTTATCAGCAGCAGCCAAGCTAACTGTGCTTCTCCAGGATGCAGTCACTGTAACCTACTCCATGCTTCTTCCCTGACAGAAGAGGGATACATGGAAGGGTGCGTTCCTCTCTTACCCACCCATTTCCAGACACAAAAAGCAGATCCTGTCTCAAAATACTAGGAGCAGGTTTAGCAAGCATTCCCTTAAGCTCACTCTGTTGGGTCAACATGCAAGGAGATAGCAGGCATCTACTTTCACAGCATGTTCCTAGTTTGGGGGAAAAAAAATACATCCATACGTCCCAAATGATTATATCAAATGTAGATGGCACGTGGGCTTCTGCCATCTTGCTGAGCTCTTTGCTGATCCCCACAGAGGAGAGAAGTTGAGAAAAAATAGGAATGGCAATAGTGGCAAAAAACAAAAAGGTCCATGACTTCCCAGAGGAAAAAAATAAATGGTGACACTCTCCCAGGCTCTCCACGTTGCTGCTGACTATTCCAGCATAGTGTGCTCATGGTCATAGATAAATCATAGAAAATAGGCCTGGAAGGGATGCTGGCTTTACCCTTGCACAAAGACAGGATTGGTTGCACTCCCTTTTGTAAACATTTAGATAAACTATACTCTTTAATAACAATATCAACACAAATATCATGAGGTTACAACACTACCACCAGGTTGAGGTGTGACTCATCTTCCCTTTTTCCCCAGAGCTATCTGTAGGCTGTCTTCAGATTCAGGTAAGTATTGCTGTACAATTCCCGTCTGGATAAGTACGACAGTGACAAGGGCTAAACATTTTTGCTGTTTATTTCAAGTGTAAGATCAGATTCTATTATTTTCAACAGCCACCAGAAAGAGGGTCCAGACACATGGAAATACATCTGTGCAGAGGTAAAGGTCATGAACAGTTGGGCAACTTTCTGCTTGTAACACAACTGAAATGCCTTCACTCTAGTACTCCTCCCAGTAAACCTGTAAGTGTTTTGAGACAATTACCTGGAACTCATCTGCTCATCTTTTCTACCCACGATGTCCAGCAGAGTTATTTGGGCACAGAGGGGAGCAGAGATGGTGCCACGAGAGCCTTGAAGAAAACATATTTTACTCTTGTCTGAGAGATAGCAAGGATACTGGCAAATCTACCTTAGGTGTAAATCTACAGTTATGTTTAAGAGAGGATCTGGTTTTGCACTATTAGATACAGGACAGCACATGGTTTACAAACCTACCATTGTTTCTGTTCCTGGGAGTGATCCCTCTAGCACAGCTGAAGTACCAGGCTAAGAATGCCGAGTGCCTAAATACTCCAAACTCTCAGGATAATTCATGTATGATCTGTTTGGTAAATGCTACCAAATTCCCCTGCCAAAGGACAAAGATTTCACTAGATCCAGAACAGCCTTTCTAGTATTCTGTTTACAACAGGGTACTTTCTTTAACTGTTTGCTTCTGTGCCACTGTTGAATCTGAATGGATTATATTGAGGGTTACATGTACGAATACAAATGGGCTGGCTTAAACAGAGCAATACTAATTAAATAATAATACATCAAACTGAGTCTTGTTTTGTAACATCTAGCTGTGTTAACTATCCTTCCGTATAAATAATTATCATCTTTCATTCCAAAAACATTAATAATTGACCTTTATTGCTCAGCCTTAAAATATTCACCAAGACCTGTAACACACTGCTTCCAGTCATACCTTTGAATTTATCACAAGAAGGTACAGGACTTTGGCTGCACAAACCCACAAAGGCGCTTGAGATCCCAAAGGTTTTTACTTCCCAGGTGAGACTGATCTCCTTCCCAGAAGTGTTCACAATCATGTGGCCAGCAGTGGAGTAGGCAGAAAGAATCATCTCACATGTGAAGCAAAATTGGACATCTGCATTTAGTCTTTGCCACGAACAACTACTCTCCCTTTCTTATTCCTCTAGCTGTAAAACCATAAAATATGTATTTCCTTCCCAGCTCTTTCTCAACCTCAGCTTGGCTTAAGAAACAAACCTTTTCAGCAAAAGACCATTTACAGACTGGCTAAAACTAAAATATAATTTTCTCCCTGGCCTCCAGGTACATGTTGCAGTGACACTAAGTAAGAACAGTATCTTCTGTCTCAGTTTTGTCTGGAATATAAGGCAGGATATACTAAATACATGCACAACTTGGTATGGAAATCTCTGGGTTCCTTCCAAGTCACTCTAGGCTAATCATAGCCAGACTTCATATGCAGATAGGTTCATCACGTATTTTTTAAACAACAACAACAAAAAAAATACAACACAGCTCATTTTACATTGCCTGATTGTGTTTATACTCTGAGAACCGATCGTGTCATATACATAAACATGATTTCATAAATGCTTCTTAATCTTGGACTATTCTTCTGTGTCTGGAGAGGTAATCAGTTACTAGATCAGGTTTGTTACAGGTCAGAAACCTGGACAACACCATGATACTAGGTCATATTTAGATAGCCCTTAAGAGCTGATGCATATTATTGATCGTCTAATCCAATCAGGATGGAATTTTTTCTCATACCTTCAGGCAGCTAAAAATTGTGTATCTGATATCAGCTTACAGCACAGGTTTCTCTCCTGCATGCCTATGCACCTCCAGTGGATGGGCAGCCCAAACCCAGTATCTAAGCTGGAGGTGTTGTCCCCATAGCCACCTTCAATTTTAAGTGTAGAGGAATCTATTCTATGATTCTATGTATCTGCTTAGATGTTTAGGCTAGGTTAACCCTAACTTTCATATAACTACATGAAGCTTACATGTGGATGTGAAGCACAGACATGGATGTGAAGACGAGGTGGTTTCAGTAGGGCTGCCTTCCCAGCTGACGTACTGGCAGGACAGTGATGCACTCATCCCAGGGGGAAAGTTTGGAGTCACCAGCTGCCACCAGAGGAGGTAATGAGGACACCAGGTTTGGGAATCCCAACCTAAAGCTGCCCCAGATTACGGTGTCTGCATTTTGGGTGTCCTCCACTACTGTTGAAAATTATGCAAGAAGAGATTTGTCTTTCAAGACACTGAAGCTAAGATTAACCTCTCCCACAGCTCCAGCTGAAACCCATGAAACACTGAGCTATTCCTAAAGATGAAAAGCAGCAGAGAAAAAGCCCTATATTATTTCATTCCAAAACCCACAGGCCAGGCTGGGGATCTCTTACCTTCAGTCACAGCTATGGTCAGCACCACCATCTCCCGTTGGAAATGTGGCCGCTCAGCACCTGCAGAAAACAGGCTCTCAAGTGCTAACACAGAAAGCACAACCTAAAAAAACTGTCAGAGCACCAAGCAGATCTCCCCTGGGCCTGCCCTGATGTCTGTTACCATTACAACTTAAGGCTCAGCTTCAGCATTTATCTGACAGAGAGACCATTACCCTGAGAAAATAGTTTCCTACTCCATTGACGTTATCACTTTATTGAGTTTTATATTAAGTATTTTGAAATATTTACCAGGAGGGATAGATATTATTGTATTTTTTAACTAAACAACATGGAAGGCACAGGGGAAAAGGATTTGTCTACAGCTATGGCACAAAATGGAAGGTCTGGGGTATAGCATGCTCTGCTGCACCCTGCCTAGGTGTCCCCTGGGCACATTGGTTAACTCCTCTTGCCCTGCTTTACCTCTTTTATGCTGGGATTGTGGATGTTCTCCTGGGTCCTGGTGTCCAGTGGTGAACTGCTCTGTCTCCCCACCACCGCTGCTATCGTAGAGGTAAGACAGAGGAGTAAGTGCTAGAGAAATTTCAGCTTAGTTGATAATATTTACACAATAACGTAGTAACAGCCACTCATAAAACAGCCCTCACCCCATACAGTTTACAATGTAAAGCAGACATACAAATTGGATGAAACAGCAGTAATGTAATGTTGGAAACACATGGTTCAGGGAAGCAGTTGACCAAGGCCATCAAGCCACACATGGGCAAAGTGAAGAACTGGACCCAAATGGGAATTTGACACCTCTGTCTGGCACCCTTCAGAAAACATGCCTCTCCAGCAGCTGTCTTCTGGGAACAGTTCTCGGTCCTTTGACAGTGATGCTTCTGGATCCAATATGAGCTTCATCTCGCAGACAGCCACTATCAACTGGAAAGGACTTACTTTCTCCAGGATATCCAAGGGCTATATCCATGGCGATTCCAGTCAGCTGAGCGCAGACAATAGCCACACTTATCTGAAATGCTGCAACACTGGCAGCTATAATGCACACGAAGTTAATCACTGGCATATTTGTAGACTGCCAAGTATATAATAGCGCAATAATGAATTTGTATGGCTGGGCCTATAAAAACTTTGCTTTTTATACTCAGGCATTTTAATTGACACAGAAATACATTTTAAAAGAGAAAGCAGGCTTGATGAGGTCAGCTTAAATTCCTTGGTATAATTACCAAGTCCATTGAACACAAATCTGAAATCATTTATGTTAAGTTAATAACTTATGCCTTTAGTTTATAAGCAGCACATTACATTTCAGGCAGCTCAGATCTTGGCTTTGCTAAAGTGGCTTGGCCTTTAATAAATTCCTCCCCACGTTTTTCATGTTATCGTTCCTTTACAGTCATGGTTTTCAAATGGCAGTGCAGGTACAGTGTGTTTAAATCACCATAAATTAGAATATTTCTTTTTTTTTTTTCCTAGCTGTAGCACCTTTATTGTCAGTCATCTACTCCTTTTGCAGTCACAAAAGTTATTACAGCCACAGATCGGAAATGAAAAATACACCACGTGCCGTCTGCGAATGTCCCACACCAGACTCCTCCTGGAGCAGGATCACTTTCAGAGTTTTCCAAAGGATTTCAGTCCAGGTGAGTATTTTTATCAGCTTGGTTAGAGTGACCTTCACATCTACCACCTCCATAGCTGGACAGACTGCATCCTAGGGGCATTCAACCCACAGGTTGGTACTCAGGGTGGCTCAGATTTTCCTGCATCAGACAGGAAGCCTATTAACCTGATCAAGCAGCAGGTGCCCCTGTTTATTGTAGAGGAGTCGGACTAGATGGCCTTTAAGAATCTCTTCCAACTCAAACAATTCCATGATTAAAGCTTGTAGGAAGAAAAAAAATATCCATCACCCATAGCCCAAGATGCCATTAAATGACAAGGTCACACATTTCCTAGAAGCTTGGTTACCCATCATATGATGGGTAAAGCCTCCCACTGCCTTCCGCAGTTAAACTGGAGTGAAACAGCGGTGGAGTGATGATAATAAATAACAAGGAGTTGGTTGGAAACTCAGTAAAAAAGGCTTCATTTCTGCTAAGCATTGTGGGGTGAAGCTGTGGGAGGTGCTGGCACCTGCATTCAGAAAACCTGCCTAACAAAAGCACCTTGTTTGCAGGTGGCTTTGGTTATGCCACCGGATAAAGCAGGAGTTTGTGTATTCATGCAGTGGAACGCCCAGGAAAAGCATCACCATGGACCATACTGGGATGCAGTATAGTGAGAAGTGCTTTGGGCAGCTTCCCTTCCCCCTGTCCCCTCCTACCCAGCCTCCATCATCCTGTGCGAGCTCGTCTCTCCCATGGATGTCGAAGAATCCCTGTGCACGGCAGTAAGATAAGCAGCAAATAATGCTGGGAGGAATGTGCTGAGCCAGCTGGTCCTTTGCACCCTGTAGGATGCACAGACCAAAGAGGCGTCTGCCACACATGTCACACAGATGAAGCCAACTTTGCATTCAACAACTGCACCAAACAAAAGATAAAAGCAGTTTCAGCATAATAGATCATTCAAAGGGGCTCCAAATCCATGCTTCCGCCCCTCCCTTTGTACCCTCTCTCCAGGTTGCTTAGCAAAAGCTGATTTTTATTTCCAATTAAAGGATTTCAGAGCAGCTTTTATTTATTATTTATTATTATTATTGTGTGACCACTTTGAATCACACTGCTTCATTCTCGTTCTTTAATCTAATTAAAAAAATTCTGCAACACACACAATTCTTTCATGAGAAACGCTCCTGGTTTTTTGTTTAATGTTTTGCATAGTAACACTCAGGGTTTTGGTGCATTTTTAACTGGCTTTCAGATTCACGACTGTATCCTATCTCCACCAGCTAACAGGAGAGGGGCAGAAGAAGCATAAAATCTCCTCTCTCACCATGTCCCGAGGATCTGCTTTTGTCAGAGAGATACTGATATCACAGAGGAGTCTACAGAGCCCTGTCATGTTTAATGTGCACAGGCTGACACTAAGACAGCAGCTTGAAATGCAAAGAAACACAAGTACAGTAATTGCAGCATCTTGCAGTGGCACTCACAACGCCTGACTGCCAGCCAAGAGGAATTTCCCAGGAGGATGTACAGTGAAACCTCCTTCTAGTGGGGCCAGAAACAGTGATGTTTTGTTACCGAGCAGTAATGAAGAAAATTCTTTTAATTCCATGCAACGTGAACCCTCAGATCCCAGCTCAGGGTTTGTGCTGTTTATATAAAGGATGAAATGAGCAGCACTTGTGGCATGCAATTGAGATACTGTATTAGGAAAGGGTATTTTTTTTCCAGAAGACACTAACACCGGAATCCTACCAAGTGACTTCTGGGGGCTTGGTTCTTCCATTCTGTCACTGCATTAGAAATTCCAGTGGTGCTCTCATGTGGTCTACAGAGGCACACACAGGGCTTGTCGTTCTTATGTAGCTTTTTTTTTTTTTTGAGCAAAGAGACTGCAAAAATTTGTTAACTCAGTTTCACTCCCATACAAGTGGATGAAGTAACCTGAAAAGAACTAATTTTAATAGTTTGGAGACCAAAGGCATCTGTGTCTGTTAAGAGCAGTGCACAAACAGGGAGGGAACACGTTCTCTGCCTCCAGAGCATCCCGCAGTGTGTCCAACAAGAGGAAGAAGCAGAGAGGTGTTCTAAGAAATGATGAAGAGAGGACAGTGAGTAACCCTTTTCAAGGGCAAACTTTCAATTTAGCAAGAGGTACACTGGTTCATAGAGTCATTATTGTTGGAAAAGGTCATTAAGATCGTCTAGTCCAACCATCAACCCATCACCACCTTGCCCACTAAACCTTAGAGAACTTTGTCCTCAAAGATGTTCACTGAGGAAGAGTGCTGCTGTGATGGAGATGTGCAGGGTGCAGTCCCACGGGTGAGATTTTTGGGTACAAGGCTCAGAGTCTATGGCCACCTACATCCCATTTCAGAAGAGAGGTAAGTGGGCTTGGGCATCAATGGCAAAGGCTTCAACGGCATAATGTATATATATACTTTTTCAGAAATGTTTCAGGTACAAAACTGCACCAGGAGTGCTAAATACCACAAAATTCTCACCCCCTGTAGTATAATCCAGAGTGCCAAGAATGAGGATAAATCATGGACTAGGCCCAGATGTAGGGATCGGTTACAGGAAAAAGCAGCCACGTCATCATGGGTAACCATATAAAGCTGTTCAGAGAAGCTGTGGGTGCTCCATCCCTGAAGGTGCTCAAGGCCAGGTTGGATGGGGCCCTGAACAGCCCAACCTGGTGGGTGGCAACCAGCCCATGGCAGGTGGGCTGGTCTTCAAGGTCCCTTCCAACATGAGCCATTCTATAGTTCTATGAGACATGAGCTTGTGCCTATGCTTTCATCCCACAGCAAACACAGAGCACTTTGAACTGTCTCAGTTCTTGGCAAAACAGACCCTGACACCACCTCTGTCTCAGGGGAGATCAGCTGCAATTGTCAGGAGAGAATGTAAGCCCTCTGAAACTGAGAAGTGACAATACAGTATTTGCCACAGCAGGACACATTCTTAAAGGAAAAAACTGAAAAAAAGAAATCAACTTTTTCCATTTCTACATTTTTCTTCCATAATCCTTCCACGATCAGAAGGGAGTGGGATGAATACATTGCAGCAGATTACACTGCTGTTATTTTAGGATCCATCAGAAATACTGCAATTTTCCTGAAGAACTTTGTTATCTCAAAATTGGAGCCTAATTTGGCATACTCAGAGGTTTCTGTAGATCGGATAAGCTTCAAGTAAACATTTGAGTCTTGTCAAGTACAGCTAAAATATATTCCACAGTATAAAGAAGGGTCTTTCTCAGCCTTTTGAAACTCTATTTCATATTCTGGAGAGTCCTACCAAGCCTGGGTTTCATCTCTTTAGAAATTCATTTCCAGAGGTGCACTTACAGACAGCAAGAACTGTGACAAGGTATAATTCATACCAAGATTTCTGACTTTCCAATTCCTTTTTAAGTTCAAATTTAAGTTTTATTACAGTTCATTGTGTGAAATCTTCCAAGATCTGAGCAAAATGCACGTTAACAATTTTTCTTAAACGCCAGAAGGCATCATTACAAAGTTCCTTTCATTTGACCTCTTCTATAACCCACGCCAGATGAACACCTTTGACTCCAACACCTCAAAGCAACATCCGCTTACAAAATCATTCATTTGTTCTGAAACATATGGAGTTATTTCTCCACCAGCTGCCTAAAAACATGCTAAGACAGGAGGTATGGAAGAAGCAAGGTTTTGGGGCTGCCAGCCTCTGGGCAAACTATCCAGGATCTGGCCAACGATTTAAAGCTAGCATCACAGTGTCCATGAAATTGCAGTGGTTTAAATTCTTAAAGACAGTAACCTGGGCTTGGCGTTTTACTGTTCATTTTACAATTCTGTTTATAACTTATATGACACAATCAAATGGAAAACACACGAGATGGCAGCTAACACTGACCTCAACACTGGTTTTCAAGGTGAAGTTGTCACAAAAAGGAACATGCAGATACATTTTATTCTTTATTCAGTGCTTCTCTGCAGATAGGCTTTAGTTGTTTTTATTTTTTTTTTCCAATACTAACTTGTGAAGGACAACAGGAAATAGTCCTTATTGAATTTTGTTGTGCATCTCCAAAAATTGCTTTCCTAAGTGACCACCCTGCTGCTGCCCAGGTGAAGATGCCCCCTCCACATGCTGCCCTTCAGTTCAGACAAAAGCAATTTAATCCAAATCCACTTTCATTAGGCAGGAGAGACACTCGAGCAGAGCATGATGACATCTGAAATTGCAGCTACAAGGTTTGTCAGAGACCAAGTGTCAGTGATCCATGTTTCACAGTGTCTCTTTTATGTTGCTGAACAGTGTTGTCTCTGCTTCACAGGAAGCAGAAGCACACATGACCACACTGAAACTCCTACAGTGACCAAGGCATCCCCTTGCCTCATTCGTAATCTGTAACAACACAAGTAGAAGACCCAATCTCCACTCAAACTGCTACTGCAGATATGGTTCCTAAGGTCCTTGGTTCCCCTTGAAATCTGGAAGAGAATAAATTCTGAGCTACATGGAGTGAAGAATATAGTCTAGTAAGGCTGCGCATTCAGTGTAGAGACAAGCCAATTATTTAAATAACAATGATTAAAAAAAACAACCCACGAAACACGGGACGCCTTGAATGCATTCTCAGATTTGCCTTCGTACATGTTATACTTGAATCCTTTCTAGTATCAAAGTTACAGAGTGATAACTGTTCAACTACTTAATGACCTAAGGCTTGATCCGTAGTACAATGAAGGCATTCAGACACATTCGCCAATCTGTGATAGGCCATACAACCAGCAAAAGACATATCAAATTCCTATCTTATAGGAATTATTCTTTGCTTGCTTTATAACAAATGCCATACAGAGATCCTACAAGGAATGCAGGAAAATCCTGTTTTCTCTGCATTCCCAACGCTTGAAATAATATCAGTTTTATTTTCATAGAACAGAATCATAGAATCACAAAATCATTCATGTTGGAGAAGACCATTAAGATCCTCAAGTCACACTGTCAACCCACCCCCCTTCCCATGCCCACCGACCACGTTCCTCAGTACTACACCTCCATATTTTCTGAACACCTCCAGGGACGGTGACTCCACCATCTCCCTGGGCAGCCTCTGCCTGTGCATCACCACTCTTCCTGAAAAGACATTTTTCCTAATCAGAAGTGAACCCACCAAAGTCCACGCAGACTCACCACTGAGCACTCATGTTGCTCAGTGACTTGTGGCTACTCCTCTCCTATAGCATTCCTTTCCTATATTCCATTTCCAGGACTAGCAGCCTGTGAATCATGCCAGTCAGAAGCAGGGTAACGACAAAGAGGGGAAAGCATGGTGACATTTTCTCAGCTGCTTGGTGTAAGCAAACAAACAAAATACAAAGGGAAGAAAACAGTCTTGGCACAGATGGGCTCTTTTGCATGTTGCTTTCCACACATAGAGCAATTTAATCTTGAGTCAGCACGAGTTAGCAAAGGAATGACAGGTTGTTACAATTACAAGCTGCTTTGGAAGTATTACTATCAAGTGCTGCTGCTATTTATGTTTAGTATTGTTATTGATGCTATTAACACTGCTTGTACAAGCATTTAATGTTACTGTACTGATGCAAATAACATCTGGATTAACAGTTGAGAGAACAAGATGATGCCGAACAGATTGATGGCTGAAGAAGGAGCATTTTGTGGGTCACATTTCAGGGTTACATTCCTGTGGACGTTGTGCATTCATACTACAGAAGCCAACAGGAGGCTTTTCTAAATAAACACCCCAGGATCTGTCTTGTGAAAAAGGACTTGATGCTGTGACTTATTTTTTCGTGCCTCTGCAAGCATGCAGTTGTTACAGGATCACAGTGGCAGAACTGACCACAGAAACTCTACATTTCAGTCCTTCTAAATTAGCCACAAGGAAGCATTATCCGAGGATTCAAACCAGACCTCACTTGGCATCTTGTTTGTATTATTTGTGGTCTCTGGCTTAACACCACAAGCCACCCTTTGCCCCAAACTGCTTTAATCACAGCCATACGTAAGGGCTTGGCCTGAGACACGAGCCTCGGAGTACTGAACACTGCCTGTACATAGAGGAAAAGCTGATACCTGCTCCAGAGTCACTTCAAAGTCTGAAGAGATGACAGAAAAAAAAAAAAAAAAAGGAAAAAAAAAAGGAGACTGCAATCTAGATTCTCTATGTAACAAACTCCTGTGGGACTTGAATAAATGATCGTTTAAACAGGGTTTTCACTCCAATAAAACTTCTGCATGTCACTGCCTCAGATGTATGAAGGAACATCCCATTTGCATTAGAAACATTGATTTGTTTGAGTTGAAAGAGACTTCTGAAAGTCATCTAGTCCAACCCTCCTGTAACCAACAGTGACCCCACAGCTCCATCAGATGCTCAGAGCCCTGTCCAACCTAACATTGAGTGTCTCCAAGGACAGGGCACCCACCACCTCTCTGAGCCTTCTGCTCCTCCCCCAGGAGGATGCAGGTCTGCATTGTAGCAGGCAACTGAATTCCACCCTATAGAGAGGACTCAATGCTCTATATACTGCATTCTCCGTCGAGGTGCCTGGGGCACATCAACACATCCATTTTAGACTGGAGCAGCAAAACCCCTCAACAGGTTGCATTCACACTCCTTTGGTACAGGCTCAAAGCACTTGAAGGGAATTCCTTCTCAAGTGAAGAACTATGGAAGAAACTCTTTGGGAGCACATCTCCCGAAGTCTGACTACAAATAAATCTTTAGGAGTGATTCTGGGGTAAAATCCACAAATGTCGTGGAGTTTACTGGGCTTCTGAACAAGAAAAAAGTTCTTTCACAGCTCTTCTCCTCTGGCACTGGGCTGGTCGGTGCACAGGGAGAGTTTATGCTGCCTGTAAAGACAACTAGAGTCAGAGATAGCAGAAAGTAAAGAAAATAGCACCAAACTGTGCTGTTGCCAGGTGAGTACATGACTGGTTTAGAACCAAATTTTGTTTCTACCTTGCGCTGCAACCTGCTGATGAGACGTAGACATTTCCCTACTGCACATCCCCTGGCCCAGGTTACATTTACAAACGCACATGCCACTACCTCTATTTAGAGACTGACCAAGCTCACATGTTCCCAGAAGATCATGTCCCCCGATTCCATCCAACATCACAACAGGGCTGCCTTGCCCTCCCCCAAGCCACCTAAGTACCCTTCACCCAACCACAGCACACAGGAGCTCATCCTACTCATTTAAAATTAAAAGTAAATCTCTCCTTCCTGCCTAGGAATTGCAGACTTCAGAGAAAACCTTTTCTGCATACTGTGCTTTACATTAATATCTCTTATCTTAACATGCAGATGAGGTTCATCCCAACTGGGCACAACAGCAGTCCACCGTTTTGTCTCCCATGGATTCTCATTGTGTCTGTGAGGGACATTATTTAAATTAGATCTTTAAAAGAAAATCATAAAAAGTTGAAAATACTACAATACAATACAAAAAACAGATAAAATAGAGATGCTGAATCCAAGTCACTCTTCGAGCAGGTTTGCTATGATAGCAAGAGTTAAGAAAAGGGTTCTTGAAAAATGGTATTATAATACATTTGGGTTTGTAATAACGCATTTAAATTTCTTTGTTCCTTTGGCTTAAAAATGGGAGCTGCAGTTCCAGGTAACTGCTCCGTGGTCATAGGAAGCCTGTGGGAGCTTGCAAAGAGCCCAGCTCTTTGGAGTTTAGGTGCATAACCTGAAACACAGGGCCAAATTTTGCAACTCTTCTGATCACTTCAAGTTCCATTAAGCTCCTTTATTTATGGAGCATTTATCCTGGCTGTGTTTCTAGGGAATGGAAGACTCCTCCGGAGAAAATTTTTAGAGCAATCAACATTAAAAGTTGAGCATCATGACTTCATACTGAACTGTGCCCGTGATCCAAAAGTACATGCTAAACCCTTTTATTCTCTATTGTACCTTGATTAAATTCACCTCAGCGGCAAAAGGTAAAAAATGTAATTTCCAGCTGCAGCTGCCCAACCTTTATGATATTTTATGTCTATCATTGAAATACACAGATTGACCCATTTAATCTTACATTATGGGTATTCCAATAACTCTCATCACCAGACTGGGTGACCACCTCATCAGAATTAGCTATTAAGAAAGAGAAAGTTGCTTCCTACAACATGAAACCCACAGGCAATAGAGAAAGATCCCTTATGTATTTGGGAGGAAAAAAAAAAAGACCATTTTTAGCTTCTCAGGTTTTTGAATCTGTAGCATCATTAGGCAGATCTTACCAACATCACAGAATAGTATATTCTTGGCCTGGAAAGCAAGGAGAGATGAACTGTATGGTTTTAAATAGTCACAAAGCAAGTACTGAAGCAGCCTAGTGAAACAAATAGCCCATCTCATCGTCACCCACAGCAGCTTTGGAAAAAAGCAATCTGTACAAGGTAAGTGGTTCATGCATACAAGAGTAATTCAGCACATACAACCTGTCCATTACCGATGTCCCAGCATGCAAACCCCTCTGCACAGACAAGTCTTCCCACCCAGAAGCAGCATAACTAAGTTATTTTAAGACTTGGTATCTCACTTGTATTTTAAGTTTCTTTCTCTGTTCTCAGTGTTTTCACTGTGTTTTTTTCTGCTTTCAAGTAATGTCTTCTTGTTCTTGGAGTTGCTTATTCTGGTGAAGGACACAGCCTTGTGATAAGTGAGGGCATGCCAACAGATTACCCTATAGAGTATCTGGCACTGGCATCAACTTGAGGAACAGGCTGATACCAGAGCACACCTGGCATCTACAGGAGTATCTTAACATGAAGCAGTTGCTACCCAGGGGATAAAGTCCGTATCTCAGACTGCTGTGAAATGCAGTACATGCGCTCAAGGGTCAGAAGCACTCTGGAGCACAGAGAAAGGACAAACATTTCCCTCGACTGTGTGGATAAGGGAGCCCTGGTGGGAATTTTGGAAGGGCTGTGCGCTCAGCATGCTGATTTATGAGGAGGATCTTAACCACTGAGTTCCACAGGGAAGGACTAAGAGAAGAGAATCACGTAAGAGATTACCCTGGGTGACTGTCCCCCAGTGAAACAAAGACTTTGAAAAAAATATATCTGTTAATTCTTTTTCCTCAGTCCAGTTCTCTGCAGTGGCTTTATTTTATGGCACACAAAGAAAGAGCTCCTGATTTCAGCAATGCCATTATGTGTCACTTATACTGACATAATTCATGAGACTACACTGGCTTACTCAGACCTATGGAAAAACAGTAAAAGTCCTCTAATACATAAGCATCTATCCCACTTGTGGAATATTTCCAGTGAGTAATTTTTACTCTTCTATGTAACTCAGATCACGTTATTCCCTGAGTAAATAAGTTCATCTTGAAAATCCTACATCTGTGGCAGTAGAATACACTGAAATCTGAGTGAAGTGGGTCACAGATTACATATGAGTAGTTCATATTCCAGGTGATGCACATATGGAAACTCAAACAACTGCATCAATAGATATCAATTGTTTTCACTTCTTAATCTGTTTGGGTTTTTTTTTCCTTTCTTTTTTTCAAACACCCGTGGGCAAGGACGAAGAAGGAAGTGGAAAGGCTACTCTATATCCTTTATTCCACTGATGTCTAGAAACAAAGATCTTCTGACATAGCATATTTCAATGTCCTTTGTTTAACCTTCCCCCTTGAAAGATCAGAACACAGAGTTCTTTGTTTTCTAGTGCTTTGTAGGTTAACCTACAGGTTATGCTTTGATAAATATCCAATGAGCTAAGGAAACATCAATGCTTTTCCTTAAGATGCATAGTTGCTATTTTGTCTGACATCTAATATTCTTGTTAGACATTATCTTAAGCATTTAGGAGGCCTTTCTGCCTCTGAAGCTCTGTTTGCTGTTAGTACAGCTTGCTGAAGTAACTGTTGCTGGCATTTTATCTGCTTTGCCCACTGAAGACTTCATCAGGTCCTTAGGAATTCACACTTCTGATTCTAGTCTCAGGAGCCAAGGCAGAGAGTTTCATCTCTACAAAACAATCACGTCCCTGGGGCTTGACACACACTTTAAAGCAAAAACAGAAAGCCAAAAGGAGTGATGTTGCAGTGCTCTGGAAGCAAGAGGCTGATAGTAAATGACTATCCTGGCATAACACAAATAAGCTCACGGCAAATTTCCTGTCACAGCCGTGTCCGTGCATATTATCCCTGATATACCATAGAATGTACACATTCATCCAGTCTTCGTTTCAGAATTCCACCTTGTCGAGTTCATTGGCAGTTATGGGCCCCGTACTCCTAGGTCGGGACAGTTCCCACTAGGGCTCCCTCCCAGGGAAGGCATGCCATAACGTAGACTGGAAAAGCAAAACCATTACCATCATCACTGATGACAGGTGAACAACTGGAATAGGAAGTGGTGGAACAATCTCATGCAATAACACAGAAGCAAAGGTAGTTACTGCTGTTAGGGCTGCTTGCTCTGCACACTGCACCTTGCTTCAGATCTTCACTGCTTTGAGATTGTAGAAATTCTGTCCCAGATTACAAAGTGCCCTAAGTGCTTTCCTCTCAAGAGTTGTCCCTTGAGTAACCTCTCCTTTCTGAGGTTAGCTTCACTATTTCACAAGGTCAGTTGAATTTAGATTCTTTCAATGCAGTTTCACGCGAAACTTGCAATAGTCCCCATCACCGCTAAGCAATTGGGATGAAAACATTGGGAAACAGCCACGTCTCCCTCTTTTCTCTGTGAGTACAAACTTGGCTTGAACTGACCTGTCTCTCACATGAGAGATGACAGAACCTTGTTCTGGAAAGAACAGGGAGGCAAATGACCTGTGCACATCCAAGATGGAGTACAGTCCATTCCCAAAAGGAATTAACAATCCTTGTTACATACGGGTATTGGATAAGCCCTTAAGAATCTGTATGCTTTGTTTTGCCATTCTGCCCTTGGGTAACCATTAAAGTTTGTAATCTTAATCAACCCAGGCAGCTTTCATCGCTGCTATTCAGATGCCCAGCACTGCCCAGGTCTGACTTTTGGTCATTATTTGATCTGAGTTACGACAACTGAAGGGCTGGAGAATACAGCAGGTCGAGGGGGCTGGTTTCATTGTCTGCTTTGTTACTGAAAGCAACACCCATCTCTCTCCACTCATCTCTGCCCAGCCATCAACTTCCTCTGCTTTATCATCTGCAACTGTAGGGTTCACCTGGATGTTTTCATCCTGATCAGAACAAGAGTCTGCCCCTTAACGTGGTGGCACACTTACCAGTGCCAGCACAAAGGAGGAAAACAGAAGATAGAGCACAGGATGGTGAAAGGCCAGACAGCTCTTTCAGCATTCAGTTTCAACTGCTCAGCAAACTGTACCTTTAAAGATGCTACACTCTGATAGGGCTTTTCTTTCACAAGATGTAAAAACAGAAGCCCTGACCTCTTGTGGTCATTAAAGTCTACAGAAACAACAAATTTCAATTTTCCTAATTCTTTAATCTTCTGCCCAGTTGCTTTCTACTACAAATGGTAACAATAACAGTGGGGTGTGCTGGATGCCCATCAGTCACATCTTGTTGGGATCACAAAAACCTCAACTATTAACATTTTGCTAAGCTATCTAAAAACCTTACTCAAAGACACGACAGAAAAGTAAGGCACTGCTCAGTCTAATGTATGGTCCACACGAACCTCCTTCCACAGATGTTAGCTAGAGCCACATCATCATTTTCAATTTCAGGATTGTTTTATGGACATCTAACAAACCATGTAAGTAATTCATGGCACGTCTGGGACAAGTTAAAGAAGAAATTATGTTTAAAGGATTCATACCTGCTTGAGATGCCTGGGGCTGGAAATGAATAAAATACACTCTCCTGGTTTATTGTAGAGGGTGAATGATGAATTTCTGCTTTAATGCTAAGGGATTCACTGGGACAAAGCACAAAGCTACAGTGCTGGAACATTAGGCTAATACACAATGAGGAGCCACTGTAATTTTTGAGATTAGGGATTAAGAAAATGCTTGAACTAGAGGGCTGTTGTAGAGTGCAAAGCCAGAAGGTAAAGGGAAGGTGTAAGCATCCGCACCAATGCAGGCAAATGAGTCCAAGGATTTTGTGATGTATATATTCACCAGAGTCTGCCTTCACGCTACACGCAAGAAAGGCATGGCTAAAATAGCACAGAGTATCATCTGGAGCATCTTGCTGAGCCTCCTGCAGCCAGAGCAGTCTCCTCAGGGCAAGCTCTCATCGCAGGCTATTGCTGAGATAATTATTATTTGTGACAAAGTGGAAAACTGTACTCTGTCCCTTCAGGGAGCTGGAGTGTTCCATAATGGGAAAAGCAAACACTCTGCATATACAGGAGCACTTTGTGTCAGCGCAGTGCAAACACGCTGCCTCTTCTCATCACCCCATGGCACGGGAGAGGCTGGAGCCCCAAAGAGCAACTCCAACCAGAATCCAACACCTTTGCAAACGTGTTTCCTGCAAAGGGACTCATCTCACAGGCATTGTATCTGCAGACTGTATAAGACTCAGACCCTTAGGAATACCGAGCTGGCCAAACTAGGAATCTACCAGGGGATTTGTTAGCATTTCCCATCCTGGTTTCAGCTGCACTTTGTTTTTCAAGCGGGTGTTTGTACAGCATCAACCACAAAGGGCCCTCACACTCCAGGAGCAGAATAATATTAAAAACACAAAACACAGTGACAACTACTTTAACTCCACAAAAACTGGAAACAGCCCCAATAGTACATTTCATCACAAAGCTATTAGATGACATACGCACATTCCGGAATCATCTAATTTTATATGTTTCTTGTGAAATGTATTTCCTTCCGAGTGCTTTTTCCACACAGAGCATATTTATAACCAAACCTCATTTCAGCTGTTTTTCTTTAGAATGAGCTGAATGTGCTGTTATTCAGCATTCTGTCACATCTTCCCCACCAAATGCCCAGGGTGAGGGACCAGGACATGGGCAGAGGAGGAGGAACAGGAGCCCACAGCCACACACTTGCACTTCCATGTGATGGTGGTCTTATCCATCCCCTGTGCTGCTCATTTTTCTGCACATTTGCACCATCCAGACTCCCCATGCTACTTGCAGGCCAAGCTGGCTGTACAGCCACAGAAAAATACACACATGTATTTCCTGTGCAACTTCACCTAGGGAGCCTGCTTTGGCAGGGGGATTGGACTCAATGATCTCTAGAGGTCCCTTCCAAGTAGCTGTTAAGGAGCCCTGTGGTTTACCTATGGGGAAACTGAAGTACAGAGATTGGAAAGGATGGAATGGAGGTCCCTCAAATTGCACTGTACTCTTACAAGCCTTCAGTGTAGGCCCAGGTGATGTCACTGAATGTTTAACCCTTGCAAATATGTCAGAATTATTCGCAGATGAAGCAAGGTCTTTCCTTGAATGCAGGCCTTGGCACTGGATAAACAGGTCTCTTTCTAGGGAAACTACAACAAATCTTCTCAAAGCTCTGAACACAAAAAGTACACTCCTGTGGGGCTTGTTTTTCCTGATCTCTGTTAATATTTAGCCAATGCAAGTCCCCCTGTTCATTTCCCAAAGAATTTTTCCACCATGGTGAATCACTGCAGATAAATATAAAAAGCGACTCCTCAGAGCTCCTTCAACAAGCTTTAAGCATTTGTGAAGTCCATATGACTGCCCATGAGGTACCACAACAGTCCAGAGGAGCCCTCATTAACACAAGTTACATCTCTGATTTAGCTGCTCCAGTAACATAGGTCATGTGAGGAGCTTCCACCTGCATGTCCATCACGAACTGGGATGAGATTGGGGCCACAGGCACACAACAAACACATTGCATACCCCACCAGCTGCTCTTGCAGAAGAGGAGGGCCTCATGGTTGCCTGCAGGTCCTGACAGGGGAGCAGAGCAGCAGGTATGAGTTCCTAACTGGAATATGGCTCCCAGGTTTGGGGTCCCCAGCTCAAGAAAGATTTGGAGCTGTTGGAGTGGGTCCAGGTGAGGCCACAAAGATTCTCAGAAGGGTGGGACGCCTCACAAGGAAGAGCTGAGGGAGCTTCGCTTGTTCAGTCTGGAGAAGAGAAGACTCCGGGGAGACCTCATTGCAGCCTTCCAGTACTTGAGGGGACTGACTTTTTACACCATCTGATAGTAACAGGACAAGGGGCCAAGTTTCAAGCCTGAAACCATAAAAGGCAAACATCCCATCTGTGAAGTAGAACAGGAGAGATATCCCCATACAGCCTCGCCTGTTCAGCTGATGGCTGTGACATTCTGATAGTGACAGAAGGGCAGAGCAGAAGCATCTCAGCTACTGCTCTGCAATGCAGGGCTCTCACTGGGCACTCTTTTTCTGAAACATATGATGCTCTAATGACACCACCCCAGGTTGACAAGCAGCTTAAGAACTGGCTCTACCCTCTGGACACCTGGCACATTATGCCATGCAGCAAGCAGCATGTGTTGGCTTGGGAAAATGCCATTAACACTTTGGACAGCCACCGGGCCTGATTGTTAATCCAGCTCCTTCACCTGCCCTATTGCTATTAATATCAGAAGAGAAAGGAAAAAAATCCAGGGGGAGGAATTGACTTAGCCATTGAAGCATGTTATTAGATTACTGATTCAAACCTCAGATGATGAGCCACAATAGGATAGTGTAAAATAACATTGAATTAAACCAGAGAAAGCTCGACACCATCTAATCATTACAGAATAACGATATCCAACCCTCAATCAGCTCATGTTTTCTAAGACTTAAGGATCAAAATCTATCATAATGCACAGGACAAGCCCAGGACCGTACTCTCAAGTTTGGACATTGTCACTGAGGATTTGAGCAAGTCAGGACTGTGCCACATGCTGCCAGAAAGACTCAGCTACAACAAAGTTCATCCCCAGGGAAGCTCTCCTCACATTTGGAGACAAAAGAGTTTCTCCCTAACAAAGCTCCCACAGCTGAAATGTTATTTGTTCTTCATACATGAATGTTTATCTTATTTCCGCTGTCCTTATTCTCACAGGCTTAGTTTAGTATTCAATTAGATGGTGTTGCAAGAGTATTCTAAGATGGTTTGAAATCTAAACCAGAGACAGAGGAGCTGTTAGGAACTTCCCTCATTGACACATTGGAAGATCACAAGTTTCAGTTACCTTATACGTCAACATGCAGTGTTCCTCAAGGAGGGCAGATAAGCCTTCTATTTCTAAAGAAAACCAACACTCCAACACCACATTGCTTGATCTGCAGAGAGAACTGGTTCCTGTGGGAATTCAAGGCCACTGAAAAGACAATGAGAAAAGTCCACCAGATCCAACCAGACAAAGGAAGGAAAGTGGAAGGAAGGAGGACTTACACTGTCACCTAAATGAGCCAGAGTCACAGGGCCATTGGACATCTCTGTATCTGAACCATACTGTTTTCCCACATCCTCCTCAGAAAACCTTCAAGGTCAATTTACACAGAGTCACCAAGAGATGTTACACACTGAAGTGATGAGGAACAAAGATTACATAAAAATCATCAACAGTTCTCAGACTATGAATACAGTTGCAAAGATCCCCGGCTTTTATACTTAGGTCCTCTCTGTGCTCTGTGAGAAGAAAGCTGCCCTGAACATCTATTCACAGCAGCCATAAAGCTGCTCTTGTATCACCAAAGCCACCTGTGCTTGTGCAGCCATCACAGAAGTGAGAACACCTGGTATCAAACCCTAACCAGGACCAAAGCGCAGGAGGAACAAATGCTGCAATCACCAGCACACAGACAAACCACAAGCTATTAGGAGTCTAAACTAAAATTCTACCACATACCGTGTAAAAATAAATAAAACAAAGCCCTTTTCTAATTAAATAGATGATGAAGAGGAAAGCTAACAAGCAGTGCAGCTGGGAACCCTTTGAAATAATTAGATCTACCTACTTGGCTCTAAAGTTTTTGTGGTTTTTTTTACTATCAGGAACATCAAGAAGGGTGTCAGCAAGAGACCTTCTCATTTCTTAGGGGAACAGCACTGAAGGATTTAAAATCTATTGAGAGAAGCCTGGGATTCTTTAAGTTCACTGGAGCCAAAGTAATTCACCCTGAATGCAGGCCCTGAAGGTGACTGTGGAGCTTAGAATAAGGATGTCAACATGGTGCTTTCATCGTTTGCTAGCAGAGCTGCTACTGCACATGGAGCTTGCCTTGACCATTTAATTAATAAAGGGACCCACGCAGCTGGAATTAACGTGAATTTCCAAAGCATCAAAAAGTCTAGCAAAGGATCAAGCTGATATTTTCATTTATATATATTAGCTTATTCTTGGGCATTGTTGTTCTCCTCATTCACATGATACAGCAGCCTCTTACTCACGCATGCACTCTTACATATTTCCTTTCATTTTACCTCCACAGTGCTTCTGTGTGATGGGGGCTATCACCAATTAACACTGACAATGGGAGCTGGAAGGGAATTTTAGCAAGCACAGCAGGGCTTTTTTTCTCCCCAAAATCTTTGAGGAAAGGGATTATTCCCTGCCCCCTTGCAAAAAAAGAAAAAAAAAAAATGGTGGACTCCATGCTAATGTGTTTCTCTGATCTTTTCTTTTCTTCTTGATTTTCCTCTGTCTCTTCCTTTAAAAAAAAATCATTAAAAACCAAACAGTACCAAGGAGGAACACTCAAAAACATATTCATTATAGTGCATTGGGCAGAACTGGCTTCAACAGCGCCAGCTCAATACATTCAACTCCACTCCTCAGCATTTCATGGGGTCCTACAAATTATCCCACGAGAATTCAGCTTTCATTACTACCTGCAGTCCATGTAAGTACTGCCTTTCCTTTTCTTCCTATGCCAAAGGACAAAGGTCTCAATTAATGTAATGACAAGATAATATCTGAAAACACATTGTTCCATTTATAGGCTCAAAGTTGCTGTTTCACTCCTAAATTCTCAAGCAATACGGGACTTCTGGTTAGGAAAGTCTGCAAACAGGAGTGATTAGGATTTGGAATTGACACAGATGGTCTAATCAAACATAAGACCTTGGGCTCAGTGCACACATCAGTGGATGACATTTTCTGCCTTCCATGTTCAAGAGAACAAAATAGATAATCAAATTGTCTCTTCTAGCCTTGAATCCTACTGATCCTTGTTACTAAAGGTTCATCTACTATCCTGGTTTTCATGTTTAAGCTCTGTAGATAAACATCATCAATGCCACAGCGGATCACTATTCCAGATGCTGAGGAAGTATGCGCTTTAATGATCCATGCATCTTTTACTTAGGTGGCAAAACAAATAGAAATTTCTTCCTGTGAAGTCCCTTAAACTAGGAAAGGCTAAGTCTTTAAAATTCATCTCTTATTCTCAATTAAGCACTCACTGAAGCCATTGCAAAGATTCCTTGTGATGGCCTCAATGGGTATTTAATACAGCTTTAAAGAGCAAGAAGCTGGCTCCCAACCAATGCCTTATCAAGCAGCTGCCCTTTGGATGAGAAATAAAACAGACTGTAAGCAATTATGAGTGCAGCAGAACAGATATTTTCTCAAGATCAGGAGAGCTATCTTTAGTGTCCTCACCAATTGTTTTGGTTGTTCGCGTTTAGTTTTCTCTTGGCTTCTCAGGTTCAGTTTCATTTCTCCTCCTCCAAAGCCATTAGCCAAATCCCTACTTTGAGGAGAAGCCACGTATGTGCCATGATCAGAGTTGCTATCTTCTACCACAGAGGAGCAAAATCATAGCTCATCACCCTTGTTCTACAGCCTCGTCTGGGGAGAGGGAGAAATTAAGCATCAGTAAAATGTCAGGAATTCAGAAGATCACAGATTAGCTCTGATTTATTGTGAGCTCTCCGCTGTATCTAAAAATGCTTATAAATCCTGAAGTATTGATCCCAAGTCCTGCTTCCACCAGAGCAGACCCAATGCAAATGAGGTGTCCAAGGCTTCCGAGACCTAGAGGACAAGAGATAAGCAACTTGATACTGGATCCAGAACTAAAAGGCCTGTAGAACACCCAGAAAACAGTGGGCATCTGACCTCTTACCTTTCAATGGCTTATAGCATACTGAGGAAAGATGCCTGTACTGATACCATACCCACAAATGCCTCCACAGAAATCAAAGAGGACTCACCCCTTTATTCTAATTCTGCATTGACAGAATGGAGAAGAGGGGTCTGAGTTAAGTACTAATGAGTACTAATTGAGAGAAATCTGCTGCTGCCTATAGAGATATGAACACATTGCCTTGTCTCTCTAGAGACTGCTATAAGAACTAAACCACAGGCTCTTTGGGAAGTCTGCATCTCATCTGCTCATCTTCTTCTGCCTTACAGAAAGGAATGATACTGACTTGCTGGCTACCACACTTCTCTGCAGAGGAAGCAGAGGGAATATCAGTTTCTACGATTGTCTCTACTTGGTATTAAAAATAATCAGAAGAGATTGCATGATTCATTTGTAGAATGATGGCTGGACATCAACAGGAAGCATGGTGCTGGACATGCCCTATTTTTAAAGGATTAGTGATGATGAGAAACTTGGAAAAGGAATAGGGAGGCCTAGGTTTAATGACTTTCTCTGCCTGGAGGTATTCAGTTCTAAGTCTCCCACCTCCCAGAAGAGACTCTGCCAGTCAGCCACCATTAATTAGAGACCTAGGGGTGACCATCTATGAGAGCAGCTGGGGTAACTCATAGAAATACAAACCAAATTTCTTTGAAGAAAATTGGAAAAGTCAAGGAGCAAAAATTGCACAAGAGTAGATTTAAGATGTTTAATCTACAAACTTCAGTAGATAAATATGCACTGGGTGCTCTCAAAATATGGAAGTTTGATGGAGCAATTCCTCTCCTTCAGGCACCAATTTGAGATAGTACCCAACAAAGACTGAAGTACTTCAAGAATACCAGGTACAGGCGGGATCAAATTTCTGCACTTAGATCAGGCATTAAACTGTTCCCAGCTTCTCATTCCTGCTACCTCTCACATCTCTTTGAAGATCTTTCTTGCACAGGCCATTTTCAGGCCAGAGCCACTACTGAACTGAAGTGTAATTTAAGTCTTCAGTCACTAATTCTTCCCTCTGCAACCATGAGAGAGAATGAAGGTAGGCTGATTCTCCCTCTATATAGGGGCTTATTAACCCCAGGGAACGTTTTCAGGGCTGAAGCTGAGGTGGGCATGACATTCAGCACAACAGGATCAGGCTGGAATGCAAATTACAAGATTGCAACTCAATCCCCCGAATTCAGGTAGAGATGGCCTCCAATCTCTTGACTCGGACAATGCAGTTCCCCTGTGCCCTGACCAGGAAATACCTTGCAGCTGGTTGGTTACCGCCCCAAGAAGTCTTACTAAAGTGGAAAATCAAGGAAGTTTCTGGGTAAAGCAGTACTCAGTTGACTGCCCCTGCACTATCTTTTAATAGAATCCCAGCGTCACTCGGAGTCTGAGTTAAATATTTTGGTAGCTCCACTAGCTGTTCCTCAGTATAGCATGACAAATATTTCACAGCATTCGCATGCTTTTGGTTGGAAGAAATCCCAGCTTTGTTGATACTGACTTCAGTCAACTTCAGAAGGCCTCTTAACTCTGCTTTTGGGCTTGTCAACACGCAGCGGACTGAGACACACTGTCAGCAGACAGCTCCTTCTAGAAAGCATTATTCAAGTTCAAATAGTCTCCCAGGCATTTTTTTTTAACTTCATATTGTGCAAGCTGCATGACTGTCAGAATGGAAAATCTGGTTCAGTCCTTCATTGTTCACATTTAAAGAAGATCAACCCCACATTTCTTCCCTCTTCAGCCCCAGAAGTATTGCATCCTGATCATTCAAATGGTTTCCATGCAGCAATGTAGATCCCAGCCTAACTTGGTGCTGCTGAATAATAACCATACGCAAAGAGAGATAACCACACCAGCACTTTGAGATTATTTATAAATAGAAAAAAATCCCTTCATAAGGAGTCATTTTTAATTTAATTTACCTGAAAGATCAAGTGCTGTTGCTCTTTTGCACATGGAAATCTTATGTTCCTCTTTTCGCCTGTAGTCTCCAGTTACAAAACAGCACCTCGGCTTTAATATGGACATTGACATATTTCGTTCTGTTTAATCAATGCACTCCTGGTGTTCTCAATATAGATTTCTTTAAAAATACTCCACCACTTTCGAAACAACAAAAACACCACAGGAAACAGCCCTAGTATATCCTTCAACTATCTTCCACTTTTAGACTTTACTAAAATTTCTTCTCTGAAAGAACGGTAATGCACTGGCACAGGCTGCCCAGGGAGGTGGTGGAATCACTGTCTCTGGAAGTGTTCAAGAACCATGGAGATGTGGCACAGACATGGTCAGTGGCCATAGGTTGATGATGGTTAGACTAGATGGTCTTCAAGGTCTTTTCCAACCTTAATGATTCTATGATTGTTTGATTTACAATGACCAATGATTTATAATGACCATAGTTCTATAGAAATTATAATTGCATACCTGTATTAAAAGAACCTAGAAAACTCAAGAATATTCAGAGCTCCACGATACGAGGCTTTCTACTGACAGAAAAATTCCAGGTTTTTGAAGACATTCCAGGCATAATGTGTCTGAGGAGAGAAAATAACCAAAGAAGACAACATTTTGTCCAAGAACTTAGAGAAGTCAAGAATAAAACCTTGCTTTCCCTGCCACAGCACTTGTTGCATTGTCAGAGCTCAGGATGTATATAGGGGACAGAGATATCTTTACTGAAAGGCATATACTTACCTATCAATTCATCTAACTCTATTTTTAATTAACAAAATCCAAGTGCAATTGGGCTGGAGAATGGCATGCTGGTAGAGTAAACCTACCAAACTCCAATGTATGAAAGAACACTTCATCACTAAATGTAGAAGTGAAAGAAAGAGCAAAAAGCTTGTACAAACATGCCATAACTTGGTTTATCTATCCAGCTTCTGTCATTCAGTAGCTCAGGCTGAGCTAAAGTTTGAGTATGAAATTTCATGTCAAAAAGCCACCAGTGATGTTTTACTTCGTAAGCCTGTTCAGTCCTATTTAAATATACCCAGAATAACTTGGTCTCTGCAGCATCCAGTGACAGTGAGTTCCACAGTTTCATGTATGTCACCTGGTAAAATCATTGGTCAATGTAGGTTTGGATTTTGATGCCTTCTAACTCATTCCCTCACTGTCACTTGCTTTCCAAACTGAAAAGGCCTGACCCACTAGCCTGACTGGTCCAGTCCCACCAACCAAACTGAGAGAACAGGCAAAAAAAGAGTTAAACAAAATACAGAGCTCTGAATATTATGTCTGCTTTAGATGCAAAAGCCCTCCAAGTTATTCAGTGAAAGAAAGAAAAAGAAAAAAAGGAGGAAGAAGAAAAGAAAAAGGAAAGGGAAAAAAATGTTTTAAAAAATTAAATATTGCTTGCTTTTATTGTAGGAAACCGAAGCTTCAAGTTTTTGTCCATAAACAGAAAATGAGTTTTCAGCTTGCAGTGTTTTGAAACTTCCTAATTATTTTTCATTAAACATAGTCTGGAATAAGCTGCTATGGATTTTCCCCATTCTTCATTGTCCTTTATGCCAGTTTCACTTTTGAACTCCTATTTCCCTGCCATTTCAAAAAATATCTGAAGATCAAGTGGCTGAAATTGAAAATGAAAAGGAGGGGATGAAAGAGAGAAGAGGGAAAAGGAGAAAAAAGAGGGGGCAAAAAGCTTGAAAAGGATTTCTCCAGAATGCAGAAGACAACTGATCTTTTCAGCGCTCATTGGAAATGTCCCCACCAGGCTGTGACTGCAGCTCCCAAGGCCGTGCTTGGGCAGCTCTCCCCTTTTTCCCTTTGTGTTCAATAGGAAAATGACTCACGTTGCACTGTCTGTAGATTTGGGCCATCAGCACTTCTGCCTAAGTCTTTCAGGGGCCAGAAAAAAACTTCCTTCTGTAGTGGTGCATACCTGCCAAGTCAACTCCAGATGCTAGAACAATGGGCAAATGTCCAAATAGATAAGACAACACTAACTAAAAGAAGTTTTCTCATGAAAAGATGGAGATTATTAAAGAAAAAAAATGATTAGCTGGGCAGAGCAAACCACGCTGCTACGCTGAGTGTACTGCGATATGCCACTAAGACTTGCATAAGTATGGTTAAGTTTCCTGATAAGATGATGGCAAGGGCACAGCATAAATTGTGATTACCATCAGAGCTGATCAGTCACTTCAGAAATTTCTGATTTCTGTTTCATGCCCTGGGTTGGGAAATGATACTGTGGGTAAGCTGTCCCTATACTAACAGCTCTCAGATTTCCAGTTCATTTCAGCAGGACTGTGGGACCCTAGATCCAGCCTTGAAGTCTCTTCATGGTTCTTCACACTCCATAGACCTCAGCAAGGAAAAATTTGAAATGTGCAATTTGTTATTTTCTCACAGAATACAGCTCCCCTAGCTCTCTGAGATCTGTACTGAAATGCATTTTTTGCTCCAGTGGGCTACATTATCTTTTTTTCCCATGATTTTGCTTGCCTCTGCCAATGGACATGGTTTTTCACCGTAATTGGACATGTTTTAGTGGGTAATATTGGTAGTAAGTGGACTGTTGGACTAGATGATCTTAGAGGTCTTTTCCAACCTTAATGATTCTGTGAATTACTCAGTATTCAGAGTGCACTGATGAGAGCTCTTCGTCTCAGGGCATTTCCCCTCTGATTTGGAGCCAGGAATGACCTGACATAGTCAATAAAGGTTTGGGGACAGAAACCAAACTGTAAGAAAATGGAGTGCAAGGGAAAACTTCTGGACCTCTGGGAACTTGAGAGTGATATGAAAATTCTCCTGCAGCATCTTCAGAGCCCGGACACATAGCAACAATGAGCTGCCTCCATGTACCCATGTCAGACACCATTCAGAATGTTAGAACGGTGCAAACACTGGGAGTGTTTGTAAAGTATGAATGTTTTTCCCAGGACAGGAAACAAAGACATCGAAATACTAAGGAAGCTTTTCACAAGCTTCAGGCCTAGATATCAGAGACAAGGATGATGATTAAACAAGTTACTCTTTGCTGTGATTCAGTGATCAGAGGAGAGGGTTGGGGGCCAAGCTTTCCCATTAATTCTTTTATTTACCTTTAAACAAACCCCTGATGGGATTCCTGCTCGTCACAGACATCACACACCCACATCTCCTCCTGACATCAATTCAAGGTGCAGATGTTCAGCATCTCGACCATATGGACCTTTGGTCTCTCTGGACATTAAATTAGCCAGTGCCAAAATAGGACTGATGCAGCTGACCTTCTTCAGTAGATTTTGCACCTTTGTTAGGAGAGCAATTTGAGGTGCTCACATGGGCTGCTCCAGATGTGCCAAATCCTGCAGTGATCCTCCTAAACTAACCCTGTGATAGTTGCAGTGCAGAGAGAACTGCCAGACCCAGAGCTGAAAGAGCAAATGTGTGCATCAGACAGCCTGGTGGGTGGGTTTGCAATGCAATCAGATTTTTTTTTCCTAGCATTATTTTATCTCCAAATCAATAAAGAACCCCTTTCAGAATTACACTGACAGAAGCACAGTCCTTTGCTCTGTCTGCGTGCACTCACTGTACAGGAGGAGTCTGCATTCTCTAAAGAGAGTGACAGAATCCAGCAGAACAGATATGATATGGGACACAAAATGTCACCTCTAATGTATTCTAAAACCAACAGCAAAACATTTCTGTGGGGTACAAAAAGTGTGGAGGGGAGGGGGGGAGGGAAATATTGGCAGCCAAATACAAGAACACAGTGCCCAGAAATGATGCAGGGAATTGAGCTAGGAATTGTGTGAGCCCTCTGGGAGAAAGGATGCAGATGGGGGAGGGCAGGGGGACAAACAAGAAGTTTTAGACGATTGCTTTTCGTTGGCCTAAGTAGCAATAAAAACAAATTGGGTAAGCTCCTGAGAATTGCTCTCAGATAATCAATCACAGATAACAGAATTAGGCAGAGGTACTAAGCAAATGGCAGGATGTTAATTCAAGCTGCATTTTTAACAGCCTTGGGTGAAGAACTCCCAGCAAAGTATTTCCTAGATGAAGTGTACACTGTTGAGTATTTTTTTGTAGTTTGTTTTTTGTTTTTGAATCTTTCTTTGCCATCCAACCAAATGAAGAGTACAGTCATTTCTAAAACTATTTATAACTTAGAATTCTGAACTGGATACATTCTGTTGCGTACTCACAGAGTCCCTGACTGGCTGAGGCAGGCAGGAGCTCTGGGTGCTTCTGGTCCCACTCAGAGCAGGGTGCCCAGCTCCTGGACATCTCCAAGGAGGAGTTTCCATGGCCTCTGAGTCCCTGTGCCATGGTGCATCACCTGCACAGCACTACAGTGCTACCTGGCATTCAGGGGAAGCTCCTGAGCTCTTGTTTGTGCCTGCTTCCTCTTGTCCTTCATCATCATTTTGGCCCATCATTACATTCTCTCCATTATGTCCGCGTCTATCCTGTACTGGAGGGCCTAAAACAGGACAGAGCACACCAGATGCAGCCTTGTTGGTGCTGAATAGAGGGGAAGGAACATCTTTCTTGATCTGCTGGTGATGCTATGCCTAAGTAGCTAAGAATTAGAGTAGCCTTCTTACTGGCTATGACACGATTGAACTCATAATCAACTTGGTGTCCACCAGGACTGTCAAATCCCTCCCTGCAGAGCTACTTTACAGCTGGTGCCTGGAGTTGTTTCTCTCCAGTTGCAGATCTTCACATTTCTCCTCACTGAACTCTGTGAGATTTTTGTCAGACCACCTCTCAGCCTGTCCAAGTCCCTCTGGATGGCCCTCCAGTCAATCAGCCAATCAGCCATTCCCTTCAGCTTCATGTCATATGCTACTTTACGAAGGTGCACTCTATAGAATGGCCTCAGTTGAAAAGGACCTCAAAGGTGCACTATATCATATTGTCCAGATCATTTAACAACGAAGACGGAAACTTCTCCACACACTGTCACATGTTTTGACCACACTCATCAAAATCCTTTCCTTTCCCTTGAAGATTCACTTCAAATCTCACTTTGCGTGTACATAGTGCTTTCTCAGTGGGATCCTCCTCCTGATGAGCTTCTAGCAGTGCTCCTGCACTATTACAGCTTATAAAAATGGCTGTACACATTTTAATGTTTCTTCTTCCCAGCTGGAGAAAGTCCGATCTTGAAATAAGGTTTCCCCTTGGGATTGAAAATAGTCACTCTGAATATCCAGTGTTTCTTTGTATCTCACAGCTTCCACTAGCATTTCTTTATTTCATTTGTTTGATAGACTATCCAGAGGAAAAGAATACGTGACACGAAGACAAGAAGAGCTAAAAAAATGCTGAAATCTAGGCACTTATTCAGTGACATTATCCACATAATTTGCCTGGCTCTGCTATTTAAAACTTGAGTCAAAGGGGAAGGATTGTTTTCAAAAACGGAGACTTGCACATGTATGAACTGTGCCTTCTTTCCTCAGAAGCTCTGTCTGGATCGGACAGGTCCAGCAATCTGCATAGAAATAGAGAGTAGCAATAGTGCACTTGCAAAGAAGCAAATTAAGCCGTTACAAGCACAGTCATCTCAATTCCTTGGCTTCAATGGGAGCTCTACCTGTCTATTAGAGATGTGTAAGTGCTCCTAGGCTTAATAGCCTGTTGGTGTTATCAGAATCTAAAAAAAGAGAGAGAGAGAGAGAGAGGAAGAAAAAGAAGTAAAAGGAAAAGGGAAAATGGAAAAAAGAAAGAAGGCAGAGGGAGAGGGAGAGGGAGAGGGAGAGGGAGAGGGAGAGGGAGAGGGAGAGGGAGAGGGAGAGGGAGAGGGAGAGGGAGAGGGAGAGGGAGAGGAAAAGGGAGAGGGAGAGGGAGAGAGAAAAGGAGACTGAAAAAAAGAAAAGAGAAAAAAAGAAAAAAGAAAAAAAAGGAAAAAGAAAAAAGAAAATAAAGAAAAACAAAAAAGAAAAAAGAAAAAAGAAAAAAAGAAAAAAGAAAAATATGTTTTTGGAAGCACTGACATGCAGAGAGCATTTCCATTGAATTTACTATTATGAGTGGGATATGTTAGTTTCTGAAGATTACTGGCTCCATTAAATGACACATGATTAACACTGCATGCCCTTTCTTCAGAGAAGAAACAAACAGAGCATCTGAGCTTCAAGTTATCTGTTCTTCCTGCTTGGCTTGTTATAGAAATTCCCTTTTAAGACTGAAATAGTCAAATCAAAGTAATTTTGCTGTGAAGAATGTGTGTGCTGACGAAAAAATAGGTTCTCTGTATGGTGTGTATGTAAATACAAGATCTTTAGCCTAACCTTCTGGTCCCTACTTTTGTACATATCCTGCAGTTGCTGAAAATGGGCACACTATTGTGAGTATTAACTGGAGTGGCCAAGGTAGGCCTGGGGCTTATTACTGTAATTTGGTCACCAGTCTGGTTGAGAAACCCTACACAGGGCTGTGCAGTGCAACTTCAACAGCTCTTCTTGATGCCTAGCTAGAAAATCTGTTTCAAAGGGGCTCCATGAATTGTAGGGTACAGTCAATTAACTTGAATATTAATTATCTATAATGAATGTACCCTTCTTCAGGGCTTGAAAAGAAGCAAATTACTTGGAGAGGGACTAATTAAGATGATGTAATCTTGACCATGAAGAATAATTCCTTCCTAGTGACAGAAATGATCTAATTGAAGTATCTCATTAATTAATGTCTCATGAAATTGACTGATAAAATGCCTCTATGAATGCCTCCTGAACTCGAGGCCAGCAGTGCTTTGTAGCACATACACTCCCGCTCCAGACCCTATCACTGACAATATAATTAGGCCTTAGAAGCACATTGTGCTCAGAAGGATTTATAACTCTGCAGTGTGGATAATCTACAAATGCAAAGTTAAGACAATGCAGCTTGCCTCTGCAAGAATCCTGAAGTCAATGAGCGAAACCATAAATCAGGTATAATCCAATGGATGACAAGCAAATTCCCCCTCCCGCCAGCTTTGTCAGTCTGCACCGAGAGGAAACCCACAAAGTACTAATAACCCCATACCAGGTGCTGGCAGCCCCAAATGGCTCTTAACTGCCTTATGTCCATGCTCTCTTTGCATTATTTCCTAGATAAATAGAATCAGATTCCAGGGGTTTAATTTTGCCTTTTCCACTATATTAGTGCATCTATGGATTTTACTTAATGATGCTATAAACTCCCAAAGAGTGAGAGGCAGTAGAAAGACTCTTTACCAGCTATGAGGAAGGTCTTACTGGGGAGATCATTGTGTGTGACAAGTCTTTTAACAAGACAATTTCAGTGGAGAGGCCAAAACTCATGACCTGGCTTAATGCCTAACTGCAAATGAAACCTATTCCTGAAGAGTGGGATTCCTGTAATTTGGAATCACAGGATGGGCTTGTATGGTTAATCCCTGCAGGTGAGAGGTGTTAGAATCATGGAATCATTCTGCTTGTAAAAGACCACTAAGATCGTCTACTCCAACCATCAACCCATCCCCACCATGCCCACTGACCATGTTTCTCAGTGCCACATCTCCAGGGTTCTTGAACGCCTCCAGGGATGGTGACTCCACCACCTCCCTGAACAGCCTGTGCTCTCTTTCACAGAAGAATTTTTTCCTAATATCCAACCTCCCCTGAGGTTCATCACTGGGACCTCATTGTGAAGGCAGGCTCAGATCTGTAAGTGGCCACAGCTGGATGGAAGACCTCACAATCTGTGCTGTGGTTGGCCCTGATGCAGTGATGTGCACCCTCACCCCTTGGCTACCAAGTGCCATCAGAGAAGAGTATGCTTGGAGCCTTCAGAAACAGAAACAGGAAAAGATGCTTGAAGTGCTGTTGGCTTTCAGGTGTGCAGAATATGGAAGCATCATGTGATGAGTGCCTATGAAATCTCAGGAAGGGCAGGCAGATTCAAGAGAGATGATCAGATCTTCTCTGGCGTGGCCAGACTTTTAACCTCACTTGCTTCACATTAACTTACCATAAAGTGGAAATAATAACCAGAGCTCCAAGACAGCTTTTTTGACAACCGGTAAATAGGCTAAAAATTCATTTTCATCAGCCTGGATTTATGTGCAAATTTGGGCTTTTTATGCATGCAAGACCCATAGTCTCTTCAGCTCAGGCAGGCATCTCTCAGCTTATTGTGTTGGAGTTGTTCTGCTCTGATCAGTGAACCTGCTCATAGGCACTCAGGGCACACACTTCAGGAGGAGGTCTACCCAAACCCACCCCTGTTCCCAGAAATGTTTAATTGCACAGGGTGGAATGGTGCCAAAGAGATGCAGGTTTTCTCAGGGTGAAACAGTGGATAAACATGGGTCTTTGACATCCTCTGCAAGCCATCTGAAATGGTTGCTATTTAGGAAACCTACTAGAATTTTAGCCCTTTCTTTCCTATGACCAAACAAAATCCAGGTTGGAGGGAACACTTCAAGGCATATAAAATAACATCTGGGGTTCTTTATTTTGGCCAGATAACATGAATAAAAACATGATTTAGTTTAAACCGAGTGGTATATATTTTACAAAATTGAAAAAGATAACGCATTATTTGAAAGCTTAGATAATAGCATTCTTCCAATTTTATCTGTTCTGCACTTCTGAGTCTTGAGCAAGGCCCTCTAAAACTGATGGAGGCTCCTAGGTTCCAGTGAAATACGATGAACAGTAATAAATGGTCTGTGGATGGTATAAAGGGAAATTTGAATCTCAGAGCTAACAATGATCAATTTACTACATGCCTGCGGGAGCTAAAAATCATATAAGGAAAACATAGAAACACGGCAGCCAGGCAAGGAAACGAGATGAAACTAGGCCAGTTCGAGGATGCAGTATTGTTATTTGTTTATGTCTTTTCTGTTAAAATGAATTAAATGCCCACAGCTGAAAAAAGGTTCATCTACCGGTGCCAGAGCTCCTCAGTATCTTATATTATTCCTGCACTAATTACATTTCATAAAGCTACCAAATATACCATAACTAACATTTATTGGCCAATGAAATGTTGCTGTAAGTTAATAATTACAGATATATGTAGACAATAAAAAGTGGAACATCGGCCTGGATGCAGGATGGGAAATTAAATGGAGGTCCTTGAACATTCCCTCTAGCTGCTTACACTCAAGTACAAACTCCCATAACCCCAGAGGTAGGAGGATTTCCTATTTTGCTGTCAGCACATACACTAGGCTGCTTTCAGTGTGCTCTACGCTATGCAGAAAATAAACTTCCCTTCCCTGCAACCTCAGCTCATCCCTGCCACCTCTGCAGGTTACTTGTGGATGGACTGCTGCTTTGGGACAGGTTGAGGGTAGGAAGGAGCCCTGCTGAAGCAGAGCTGCAATTCATCTTGGGAACACACTGCTAAAAGTTTTGCCACTGGCCAAAGCAGCCTCTGTAGAAATAAAAGTCAGGAGGTCACCTCCCCTCCAGTATTTCACCAGGACAAGGATGAATCTGCTTCTCAAACATCCACACAGAATTGCAGGAGTCAATGGCTGATTAGTATCATGCATTTTCTTTACTTGGCTGAACTGAGAAGAGGTTGGTTACGCGGAAAGCATAGGGAGGAATCAGCCCCCTTATAAGCCCTTTTGCCCATTGGCTGCCAGCTCACATCTTCACTCCCCCTGATTCTCACGTAGCCAGTAATCAGATACTCCGCTGTTTTTTTCACCCCGCAGTGCTTAGAGCTTTATCTGAGCTGGCCTGCTTGGGTACAGATTCTCCCTCTAAGGCTCTTACTTCCTTATGTAATGAGATTTAAAAAGACTTAAAAGAGCAGTAAGGAGATGAGGAAGGTCAAAAATGCCATTAACTATAAATAAATACTCTGTCACACTGGAGACACAGCACCACCATGGTTCAGACGGACCTTCATCTGCCTGAAGGGATAGTGTTGAGCAGGCTGTCACTCCTTGTAGGCATGTCCCTAAGGGTGGAAAGTGAAGCCTGGAAGAAGAGAGAACAATCTATGGGGTACTGATACTGTAGGATGATGCTTTCCTGAGCAGAAACTCTCAGGAATCTCTGAGAAGGAGACCAGGCTTGATTATCATGATTCCTGTGGTCTTAAACGTTTTGCGTAGAGCAGATACACACTCCTGCCACCTACTGTCTGCACAGCGTTAACAAACCCCACTGAAAGGCGATACGGCCTGATATCCAGTCAGCGAAAATGCAAAACCTCAGCTCTCTTAAATAAAATAAATATGTTGGCCGCTGACTTACATTTCTCTTCACTTATGGCATGAAGGCATTCATACCTGCTCTGTGGGGAGCTCCGTTATCCACACAGCCCATATCCTTTCACCAAAGAAACACGGAAACAATGAAGAAGGTTCCCTTCCTTTTTCATATTCTACCCCACTACTGCTGAACCAGTTAAAGTGCCTCCAAAGGCTTCCAGCAATGCACACAGGGGACATCTGAATTCATAGAATCATTAAGGCTGGAAAGACCAACAAGGCCATCTAATCCAACCATCAACACCTCTGTAAACCATGTCACTCAGTGTGATGTCTATCCTTTTTTTAAAACCTCCAGGATTGGTGACTCCACCACCTCCCTGGGCAGTCTGTTCCAAAGCCTCAGATGAGGTTCCTGAAGTGACAGGATTTCCCCTCTTGAAGACTGTTCCATGGCCTGAGAGATGTGACAGCACAAATCGTGACCTAATATTCAAACTAGGCTTTCCACCCCCTCAATTTTATCCCATTACTCCTAATTAATCCCGTTTACGGCAACTGCTCTTTCTTCCTGGCATATATAATTGCTGATTGTTGCCACAGGGCTAATTCCCTTACACATATGGTTGGTGTAAATCTGTTCTATAGGAGAATCAGAGTATTGGGAAGGTTAAGTTTTGTCTTATTTCAATTCCACGGGGAAAAAAATGCAAAACTATCTAGTAGTTGTCCTATTAGCAGTGAGAGAACAAAGAAGCCCTGGATGAGGCACTGGCATCACAGTGTAATACAGATGGCAACTCCCATCTACTCATAAACACGGCACCACTTTGGAATATCGGCATTTTCTCTTTCCAGATCCACCACAGTGCATTGACCCCAACTATTTGGAGGTTGTTTCAGTCCCATAAATGATGAAACAAGATGCTGGGCATGGGGGAATATCCTCCTGTGGATGTAAGTACATAACTCCCATTAATGTGAAGGGGAGTTATGCACATGCATTGAGCTAAGGATGTGCTCTCCAGTCTGCAGAGCACACTTGACAAGTCTGAGTAATCTGTGGTTGATTTTAGTTTTCTCCCCAGAGCTCTCGATGAAGGGAGATGCATGAGAAAGCTGGTGTACAAGGCATTAGCATCAAGGCACAAGTGAAAGAGCGCTCAATGGGATTATTAGTGCTTACGCAGCACAAGTAATGGATGGTGTCCTACAGGAATACTTCACATTCAGGAGCCATCAGCTTGGCCTCTCTTTTCAGTGTAAATCAGGAGTGGTGGCTAAAGCAAAAGGGAACAAAACTAAAATTAGAGGAAAACTTTTTTCCTTTTCCTTTTTGTGACTGGGAAATTCTGTTTATCTCTCACATCTTCATTTAACTCACGGGTAAATAGCTGTATGTGTTGGCCACATGCTCCACACACTCATACCATCTTGTGTTGAAAAATCCCCCTTTCCTTGCTTTCAATTTATGCTACACCATGCTCAGGCAGGATCTGGTCATCACTCACATGGAGAAGTGAGAAACCCACATAGCAAAGAGGGAGAGAATCACTGGAGGTGAATCCTCACCTGCGTGGGATGGGCAGTGGCAGCAGAGAATGATTGATGTGTGGAGCCTACACTGGGACTCTCAGAAAAATTAATTCATTTTCTATTCACACTCTAAGTTAATTTGGATTATTTAATCCACATTAGGCTCCTTTATGCACACTCTTATTCAGAATTAGTGTGTCCCTAATTCAGTTTACAACAAAAATCAAGCTCAGCCAAATTAATGCTATGTTATACTTGAATGAGGGTCTGTGAAGAGATTTAATGTGGTTTAATTATCCACTTTGCATATCAAAAAATGCATAAAATATCACATTAAGTTACAAAAACAATCCCTGGAGCAGGAGGGACAGGAAGGCGAATCTCCTGCTCCCACAATATGGCACTAGATGACAGCTCAACTCCTTCTCTTTAGTTCATGGAATTGGTGTTTTGGGGGAGGTGGACAGAACAGTACCTTCTTGACGCATCTCTTCGCAATTTGCACAGCAGGTGATGAGGACCCAGAAGGAAGAAAAACAGCTAAGAAAAAATGACATAGCTAAAAAAAGTCTTAAAGCCTTTGGAAGGGCCCGTCTGCATCTCCTGAAGTGTGCTGGTGATTACAGGGAACTGGAAAATGGCCAGCGTAGGGGAAGGGAAAGAAAGAGTGGAAAAGCAATTTAACTTCAGTTTCTATAAAAACACTGACATGACAAAGCTGTTTGTAAACATTTCAGAGATATCCAGGAACACTAAGCAACACTCAGTTTGGATTTTTTTAGGCCAAATCATTTCTAAACCAATCTGATGCTTTTATTTGGCAGTGTGAATAGGAGAAGAGCAATTGAGATTGTACCTCAGCTGCAGCTATTTGTATCTTTTCCTAACAAGGTGAGACAGATTAGGTGAAAGTGCTATTGAGATACGCAAAAAAAAAATATCTAGGAAAAATTAGGTATTTGTGGAGCAGTAATGAGTAGCTCACCTGCAAGAAAAAGGCAGATAACAGGAAAAAAATCTTCAAGATTCCGACTGGGATGTCACACTATACAGTATTTTCCTATGACAGCATAATCTTTATGTTTACATATACACACACATCACTGCAGAGGAAGGGGCTACTGGCACAGCAGATAACATGGGGCTGAAGTTCAAAATTATCCTGTCAAATGATGTATGTGGTCTGAAAAAGTAGAATAAATGAGCTTTTGTCCTTACAGATATCAAGATCAGAGAGGAACAACAACTGTACCACTCCAAAGTAGGAGCAACAGACTGGGTGGCAACTCTGAAGAGGACTTGAAGGTTGGAGTGAATGTGCAGCTAGATGTGAATCAACAAGGTTATGCTGAGAACAGCAAACACCATGCTGAGGCAGGCAAAGAGCACCATCATATTTAAGATGTGTGAAGAAAGCCTTCTGCTCCATTTACGGCTGTTAAAGGCTTTGCTGGAGAACTTTTCCCTGGTTTGGCCACTATATGTCAGGAGTTAGATTAATGGGAAAGAGAGCAGAGGAGATTAAAAAAATAAAAAATAAAAAACCCCAAATCCATATGATTCGTGTAGAACAAGAGCAGGGAAAACCTGAGAAAAGAATATGGAAAAAGTAGTACCACTGATGTTTGGACTAGATGATCTTAGTGGTCTTCCCAACTTTAATGATTCTATTCTCCTATGTCTCACTGTAGTTTCAAACACGTAAGAAGCAGCTGGAGATAATCTCCTTCTGATGACCATAGTGGGTATGATATGAAAACGTGCCACAGGTCCAACTAGGGGGACTTTATTTCAAATAAGAGGAAAACTTATTCAGCACAAGTTATGGTTGTCAGCAGAATATTCACCACTGGAGGATTTTAAGAACAAAATAGATTTTTGCTTGTCTTGATGGGACATATTCACTGAGGGGCAGAACAGATAACTAGTTGACCCTGCACTCTTTGTAGCACATAGAGCTTTCAGTTTTGCTCTCGTTTCTGGCAGGGCAATGTGTTTTTGGCCAGATTATTACATTTCTATTCTTAAAAGTGTTCCTGTATGTAAATATACAGAAAAAAAAAAAAAGAAAAAGTAATAATAATAATAATGCAGCTAGAAAATCTGCCTTATTATAAATCCACTGGGATGATGCTGACTTCTGAAAACAGGGGCCAATCTGCCCTGCTATAGATGGAGATAATGTAGCTAAAGGTCCTCCAAGTCTTTTTGTATATCTGCAGTCATCATAAAAGAAAAACTTTGCGACGTAAACAATTGCCAGGTATTAGTCACTAAGCCTCATTTCCTGGGAGACTGAACAAATATAGTTCCTATAAAAATTTTACCCTTTTCAGCAAAGCAAAAAGAGTTCCAAGACCACAGGAGCACACAGTAGTAACCTAGTGTCAGCATCGCTTTAGCACTAAACCTGCATCCAACTGCTTCTTACTCAAAGGACAAAAACAAAATGTGTGTAAACACAATGAAAGGAGGATTGTTTATGTGCTACCCCCAAATCAGCAACCATGAACTCTGGCTGATTTTGCTCATCATCCATTAAGGGAAATGGCTATAGGTCATCTCTGTGATTACCTAACACTCAGGAGAAGCAATAAAGCTCAGCTGGAGGTGTCACACTGCAGAAAAAAAGTAAAGCAAGCCCAACTCTTGGTTTTGTTTTTCACTACATTACTTCAGTTAACATAGTGCACTGTTAACATTAACTCCTGGCCATATATTGCTTTATAGATAGACAATCGATAGTGTGACTGAAATATGATTTTGTTAAAACGTCTAGGGGGCTGTATGCATTTAGCTTTCACACTATTTTCAGAAAATGAACATCAATATAAAAATAATGAGCCTCGTAAAATAAAGGCTAGTTCATGTGGCTGAGCTGGCTTTTAAGAAAGGGGGCTGATTTATACTAAAGGCATCACAAAGGAAACAGCTTAGAACAACATTCAGCATCTCTTTCAACCCCAATCGAAGGACGTTCAAGGCCAGCACTGAAACACAGCTTGCCTTTGCTCACTAGGGCATGCACTGGGATGGCAGTGCTTGGCAGAAATTCTTGGACACGCCAGCAAGAGGAAACTGCAGCAGGGCTTTAGACATGAATACAAAATCACCTCAAATTTGGAGATCATCATCATAAGCCACAGGACTCGTTTTTGTAGTCAAGCTGCTTCTGCTAACAGAAGAACTCGAGATGTTAAGCACAGTCCATCCTGGTGACTGTAGGGCCACCGAAGAGGACAGGGACATCACAGGAATGTAAGGGTACTAGTGCTGGTGCTGGCAGGGAATGCCCTTCTCCCCCTCAGTGAATCAGAGCCTTGCACACTCCTGTCTTATCATCTGCTGTTTCTGTCCAGGTTTCCTTGGGATGAAAATCTTGGGGGTAAGTACTGAAATGGGAAAAATAGACAAATTCCATCTCTTTGACAACCAAATGATGAAACATGAGAACTTCGCATGCTGCACTTCAAAAATGAGTGTAGTTGTGGGAGTACCACATGTACGAGACATGTCTGTGCTAAATAGTGCAAGACAGGAGCTACACATCAAAATCAAGAAGAATTAGGACATGTACATTGAAAATGATGCCCTCCCCTTTCCCATCCCCATATTTGGCAGGATTTCCTAGTACTACATTTTTCTGAACCCTCTGAAACTTTTTGCAGTGCTTCAGAAAGTAATGTTGAAAGAGAAGCCTGTGAAACAGCTGGATGACAGTATCCTGGATCTAAGCTGATGGAGGACAGTTCACTTTGAGATCAGATCCCTTTTAACTCAGCTAAAGTAAGTCTTCCTCACTCCTCCAGCATTTTTACTGAGTGTCTTCATTCAGGAGTGAAGGTACCAAATCTCCTCACCAAGCTGTGGACAATCTTCTACTTCCTACTCACGGGACCTTACAGAGGCTGGGATGTCTCCAAGGAAAAGATGATAAAGTGCAAAACTTAGATTTGACATTTCCAAGCTATACCTGTAGTGGTCAGTTATCACAGAATCATAGAAGGGTCTGGATTGAAAAGAACCACAAAGATCATCTGGTTGAAACTCCCCTGCCATGGGCAGGATCTCCAACCAATAGACCAGGCTGCCCAGAGCCACATCCAGAACAGCAGGAAGCATCACAAGAAACTCTGCTCGGGACTAGGTCTAAATAAGTATCAGCCCATCAGGGTTCCTCTTACTCTGAAAATTAGGATTAAACATGCACATACATAGGCAACAAGCAAAAAATGCTTTAGATCAGAAGAGCTTGAAGCAAACTGATTATGTCTCATACATTACTGAACTTCACCTGAGCTTGGATTTCTTTTTCCTTTTATGTGTGTGTCTCTAATACGAAATTCTGAAAGCTCTCATTTTGTTTCCAACCCAACAAAACATGAAGTGTTGTTCTGAAACATTGTTCCAAGGTACTAACTAGGGATTTGCATAGATGGAACCACTTGCCACCCCAGTCAGGCAGGAGGAGATTATTAAAACCCATTTCTTTCTGTAGGTGTTGTACAGTACCAGCTGGCTTCTGCCTGCCTCAGGGAAAGTCCTTTCATCTATCACATGTTGTGTTATGGGTGGATTATGTCATATCAAATCCAATTACCTCACGTCATGTCAGTTCTGACATAATGCAACAGAACATACTTGTGAGGTGCAGATCGATGTAGCAGGAAGCATCCAAAATGTTTAAAAGATGCTGCACTGACTGCACCCATGGGCTGGTTCTGAGCACTAAATTATCCTTTGGCAGCTGTTGTATCTTCGTCCTTTGCAAGAGCGAACTCCTGCCTCACTGCCCATGTCTAAGTATTCTTTGCATAGACTCAGATAATGTTCTGTGATTATACTTTTCATTTTGATGTAAGATGCAGGTAAGTCAGTCTAATATTGACCAGACAAAGTTTCATGTCAACATCTCCTCCAAATGATGTGTTATGAGACATGGATAGGGCTTGAGTGCAATACAAAAGAGGTTGACCTACATGGCCTGTGGAATGGTCCTGCCTTGAGAATGAAGAGAATCTGGATGGATTTGGGGAAAGGAGAGAAAACATCAGGACTGAGTAATCAAACATCATCTCCAAATCCATTTGGAGAAGAATTCTTCGCAGCAGAAGTCGCACTCCCACTTCAGAATGGTCAGTGTATTGTACAGCACAGACACAGTGGAAACAGCAATGGGTGCCGATGCAGTAACAGAGGGAGACTGCAGAAAAGTTAGCACAAGCTGGAGCAAGCATAGGAACACAGGCATGCACATCTCCTTCAGAAAGCAACACAAGCAACAGCCCAGAACCCGGCTGAGTATGGGAGGCTGGCCTGACTGTTTAATATTTGTTTACATGTTTCTTTTCTTTTTTTCACTTGTCTCGGAAAGGCAAGCTCTCAGGCAAGGAATTTAATCACTATCCTCTCTTATTTAAGAGTGTGGCTGAGAGCAACTCCTGAGAGGATGACAGGACTGCTATCCTTCCCTGCTGTGAGCAGAGGGAATGGCTTCCCTTTAATCCTCAGTCCTGCTACTCTGTAATGTGTTCTCCAACAGCTGCACAGTGACTGTGAACATGAGGCATTGCAGCTCTCTTCGTGCACCTCTTCCAGCTCAAAACTTACCTTTTTTACCAGATCTGAAGTTAGGCACTCTCTGTGCCCTTTCCCCCCACAAAAAGGTGTTAAATGAACAGGACTGTACAGACCTCAGCCTGGTTCCAGTACGATCTGATTCAACATACATCTTCCACTTTTCCCCTGTTACCTCTGGGAACTGGGGCCAGGGTATATGTTCCTTACTGCTTCTAAGCTGGCAGATGTCAATAGACCCAGGTCCTGGAGCTGTAAAGGATATTTGTGATCTTCATGCTAAGAACTAAAGGATCAGCTATGGGGAATTTTAGTGGTAGGAGAGTAATGCTCAAGGTAGGAGCGGGCTAGAAAAAGGCATACACCATTTTGGAATAATCACAGGAAACTTTATCCCCCATACCCTTGGCATTTTCTTTCAATGGTCTTTAATACACCAGAACTTCTGGCTTTCTTCTGTTTTGTTCCAGGACCAGAGATGACCTGCTGGCTCAGTCCCATTATCCTCATCAACAATTCCCACAGAAGTAAGTCTAAAATTTCTGAAGGCTGCTCTGTTGTTGTAGAGAGCTGAGAACAGAGCTCACAGGTGGGACAATCTTTGCCATGGAGATTCTCCCTCCCAAGCCAGCAAACTTTTCTATGCTTGGCATGCCTTACACATCCTATAAATTCCCTGTGGCAGGAGATACAACTTGGTGTGTTTATGCCATGTGTAACACAACATGGCCCCATTTCTCCTCATTTATTTTGTAACGTGACTATTAAGTAACAATGTTATCATCTTTTACTGATAACAGAACCAGGGTGATGAGGATTTTGGCACAGGATGAGCCATGTGTGCTGAGAGAATTTCATTACATCCCTGATATTTCAATCAATCTACAAATTGCCAGCTGGAGAAATGTGATCATACTGAAAAATTGGATCCTTACCAAAGAGATCAAGTCTCCTTCCTATATCATATATATCTTATAAACTCATGCCCTGTTCCAGCTGTTTTACAACCTTTTGAGAGTGAGCTAAGGCTTCCATTAAGGACTCAGCCCTGTTATCAAACACCATCCTCAATGGTCAATGCTACTGAGTAAAATCTGACTAGACAGAAGAAAAACCATGCAGTGATGCCACCGTGCAAATGCTGATTACAGTGATACCTCCCATGGGTTCAACAAAGGCACCTGAAGTTTCTGCTATATGACATATATCAGGTCCTACATGCCATGCACAGTCATTTTATGAAGCTGCACAACAGGGATCTCCTAAAGAGGAAGAGTGAGCATGGGACTATGCCTGAAAGAATTAAGGCACTTTGTACTGGTTGTACTGGTTTCTGACCCTTTCAATTATTCTTCAAGATGCCTGTCTGTCCTCACTATCCATACAGGGACACAAGGAAAAAGTCTGAATGTAGAGGTTCGCATGACTTGATATCCCATAAGTTGTGTCCTGTGTGCCATACAACGGATTTTTGCAGCTCTGGGGATCAGGCTGCCAAATCAGAGGCATTTACAGGAGATGATGATCTGGAAGCAGAGCTTGTGAGAGGTGGATACAGGTTGCAGCTGATCTAGGGATAATAGTGAGAATACAGTAAAATCCAGAAGATATACAGATTTGGCCTGATATCCCAAACTCATCTGAACTTGTTAATCTTCTGCATTTCCACTATCACTTATGATAAAAGGGAGCCATGAATTAGATGGAATAGTTTTACACACCTTTCAGTAGCAAAAGTGACTGTAATTTACGGAGTCTTTTTTTCTAGTTGAACATTGAGCAGCGAGACTATGGGGCTTTGACAGGTTCCATATAACATTAAAGCAAACAGTGAGATAATAGAAATCACATTTAACTGCCAATGAAGAAGAGAAAAGCCCAGCAGTTCTTATCTCAGCTTTATTAGTCCCTGTGCAATGCTGTTAGCTTTTACTGTTGTTGACGCACCAAATATCCAGTTCCATAATTTGTGCTGCATTACTTGTCACACAGATGGGAACGTGAGAAGAATCTAGGTGCATCTGAAGAGCAAAAATTAAAACAACTGGTGAGAGAGAACATCACAGCTCAAAAGTTATTCCCTTGCATTAGAGCTGCACTCCCAACCTACCAAGAAAATCCTAGAGCTGTATCACAACACCCTTTCCTAGCAAGAAGCCTCCAAGGTCCTGCATTCAACATGCCCTACAAAATATATGAAAAATATATGTGAAAAAGAAACGAAATATCCTCCATGAAGCACTAGATGATCTATCACAGAGTCAGAAGCCGTAGGTGAACCATTGAAAGTGTTGTGCTAAACAGTCCTGAGAAATGGGTCTTGTTAGGTTCGGCATAGCACCCCAATAATTCCAGCATCCCAAGAATTCCGGCTGGAACCCAAAGCTGTTGAATGGCCCTGCACATATCAGACCAGGCTGTTCTGGTCAAAGATAAAAATAAACCAGGAAAACATAGATGGGTAAAAAGAAAGGGGCAAAACATCTGAAACCACAAGATGACACAGTCTTCTCTCTCTACAGCAACAGTACCACTACAACAACTGGAAAAAATGTTGAGCCCCCACGTAACAGAATCAGTCAAACTCATCAGAGTGATCAGCAGGTTACTGGAATAAAGACAATCCTGCACAGCTGAGACTGGCCTAGCACCTTTCCAGAAGGTCTCCTTTAACCACCACAGCACCTGGCTTAGTTCAAACAGCAATCTTGCTGATGGTCTCCTGAGGTGTCCCAGCTGATAGACTCATTTCCATTTAGATGCCAGAGCATCAAAACATCTATAAACTTCATAATCTTGATCATCTTCAGCCCAGGGAGCCAGAGACAATTGTGCTTCCATTCAACCGAGAAAAATACTTGAAATGTCAACATGAGTAAAAACACCTAACTCTTTAAAATCCCAGCTGATGGCAGCTGTCATGTTTCAAACATGATCACTCTGTGTTTAGCAGTGAGAGGTTGAAAGGTATATTTTTTGATTTAGGAACAACTGGAAGTGCTTAAGCACTGAAACAAGCAGCTTTTAATTTCATACACACAGGAGATGAAACAGTAAACAAAGACTGCTAAGGGACGCGATTGAAAGCCCTGGTCATCTCAAGAAGCTCCAATACCTTCCTGTGACAGCAGGGAGTTGGAACTAGATGATCTTTAAGCTCCCCTTCAACCCAAGCCATTCTATGATCTATGAAATCACAGCATTATATCTATATTTTATCAATAAAAATATTCCTGCTTCTCCTAAGATTCAAAGCAGTTGCATCATTGCATCTCATGACATGCCACACCAGACATTAAAATAAAGGTGGCTAAAGGTGTTTGAAGCTTAATGAGACCATGATGCTTGAAGCCCAGAGCCTCCCAGCTAACTAGGGATCCTTCCACACAGTACCCTCAGCTAAACAAAATCCCACTAATATCTCTCCTTTATTTACAAATAGAGCAGCTATATATCTAGCAGTGAAAGGGCCAGGGTTTGAACCCTGAACATGCATTTTCACCATGGAGTCTTCTTGTCTGCCTGGCTCCCCAATAACTGCAGATGCCACAACCCAACCAGTTCTGCTAGATTTTGAGACTTGATGCCCCACAGCAGGATCATGGTTAGCAAAGAGTGCAGTGCAAGTCATTATATACATCAGAGTACAGCCCTGGCATGTGATCTTAGGGAGCTTTTCCAAACTGCCAGAGAAACTCTTAGAAGCCCAAAGAATCAATCTGCACAGCATCTACATGTATATTTTTGGTACCAAATAAAAGGTCTGATTTGCAACGGAGTAGAGCTGCCTCAGCTCTCATTTGTGTTCAAGGTCTTTGTTGCAGGGGTGCTCAAAGGGCTGATTTCTCTCTCCAAGCTTACAATATTGGCTGTTTAGTTTTAGAAGTTTGTTTTCAGTAGAGGGGGCTGCATCAACATAAGGCAGCTTTTCCATACCTCAGCATCTCTTTTTTCTACCTCTACAGCTGGGCCAGAGTGCAACTTATCATTTAGCGTTGCGCCTAGGCATTTAGAACAGTTACCTCCAGGTTAGCAGGAGTGTACCAGCTCCGTATCGATCCTTTGTCATATATCGTGCACATGGATCTGAGGCTGGTTAGGAACCATTTCCTCTAAAAGTCAATATTTATTCATTAACAACCTTTTAGCTGGTTAATTGAAAGTGACAGGATGCATTTTTGCCTAACAGATTGCATTTTACTGAGTAATTTCTAATTTACGGTAAATATGATTGAAAATAAAAGTTCATTTCTGGTATCAGTTTAAAAATGTTTGTGCTTCCAACAATTGTACCATGGGGAACTGCTTGGCACTGACTGACTTGCATGACTGTGTGTATGTGCATGTTTTCTGAACTGCAGTAACTTAGCTGAGTTTGTCTCTTAATTCTGAGTATCAGAGCAAAGGGACCTTGCGGAGAAGGTGACGGTAAATTGTGTTAAAGACTGATTATTCTGCTGTTTCACCTTCTGGCTCCTTTTTAAGCAAGATTAGTTGTTTTTCCCTCTCCCTCCCCTTAGCATTGCATATACATTTGAAAACCTAAGCACCTAGGGGTTAATATGCTCCAGATAATAGTATAACAAAGATTTAAAAAACAAGTCAGACGCAGAGAACTCTGAACAACACTACTCGCATTGTGGAAACACTTATAAATGGGCACAGAAAGGAATAATAGGTGCAAAGAGGTTTTATTGCCTCAGTAACAAAAGCACTCAGCTTGTTAGCATGCTGAGCTCCTGCCTTCCCCTGGGCTCCTCTCACTCTTACAGGTGAAGAGCACGATCCTTTTTGCTTGAAATGTGGATTACGGAGCAGAGGAGAGACTGAAGCTTCCCAAACTGTACTCCTGGCTCAGCCAGGGTGTGGGAGCTGCTCTAGAGGGTGACACCATGAAAGCACCCCTATTTTATTGTTGTCCACCAAGACTACACTCAGTGTGCTCAACAGAGCACATAAATAAATAGGTAAGGAACAGTTTTGAATGTCAAATGGAATATTTCTCGTTTATGTATCAAAGAAAAATGAAGTGTCCAGAGCTCCAACTCAGGAACCAAACCCACAGAGGAGACCGGCACCAGACCTGAGCCTGCTTGCTGCCCAGCTCAATGAGGGGGTAGGCAGGGTGCAGCCCCTCTACCCTAATTTCAATATCCAAAAGTCAGACGTCTGAGACCTGCTCACCCTCAGCCTCTTTTATAGCCAATGGGGAGATAGGAAGTGATCTCATCGTAAAATAAGCGTCTGGGAGAGGTCAGAAGAACTGCCCTCTAGAAAGGGCCATTTTTCTCCACTGAGAAAATGTAAATGGATCCTGCAGTGATTGTTCCACCGAACATAAAAGAAATGTGTAATCACCATGCTTTAAACTTAAGCACCTCTAAACTTCTCTATTGAAAGCATATCTAAAGCAGAGTGAATGACTCCTATTTTTAATTGATCATTTATCCCACTGAAATCCTTTGAACCTGACCATAAATTCTTTAGACAGCAACCCTATGAGGTTGAGCTGCAGGGGTAGATGCTGTATCCAGCTGATGGAGGGCGTGGACGTAGCTCTGATTACAGGTAGTTAGCAAATCGGCACTACAAGATTAAACTTTTTACTGAGCTACTCCTCAGAGCCATGATTTTGGATATTCACAGGTATGGATAATAAACTATGTAGATATCCATGCTCAACATTTAAGTACCAAGCAGAACTGTTTTGCAGTTTAATTAGTGACTACTTAGTGGATGGCAGGGAGGGTGTAACGTAATTGCCTTAGCCTTAACATACCAACAGAGATTGCTCAGGAATTGCATTTTGGCTGTTTTGCCCATGCTAAAACTGAAAGCATGGGCATACCAGGGGACCCAAGGGGGTTAGTGCTTGCCCCCTGCTTTCTGTCCAGTTTTGTAGGAGCTCCCTTTCTTCCAAGGGAAAGAACCACAGGTGGGAGGTTGTGCTACACAAATCGTAGGAGTATTTTCCCCATCTATATCCATACCCATAATGTGGCCATTAAAATCAGCAATGTTCCATAACTAGTATTTTCCATAGAACAGTCCTAAAACAAGGTAACATTTATCAACCAGTTTCTTCTATATTAATCCAGTTCCTACCAGATTCCAACAGAAGCCTTCATGACTTTGTGGGCATTTTCTCAATAAGCAAATCTTTAAAATTCAATATAAGATTTTTTGGACCAGTGCTTGATTTCCTAATTAATTTATTTTAAAAAGTATCTTTCAGTTCAAGGTATGGGTTTACCAACTCATTCAGTCTCTTCCAGCAGTAGAAATGAAAAAAAATCAGTTGTTGTAACTATAATCCACGTGCAGCCACAGATATTACTTGCAGTAGAGTTCATTTCATGTTCACCCTTCATCAAAGAGAAATATCCACCAAGGCGCTGTTATCAAAGAGTGCAGGAAAGAGATAGGAGCTCTTTTCTTGGTATTTTGGGGCCTTACAGCCACACTTCTAGGCAGAAGAAGGAGATGAAGTAACAGCATGTCATACCTTCAGCACAGCTCTCTCAGGAAATTCAACAGTGGGCAGGAACTTATCAGTGGTTTATCCCAAAATTGTCATGGACAATACACAAAAGTGTCCCCTCCAGGCAGCAAGGGACACATGTCAGCTTTGGGGCATGAAATTAGTGCGTTAGCATTGTGTTCATTGTAGGAAAGTTGGAGATGGGCTAAGAAATCCTTCCCCCATTCCGGTCATCCCACCCTCTCAATTCAGCATAAGACATTAGCTGAAAAAATACTGGGACAGTAAGAGGGATAAATATGTGTGTCCTGTAACTGAGTTATAAGTAGGTTTCCACAACTCTTGCTTCAGTAATGACAAGTCTCATTTCAGCATTTTGCTTCCTGAACAATCCCCCTGAAATCCCTGTAATGCTGACAGTATAAGGTCCTACATGGACTAATAACCTTATTCAAGGACATCGGTAGCTTAAATATCTCATCTAGTATCTTTTACAGATCAGGAGACAAGAAATGCCATCCTTCCAGCATGACACAATGGGGAGGAGTGCATTATGTTAAAACAGCACATTGGACTCAGTGGAGAGCAGTATCACTGCCAAGTATCACAGCTCAGCCTGGAGACAGATCACTTTTGTTTTAAATCTCTCTGGCTACACTTCCTTTGGGATGATGCAATCCTCAAAGCAAATTAACATACATAGGAATCTCCATTGCATTGGAATGTGTCATTAGAAATAACTTTTTTTAATAGTGTTCTACCAGGGCTATGACAGAGTTAGCAAGTCATCTGAATACAGAGATGTTGCTACCCTGCAGAAGCTTCAGCAGTGCCAGAAACTCAGACCCTGTGAACAGTCTTTAGACTCTGTTGTTCTTTAAATGTCCTCAAAACAAAAGTAGAAAAAGATAGAGCATTGAAAAAAATATGTGTTGATTGAAAACGAATCTGAATGGAAGGTTACTCTTATTTTTCCCCTGCTTACATTTGTCCTGCAGTACATTTATAGCATAAGAAGGATTTAACTCCATGGCCTTTAAAGAGGTTTGAAGACGTGATTTTTTTTGTTCCTGGAAATCCTTACCTCTCCTCTGTTCCATTGTTACAGAAGAAACCAGAGATGATAATCTGCTTAGGCCTCTGGTGCGGGATTCAGCAGACCAGAGTTCAGGTCTCACTCTTCTACACGTGTTCTGGGTCACCTTTGCAAGTGACTTCCTCTTTAAGGCTGCTTTCAACAGGAGAATCTCTCTGAAGACCTGAGCTTCATCTGATGCCTCAGTTGCTCATATCCCAGTGCCTTCAAGGAATCATTGAAGCATAGAATGGCTGGAGTTGGAAGGGACCTCAAAGGTCACCTAGTTCCAATCCCCTGCTATGGGCAGGGTTACCAACCACTACATCAGACACTAGAGCAGGGTGCCCAGGGCCCCATCCAACCTGGTCTTGAACACCTACTGGGTAGAGTCATCCACAACTTATCCGGGCAGCTTGTACCAGGGCCTCACCAGCTTCAACTTTCTGTGGCTGCAATAAGTATAATTACATCACAGTGGGGAAAAAACAATGGGGAAAAAATTATGGCACTCAGTAGAAATCTCAGCCATCAGGTGAGAAGTAACCCAATGGAGATGCTAGTGGCTGATATAGACTTTGAAAGCATCAGCATGAAGTAAAAAGTAGATGTGAGTTTTCAGCTCATGCCTCTGGTTTGTGCCTAATAGACTCTCTCCAGAGTTTCCTTAAACAGGATGAACTACTTCCCAGCAAGTGGCCAAAATTGTCCTTTTTCCTCCTGATATTGATTACTCTCTCTAGAGTTAGGAGAGGAGTCATTGTATCCAAAAGAAATTAGATGGAAGTGGGAATGCATTGGCAACAGAGTTGTAAGAAATCAGGAAAATCTGCCTGAGGAAACAATCTGGCTTCTATCCATTCTTAGGAAGGTCATCAAGATTAGGAGTCTTGGGAGAGCTTCGTTAAAGTCAGTAGAAAAACATTACAAGTGGGGAAATTAATTTGGGCTGCAACAAATTAAACATGCATCAAAGTCATTCAAGAAGGCACCAAGAGGAAGATGCAGGCATGATGCACCCTGGATGCAGGGGTGTAAGAAATCAAGGTCAGGAAGATCCCTATCATGTGGAGTAATGAGGAGCACCCTCACTGCAGATCAGCAGCCAGGGGAACAAAGCCGTGTGGACCAGGTGTGCATTGTTAGACTGGACAACAAGGGTCAGGACCAGCTGCAAACTGATCTTGCTAAGATGTGAAAAGCATCTGTAGAATGCAAATTTCTCTCCCAGAGTGGGTTGTTTGGAAGCAAAGCTGCAGCAAGTTGGTCACAATATGAGTCTTACAAAGGGCACTGATGAGCATTCACAGTGAAATCTCTGCTGGAGAGGTTATGGCTGGATATTAGGAAAAAGTTATTTTCCAAGAGAGTGGTAATGCACTGGCATGGGCTGCCCGGGGAGGTGGTGGACTCACCATACCTCATCACCCTGCAGGTGTTCAAAAATTGTGGAGATGTGGCACTGAGATGTCCCACATGATTAGTGGGAATGGTGGGATGGGTTGGGCATGGGCTTGGTGGTCTCAGTGGTCTTTTCCAGACTTAATAATTTTCTGATTCTGTGACACCTCAGAACCCACAGAAGGGTCTTAAGTAAAATTCTTGCAGATCCAAGTCAAATGTCTTACATATATTATTGCTCAGTTAACAGCAGTTGGTATCCACATATCTTTTTCTTTTTTTCTAGCATCTGTAGCTTGAGAAACTCCCCCTTCCAAAGTTTCACTGATGGGTATCTGTTCTGGGAATAGCTTGGTTTTGAAAGATGGGTGTTTTCTGAGTGGAAATTTCTTTGGAAGGTTCCCACTCATAACGAAAATGGAGAAAGGGAGAAGAAACTGCAATTTCATTGTGTAGATCCACTGTGTGCCTTCAAAGAGAACCCATGAAGGGGTATCCTTCTCCTGAGTTTTCACTGCACAAAGTGATCTAGGACTGAAACCTCGGATCAGTGCCCCACTGTGCATTATTAAGGCCTCATTTCAGCTAGATTTCAGCTTTCCTGCCTAAACCTATGGCAGCTTCATTGTCCTTAGTGGAACTTAAAGCAGTGAAATATAAGAATAGAAAACGACATGTTCCTGAGTCTTTGATTTGCTCCTGACCATTTCCGTACGGTACTATCAGTTATAAATAGAATTTTCCTACCAGAAAATAACAAAAAGGCCTCTCCTCCCTAAGCAGGGCAGGAGAAGATCTTCTGCTCACCTTAGGGCAGGAGCAGAGTGGCATAGGGTGACTGACACCAGTCAAGCTGTGAGCCACGGCCCTATGATGGTCTTAAAAAAGGCACAGGTCCCTTCTTTTCCTCTTTGTCATTTCTAGAACTACCTAAAAGGAGCTTGACACCAAAGGGGTGTGAGGCAGCACGTCAGAATGGAGTCTAATTTAGAACAATTGGGGTCTGATTTCTGCACATTCAGAAAATAAAGAAAATAAATAAATAAATAAAACAAACGAAGAAGAGGGGCTGATCTCAGCTTGTTAGAGTTTATAATTACTGTAAGTCACCTGCACCCATTGCAGTACTGGGAAAGCACTAGCATCTCACAGCCCTCTCCACCGCTCATTGGGATCACACAGCTCTGCCACCCTGCATTTCCAGATCCACATAGCCAGAAATGAAAAGTGGCACAACATGAAGGTCTCCACATGCATCTCAGACTTGATGGCTTCTTCTAAAGAGATGCCAGCACTCCGCGTGGTCAACTCAGTTACTTCTTCAAATGCTTTTTGTACATCTTCACCACCCATACACATGGAAAATGGTGCCTGTAGCATGCAGTTAGGAAAAGCACTAAAATCCCTTCCTTTCAAAGGATCTACAAGGGGCAGGAGGCTCTGCCCTATTCTTTGTAGGACATCCAGAAATTCAAGCTGTACAGTGCTGGGGGGGAATGTTTTCTTACATGGTTCCTCCTTGCAAAGCTGCTGCAATGCTACAGGGTGATAAGGGAGATGAAAACAGAGGTACCTTTGTTTAAAAAAGGGAACAAACAAGGAAAAATGTTTTCAAAAGTAAATACTGTCATGAAAGAGGAACATAATTAATGACCCTTTATGTGGCACTGAATATGGAGAGTAAAGGAGGACCCTCTGATCTCCAGACTTTTGTGTTTATTTCTCTATTTTGCTCTTGCTGTGGGACAAGGGTTGCAATTCCCAAGAAGCAGGCTCTCTCACAATAGCAGGTAATTAGTCAAGGGGCCCGAAGGGATCGAATCTTGTCAAGGGAAACTCATTTATGCAGTCAGGTGACTAAGCCACATGATTGCAGCCGAACACCACAGTGGCCTATTGAGACACAACAGCACGCTTGTCACATGCCCTCCGTGGCACTAGGAAAATTGCTATTTTCAGACATCCCACAAGGCATCAGAAAGTGCAGCAAATGAGTTTGGGTACCCAAACTGGGAGAAAGGTGGAGGGGATGGGGAGACTCTGTCTACCCACTGCAGAACCTTCCTGGGAGGGGGACAGGGCTCATGCTCTGATGCTCCCCGTGATGCTCGTCAGTGCAGTCACCATAACACATCTTGCCTTAAGACCCTTTTCCCAGGGAGGATAGCTGACTATAAATATTACCTATAAATAAACCTCTCTCTACCCAACGAGATCTACCCAAGTGCTATAATTAGGGCTGTGATGAATCCACGTTGTTTACGGATGCACTGGACAGTGAATATCAGGCCTTAAATTTCTGAGGTTGCCAAATGTGAGCACGGCAGATCAGACACCCTATGCCACTTGTTGAAAATATATGCCTTAATTACATTACCCTGGCTGTAATATCTATCCCCCAAGCTGCTATTATAACTAACATGAGTTTCTCGGATAGCTGAGCAGGAGACAAAGATCTTCAGGGAGGCAAGAATGTCATGGGAGAGGCAGGATTAGGAGCGTGCTTTATTCAGACAATTATTTTCAAAGCCTGTGATGTTTAGCCGTTTATTATCTTCCCAAGTGTAGCACAGTTTCCCTCTGCTCCTAGACAGTTGGGTACAACCATCTGCTTTTGCAGCATGATTCCCTGTATGCAGAAAGAAGTTCTTTGGAAGTGGAAGGATATTCTGCAGTTCACAGTTGCAGATATAGCATTCATTACCCCATGATATTTCATCAGTGCACACCACGTGGTCCATCTCCACCACGTGTATCCAAGTCAATCCAGCACTGGTTGACCCAAGCTCTGTTCTGGAAGGCTCTGGCAGTGGGAGAGCAAGGTCCCCAAGCCCCATCCATGCAGGTTGGATGAAGGCAACCCCAGGCTGCTCCCAAAGAACCATGGAGGTGTTGGACTCAAGCCACCAACTGCATGTGGCAAAGAACAAAGCCAGAAGAGTCAGGAGTATTGGAATGTCTTGCAGCTGTCCACAGGTCCAAGCATCATTTCACCATGCAAACACCAGCCTTGAGCTTTGCCCTGGGGCAGAAATCAGGGTGGTTTTGCATATTTTCTAGCAGCCACCCTGAACTTCTACCTGCTGATATCAGGAGCCAAAGCTGCAGCATCGAATGGGGAGTGAGAATTCGTGATGCAGGCACCTTCCCACCGTGTGTGAAGGAGACATTCCTCTGAGGTAATTTAAAACTCAAGGCTGATTTATTCATTGCTTTGGGAACCATCCCCATTAAAATGGTCTATCTAAAGCTAAGCCTTGAGCTTAAAGCCTTTCCATCTGGGGCCGTGGCATGAGCTGTTCCCCACAAACACAGGTCCCTGTGAAGCATTCCTGGCCAGGGAAAAGGACTGCTAGTACAGTCATAAAGATGGTGAAAGCCAGGGTTGAACTTGCCTGTGCCTTTGTGTCTGCAAAACATCTAACTGCATGCATAAGCACCTTGTTTGCGCAGGCAAATATGGATTTAGCATGCACAGCCTGGCTCTGTGAAGTAATTTTACAGTCAGTATGTACGTGCCAACCCCTGAAAATTTGTCCTCAAACATCCTTTGGATTCCAGAGTTTATCCATTCAGGAGTCAAAGCAACTTCTGCATTCACACCTGTCATGAAGAGCCTTCCTGGTAGAAATTAGGCAGGGTAAATCTTGTCCTTTTCTTTTCATTTGGCTGGGCTTTGGAAACCTTAGAACTGGAAATGCTGGGTCATCCAGGAGCTATGCACGACCCTCGGGCACTGGGATAAAGCACTGCTCTGACACACAGGCAGACCCAGCAGCTTTTGGGAGCTGAGCTAAAGTCAAACTCACCAGCCTGGGGCTCTGCCGACAGCCTGAGGTATGCAGGTATTCAGCAAGACATGCAGAAACATAGGGGACTGCGAGCCACAGGGAACAGCAGGTCAGGATAAGGGCATGGGGAAGGCTTTCTCCATCACTCATTTTTAATACCCCTTGTCATGCATAAGCATCCCCTCACTGCTGTGATAAGTCCCCAGAGGCCAAGAGAGGTCAGGGCGGCAGGTATTTAAGGTAAACCTATGGCATGTTTTCTTGAATCATCTGTCCTTTATAATTTCCCTGCTCCTTCCCATAACCTTCCTCTCTCTGTTGTCATCCTCTGTCCCATGGGACTCACCAGAAATGCTGTAGGATGCATTCCTTCACCTCTCTCCCTACTTTCCCAACTGCCTCAAAGATTCAGAGACAAGAACTCCAAATGCAGCTCAAGCCAGCCTTGCATCAGCACTGCCAAGCCAAAGGTGGATGTTGAGTAACCAAAGCCCAGCCCTGGAAGCCATTGTTTCAACCACCAGCATCTGTGCAAGGAGCCAGTGGTCTTCAACATAAAGGTCAAAAGAATATATTCTTCTCTGGTGAAAAAATATAAAAATAAAAATAAAATAAAAATAAAAATAAAAAATAAAAAATAAAAATAAAAAAAGAGCTTAGCTTGGGTGGACACTGATGACTGGTTATTGACACTGAGACTCTGGTGTTGAGATTCTCAAACTCTGGGTATCTAGCTAAAGGGTTGGTAATGGTCTGATCTGAATAGATACTATCTGTCCAGTCGGTGCTAACACAAAGTCAAATTCAATAACGCTGATCTCTTCAGCCTAACAGAAGCGTACCTTGGGCAGAGTACGAAGCAGCAAAAAAAATAAAACACCCAGGATACAAATCTGACCAGAAATATGAATTATTTCACCCAGATAACAGGGCATGCAGCTTCAGACGACCTGGCATGACTTCAGATCTGATCTGGAGACCTTGGTCATCCAAAGGGGCAGTCAGGAAGCCCAGAGAAGTCCTTCACTCCACTGAAGTCAGCAGCACATCTGCCATCATTGTTACTGAAGGCATGATTTCACCCTGCTTCTCCTGAGGGTTATTCAATTATTCAACAAATTATTCAAGAGCAGACATTCAAAATACCCCCCATACAGATTTATGTTCTCAGATGCTGGAGCAAATGCACTCCAGTCTTGAGGCATCTGGAGGTGAATTGGTCTCCAAAAAAGAGCCAGACACCTCTCGTGGGACAGGGCTTCTAACATCCCACCCTAAAACTCACACTGCCCCAAATCACTGCCCTCTGTGGACCACGTTTTCCATAACTCATCTTGGATCAACCATCCAATCTGCAGCAAATGATCCAGTCTGGAGGAAGCCGGCACATTTTTCTCCTCCTCTTGAAGATCATACAGCCCGTGTTCAAACTGCGGCTGGTGGGAGTTTTTGTGTTTAAAAATACATGTCCCCATCCTCTCTCGCGTACATGCATGGCTTGTGCATGATGATCATTTATTAAAACTCCTCACTCGGAGGCGAGCGGCTGCTGCAGACGAATCACCACAGGAGAACTGTGATGGAGGAGGTGAGCGCGTACCCACACTGTTATTGGAGGGGCCTTGCCAAGCTGTGCATGGCAGGTGGGCTTTCTCTCCTTCCTGGGCCCTCATTTCTTGGAGCTGCCATGGGAGAAACCTCACTGGGTCTCCATCACGGTCTTAATATTCTTCCTTCCTCTTGCCCTCTTGTTTGCCTGTATTATTCTGCCTCTTAGTTAATGAAAGGTTCTGATGCTGTTAAACCCTGAACACAGCCGGTACTACTGACTACAGTGATATATTTTTATTATTTCTTTTGTACAGCACTTCATTACAGTGGTTCATATTATACCAGGAATCTGTTTTAAACACGCTCTGGGGTCTCTTCTTCCTATTCACTGCATCCCATTAATGCATCCTGAAAGGGATTCTCACATACACACACTTTCTGCGGTTGCTATTTTCTGCCCTTTCTTCCCTTCACCAATCTGCATCTCTCCATCCTGCCGGGGGATTAGAGCCATTGTTGCTATTTAAAACAGCTTCTCTTTGGTCTGTGCTCTGAAGGTTGGACGCTGGCCCATCGCTTTCCCACCTGCTTGGATGGTCTCTGCTTGGGACTGAAATCCCTCATTATGTCCTTCACTTCAATGACGCAGTTCTGCCAGGGAATCGGGGCCATGCACAATGGGCAACCCATGTGCTCCTGCCTCTGCAAGTGTCGAATCAGGGCAGCCTTTGAAGTGATCCAGTTGGCCCTCTGAAACTGAGTCTCTGTCTCTACCACTGTACAGAGAGTGGGCTTGAGTGCTGCTCTGTCCTACAGCATCAGTCCTGAAGCACACAGGTACAAGCAGTTACAACTCCATCACATGAGCCACCTCTCCACTGCCAGCTGTGCTCAGCTTGGTGCAAACTCAGGGATGGGATAAGAAAAGAGCAAACGAGAAAAAATTAGTCATAGAATTGTAGAACTGTTTGAGTTGGAAGGGACCCTCAAAGGCTACCCTGCAATGAGCAGGGACACCAACAGCTCAGTCAGAACCCCGTCCAGCTTGACCTTGAATGTCACCAAGGAAGGAGTGTCCACCATATCTTTGAGCAACCTGTGCCAGTGCTTCACCTCTCTTAATAAGCCTTCACTTATCAATATGTATCCTTCATGTACGTACGCACATGTATGAGTGTACATATTTATGTATATCTAACATACATCTTATGTTTGTGGAGGAAGCCAGCCTCTGTGCAAGTTCAGAAGGGCAGCCTCCACTGGCTGCAGCTCCTTCCCCACTCAGCCGCCACCAGCTTGCACACAGAGCAGATGCAAATAGGGGCTGCCTCATCTTTATGCCACCTGAACATTAAGATGACAAGGCAATCTCTGACTGCAAGACTAAAGCAGCTTTCCATCCTCTTAGTGCTGCTGGAGCAATTTAAGAGACAGATCTAGGTGCTTGGGTCCAGCCCATTATGCTCAGCGGAGCTGCATCCATTTGCAGCCGTGCTACATTTGACTCCTGTGAAATGCCTCGACATGGGGAATAAATGAGTTTCTATAGGTCTTGGAGTTGTACGCAAATGCACAATGATCTCAGATCCATCTGCTCCCCAAGGCCTGAAAGTAAAATCTGCTTCCAATCTTATGTTTTATGCTTATTGCTGTCATGCTGTTTATACACCCGAATGCTGCACATTCTCGTTTTGTTTAACATAAACAACAACTATGCACCGTCTGCTGAAACTTTGTCAACTGCCTTTTCCTTCTGTCTGGATAATGAAAAGACACAATCTAGCAAATGCATCTTATTCTAACTGTTTGCTTCCAGACATAATACATCAAGCCCGAACATAAGAGGCGAGGGGAAAAAAATTAGATGGATTCGGTTCTGGTAGATGTAACACGGCTCAGCTTCATGTAATTCAGTAGAAAACACTAAGTGAGCATCAGCCAACAACCGAACCCCGTGCTGCATCCTTTTTATGCCATCCCAGATGCTGCTGATGTGCCAAGCCAGGGTGGTCCACTGTTGGGCTTATGCCTCACAAACAGCCATTGTATTCATGGGGACAACATGCACTTTTAAGATGCTAAAGCAAGACCTAGGCACAGGACAGCCTTCCCCCCTCCGCAGTGTTGAACTTTCTGCCTGTGAGCTGCATGACTTCATCCGCTATAGAAATATAGGGCAGTACGAACCTTTTTGGCACTGGATGCTTGAAGATGTGAATGCACACAGCTGTCGTGCCCCATGATACATCCACTGCAGTGGCCAGCACCTTTAGGGGAGGAGATGCTATTGTTCTTCACGAGGTCTCCATTACATCCAAGTGTGCCATGCATTTTGCTCCTCGCAATTAGGCTTAGCTGTGGCAATTCCCCTCTGAAAGTGAATTTTCTTCTAAATGAATGCTCTTACGGGCACGGCCAGAATTTGAGAAGCGATGTACAGGAAAGAAACTATCTGGCTGTCATTTTCTCCTGGACACCAGAAATGCAAGAATGTCAATTCTGTCCAAAGAAAATGTCATTGCTGTTCCCTCAACAAAATGACATCGAGCTCCTCAGCTGAGGCTGCAGAGCTCATATGGAGAACAACAGAAAATACAGAAAAGGAGAGAAAGAAGGAGAGATGTTGATAAACTGACTCTAAAGTCACTATGTGCATTACAGTTATAAAACACATGTATCAACTTCGCTTCTGCTGTGTTAACTGTGACACATTTGGGTGGAGGGGAGGTGGGGGGGGGGGAAATCCACTTGTAAGATCAGCAAAGCCCGATCCAAGAATACAAGAATACAGAGCCTGACAACCTTTAGTTAGTTTTTTTTTTTTTTTTCCCTCTTTCACAGCTTAAATATCAGTGAAGTTGCAACAAAAGCAACTGGCCTAGAATGATTTCTAATGATTCACAAAATGAGATGAGTCTATGCATACTCTCTTCTTTCCTGCAGGACTCCCACTGAAGGTGCCCTCTGCTACCAACTACTATCCCTTAGGTCTTGGGTTCCCTTTGCTCAAGCCAGCCAATCCCACTACACTCTATTTGCAAGTACCAGCACTCCTCACCCCAAATTCAGAGCATCCCTTTGATATTCACCTAAAGGATGTTCAGGTGCTCCCCAGGAACTGAGTGTGAACAAAATGCACATCTCTGCTGAGGCAGTGTAAGAGCTAACTCTGTGCCTCACTGCAGCATCTCCAGTACCAGAGCTGTGAAGGGATGTGGCCTTCCAATGCACTGCACAAACTGCTGTCTTTAGCTTACAAAAACCTTCAGGCAGATTGCAGAAGAATTTACAGCATCCTCATTGGGTGGAAAACAAACAGGAATGGGCTTTCACAATGTTTTGCAAATACAGAAACCCTAAGGAGAAATGAGGAAAAGCCAGAGCATGAAGAGACATGGTAATAGTAGTTATTGTTGCTGATAACTACTAAATAATTGGTTAAAAAATAAAGCATTACGCATAGTCCTAGTCTGAGCTGTTTGATCATTCCATTTCTATTTTTGAATAAAGAAAAGCTTGTTTTGCTATTGCAGCCTCTGAAGCAATCCAAGACATATGCAGGGATGCCACACACAGAAAATAAAACGCACACACACATCCACCACCAGAGACAGCGCGACATTTTCAAACCCTAAAATAAAAAAAAGAAAAAGAGAGAGAACCGTGAGTTTATCCTGAATGTGGGCGAGTTCTCATTTCACTGAGACAACTTTCTGGTGAAGATGGCTAAATAACCAGCTGGGAAATGAAAGCCACTGGAAATCGGCTCCCTGGAGTATTTCTGGGGCCTAGGGTTTTACATAAAGCACTATCCAACCCCAGGGGGTTGGAACTGGGTGGACTTTGAGGTCGCTTCCAACTCAAGGCATTCTATGATTCACCCGTGCCGTTCACTGCCCAGGTACAGCTCTACAGGCCACAGGTTTGACACCGGGTTGGACATCTCAAAGCAAGAGCAGCAAAAGTAATAACAACAAGGAGCAGCTCGGAGGGGATGTAAGTCCCTTTGCTGGAAGGGATGTGGAGAGATGAAGACAAAATTTGTGGGAAACTTTCTCTCTGAGTAAACTATTCCAGAGCAGTAAAGCTTTTATCATGTGCCCTATAGCAGAGAGGAGCAGCAAGGTCGCAGGATGGGTATTAGTCTGACTTCATGGATCAGCTGGAAATCCAGGTTTCTGTCTTCTGCAAGAAAAGCATATCATTTCAAAAGAGAAATTTTCTTAAATGAGAAATGGAGCTGAAACCAGGACTCCGGCTCTCACTTCTTCCCTTCTGTTTCCAGGTCGGTCTAATAGTTGATCCTTATTTGGGTTAAACCCGTGCCTTCTGGGGCCACCAGGGAAGCTCAGCAGCCACTGGAACACAGCTTTGGCTCAGGGCAGGTTGCTGGGAGGTGTCCTGCTGGCATCGTCACCGCAGGTGTTGAGCACGCACGTTCCCGTGCTCTGTGTCGCCAGCTCTAAATTAGGAACTATGAGGTCAGTTCCTGAGAAGGCTGAAAACAAAGCAGCAGCAGCAGAGCTGATGTTATCACAAAAGCTCTTGTTGAGGGTTGTGTTTGCTGGCAGGAACACGGTTGTGTTGCTCATGTCTGGAAGTGTCAGGAATGACAACATTTCTGTAACAAAAAAGCCAACCTGAGCCAACGTGCAGAAGAGAGGAGCTGTAGGTCACAGTCTGGCTGTGATCCACCTGCAGAGGACCTCAGAACCCACAGAGCTGCAATATCAGGTCCCCCAAGGACAAAATAAAAACATCTGGGGGACTGATGCCCTGAGACAAAGCAGATGTGAGATGCAGAAGCCCAGTTCATCCATGCCCTGGTTTTGGTGCGGAGCAAGATGAGCAGGTGAGTGCGGAGGAAGGGTGGGAACACGTCACAGGAGCCCTGCTGGAGTGAGCAGGGTGTGCAAGCTGGGGTGAGGCCATTGCTGAAAACTCCCCTGTGCTTGTGACATTTTGTCACCATGAATATTTAATTAGACCAAAGCGTGCCTGGCAGTTTGCAGACACTTTCTCGGTGCCAAGGGGCTGCCTGAAGCCTCCATCAAGACAGAGCCATTGTGCAAATGAATCCACAGCCCCAGCCCACTGTTTCCCCTTCAGGTTCCCCCTGCCTCCTGCACCAGTTAAACCCTTGCCCACTCACCTGACTGCTTCACCAATGCCACTGCGACAAGCACTGAGTGGCTAAAACAGGAGGTTTGTATGCCTGAGCATTGCAGGGACACAGAAATCCCCGTTTTTTGGCTGAAGAAAAGGGTGGAGGTGCCCATTTCAGGTGATCAAACAGCAGTGTATCCAGCAGCCATAAACACAAAGGCAGCTCTGCCTCCAGGATGCCAGTTTTTCACATCCATCAGCAGGATCTTGAGGCATTCATAGTTCTGCTGCCATTCTAAATTGCCCACAGCCCTGCACCTCCCGGAGCAAATCTGGCTCTGGGATGAGCAAACAGGACATGCCTGCAGCGAGAAAAGCCAGCACCAGGCAGGCTGAACCCTGTACCCAAGGACAGCCAGCCTGAATGAAGCACAGAATCATAGAATCATAAAGGTTGGAAAAGACCTTTGAGGTCTTCTATTCTGACTGCCAACCCATCCCACCATGCCCACTGAGCACGTCCCTCAGTGCTACATCTCCACAGTTCTTGAACACCTCCAGGGATGGTGATTCCTCCATCTCCCTGGGCAGCCCATTCCAATACATGATGCCCAGACTTTCTCAGGAATTCACCCATAGCAAATCCTTCTCTGGTATTAGAGATGAAGGGAAGCATCTTCCTCAGTGAAACAAATATACTAAAAAATAGCCTTGATCTCTTTCTCTTGGGCTCACATCTTTCCCATGAGCACATAAACCTCAATCATCCTGACATTTTCATTGATTCCAATGAAAGGACAAATTAAAAGCTGATCATTAATTCACAGGCTCCCTCTGCCCTTCTCCCGCATAGGAACATTGGTTTATTTATGTCAAGTATTCACTTGGTGCTCTGCCACCAGCTGTGCCATTATGCCCCAGAAATTTAAGAAAACTCTGAATTATGAGGGCTTATCTGGACTACAACAGACCCTTGCCCACTGGAGGTGTCCCTTTAACCACCCCTCCCATAACCAGCCTTAGGATCCTATGATTCCAGCTTGCCTGCCACAACCCACTGAATTTAATTTATTTTTCAGAGGACTAGCCATTGTTTTGCATCCACCCTGTGTAAATCAGCTTCCACGTGCCATCTGAAATCTGGGAAGAAAACCAGGCTGTATCAAATGCTGACATGCATCCACACGGGATGGCAAGAAGTGTGAAGGGTGGCTGAGGGCCCTGGGTTTGTTGGGCACTGAGCAAAGCAAGCTGAGGGGAGGGCTCATGGCTGTACAGCTCCTCAGAGGGAGCAGAGGGGCAGAGTGGAGCTCTGCTCTATGGGGACAGCAAGCTTGGGTTTTCCAAGCAGAAAACACAGTGTGTGTTTAACACCCCAGAGCTACAGCAGGAGGAGGTCAAATAACTTAGACAAAGTCACAGAGGAAGTCAGAAGAGAAGCAAAGAGAGGCCATGGTCCATCTGAGGCCTCCCAGCCCTCTGCATTAACCACAGTCATCCTTCTCCTTACATCTCATTTTATCCTCCAAATGCTGAAAGCTGTTTAGTGTCTCTTTTTCTTTTCTTTCTTTTTCCTTTTTCCTTTTTTTTTTTTTCTGTTCAAATATTTTACTAGCTTCACTGAAAAAAAAAGGCTACAAACAGTGGGGGAGAATCTCTCATGGCCAGAATACAATGAAGCGCATAAGTGCGAGGGATTGCTCTTTACAATGCTTGAATCAAAGATAAACATGAAAAGAGCCACATCCTTAGAGCATAAAACAGAGGAAGGCACCATTCCCGAGGGGAGCAGTAATGCCTTTAACAAATAAACCACCAAAAAGGTCATAGCAATGTGGGGAAGGATATTTTTTCATCCTGCAACTTACCTGAATTTCAAATCCTGGCAATTTGCTAGCAAACAGCTCTGGAGAACAACACTGAGATGTGGGATGTGCTGCATACAAAACCAAGAACCCTGAAGCGCTCTGCGGTCTTTCATTGAGGAAACTTCACAGTATCCCTACTGCTGTCTGGAAAGATTTTATCCTTAATGTGACATCAGGCCTATATTGGGCTGATAGAACGGTCCTGGGCAGTCAGGAATATGGCGTGCTCCATGAACTCCTCCTGAGTTGTAGACCATCTTATCTCAGGGAAGAGGAAAAACTCATTCCCAAAACTAGGGGCTGACTTGGATGCCTCCTGGGTACCTCTGAAGGGCCGACAGGAGCAGCATTTCTGTTTGTTTTAGGAAACAGAGCACTTAAAATATTCAAGATCCCTAAATCAGCAGTGTAGCAATCACCTCCAGCCCTTGGACTGGGGTCAAGGTGCTCCCCAAGAGCTCAGCTCTACGAGGGCACTGGTGACTGCTGCCAGAGCTGTGAGAGGCTGAGGTTTTTGCTTCACTTCAGTTTTCCATCTAGGTTATCCAAGCTGGCATGAGTGAAAAGACAAGCAAGCTTGAAGTGTCTATCACAGCGCATCTTCAAACCATTTCCTCTTCTCTCCTCCTGCAAGGAAGAAATAGAACTTTTCAGGCAACTCAGATAAACACATGCATCCTCCCCAAATTCAGGAGCATGTATTTGGTCATGGGGGAAAAAGAAAAAAGCGGTGTCATAGGGGTTAAACCCTAAGGGAGACGGAGGGGCACCATATGAAAACATCAGGGCACGTTTGAAGCCTACCACGTTTGTCTTGTCAGCCACCAGAGTGAATTGTTTCAATGTCCAGGGGAGATGGAGGGCTGCTGAATATGTATCACACCGTGAGGAGAGCTGCCCGTCACCAGCGGTCCCATAGAAACAGTGTCAGGGGCTCTGCCACTCTCTGCTGTAGATGTCAAATTATTCTACGCTTCCACCAAGCATACAGTTCTGCATCTGCCCTTCAGCGTGGTTTACGCGCGTGGACTCTGTTGCTGCTATCCGTAATTTTATTCAACAAATGATGAAAATACACAGGAATCAGATGGGAAGGGAGGGACAGCTGCCACGATGGACACTGAGACATGCTGAGCCACTGAAGGCAATGCTGTTGGTGGAAAGGATGTTCTTTCGAGGGGAAAAAAAAAAAAAAAAGATCAGAGAGGAAGCAATCATGAGAAATAAAAGGAGAATGTAGAAAAGGAAGCAGAGATCGGCTCATTTTATTGGTATTCCCCAAGCACCTGGAGGCAACTGAAAAGCCAGGGGGAAGAGGGTGGTGTTGTCTTTCAGTGACTAATCCTTTGAGGGAGAAAATAAAATTGATGTATTTCCCAGGGAGAATAGGAGCCCATCACCAGCAGCAGAGGAATTCACTTGTAGGAGGTCTAAGTGAAGAAAATGCTTTTATATTTTACTCAATTTGAAGACTTGTCTTTTTTTTTTTTCCAGAAAAAGGGGGGAGATCCCATTGTTAAGTTACATCACTGCTCTCCCCGAGTCTCATGAAAATCTTCTGCTGACATTCACAAGGCTGGGAATGGGTCATGTGAGGTATGGCCCGATCCAGGAGAGCTTCCCTTGCCGAGCACACCCAGACAGGGTTGAGCTCCCCATAGAACCATTGTGCTCCAAGTTTCAGAGATGGCTCAGCTTGCATGGTTTTCTTTTCTGGGGCAATGTGATGCCTTTTTGTGCATATGGGACTTTTCTTGTCTTGCAAACGAGCTGGAGTAGCCTTCACTCTCTAATGCACTCCTGGCTACTTTGGCACTGGTGGATGGAGTCAGAGCTCCATCCTTGTGTTTGCTATGATTTACTGTTGATGTTTCCTCTGATGTGTTATGGATGATATGAATAAAACTCGGGTTTCACCAAGGCGTGTAACACAGCTACTTCAGACAAGAAGAAAATACCTGTATGTTTTCCCCTGCCTCAAACTCCAGCTTTTAAAATACAAGGCTGACAGGATAAGGTCACCATCAGCAGTCTATACCACACCTGAAAAACAGCTCAATTTCCACCTGGTGCCTATGTAAAGCTGTTTCTGAACCCCTCTCTTGCAGCACAGATGAGCAACACAACGAAGCTGAACACGAGCCAAGTTGTGGTTTAAAGGCCCAGGTCCAACATGTGTTCAGGCATGGATAAAAAGTGTGTTGGCTTCACAGTGGACTGATATGAGCCTGTGGAAATGGCTGCAGAAATGTTCTCAGCCAGGCCACCAGACCACTTGACCCTTCTACCGTGCTTCTTTTTACCCTCAAGAGAGGTAGATACAATCAGTCAGAATCACAGAATGGCTTGGGTTGGAAGGCTCCTTAAAGATCATCTAATTCTAATTCCCACGGCAGGTTGACCAACCTCTAGATTGAAAAAAAATAAGCCACAGTCTAACTATATTCTGTATGTATGGTCATCTAGTCCAGCCATCAACCCGTCCCCACCATGCCCGCTAATCGTGTCCCTCAGTGCCACATCTCCACAGTTCTTGAACACCTCCAGGGATGGTGACTCCACCAACTCCCTGGGCAGCCTGTGCCTGTGCATGACCACTCTTTTGGAGAAGTTTTTCCCTAATAACCCACGTGAACATCCCCAGGCACAACTTGAGGCCATCCCCCTTCATCCTATCATCACTGTTTGCAAAGACCACTGCGGAGCTCAGCCACACCACACACAGTCACCCACTCTCAAGGATGTGCAGCGTTACAAGTGAAGCAGCTCATAGAAACGCAGCACAGGGCTGCTGGAGGGCTCCCGTTTGCACTGCTCCAGGCAGCCACGTTCCCAAGCAAGCACGGTGCTGAGGGAGAAGAAAGGATTTTGCACGGTTCATGTGTCAGACACAGCCCAGAAAGGTCAATTGGTTTTGCAGCGGGAGCCAAAGGAGAGGGAAAACTGTGGCTGTTTCAGAGGAAAGGGGGAAGGGGAGAAGGAATCTGTGACCGTGCCAAGAGCTCTGTAAACAAATTTCACTGCAATGTTGCAGATGAAAGAGCAGCGCCCGGCGAGCGGGCTCCAGCCCCTGGGCATAAATCAGGAACCGCTCTCAAACCAAGGAAGTCACGCTCGTGTGAGCAAGAGGAGATCACCCCCTCCTGCTCCAAACAATAGCACTGGGTCCCCAAACACGCTTCCCTCATCCGAACAGGGATGGCTCACTTGGGTGGCAGCACTGCTGTGTGCTGTGGTTGGAAGGAGCTGTAACCCCGTTGCCATCGCTGCTCGGTTTAGGGCAGGCATGGAATCACAGTTGCCCACGGGAGGGAAGGTTTCACCTCTCACCTCTGTTGCTGCTTCCCGACCTCGCTGAGCATCCCTGCATGTCCAGCAGCACACAGATACCCACGCTACCTGCCAAGGCAGCTTTCCCACGAGGAGATGAACACTGACAAAGACCGCAGCTCGTTGACAGCGCACTGAGCCACGAGCTGCTTTTTACACCCTCCTACAATAAATATTAGCTGAAGGGGGGCTGCGCTTTTCCCACTCTCCCGCCAGCACGGCCTCTCATTGTTTACTCTCCCCCAGCAGTCCAGGCACTCTTGTTAATGTGCTGTGATTGAGTACTTTGGAGAGGACGGGTTTGGGGTTAGCTCCCGGCTCCCTTTGGAGAGCTGTTTACTCTTCAGTGATGCCTATGGCCTGCTGAAGACAGTGCTCCTCCACCCCTGCTGGGTCCATCTGCTTTGTCTGCCTGTTTTCCTGCTGCCACCGGCAGGCAGCTGGCCTGCGCGTTTCAGCCAGCACTGCAAACCCCTGGAGGAAAAAATAGAATTAACCCCAAAAGGAAGGGGGCTGGGAAGGATGGGGAGGAAGGAAGGAGCGGGGCGGTCACAAAGGATAGGGCCAGCTGATGTCACAGTGCTGCTGCCACCACGCTGTGGGTTGGATGTGTTTTTTACTTCATCCATCCCTTTCCCTGAGAGCCCAGAGCAGCAACACGGCTCTCTGCCATGGCCATGGGGCTGCTCTGTTCTCCCACACTGCCATTCGAGCTGTCCCTCCATCACTGCCCTGCCAAAACACTGCACTTTGGTAGCAGCCTTCAGTTGCTGGAAATCTGATCGTGGTCCTAGGTCTCCAGAAAATAATGTTTAGAGACAGTCATGATTACAGCTGGCACGTGTGGAGTTCTAGTGGAACTTTTGGAACGGGTGCAGAGCATGGAGCACCTCTCCTATGATGACAGGCTGAGGGAGCTGAGGTTGTTCAGCCTGGAGAAGGGAAGGCTAAGGGGACACCTCACTGCAGTACCTGAAGGGAGCTTATAAACAGGAGAGGGACTGATTTTTTACAGTCTGATAGTGATGGGACAAGGGGGAACAGTTTCAGACTAAAACAGGAGAGATTTAGATTAGATGTTAGGAGGAAGTTCCTTACTCAGGGTGATGAGGCACAGGCTGCTCAGAGAGCTGTGGGTACCCCATCTCTGGAGGTGCTCAGGGCGAGGTTGGATGGTCCCTGGGCATCCTGAGCTGGCTGGGGGCAGCCCAAGTCATAGCAGAGGCTTGGAGCTAGATGACCTTTGATGTTCCTTCCAAATCAAGCCATTCTATGAGTCTATGATTCTCAGTTGTGAGGTTGCATCCAGAAGACCAGAGATTTCCTGATCAATGCCTTCCGAAATCTCTGCATATCCTCCTACAAACCAGACCCTTTGCAATTCAAGGGGTCAACAAAAAATGCCAAGGATGAGTGAGCTAAAGCTCCACCCAGGGAACTATCCTTGCCCTCATTATAGCAACAACTTGGATCCAATTTGTGTCACTGAGCAGGAATATCCATTCAGGTTGGGTATCAGGAAACATTTATTCTCAGAAAGAGTGGTGATGCAGTGGCACAGGCTGCCCAGGGAAATGGTGGAATCATCATCCCTGGAGTTGTTCCACAGCTGTGGATATGTGGCACTGAGGGTCATGGTTTAGTGGGCACAGATTGGATTGGTTGCCAGTTGGACTTGTTGATCTTGGTGGACTTTTCCAAGATTAATCATTCTGTGATTCTGTGATACTATGAATCACATGCTGGGTACACACGGGCTGATGCAAGCACATTGCAAGCACATGCCCACCATGCAGACACAGCAGCTTTATGCATGAAGGTATGCAGTGCCAATGCTTCCCATGCATCTATACACCCTTCAGAACGCACTGAGAGGGAATTTTCACGTGGTGTTTATAATAGAATCATGGAATCATCAAGGTTGAAAAGCCTGCTAAGATCATCAAGTCCAACAGCCAACCCATCACCCTCATGCCCACTAAACCTCCATGCCCACCATTTCCACTTAAGCCCCCAGCTCTGAGCACTGAGAGTGGCTGGGAACCAGGACATTTCTCCTTTGCCTTTGTCTGTATCTCAGATCTGCAGGCATAAACACAATCTGTGCTCCTTCACACACAGCACTCCTGGATAATGGGAAAAATAAGTGGAACCAGGAGTTAGCTACAGTTGTCAAACCAATATTATATGCTGGGGAAAGCAGCAAGTATCGCTAATCTCCGAGGGAAACAGAAAGCCCTCATGCACACAAATTCCTTTGGATAAATAGGTGCATAGGATCAAGCATCCCTCAGGAACCTCAGCCTCTGACTATCTTTTCTTCCCCTTCACGCCACCCACTAAGCACATCACCCCAAGCCAGCCCTGGAAGATAGCAGGTGCACATCAGCAGGTTTTGAAGCCTCCAGATCCTACATGTGCACTGCTGCCAGGTAAAGCCCCCTGCAAACCATATCCACCCCATCCTGTGCCCCTCTGCAGTTTGATGAGTGAGCTGCCCCTGTTGCTTGACACCTTGACAATATGACCTGCTCTCTAGGTATGCACTGCTCCTGCTGATGTCAGGGGGAGATATATTGATGCCTTCAACAGAAAATAGTTCTTCCTCATTGTCCGAGGCCCAATCCAGGCTCTATTTGCAATAGTCATAGTCTCTGTATATTGAAGTCATGTGGATGTTCTGCCTCTGGTCTTGATCCATTAGTGACACTTATTTTCTTAGCCTCACTTCTTCTCTCTCCTTTCAAATACCTGGCTTTGCTGGTGCCAACCCCATACTGCTGCCCATTGCAGGCAGGGAAGGCTGAGGGTATTCACTCCCAAGTCCCAAAGCCTTTGGCTCTAGAGAAAAGGGAGAAAATGCTACCTGCTACCAGTTGGGGACAGATTTCGCACCAAGAAAATCTGGGTACCCAGCATCTGGCCTGGCAGCCTGGCAAGATGGTTTCCAGCAGCAGTGTGTATGCACTGCACACCCTGGTCACAGCTCAGCAGTACCAGGCTGCCTGCAGAGATAGCAACAACAAAAAACCTTGATTTACCCTAAGCCTCTGCTAGCAGGATCCTTTGTGCTCACAGCTTACACCTGTGTGTAGGAGAATAGACTAACTCAGGAGTGGAGGCATCTTTCCCAGGTGGGAATTGTTCCAGAACAAACAGTGTTTTGTGCACGTTAGAACCCCCAGAGCTTCATGGTAGCCTATGTTGCAGTGCTGCTTCACACTCAGGAATGAATGATGTTGAATTATGATTTCGTTTTTTTTTTTTTTTTTTTTTTTTTTTTTTGTAAGGCAAAGAATGTGGGGAGAAAGACTGGAAGATGGATAGCAGAGGACCTCTGGGTGTTGCAGATCAGTCTCATGCCCCTCTTTCTTCTTCTAAGGCACAGCATTGTAAAAAAAAGATGCAACCTCCGTCCAAACTTCGGAGACAAGGAAACTGATCTGATTTTGCTCATTTTGTTGGTATTTGGATGAAAGTGAACAAGCTTTTAGCAGACTGACAACAGAGGCTTGGCAGTGTCACCATGAAGCATGAGAAAAAACATGAGTCAGGTTTGGAAATCGTGAGATTGGCTTAAAAAATATAAGACTTTTTTCTTATTATTCATGCATCTGTTTAGAAACAATACACATTCTTCGTGTTCAGCTCCGGTTCTCTGAAATGTCAGGGTCTGAGCTTTTAAGGAAATTTGTCTTTTTCAGCCAGAAGGAATAAGATCTTATTTTCTCATCAGTGATTCTTGTGTTGCTGCATGCTGCAGAGCTGGGGTTCAGGGCGGGGGGAAGAAACACAGACTTCCATGGGACTTGATGTCAGCTGAACAAGCTCCCTGAACCCATAGCATGTGGCCGATGATTGGACTAGATGATCTGAGTGGTCTTTTCCAGTCTTAAAGACTGTGTGATTCTACTTGACCACAGCTTGTGTTAAGCAAGGTTATCACCATGCACACTGAATTTCCACCCAAATTTGTCAAGCCTGTGCAATGGGACATAAGGACATGTGAAGTCACAGAATCACAGAACTGTAGGGATTGGAAGGGACCTCTAGAGATCACGGAGTCCAACCCACTGCCAAAGCAGCTCCCAGCCCAGGTTGCACAGGTAGGTGTACAGGTGGGTCATGAACATCTCCAGAGAAAAAAACTCCACCACCTCTCTGTGCAGCCTGTACCAGTACTCTGTCACTGCGCTGTGAAGAAGTTCCCATGCACATTTGTGCTTCAATTTGTGGTCATTTCCCCTCATCCTATCGCCACACACTGCTGAGAAGAGTCCGGCTTCATCCCTTTGCCTCCCTCTCCTTAGATATTTATAGATGTGGATCAGATCTCCTCTGAATCTTTTCTCAAGGCTGAACAGCCCCAGCTCTCTCAGCCTTTCCTCATAAGGGAGGTGTTCCACATCTTTTATCACCTTTGTAGCCCTCTGCTGGACTCTTTCCAGGAGAACCCTTTCTTTTTTGTACCAGGGAGCCCAGAACTGTGCACAAGTCTCAGTAAAATCTGTCAAGATTCCTGCGTGGAGACACTGTTCTCAGGTTTGAGGTCTGCATCTCAGCAGTCTCATAGACTTGGTGCTAAAGCCTTTCTGCTGCTTCAGTGTAAATACTGGGGCTGAGAGTTCCCACAATGCAATGCAATGTGTTGTGATAACAATAAAGCCAAAACATTTCTCTGCCCAGGAGAACCTCAATGTAGTTGTGATGTGAGGCAGCCACACTGAAGAAGGATGAGAGTTGGGCTCTTAGTCAAACAAATGGGCACTTTTCCCTAAGTCTTGCAGCAAACAAAGTAAAAATTAAAAACAAAAACAAAAACAATCACTTCGCTCTTTGTATTAAAAACAAAACATAAAGTGTTTGTGAAGCATTCCACTGTGGAAAGATGCTTATGTGGCTCTTGGGATCCTTTTCTTTTCATCAGAATTCAGATGAAAAGCCCTCTCACTGCTGTTTGTGTCAGCATTAACTCCTCCAAAGCTATGGCATCAGAGCTGGGAGACTGCTGACAAAGCCCCCACTGCTGGCAGACCCTGAGCAGCTGCATGGGGCTAGAGCTTGCTTGCTAAAACTGCAGAAATGGGCATGAGTGAAGGAGGAAAGAACAACAAAACCATAGAATCATTAAGGTTGGATAAGCCCACTAAGATCACCAAGTCCAACCATCAACCCATCCCACCATGCCCAATGACCATGTTCCTCAGTGCCACATCTCCACATTCTGGAGGGATGGTGACCCCACCACCCCCCTGGGCAACCTGTGCCAGTACCTCACTACTCTTTTGTAGAATAAATTTTCCCCAGTATGACAACAGTCGATGACAACAGTCATCGACATACAAGTGCAGTCAGGAATCTGCCATGTGAAAGATAGCTAAAATCTAAAGTTTTTCTGCAAATGCACCTTCACAGGCATTTCTACCCCTGATTATCCACTGTGCTGGTCTTCCAATAGCATCGAAATTGCAAAGCTAATTGCGCTGTAAAAGTAACAACCTATGAAATTTTTAATGGAGCAAATTGCACTTAGACTTTTTTCCTCCGTGGTTCAATATACTTCAATATCTTTTCCCTGTTGCAGCATTTGATTCAGGCTCACAGTGGATTTATACAATTGCCTTCCTCAGCACCATCAGGGCTGAGCTGCAGGATGGCACTGGTCCATTTTCCAGATGGACCCAGGCAGCTGAAGCTGGACAATCAAATGTTCTGAGGAGCACCTAGAAATGCATACTCATCCCAAATACACAGATACATGGAACAATCATTTGGCACCAGTCACTGAGTTTTGACATCCCCCTGGCATGGTGCCTGAGCTTCTCCTGCTCCTCCAGGGAAATTACAACTGGGAAAAGGGGAAAGCAGAAGAAAATAAAGAGCATGTTTGAGGGATACAAACAAGTCAAAGTCAAGCAGCAGTTAAGGTAGGGTGAGGGGAGGTCTTAAAAGTCACATGGAGCACTGATGGGTGAGAGAATACGAATGGCAACAAGTTCTGCACCAAGCATAGCACCCAGAGCTACACAGAGACAATGAACATGGCCAATGGAGGAGGAGAAGGAAAAGAAGGTGATATATTGGAGCTCTGTGTTTGGGGTGCGGAGGCCCACCGAACACGGTGCTCCACAGATGTTTCTCATAAGATATCAAAATGAAACATCCCCTCGGCTCTTTCCTATCAGTATAATGGAAATCCTGTTCTCTCTGAGATAACACAGCAGTCCATCTTCCACGCTGCCTCTGAGAACTCCTGGGAGAGGAATTCCAATTCATCCAGCCCTACGTATCTACGGAGAGGCTGTGAGGTTCCTACAGACCACAGCTCCATGGGGCTAAATCCCATCAGATGAGACAGGATCTCCTTGGTGCTGTGTGACTTATGAGATAAAAAGCATAGAGAAAGAGCAAATAGAAGAAATGGGGAAATGCCCACACTCCAAAGATAACTGGCACTCTAAGGTGCCAAAAATAACTTGTTTTCCTGATAGAATCCACCTTAAAGATGATCAGTTACAGTCTGACCGGTCTGAACTGAACAAATTATCAGCAGATGAGTGCTCCCATCGTAGTGCCACCCTCTTTCACATCTGCATGAGTTGTGAAAGCACTGGTGTGAAGCTTGCACTGCTAATGCACACGTGTGCATTATTTAGATATATTCTAATAGACAGCTCTGGCCCACAACATTTCTGCAGGTCAAAATTAAAATAAAAGGAAGAGACAAGCCACACACCTCTGGTTAGACTCTTGGCCGGCTCGGCACAGAGGCAGCCTGCAGTTAATCAGCCTTCTTTCTCCACTAACTGTCACTGCAAACAAAGGAATTAGCAGAAGGTCTGTAGGGAGCATTGAGATAATTTGGCTGGCTGAAGAAAAGAGAAAGAAAAGAAAAGCAAAACAAAATTACTGAGAAATTTACTTGCACTGACCTCTCCATAAATATTTAGATATAATCATCATTACCTTGGAGCAAATTAAGTTATAAACAGTCTCCACAATTGCACGTGATGAATGCATATCGGCATCAGAGAGCACTTTATTGCAAGTTAATGTGGAAACAGAGCACCTCAATCAATCAGGATGCAGAAATGCTGTCTGATGATATCAGCCTATCTCACCCTATTCATACCAAGCACTGTGCACTCACCCACCTGGTCCCCCTGCCCTTAATCTTCTTACATTAACAAATACGTATCAACCTGTGGTAGACACAAGAAGTGTACGTACATGGAGGTGGAATGACGAGGGAAGTACAGTATGTGTCCTTGAACTTCGTGGTGGTATTACATATACTAAAGAAACATCTGCAGCAACCAAGGACATGCCCTGTGTGCTGAGCACTGCACAAAAACCCATCCAGGAGCTGTCTGGGTAGGATCCATCTGATGACATGGATGTCCACAATAGGGGCTACAGTCGAGCTAACCATCGTCAGCATCTTTCAGAGCCAGCAGAAAAAAGTTGGCACTTTCTGAGCTCAACTTTCCAGACCTATTTTAGATGTGGAGTGGAAGCAGAGATGAATCACGCCCTGGACTCCTTCATCTGCCTTGGATGAATCTTTGCAGACCATTTGGGAACCCTGGGTGACTGCTGCTGAAATCAGCATCCACACTGTGGATGCCGATTTGATGAGAGAGTCACATCCGCTCTGATTGAGAGGCTTAGAAAAAGCAGAGAACTACATGGCAAGCAGAAGGGAATAATTTCTGAACTGGGTTTCTTATCCTGAAGCCCACGCAGCCTCCCAGGGCTGATGGTTTCCCCAAGAGGTTTTCAGAGCTCTGACACTGAAGGGGATACCAGGTGGGAGACGTGCTGTGGAGGCATGGGCTGCTCACACTTCGCCTACCCTTTCACTTCAGTTTTAGAACCGAGATTTGCCTTCCCTTCCAGCCACAGGAGCTCATACTCTGCTTGATTTGGAAGGAACATCAAAGGTCATCTAGCTCCAAGCCTCTGCTATGACTTGGGCTGCCCCCAGCCAGCTCAGGATGCGCAGGGACCATCCAACCTAGCCTTGAGTACCTCCAGGGATGGGGTACCAACTTTTACTCTGAGCAATCCTCTCAATCAAAAAAGGATTTAGGGGTTGCACATTTCATAAGCCTACCAATCAACCACACTTTACCATCAACATCATCCATAGCACCCAAAACTTAAAAATTTTTTGCACACAAGACTCTAATAAGGAATGTCCATGCTGTAAAGTATGAAGGAATGTGGTATTATAAGACAAATGATGATGAAAGTGTTTCTAAAAAAAGGAGCATGATCAGAGATTTTTTATGGCTCATGACTTCAACAAGATAGTGAACTTTGCAAGAGAATAGAAGATTTCTAAATGGAGGGCATGCATGGACCTAAACTTCTTAAAAACGTTTAAGGCTGAAATACGCCTTAAGGTTTTGTTTTTTATTTTTTTTTTTAGAAAACTTTATTTGAATTTTCCATATAAACCTTATGATGACCAGTTCATGGTGATCCTCAGCTTGAATTTACCACTGGAAAACAACAACAGATTCAACAGATGAAAAGTGTCAGACAGATAAAACAATTAACAGGCAAACAAATTGGGCTGTGAAGATCCTTCTTGCAAGCATGTATTTATAGCAAGAGGTGAAAGAGAAGCAGTGCAGCACTGACTTTACCCTGTTACAAGGTGAAATAAAAATATTTATCTTCCTTTCTTGGATATAGCCCAAACAGAATAAAGAAAAAATTAGCTGGCATCTGCCTCATTCCCCAAGCTGTGGGACCTCTCAAAAAGAGGCATCAACGAATGACTTTGTCGCTCTTCCTCTGGCCCTATCACCCTCTTCTACCAAGACCTTATCTTCAGTTATTGCCATCCACCAGTGCTACAACACCCGCCCTTAATCTAGTAATTACCCATCCTAGTAAATTATTGCAGTTAAGCCCCTTCCCAGCTGCAGCCACAACAGCCTCCGCAGCCAGCCCAGTGAAGCACCAAAGCTCATTTTGTTGACCTGTGTCTCATCCCACTGAGCCTTGGTCTGAAGGTAAAGGATCACTAAATCTTCTGACACAAGGCAAAGATTTTTACAGATACCAAAATATACTGATGGGCTCAAATCAAGGGCTTTTTAATTGAGTCAGCAACATCAATCAGTAAATCTACCAACTTCTAAACACCACAAGAACTGAGTCTACAGATTTCCATTGTGAGAGGACAACACAGCTTTCGTGGTCTAGAAAACATTTTTCCCTTGGATGTTCTACCCCTAAAAAGCAAAAAGTTTTGCAGCTAATTGTGGAGGCATTTGGATGGGGCAGTGGCAGTCAGACATTACTTCTCTTCAGCTGAGGGAAGCACTTAAGGGAGTCTTGAGGGTTGTTTGTCTTTGGAAGGAGAAGACATCTGGAAAAAGAAACACAAGGTGTTTCTTGAAAACAGAAAGATCAAAGGTAAAAGCATTTGGACAGATAAAATGGCTGCAAAGATTATTACTTCTTAACATATAAATTACTGAAATCGCTCCCATCTGTCTGCCTCCACCAACATATGAGAAGGGAGACCAAAGGCTTAGCTCCCAATACATTAAATCCTAATAAATCCACCCATGTTTTAAGTTGTAATACATGAAACACTTTTCCTGGAAAAAAACCGCCTGCAGACCAGCAGCAGAGGCTTTAAAACATGTTTGTTATGGAAACAGGATAAAAAGCAGGGATCGAACTGCAGCAGCCCAGCAGTGAAGGGCTGCTGGAAATGTAGAAACTAAAAATGTAGTAACGGGAACTTGAAGACAGGAGGAAGAACCCCGGCAAAAGGAATGGCCTTGCTGGGGAAAACGCAGCAGAGTTTATGGCCCCAATCTTTATTAGCTGAGGAAGTCAGTGCAGGCTTCTGGGGGAAAAAATAGGAAAAGAAATAAAAAGCAGTTTAAGATCATTCCAATGGTTTGAGGCCAGATTCACAGCAGACCTGAGCCATGTCTGGGGACCTCACCTCTATTTTTAACATTCCTTGAAGTTTTCCTATGAAATGATGGCCAGGAGGCTGACAATGTCCATATTTCTCCTTCCCTGCCAGGCCCCTGGAGGCACCCAGCAAATCTTCAAACCATTCTCTTCTTCCACAGGTCCTGACCCTCTTTTGGAGCTGCCAGCAGCCCTTTTTAGCCCAGCAGGTCACCCAAAATAAGGACTTCAGCCACCATGGCACAAACATGAACCACACAGACAGTTGGGAAGAACATCGGTGACAGGTTTCATCAGCCAGAGAGAACTGCAGCACATCCACCATCAGCAGGAACCAAGGCTTAGCTTCCACATTTTGCCCACATCTTTAAGGAAAGGCATAGTATGAGTATCTTGATAGGAGCTTACACAGTGATTTGGCTGGGTGGGTATCTCAGCATAACCCTGGGTAAAAAAGGGGAGAGCTCAGTGTGGCCTTTCAATACACAAAGGGAGATAATAGACAGGAAGAAAATCAACACTTCATAAGGGCAGACAGCGATAGGCCAAGGAGGAATGGTTTTAAGCTAAAAGAGGGGAGATTTAGATGAGATCTTGTGGGATGTTTCCCACTGACAGGGCAATGAGACAACAGCACTACTGACCAGAGAAGTTGTGGGTGCCCCATCACTGGAGGTGCTCAAGGCCAAGTTGGATGGGGCCCTAAGCAGCCTGAGCTGGTGTCTGATGTAGCAGAGGGGTTGGAACTCGGTGATCCTTGAGGTCCCTCCCAACCCAAGCCATTCTATGATGGCAGATGTCCAGAACATCTTTGCATTTCACTTCAGGAACCAGAAGCAGAGCCAGGAACTTGACAAGACACTCGCTCATATTTCTGCGCATTGCTAAAGTCCATACACCACTCGTCCCTCCAAGATCAGCAATTACAGAGTCCAGTAAACAAGACAAGAGCCCCAGAGTGACACCTGTCCCACATACAGCTCCTTATGGGAAGAAACCCATTTCTGCCTCTGTGAAGACAAGCTCAAAGTGGAGTCCAGATATCCCCTAAGTCACGGGCAGCCTCTGGTGGTATGGCGGCACTTCATCAAGACAAAAAGACATAATTTTATTGAAATTCATCTAACAGGTCTTGTTTTCTTGACAAGAAGAACAAACACTGGCGCAGCAAATAGTTCTTCCGTCCTCTTTTGTATAATCTAGAGTTAAAACACAGAAGCAGCATTTCCTACATCGGCTTGCTGCTTCAAATCTTACCTGACATCTTGCATCATGTATGAGACATCTGCACTACACGCTGGTGGAACAAATCTGTCAGCAGAACGAACGTGAGGGGACAAATCCATTCCTGTTGCAACAGCAGCAGCATTACCCCAGGGGAGCGCTTTTGGCCTGCTGGAGTCAAATGGGATTCAGAGCAAGTAGGTCCCTCTATGCAACTTGGAAGACAAATGAATGACTAAAATAGCATTAGTGGGAGCAGGAGCGCCTGTGCAATGTGCTGAGATACAGTGGCTCAGCCATAGCTGTGGCAGTCACACTGTGTTTGGATGCAAATTACCACCAATCAGTTATGCCCTATTCAAAAACCCCAGTTTAAAAAAAAAAAAAATCTTAAAACCTTTCTTGCGTTATGCCTTCAGGGCAAATTTGCTTTTGTGAGCATGAATAATTCATGCATGTTCATTTATTATTAATTAATATTCCATGAACATGCATGGTTTATTCACCCAAACAAAGCGCTGCACCCCACACGCTCTCCCTACAGTCTGACATCAGCTAATCTCTGCAATCAGGCTGACCAATGCACTGGATCAAATCGTTTTTTCTCCTCTTTCCTTCCAGAAGGTACCAAGAACTTTGAGACCCTCCTTGCTGGTCACTGACTTCTTCCATTCCCAGCACTGGAATGGGGCAGTTCCACTCCCCTGGGTTTAAACATCAGAGAGAAGTTGAAAATGTAGTTGCAAGAAGGAATTATGGCAAGGAGCTGAAGCTTGTGTGTGCTGTGCAGGCACTTCCATTTTGGGGAGCAATGCAAGACACCCTGCCAAGAGTTGCTCCCCAGTCACTGCATGGGTGAGCATGGCTGTTGGGAGGACCTACATAATATCCTCAAATGCATTGACTTCAGCATCAGTACATGCCACAGATGGACACATTTTGCTTCTCAGTGTGCATCTTTGGAAGAGCCCACTCAGTGGATTACCTCCCACTCCTGAATCTGCCCCAGTGCACAAGCAACGCCTGCAGAGCCAGCACAAATCACAACCTGTTTCTGGTCTCTTCCAACCAACACACGTTGCTGTTCAGCTCTTGAATCTTCAACTGGAAGGAGCAGCCTCATCACAGGGCACTCCTGGATGCTCCAATTGTGTCCTGGGTCTCCAAACACCCACCTTGCTTGCGTCCTCTGTGCTACAGATGTAGAGATGCAAGGCCAAGAGCTGGATTTTCTTTATTTGGGCTGAAACGTTGCCATCTCTTTATATGGTCATATGTGAGTCCTGATTTCAAGCACAGGAAAGCTGAGAGGAGATAGCAGAAAACTTCCTGTGTGCTAGACACCGCAACAGCTTCAAATCAAGAGTTTGTTAAAGCAAACAGGAGACAGTTTGAGCATTTAGTAAGGGCTGAAGTACTGCACACAGAGGGGTGGAGAAGAGTCATAGAATAGCCAGAGTTGGAAGGGACCCATTGGGATCAGTGAGTCCAAACCCCAGTTCCATGCAGTACCACCCAAAAAAAAAAAAAAAAAAAAAATCAGACCATGTGACTGGGAGCAAATGTCCAAACCCTCCTTGAGCTGCCCTCTCAGGCAGAGCCTTTCCCTATTATCCAACCTGAGCATCCCTTACAGGAGCTGTTCCCATGGCACTCAGCACAACGAGGTTCCACATGCCTTGGTACTCCTCAGGTGGCATATGGAGGAAGAGAGAATGAAAGATAACCGTGATCTGTGTAGTATGAGTGCTGGGTGCAAATCACAGGAGCAGAGACAGATATCCTCATCTTGGAGAGCCAGCAGAGGAAGTGGAGATGGCCTCCAGAGTGGATGTGAATTGCTCCGTTTCTCTGTGATGGCTTAAACCAAAAGCTTGAGCCCAAATTTCCCCAACCACCACATGTTTTACAACAAGACCTGAAGTATTCCAGCAAATACCCTGGGCACTCTCCCATTGCTTCAAATTGTTTTACAAATAGAGATAAGCTCTGTAACGCTGAGAGTTACAGACAATTTAACATGCAGGGGCTGCTCCGGGAAAACTTAAAATTGTCATAATTCATCCTCCCCTTCCCCCGGTCCAGAAATGAAAGATTAAACCTTGGAAGATTTATTAATCTGACATTTTAATAGAATTTTTAGACTTCCCTGTTAATAGTTTAAATATAATTGAATTCCATGAAAGGGAGGAATATGGGATAGAGTCGGTGTCCCCCAACAACAGGAGCATTTAAAACACTGGGGCATATAGCTAATGCATAATTTAGTCTTATTTGCATGGCCCTTAGAACTGGGAGTAAGGAAAACACAAATCTAATTAACTGAGTGAAAGAAATGCCTCCACCAGCAAACTTCATCACAAGCTCCACTACCACACACCCACCCTCCCCAAGTCACAAACACGAAACAGATGGCAAGAAGGAGAAAAAAAATAAAAGACATCACACGTCAGCTCTTGGAGAGGAAGGGGGGGGGGGGAGGTGGAGAGAGAGAGAAAGCAGAAGGGACAGGATGGATACTGCACTACTTGACGATGCAGCAATTAACTTGCTGAGGGTGGAATAATTCTTGTGGTGCCTCTCCCGTCGGAGCACTCTCACAACTTAGCTAAAGGAGGAGATGTACTGCGTGCAGTGGAGAGCAAACCAGTTTTCATAAATCCCAGCAGGACTTGGTTTCACTTTATGAGATTCATGTGAAAAATTGAAAATTCGGGTTTTTTCAAATGCATCTGTAATCAGCAGCCTGAGCTCCGCAGGTCCCTGGAGGTAACGGATCACAGACAGCACAAAGTAGGATTTCACAATCTCACTCAGCTTCTACACTGCATTTTTAACAGTTAGACATAAATTCCTAATCAATACAAGGAACAGCAGGCTATCCCCTACCCCCACTCTCAGAATTGTCTTACTTGATTAACAGAGCCGTGGTTTTATCCTAGAATTACTTCAGATAACAACTTGGGGCTGTAATAAGATGCAAAGTCCCTCCAAGATGCCCCTCCAGAACCTTCTCCCCCCGTGCAGAAATAAGTCCACTATGTCTAAGTTCTGACTGGCATTTACATTGTGTTACAGCCTCATTCTGTTTTTCCCCTCCTAATTAGTAAAATCACTAAAAAGAGCTGCTGCACATGAGAAGCCTCGATGGCAGCACCAAGGAACACGTGCTGGAGAGAAGTGCTGAGTACCTATCACTGCATTTTGGAGTTACTGAGTGCACTGAGATTCCCAGTAGGGTCAACAAGCTTAATCACAGTGTTCTCCCACCCTTAGAAGACCAAGTCCATGCTCTGAGATGGGGCTCAGACCATAACCTTGTGGCTTTTGATAGTCACCATTGCTAGATGACCTACACTACAAAGTCAGCTTCTGTATATCTTGCTTCAAACATGAGCATGGACCATATGTTGTGCTCCCACCCTGTTCCAGCACCCAACAGAGCATCCCCACAGCAGAGATGCAAGGAGTTGAATCAGATGGATCACTCCCTGAAGGTCTATCTTCGTGTCCATTTTAAGAAACATTTGGACTAAACCTCAGAGTCACAGAATCATAGAGGTTGGAAGGAATCTCCAGCCCATCTAGTCCAACCCTCTGCTAAAGTTGGTTCCCCACAGCAGGTCACACGCAAGGCTTTCCAATTCCCAGAGTGCATATGCATGTGTGCACATCCATAGACACAGATTTTACATTTTGCTGTCTAAAAGAAAAGCCAGAATTTGAAGTTTCCCCGTGTCTAACAGATCTGGTTGAATGATGTAGAAACAAAGCATTCAAAATGATTCTTCATGCTTGAGCATCCCTCCTTTAACAGTGTGCCACGCACGTATTTGCTGGGGTTCTCTGTGCCATTGGAAATTTCATCCAGACAACTACCTTGAGCTCTGAAAACAAACTCAATGTCCCAACTACCAAGTTTTCCAGCAGAGTTTAAAAAAAAAAAAAAAAAAGCCACTCAACAGACTTTAAAGATCAAAAACTTGCCAGTTTCCTCCACAGCTGCATATTAGGCTGCTGCTTGCTTTCCATTTATAAAATGGCTTTGGTTGGAAGGGATCTCAAAGCCCAACCAGTTCCAACCCTCTGCCATGGGCAGAGCTGCCACCCACCATCTCAGGCTCCCAGGGCGCCATCCAACCTTGCCCTGAGCACCCACAACCTCTCTGGGCAGCCTGTTCATGTGGCAGGTGATGGCTGCTCTTATTGTGAAGTTCTGATGTAGTTTAACATGCTTGGAGTTGACAGAGAAGGAGGCAAGCTGGTCAATCAGTTAGATTTAGGATCAGTTTTTGAGTGTTAGCTATGCAGTTTGCTCCCCTACCATTTTTCCCCCCGTTGTAACACTCTTGAACCTTGAAGGCTTCAGCTGCTAACTAGAGGTGAGTCCTGGGCCATGGGCAGCACTCTGGAAAGGTTTTGGAAACACTCAGGCAGATATATTAGCATGCTCTCATGGTCTCATATTTTTACTGGCTCTCTTCAGGGCTCATTTATTCCACTGAAATCAAACACAAGTATTCCCCCAGGGCATCCTTGTCAGATATGAAGTGCCTGGCCTACATGACACACTCTTTTCAGGTAGTGCAACAGGTACAGGAAGGCTGACAATGGTTTTCAGCATTGTATCAATTCATTATCAAAGGGAAATCAATGAATATCCACTTCTACTGAGTTAGAGAGTCTCCTGACAGTTAACAAGTGTGAATAAAATGCTACACAAATTAGTGGCTGAGAACGGAATTTTGGAACCTAACCTGAATACGAAGCAGGTCATTAATATGGCACACTCTTAACATCTTTTGATTGTGTCTAATGCCACCTTTGTGGGGAAAATATCTACATAAAGATTCATTGAGAAGAACATTGTCATAGAATGTCCCGAGTTGGAAGAGACCCATAAGGATCACTGAGTTCAACTCCTGGCTCTACAGAGGACCACTCAAAAATCAGACAGTATATCTGAGAAACTTGTCCAAATGCTTCGTGAACTCTGACAGCTCAGGGCCATGCCTGCTGCCCTGGGGACACTGTTCTACATCCACTGCCCTCATGGTGAAGAAGCTTTCCCTGATATCCAACCTGAAGACATGCCTGCACGCACCTTTCTGAGCTTCATGACTCTCTCCATGTGCAAAAACAGAATGATTCTGGAAAGACAAACAGGCTCCTACTCCTGTTTAGGAAACAACATTTGTAGCCTAAATTTCTATTTGTTCACCTGTTCAGCACAAATATGTGTGTGTCTCACTGGCTACACAGAGATTCTCATAAAATATGAATTCTTCTTCCAGATACAGCTGGTTCTTAACTTGCATTTACAGTATGAACAGTTATTGGTTTCTATTATTATTTATAAGTCTACAGTGTGAGAAACCCATCTCTAATGCTTATGAAGTGGCAGCTACTCTTGCCAAAAGCAGACAGACAAGAGGACACTGCAAGATAAAGTGGAACAAATACCAAGAGACGTGTAGACCAGACAAACGAGATTTTCTGCAAGCTGTACAGGCAGTCTAAATGTTTAAAAACAACTTTAAATTGGGATTGAATTCGGGCTTTGCAGGCTTGGCAGTGTAAGGTACAGTTTGCATTTTATCCTGGTGGTGTAACACAGTCTGTCTGGTTTCCTTCTCCTGGGGTTAGGATTTTTTTTTTTTTTGGTTGAAAAACAAGTGATGAGAGCCAGCAGGGAAAACAGGAAAAACAGTTTCTTTGAAGGTAATCTCTGGTATTCACAGAAGTCCCCAAAGGGTCCCCAATACATCACATGAAAGGAGTGGCAAGCCCATAGTCAAAGGGAATGTCTCAATGGTCTCAAAAAATGAAAAATGATTACTATGACATAAAAACAGAGTTAGAGAAACAGGAATGTTTCTTCATGAGAAACAGCTGTTTGGGTACACAGAGGTACCGACATCCCACAGATGTCCTGCAACAGTTCATGCCTTCCCAGAAGGGCTTGGCAGGAAACGGGCAGCATTTCAGGACATCTCAAAAGCAGGTTCTGCAAAGCTGTAACTTCATGGTCTTGTGGACATTTAGTGGATGGTGGGAACAAGGAAGGAAAGGAATGAAAGCTCTTTTTTACCTTCTTCCTCACTAAGGTACCCATACAATGTGTGAAAAGTACAAGAAGAGAAGAACCATCCAACAGACTGTTAGCAGGCAGAAAAGTGTGTTTCAGACTATAGAAAAGATGCAATTTCAGTTTCCCCAGAGATGACCACTCAACTCATCCCCTCTTCAAGTATTTTAGGTAGGAGTATTGCACCCTGGTGAGAAATCCCACCCACCCAACATAGTCATCTTCCTCAAACTACTTTCTACTAGGTTGGAAGGGACTTCTAGAGATCAAGTCCAACCCACTGCCAAAGTGGTTCCCTGTCCGAGATTGCACAGGTAGGAGTCCAGGTGGGTCCTGAACATCTCCAGAAAAGGAGACTCCACCACCTCTCTGTGCAGATCCAGTGCTCCATCACTGCACTGTGAAGAAGTTCCCACACACATTAGTGCAGAACTTCCTATGCTTCAGTTTGTGGCCATTTCCCATTGCCCTATCACCACACACTGCAGAGAAGAGTCTGGACATGTCCCTTTGCCTCCCACTCCTTAGATATTTATAGACATGGATCAGACCCCCTCTGAGTCTTCTTTTTTCCAGGCTGAACAGCCCCAACTCTCTCAACCTTTCCTCATAAGAAAGGTGTTCTACACCCTTTATCATCTTAGTGACCCTCTGCTGGACTCTCCAGGGGATCCTTGTCTTTTTTGTACCGGGGAGCCCAGAACTGGACACAATACTCCAGGTGAGGCCTCACCAGGGCAGAGTAGAGGGGGAGGATCACGTCCCTTAACCTGTTGGCCATGTTCTCTTTCAGGCACCCCAGGATGTCATTGGCCTTCTTGGCCACCAGGGCACACTGCTGGATCCACCAGTGATGGAAATCACAGCCACCGTTTATTAAAAGGAAAAGTAAATCAAGTCTTTTGTCAGCAAATGACAAAAGCTGTCACAAGTGGCTCATCCAAGCCGTAGTCTAGAGGTTTGGTCAGAACATAAGGAAAGTAAAACACAATGATCATTTCAACTTAAGGCACTGTAGGGTGAATACCCTGAAAGAATAGCACCCACACAAAATAACGAAGGTGGACAGTATATTTTTGTACAGCTTATCCAGATGGTATAAAAGTAACTAGTAAACTCAGAAAGGCTCACCTGTCACTGATAGTCAAGGCACACCTGGAACTTCACACAGGAGGGATCCCCAACAAGAGAACCTTCCCTAGTTCTGGTCAGCCCTTAAATGGGGTCTGGGAGAGGTGGAGCCAGACTCCACTCCTCGTGGTCACACAGGTACATTGCCTTCACCTGTGCTCCCATGGCTGACTCAGTGCTCACCTCAGGTGATCAATCAGTGGTTCAGGCCATGGTTCAACTGTTCCCATACAGGCATGCATCCAAGGAAGCACCAATAGGATGAGCTCTGCCAAATAAGGTATAGGTGTGGTTGTTCCAAAATGGAAAGATGACAGGAACACTTCTAGAATGTAAAGAAAATGAAAGACAAAAGAATGGCATTCTGGTGTTTTCCCAGCCAGGCTCGGTGTAGGGCCTACCATTGCACCTTAGGTATGAAACCCCAATCACTGCCAGATATAGGAGTTTTGATTGAATGTCTGCAGCTGAAAAGAGATGCCAAAGCCTTCTGTCTCACTCAGGTCAGGATCATAACGTTTACCCTAAACAATGTATTTTGTTAAACCAGAGCAACCCAGGGGCAGAATAGTGGCACAAGTACTTGTGTTGTAGGGTTCTCCAAACAAGGTTGTTCCCCTCAAGAACCAGGGTAGTGATTTCAAACCCCTCCATCCAGATCAGACCTACCTCTATAAACAGGAGTCAAGAGAAGACAGCAACAGAGCTTCTCCATCCAAGGTGCACACAACTCAAGTTGGAAAAATGAGTAAGTCGTGATGAGGTAACAAAACCTGAAATTAACACAGCTTAGCTGTGGTTCAGGGGCTGGAGGTGCCTAGACATAGGGCTACAAGACCAAGAGTCACCCAATTTCTTGGAAGAGAACTCAAACTCAAGTATTTCTCATTCATTGTCTACCAGAAGTCACCTCAGCAGCTTCATCTCCATCCTGCAAAACACACTGGTGGCCCTACTACGCTTATTTTCCCATCACAACTAACCACCTCTGATTAGTTCAACTAATTACAGGGTGCTATCAATTATTCACTGATGGGCCTCCTCAGTCTTGAATGGCTGTTCCCACAAGATCAAACAGGTGAAGACCAAAAGAAGAAAGCAGAAAAACTAAACATTTGGAAAATGAGGGGAAAAAATGAGAAATCCCTGAACAGATCCAGGTCCTTTGAGACTCAGAGTAGAAAACAAACCAACTAATTAGTATGCCTAATTCCAGCATGCACAGAAATCTCCCCTCCAGCACTTTTTCCTGCAGAAGTTCATGATTTGAGATGCTTCCACAATACCAACACAAGACAAGATGCATTTGTACATTCCGGTTTCAACACTGCCATTCCTCTTATTTGAGCAAAATCCAAAACACTAAGTCACAGCCGGGAAATTCTGTTTCAAGGGTGAATTTTGGATCCTAGGCCTCCAAGTGGAAGGATTATCTTTGCAGCTGGATGAAGACATCTGACAATGGGAGGAATTAGGAGAGAATGGAAATGCTGACAAAGGGACAGCCTTAACTGATGAAGAACACACTTCTTTTGTGGATCTCAGAGACTAAATCCTTAGGAGGATGCTGTACATATTGTAATGGTCACTTATGTTTTCTGTTTCAGATGCAGCTATCAAAATGAAATAGAAAATAAAGTGTTTAAGATGTTCCTATAAGTGATCTTGATCTGCATGAAATTCTACAGCATGTGAGGAAAAAAAAATACACAGCATATTCAATAGTTCAAATATTCTCCTTCTCCCATCACTATTTAATTTTATGGAATTTCCCCAAAGAGAAGAGTATCCAAATAACATCTTGGTTTGCAGCTGTGTCTTTTCATACCTCTGGAGGGGTTTTCAGATGGCTGCTGAGATCAGCTGAGGTTCCAGTAGCAACTTTACCTCTGGCTTGAGACAGTCTTCTCAGAACATGCTTGTCTGTGGTAGTCATGGACACAGCAGTTTCATCTTTGTGATGCAGAAGTTTATTTTCAAAGGAAACCATGTTCAACAGCATGACTGAGAAGGTTGGACATAGGATGGGTTTCTTAAGGAGATGGGCAGAAAACATGATCCCCTTTAGACAACAAGATGCCTGAGTACAGCCCGTGTCTTTGGGGATGTGTGAGGTGCAGTGATTCCTACTCAAAACCAACAGATGCAAACAGGATAATCTACGCACCACAGACAGGAGAAACACCAGTTCCAACTTCAGTATCCCAAGTGCATTCCCTGCTTGAAAGGATGGTGCATGGTCAGGAGAGCTCACACCTGGCAAACAACATCACGCAGCCCCTTGTGCTTCTTGAGAAAAAAACAATGGGAAGGGAGCGGGCACCGCTCAAGCTAAATTGTCCCATAAAACATTTTACTACAACACACTGATTAACATTTGACTCTGCTGTAGAACCTGAACAATGCTGAGGGCTGAAAAATGCCTGTCTGAAAAGGCAATGCCAAACAAAGCGGTCGCACAAAGAGCCCTTGCAGAGGCAGAGGGGCCCCTATACAGCCCCAGCACCCAGCCCAAGGCTGCTTTCATGTTCACGCCAGCTACCCATGCTGAAAAGGCACGGGAAAGGTGTTTCTTTTCAAAGTAAAATCTTTCTGTAGGAAGTGAACACTGCAGTAAATTGGGGTACAGGCCCCATCACAATGGCGCTCTGTTTCTACAGGAATGATGAGAGTCCTTTGCTCTTGTAAATCAGGGGAATTCCTGACATCCTGCTTCTGCCTTCAAAGCTCTCTCCCCCAATAGGCTGAAGCTGGGGGACCCCTCCTGTCATGATCACATGGCGAAGAACGTGGGGACCAGGAAAGCAACCATGCAGGCACTCAGCCAAACCATCACTAACTCTTCATTTCTGTATTACACTCAAATTCAGAATCACAGAGATCAGAAGTCAGCTCTGGGTCCATCTGCTCCAACCCCATCTCCATTAAAGTCATTCAGAGGAGGGTGCCCAGACCAGGCAGACCCACATCTTTGGAAATCTCCAAGGAGAAGACTCCACAATCTTTTCAGGCAACTTAATGAAGTTATTATACAAATTATATAGATTTAATATAGATTAATACTAATACAACCGTTCAAACTTTTTTTTTTCAGGTGTGCCCAGCCCAAAGAACAGGGCTGACATCCAGGAGCAGAAAGCCGTGGCTTGAGGAATATGGGAACAGGAATTGCTTTGAGTGGTTGCCATTGGAAAATCAGCATTGCTGAGGAGCCTCCAGTGTGAGAAAATGTCAGAGCAACTTTTTAGAGGGAGGGCAAAGACTAATGAAGGTCAGTTTCTCATTACATCTTACAAGGTTGTTGGCTTTTTTTCACCCATGAGCAGAAATTCTGGCTCTACCACATTCACGAGATGCCTCTTCCAAAGCATCCCATTCACCTCACCAGGCAAGTGGCAATCCTTCAGTAGTCAAAGCTGACTTGCTACTCCAGGTCCACCGACAGGAACCAAACAGCAGATATGGGCAGGTCAGGCAGTACTGGGTGGGGGCTGCTTCCAGAGCTGAGTGCCTGGTCCAGCAGGAAGGAGAAGCGACCAAGGAAAGCCCTATTCTTTCCCTCTACCAGCCCCAAAGTTGTTGCATGAATATCCACACTGATCTGGGATGTTTAATATCAAATGGAGAGGGAATTAAGGTGCTTGTGTCTGTGACTGCTTTTACACGTTGACTTTTGACAGGATGAAAACATAACTCGCTGTTTTTGCCTTTATAAGCAATACTTGGCTTTTTCTATTCCTGAGCTTGTCTACTGTGCAGCTTATTTCTTTTGCTGATAAATATTTATGCTCCATGATTTTGATTTATAAGAAGGGCTTAAATATTGTAAAGCTGGATATAGCCAGCGTAAAACAACATAAAACAAAGCACTAGGATCCAGAATGGAGTGGACTTAAAAGGCATGGCTCCAGTGGCAGCCAAGTTTTGCCCCAGAAATGACCTCTTCCCCTCAAGAAGTGGCACAAATGGGCAGCTTCCCTCTCTGCATTACAATTGAAATTCCAAAACTGTATGTATCAAACAGGAAAGGTGTTTGCCGTATTGCCAAGGTTACTAGAGTGAAAACATTGCAAATGGCATTTGCATGATTGTACTTTCAAATCCTAACTTGTAGCAACAGTGCATTTTAAATGAAGGTGATTTATAACTCCAACCAGAACACTAATCATATTTTGGAGTAATAGGATTTATTTGTTGGTTGTTTGTCGGTTGTGTTCTTTAAGCTCAGAGACAACAAGCTATGTTCATGAAAAGGGATGTGGCTGAGCTTAAGCCCTACCCCAACAACGTTTTGAAAGGATTAGAAAATAAACATAAATGTACTCTATTTTCAGTATGCAGTTCAGAGCCTGGGTAGTCTTTAATGCTTCTCTGCTATGAGAACATCCTAACTGCTAAGCAAGTTCAGATAATTTCCATTTTAAATGAAAAATTCAGATTAGTACAAAGAAGTCGTCGTCTGGGGATCAAGAATGTATGTTTTACATTGCCCAGCTGTGCTTCAGATCTGAAACTCCTTATCCAAAGCACACTGGGGCACATCATGAAGCAGTGTTCAGTCTGCTACCAAGACTAGGATTTACAGCCCAATATCTTGACCAAGCAAAGCTGGAGACAGTTGCCATGTATTCTATGACATCATAGAATTATAGAATCATAGAATGGCTTGGGTTAGAAGGGACCTTACAGTCCATCCAGTTCCAGCCCCAACCATGGGCTGGTTGCCCCTGACCAGCTCAGGCTGCCCGTGCCCTATCCAGTCTGTCCCTGAGCACCTCCAGGGAAGGGGCACCCACAGCTTTTCTGGGCAGCAGTTCCAGGGCTTCTTTGCTCGACAAGTAAAGAATTTCCTCCTAATATCTAACATAAATCTCCCCTCTTTTAGTTTAAAGCCATTCCTCTTTGTCCTATCACTATCATTCTGCGTAAAAAGTCAGTCCCCCTCCTGTTTATAAGCTCCCCTCAAGCAATATAAGGCCACAGTGAGATCTCCCCGGGGTCCTCTCTTCTCCAAATTGTATTTCTGGGATTGGCCATTAAGTCCCAGGGCACCTGACTTGGAGTCATGCAATGTTTATGGGGAGAAACAGCTCATTTAGGCCCCGGTTTAGGAGGTGCACTAAATCCCATGGCCCATATCTGTACATGAAAACAGCTTGACTTTAGCCACCATGCACTGTGCACACTCAGGAAGAAAGGTGTTCCATGAGGGGCTGAACATTATTAGAAATAGTTCCAACCAATTCTTTTATGTTGGTGGTGGTGGTTTATCTATTTTCAAAAAGAACATTTTGGACATGATGCTGTAAAAATAAAAACAATTTAAGCCACTTCCTAGGACTTGTTTTAATGTAACTACTCTCAGTGGCAGGCTGTTAAGTTAACCTGGTTGACCAAGAGTGATCACATGGTTTGTTACTGCTGCCCAACTGAAGAGAAGATGAACTTCATCAGAGTGTTGTAAATGAAATGTTGGAATGTTGTAAAGCATATGCTAACTTGGTCACTGCATGATCATACACTTACTGGAAATTGAGTTTGGGTTAGTTAAAGGGGTGCCACATCAAACATCTAAGAACAGCACCTAAAGACTCAAGCTGTGCTTGGAAATTTTGGCCTTGAGTATGTTCATGCACACACTATATTTATACAGTCCACATGGATCTGTGTGTGTGTATATATATATATAATTTCACATGCACATTTACATACATCTTTAAATGAAAAAATTAATCTAAAATATGTCACCCGGCAATCTGTCAAATAAAACTCATATAATAAATATGTCAATTTATTTAACAACTGATGCTGAAGAGAGCTACGCAGGAGGAAAGAAACCAAGACAAGGTTTAGTAAAAACACTGAGGAAGGCAGAAATTAAAGCAATCAATCACATTCTCGTGGAACGTCTACGCCACTCGAAATAATATTTTATTGTCTGCTATTGATTGGATGCCACCGAACAAAATTGCAAACAATGAATCTGATGTTATAAACAAGAATCACAATAAGAATAACTTACTTCAAAGCCTCGGCCGCACAACAGTTTGCACTCTGCAGAGCTGAGCATGGAGAGTTGGACTTCTACTTGTTCTGCCAGAACCCCAGGAAATGTCCCTCTCCATTAACGACTGCAAGGTTCACATGCAGTGCTGCCAGAAATGAGGCACATTCTCCTTTTGCTCTCCTTTGTATTTTAAATGTGAACTTGCCCACTTGCAAACTTTGGTATGGTTGGAGGGAAGGACAAAGATGCAATGGAAAAGATACAAGAGACTGTTTTTTCCAATGGTGAGCTCTGCATTCAGGAAGGAGAACTCCCTGAAGGAAAATATACTGAATCAGAGAGCAGAGCACTGTTGTGTTACATTCTCCCAGTAGTCCCACAGCTCAAGCCCAAGCAGTTTTGTGTAAAAGAAGGGAAACTTTCCACAGGCCATTCAGTTTCCCAAGTCACTTCTCATGTTCTTCATCCTTCCTCAGATCATAGAATCATAGAATTGAGATGGAAGGGCCTTTGAAGGTCAACTAGTCCAATTCCCCTATGATGAACAGAAAGAGGATGTTGCCACTCTGATCTGCACAGAGATAGAGAAAGAGACAATATACAGATTGAGTTCTGGTTCCAAGGGTGGCAGCAACAGGAGGAAGTAGAAAAAACATCCTTGGACCTGTGCACCCTGCCCAGGGAGGCGGTGACTTCTTTGAAGAAACATGGAGATGTGGCACTGAGGGACACGGGTCAGTGGGCAGTTTTGATGGTAGGTGGATGGTTGGACTGGGTGATCTTAGAGGTCTTTTCCAACATTAATGATTGGTTCAATGGATGGCCAGGGAAAGAGCTGGAGGCATTCTGCTGCTGAGGAAGCCTCCAACTCGTTGGTATTTTGGAACCAGACTGTTTCTCATTTACCATTACACAGCTGTACCTACCCAATAGATTATTACTCACTGCTGCCATAGCCAAGCTACTACAGATCTAAAGGAGTGGGAGTTCCTGAGAGCTTTTTGTAGGTAAGAGCTCTGTTTGGTATTGGACAGAATGTTTGTGCATGGGCAGGATTACAGTTTGGAGGATTTTCATTTTTATAGCTATTTTCTCCCATCCTTCCTCTACACTCCCCCTTCTCTTTCAAATTGTGTCTCAATTAAGGAGACAATTGCAATCTACAGGGATCAGTAGCACCATCATCAGTGCCACCTTTCTGGGGAGAGGTATTTGCATAGGGCTTCCAGATAATATAGAAGAGTCTGCTGTGCTCCACATGCTCACCAGCCTGTTTGGAAGGAAAAGCTGTTTCTTAATTTATTACACTTCCTTCAGAAAAGTTTCCCTAGACTCTGCCAGGATGGTAACAGTAGTAGATCATGGACTTTGGTGAATTTGCTGTTGCCCACTTTGGGCCCAGGAAGCACAACTAACCTAACACAGTCTGTGGGGGTTAGGAAAGGATGCTAGTGGTTGAAAGACAGCATGCCAAGCAGCTCGCAATAGCTCACTCTGAAACTCTGCCTCAGGTCCAGGTCTGGCCAACATTTTTATTGAGACTGAGGATATGATTTTGAGGGGTGGAGAATGTCCTTGTGACATTGTGGGCTCCACTGAGTGGGGTGTGAGTGCCCAAGAGGGGAATTCAGACATAACCTGAAAAGCAATGATCTGAGAGTAACAAGGAGAAAGTCCAGAGAGAAGGGTACATGTCCTGCCCTTGGGAGGACAGGTCCAGCACGCAGGAGATGCGTGTTCTCGAGACCAAGAGCCAGCAATGAGAGCAACATCCCTGTGAAGTCCCCTCCTGCAGTGTGCTGATGGGAAAGGGGACACAGGAGGCAGCACCAAGGCATGGGGAATAACCCCCAAAGTTCCCAGCAGGAGGGCTGGGAGCGGTTGCCATCATCATCTGAGAACCCTATGCAAGACAAAGGATCCTTCTACGTACAGACTTAACGCATCGCCTACAATCAACGCAGCTTGCTCCTCGTGCACCACCAAATCTCAATGCAGCACTCCCAGACCAATCGCCCAGTTCAGAGGACACCGCACCGATTTCGGGCGATGAAAGAGGACGGAACGAGCCGGCAAGGATGCGCGGAGCCCAAAACCTCCAAGCCCGGGCAGGGGGTTCGTGTGCTGCTGCAAGCGCAGCGAGCGGGCACCCTCTAGCGAGATGCACCGAGAAGCGCTGCTCCCTCCGCACCCAGCGCCCTGCCCAGGGCTTCATCTTATAGCACACAGCCTGTGGGTGCCCCCAGGTCAGCCCCATTCATTTGCCACCCTCTGCACCAAGACACACCAACTCCCCGGCAGCGAAAGCCTCCCACGAATATTTCGCTTTTTTACGGCTTGGCTCGCAAGGCATCGGAGATTTCTTGCCTTCCTGATCACCTTCACTGCCTTCCGGTGAATTTTCGGGTAATGTATGCTGTGTCCTCTGGCCAGCACTGCTGTGTGAGCGGTGAACAGGCTCCCATTTCTCTCAGGCTGACATTTCACACTGAGATGTGGTGGATGCCCCGTCCCTGGAGTCATTCAAGGTCAGGCTGGACGGGGCTCTGAGCACCTGATGGAGCTGTGGGTGCCCCTGTTCATTGCAGGGAATTGGAGCAGGTGACCTTTAGGGATCCCTTCCAACTCAAACAGTTCTGTCATTCTGTGACATTGAAGCTGAGGAGTCAGCACAGAGCCAAGCAGGAGATGAGATCCTCTGACCCGGAGCCCATATTCCCCTCCCCAGAACCTTGAAAACAAACATTACACAACAAAATCTCCTTCTTCTCCACATCTTCACAAACAGAATTGGTTTGGGGTGAGCTCATGGAGCCTTGGGACTATGGCTGGTATTCTGATCACCAGTGCCAGGGAAGGTGCAGGTGTGTGCCACCTCTGCAAGGGACAGAGCAGAGCCAAGCCCTGATGAGGGTAAATATTGTTCCTAGTACTGCAAACACATTAATGTGAGAGCTCCTGTCAGGCCTGGAGAGCTGGCATCTCACCAAGTTTTGAAGGACACCCCTTCTCATCCCACCATCACTGGTGTATTTGTTGGAGGTTCCTATCACCTGCAGGTAAATAGGACAAGATGTAACAGCTTTAGGTGTTGCCAGGAGAGGTTCAGGTTGGATATTAGGAAAAAATACATCTCACAGGCTGCACAGGGAGGTGGTGGAATCAACCATCCCTGCAGTGGTTCGAGAACTGTGGAGATGTGGCACTGAGGGACGTGGTCAGTGGGCATGGCTGGGGTGGGTTGGGGTCGGACGAGATGATATTAATGCTCTTTTTCCAACCTTAACAATTCTATGCTCTATGAAATGGAGCTTTTGTGCTCAGTGCAGGGCAACCCTGTCACCCTGTAATCCACATTCCTCATCCCCTCTTCCACATTCTTTCCTGTTTCACCATCCCAAAAGCAAAGGACTGTTGAGCAGGAGGCAAACCCGCTGCCTCCTCCAGGCCCTGTGCTCCTCTGTCCCAGCCAGATGCTTCCCGTGAAAACACAAGCCATAGGTCTGGCTCAGCTTTGGTCAAAGCTGGATCTGACCCACAATCCATCAAACACGCAAGTTCATCTCCCATAAATAAACACAAAACCTGGGATATTTTGCCTGGTTCCTCAAACAGAACGACTTCTGCTTCACAGCTTAAATTTTTATTGCTAGTTAGTGTAGGAGAGGGGCAAACAGAAAAACGTGGACAGAGACAGGCTCCATGCACACTTCTGAGGGAAGGGCAGCTAGCAAATCCCCTTAAAGACCTTTCAGATGCCTCTTGCCTATCATGCTAATTGCACAGTCACTTTATGGTGATGTGGACACGTGTTCACAGGAGACCCAGCTCAGTCCATCAATGGGACAGACTGCTCTCAATTTATGCACGCATCCTGAAAAGAGCTATTATTGCCTCTTAGAGTTGCAAGAGGCCTCCTTAAAATCAACTTATATCTTCGAAACATGGATTCACCAAAATGAATTAATTGAATTGAGTGGGACAGGGCTGCCAGGGAGGGGGCTGAAGCCCTGGTCAGGCGTTGGAGATAGGATCAGATCACAGAAGGATACAGCCTGACCATAAAATTGGGATACAAGCAGCGTTTGTAGGAAATCACTAAAAAGGTTTTGGCAAAATGCAAAGATGAGTGAAACTGGCCACAGGGAGAGGACCAGGAGCTGACACCATCAGTGGCTGTTCAACCATTGCTGAGTTCACCCCAAAGCTCCTGGTGAAGGTACTCACATGGATGCGGTCACTGAGGCACCTGCTTAACTCAAAGTGGATAACTAAGGCACATTCAGGGGAAATCACCCATCTGCCTCACCTGTTTTCTCTGAATAGGGGTCCTCCATCGTTTTAAAAGCTGCATTTCTTTGAGCATAAAGTACTGCAGCAGCAAAAATCAATGCACTGAGCTCCATCAGTGTGCATCTGTCACTCAGCTCCCGACATGGGAGAGGAAGAAACACACAGAGAGAACACTCACCCTGTCCTCTTCCTTTAAGAACAGCCAGGAGTAAAAGGATGTATAATTTAGTGGAATGGCTTTATTTGTGTATCGGGTTATATTAAACGTCAGCTAAGGTTATGTTCTTGTCTTCAGTTGCTGCTGGGTGTTGCTTCAAAGTCATTCTGAGTCACTGCTCTCCATCTTTATCTGCTGATGGGCCCCCAGGTAGCGATGGGAACATAACTTCCCCTGACACGAATAACCTCCAATAAAGGAATGACTTCCCTTTTGACGTGCTGATTACAATAAACGGGGGGAATGCTGAAGACGTGGAGAAGGGGACCATAGCACTTGAAAAGCAAAGAAAATGGGTCACATCCTGCTCTGCTTCTGCAGCAGCAGGCTCACTGCAAACTATCAGCAAAGCAGCAAGGAGCTCGTGTGACTGCAGCTAGGGCTATCAACAGCAATGCAAATCTTTACCTACAGTCCCTTATTCTGCAGCAAATGAACAACAGCCTGGCAACAACCATAAGGCCATTATCTCAGGAACACAAACCTTCTGGTCCCAGAGTCCAGGAGGGTGAAGCACCATCCAGGCCCAAAAAATAACCCCTGGGGTCTGGCTTCACTCAGATCTTTCACTAATTGTGTCAAGATTGACTTTACAGAAATTCCTCCAGGTTTCCATGAGCCTGAATTAGGTGTGAATCAGAGCCCAAGCATTCAGTAAATCAGCCTCAGCCAGTGAGAGCATGACAGGGAATGGCCTCAAGTTGTGCCAGGAGAAATTCAGGTTGGATATTAAGAAAAAATTCATCTCAGAAAGAGTGGTGATTCATAGATTCATAGATACATTAGGTTGGAAAGGACCTACAAGATCATCTAGTCCAACCATAAAAATACATGATGATGCACTGGTACAGGCTGCCCAGGGAGGTGGTGGGGTCACCATCCCTGGTGGTGTTCCAGAACCGTGGAGATGTGGCACTGAGGGACATGATTTAGTGGACAATACTGGTGGTAGGTGGATGGTTGGACCAGATGATTGTAGTGGTCATTTCCAACCTTAATGATTCTGTGATTCTATATTCTATGAAAAGGAATGGGCTGTGCCCAGAGGGATGCTGGCTGGCACTTGGCAAGGCCAAGAGAAGTCTCCTCTGGAACAGAGCTTTTGTTTCAGCCTGATACGAGACTTGCCAGAGCCAGTAACTCTTTTTATTCTGTTCAATGAGCATTGAGTTGGGTTGTTTGTAGTGAATTCAGCTTTGGCTGCCCATGAGATTATCATGTTCAGAAATCAGGTGGGAGGTTTCCAGAAAAATCCTGCCCTGGTCTTCTAAAGCATCCTGCTGTGGAAATGACCCACTGGTTGCACTGGTCCCAGTAGCTAGTTGCAATGGGATCACATGGCCAAGGGCTTCCCTCGCTCAGAAAGAGCATTAACACTCCCCACCCCGACCCCTCCACAGGGTCTGCACTCGCTGTCGCACACACACTTTCTGCCGAGCACCAAACATTGTCATTTACATCCATAAAAAGCTGAATTCAGCACTCTTGCCATAAAACGGATCGTGAACCCTTACCACCACTTGCCTCTCCTTGGAATAATAAATTATGAGGACAAATGGCAGAATCATTATCAGTTTCAATATCCAGTCATAAATAGTCTTGTAAGAACACTGAAATGATGGTGTTTTATTGCGTTAGATATCACTTGCCATTAATTACAGCATGAAACTTTTGTACTTTGATGAAAAGCATTTTAGCCAGCTCTGTTATAAATCTAAAACAGCCTTAAAACAAAAGTCACCTCAAGTTGTGGGGTTTTTTCTTCTATAGATCTGGACACAAAATTGCATTGAAGCTTGGAAAGACTGAAAAAGCAAGGTTTTAACAAAGCTGTTTCATTATATACTCCTTTGGCTTTAACACTGGAGGCAAACTGAGGGGACCAAAGGCTGTTTCTTACAGCAGAACCATTGGCAGCTGGATTTCACTGCTACAGGTACTTCATAGCTCAGAGGAAGCCTGAAGTCAACAGGAGCTGGTGGGTTCAGCCCCTCCCAGATTTGGGACCCACAAGATCTCACAGACACAAGTTTAATTTCAGTGTAACTTTAGTGTGACAAACCATGGGAGTGAAGCTAAGATCTGCATTTTCAAAGATCTGTGGAATCAGTCTTCAAATGTCCTCTGACACACAGGATTTCCACCTCTGCAATTTCAGGTGCTGCTCCTGTGGAACAAGTTACCAGCCCATGGCATTGATCCCATTTTGTGTTCGTTTGCAGAAGGGATTATTCCATTCCACTTTGGGCATGGTAATCTCACAGCCACTGCTAACAAATCCCAGAGAGACCAGGATCCAGAGCCTCTGCTCAGCTGAACTGCAGGACATCTAATCATCCAGTGGGATCGCTCACATCCACACATGAATGCTCACTGTCAAACCCAGACACAGCACAAGCTCTGCTGGCTCCCATAAGGTTTTTGAGTAGACTTGAAGAAGACATTTTGCTTTTATTTCCCGTCCTTCCAGGAGGGATTATGTGTGTTCAGAATTTAAGTTAGGCTCGTGAGACCAAATGGAGCAAAGTGTGGCTTCTGTCCAACCACAGGCTTTTGTTCTGCCCAGGAACACGGCAAAATCATCCACTGTCTTGGAGGTACAGTGAGAGTCAGCTCAACCTGAAGCCAGAAAAGTTTAGGACTCAAATTGCCATGATACTCAATAGAGATCTGGTCCCTATACTCAATGGTTCCCAGGAAGATCTGCTCTGTAACATTTCTGGAGACAGAGGTGGAGTTGAACACTCTTCAGTTCCCTTGGATCTCCTTTTCATTTGAGGACAAGCGTAACATTTGCCTCTTTCCAGTCATTAGGGACCTTCTACTGCCATCACAGCCATTCAGGGATGATAGGGCAGCCTCACAATGATATCAGCCAGCTTCCTCAGCACACTCACACATCTCCACCTGGCCCCACACACCCATGTATGCCCATTTTGCTAGCCCCTAAACTGATCTTCCTCTACTATGGGTAGTGCCTGTTTTCCCCACACATTAGTTAGACAGAAAGACAACTCATTCAGCAGCACACCAGTATACGCCTCAGTTTTCCTTCCTCTGATGACTTACCTATAGAAATCCTTATTCTTAGCTTTCACTCCCTCACCATTTCCATCTCACTTCTGACTTTTCTAATTTCATCCTTCTCGGGCCACATCTGAGATCTGAGGACAAGTGACATTTCCCAGGGATGATGAGCACCTGTAGAAATAGATGTCATTAGAGCAACTAAACTGTTGCTTGAAATGGTGACCATTTGCTTTTTCACTCAAAAATGAGGAATTTAAGAAAAACAGTCTAATTGCTCATTTAAGGCAGCCTGCTCTTTCCCTCCTGCTTAGCCTCCTTTGACAGTCTGAGAGTTTAGCTCCCAGTGCTCTTGCTTAAAATATAACAGATGGCCTCTAATAAGTAAATTGAAAAGTGCAAATAAGGTTAAAACAATTTTTCTTTATTGAATATCATTAACTTCAAGGCTGTCCACTTTAAAATGCTAATTAAACCTCACTTCCTTTTGCAGGGTTCTAGTGAAGAAAAATTGCCGGGGGGCAAATTCTTCTTGCTTGTAGAGGAGTAGCCCAGCAAACTGATAGCAAATCGAGCTATTACATGTCCCAGTGTTAAGAAGTAGAGATGGAACTTTTCAGTTTATTTGTCCCTTCCACACTCATTGCTTCCTACACATCAAACACAACTAAGAAGGAAATTCAAAAGAGGTCAAGTGTGAAACTCTGCTCTGGCCACGTGGCAAACTACAGTTTCTCTCAAGGTCACTACACAGTGCCACTTTCTCAGTGAGCAGAGGATTTCTGACATGGTGCTACAGCCCTGCCACTCGTCATGCTGCAAGTACGTGGCTCAATGTTCCTGGCACTGCACGCAGGGGACAGGAGGTCCTTCAGCACCTCCACCTCACTCCTAATTTCCTGTTTAAATTTACTCCCATTCAGAGCGTGTCATTTGCTTGTGTGCCAACACTGTCCTTTGGCTTGAGCAGCTCTTCTCCTGCTCTTTACCCCCAGCCTGAAGGATTTATACTGAGCAATGGTATCACTTCTCAGCTTCCACTTGCTAGGCAAACAAAGCCAGGCTTTTTGTCTCCTCTCCTAGGACAGCATTTCTATTCCCCTCACTGACGTATCAGCCCTCCTTCCTCATCTGTACCAGTTTAAATTTTTTCCTGACAACAAGAAAGGACATTTGCAAATGTCCTACCTGATGGGGCTCACCAGTGCCTCACAGAAGGCAATGCTCCCATCTCAACTGGAAAGGCACTAAGGGAAGCTGAAGGACAACACTGAGCACATCACAGCCATGACATACTCACGGTCTCAGCCCCATCAGACAGCCCCAAGTTGAACTAAGCAGCTTCTAGAACACCAACCTTGGCATGATGGCACATCACTGGGAGTTCTGGCTGCCACCTCTGCCTGATGGGTTTGATGGAACGCCCAGTTCACCTTCAGTGGGCTGGAGGAGGCTCAGGGAAGGAGCAGTTCCCATGTTTCCTGGGGGGCTGGAACACTGTAGAAAAAAATAAGCAAGATGCTTCATGTCAGAGAAGGGGAACTTGAGTACTGGGCCTTCTCCCTGAGCAACTCCCCAGTCTCAGTGTACTCTCCCTCTCCCTCTCAATGCACCATTCTCACTCATCTGAGAAATTTAATTTATTTCTTCATTTAAAGATTCAGAGTGTAAACTGCAAAATGCAGAACTTGGTATATAAAACACAGAACTTGATGTAAATTGCCAGGCCAGTCTCAGCTCAGTGATTTCTCATCTAGGCAATCTGGCTAAGCATCAGCATTCAGGCATCCATCCCTTTTGCTCAAAACGCTCACACTATGGACAATACAACACTGCCTATCTAGAGTCTGAGTTACTGCAGTGTTTCTGGACCAAGAGGGAAGGGTAAGAGTTTTCTGATGTTTTTTCTGGCCTTTTCTGCAAGCACTTACACCAGCACTGTCTCCTCCCTTATGCTATAGAAAGCCCATGAACAATGGGAGCTGACTGAAGGCAGGGGAAGCTGTTAGCAGCAGTTGTTTAACCAGGACATATAAGAATCATGCCAAAACCACACACAGTACAGATCAAAGTGGAAAACCTACATTCACTGGGCTAAAAGCAAAACGAGCCTTTGTGGAAAGACTTTGGGGAGAGTCCGCCGTGCTGCAAACATGGTGAGAAGGAATCAAATAAAACACCACGGACACATCTCCCGAGCCAAGAGTTACTGAGAGGAAATAAAATCATCGGAGGGAAATCTTGAAGTGGAGTTTATTTGCTCATTCACTCACATGAACTGCCTGACCGAGCTGTAGATGTCTCTATACTTTGCAGAAGAGTTGGATAGATGATCTTTAAATGTCCCTTCTACCTCAAACGATTCTGTGACGACTAAACTGAGCACTGGATTAGCAACATTCAAAGTCTTCTTTTTTCCCACTGCTAGACTAGGGATTTCTTCTAAGAAACAACAATGGGAGGTACCTCAATAATTCTGCCCAGGAACTGAAAATTGGGAAAATGTATCATTGCCTTTTAACAGCATCTTTCTCAGTGAAAAGGGTATTACTGCCATAAGCAGCTGTCCTCAAGCTGAGTCATCTAGGGTAGGAATCTAACAAAACAACACCAGGAATGACAGGAGAATGTCCCATCCTAACCTAACAAGCAATGGCAGAAGTGCAGAGATGCTCTCAGGAGGCATGAGCTGTGACACCAAAGTGTGTAAGAATCCTTCTTACCTGTTTTCTCTAATGTGTTTTATATTAAGATGAAAGCCCTCAGCTAACAAACAGCTATGTTCCTGTCCCGTTTCTCTAAGCGCTACTTTTATACAACATGGTTTAGATTATTTTCAAGAGTTTCATCTTCCAATACACCAGTACTGCAACACAGCTGAGGTTTCATGAGGGGAGTGCACACGTGTCAGACAGAGAGTAAATATTGTCTCCGAACAGCAAGTTGAACAGGCCTTTGTTTTCTTGTGCAATGCTTGCCTAAGTCTTAAGGGAACTGCCTTTCACTATAGCAGAGAACTGAGCTTGCAGGCATAATACAGGTGCCTGAAAGAGTCCAGCCTGGAGGAATAAACACGAGCAAGGGCATGCAACAAAAGGACAAAAAGCAGAAATATAACAAAGCTCCTGACCCACTTCTGCTGGATATCTCCATGGAGGTGCACGAAGAGTCCTATCTGAAGGGAGCTGGAGAGGTCAATCACATGGATTTGGCAGAAAAACAGAGCAGTCCTGGAACAAGACAAATTTCTAGTTGTACAATGGCCGCTGAGGACAACTCTTGCCACCAAAGTTGAAATCAGTTTTCAATGAAGTCTTCAAGAGTTTTGGAACAATGTAAAAAATTGGCTTTTGCTATTCTCTTCTCCATACAACTGCCATTCTACTCAGCAGGGAGAAAGAGCTCACTCAGGAGATAACTCAGCTGCTCTGTTGAGAGACGACTGCCATAAGATAAGATGAATAGCAGCCAATAATTCTTTTTCCTCGTGGTCCTCTCTTCATATCATAGCAGACAGATATCTACTCTGGCCGGATGAATCCCACACTGAAGGTAACCAAGGACTTCTGTTGGATCAGATGCTGAGTGAGAGGATAACCAGATGGATACACTGCAGAGTACTAAGACACAATGTACTCAATAAAAGCAGAGTTGATAGCAGCATCTAAACAATCAAAAATAGAAAAAGTACCTGTCATCCAAAGAGAGGTCTTAGAGTAAGAAATGCAAATGCAGTCAATGATATTTGTTCTAATGGGTAGGGCAAAGCATCAAGGGATAAGGAAATCTAGTCAAAAACGGAAATGAGAGAGCACAGCAGAATCCACATACAACAGTAACTGCTCCTTCACCCTTACCCCTTAGGATCTGTGCTCCAAGAACACTTTGAGAAATCACTCTGCTCCCACAATGGCCGAGACATCCCCAGAAGTCTGTGATCACCGCAGCAGTATCCTTCTGTTTGTCAAAACCAACCCCAAGAAGCATCAGGGGATCAGACAAACAAGTGAAGAGTCTTGGGGTCAAATTTCAGCAGGAGATGCACTCACACAAGAAAGTATCGCGTGCGGGTAGTTCTTGGCATCCCACAGAAGTGGAAACAGCCAACCAGGCAAGCTGTGTGAAAGAAAAGGTTGCACTGCTTCCGAGATAAGGAAGAAGAGTCATAAGAAAAAAGTTCTAAAGCTCTTTCATTCTCATAGTGTAAGCTCGGACTGCTGAAAGCAAAGCCTCTTGACCAGGCTAACCAAAGAGCCTGGATCTAGGCTGTAATCAAAGCACAGAGAGTGAGCAGGGGTCCAGCCTGCACCCAACATCCATGTTAAAGATATCAAAGATGTCATATTCACACCCTTCAGAGATACACTCAGAAAAGAAAAAGCTGGTTACCAAAAATTTTCATCCCTAATTCTTTCTGCTTGATACATCACATTTTACTTTTGACCTGCACAAGAGTAACACGAGGTAATAATAAGATAAGATCCTTCGGCAGAGGTGTGATTTTACATGCGCATGTGTTTTATATTTTACACGTGAACTGTACTGAAATTTCAAGCTATGTTGGATCAGGACCGCAGCCACCTCTGGTGAAATTCTTAAGGAAATATTCCATGTGGGACAGTGATCCTTTGGTATCTGAGGGAACATCTCCCCAGCTGCTCATCATCCTTGGTCATACCCTTAACTGTCGGCCAATTTCAACCCAAAGATCTCACCAAAATCCAAATCCGAAAGGTTAGATGAAAAAAATAAAATAAAAATCAGTGAGAAAAAGAAAAATGCAACTTCGCAGTTTTCAGCTAGGAACAGGTTATAACTCAGAGCCATCTTCACAAAGGTTAGTTCTCTATAGCAATTACGCTTTTCTTCCTCACCTGCTAACCTGCATACAGAAGGCTGGGGACCACAGTAATGGAAATATGGGCAAAACAAATTTTGCATTGGCTTTTTGCGGCTTTAGATACACGTCATTCACTGTGCTGCTGTGATCTGTGGTGGCAGCCACAATTCCGAAGGAAAAGAAATCTGAACACAAACAAACAAAGGTCCCACTGGGATCACACACCGTGGCATTCAGTTCACTTACCTATTAAAGCACTGTCAGAGCACGGACTTCTTTCAGTACATTACTTATTCACTCAGAGCTCCAGCTCTCTCAGGTTGATCCCGTAAGAAAAAGCAAACACCTTCTGCTGTTTGTTTCCCGCTGCAACACAAAAGACTTTAAAGACTTCAGGCTGCAAAAAAACTGTTTGTCTTCGGGTCCTGGAACTCCAAGAGCTTGTAGGTGAGCCTCTGAAGCTCTGATTGACTGGTGAGGGCACGGGGCCATCGAGCTAAGGATGCTGCCTGGGTTTTGCCACATCATTCCATGACCCACATCCCACCTCAGGTGGCTTTGCTGGTATAGGATGGGAGCAGTGCATGACAGCAGTGGACAATTTCCTTGTAATAATCAAGTTTTTTTTCTCCAGGAGATGAGATCAATTTTCCATACAGGTTCCAGTACATTAGTCCAGACTGGGAATAGCTCAGCAGGTCTTCAAACACAGAAGGAGACCGTTCTTCTACACAAGGTGGGGACATTTTGCTGCTAGCCTTGAAGTACGGCAAAATCCTAAAGAGGAAAGAGGGAATCGACCTCCATGTTATACGTAGAGGTAGAGGATATTGGCTTGCTTTCAGATTTGTGTTAGCTAGGATTTTAATTAGCCAGGTAACACCTTTACTCCAAACAGCCAGAACAACATAAGGCAGACAAGCCAGGAAAACAAAGCAAAACAACACAAAAAACACGCTTGGAAAAAGAACTTCTGGAAACCAAAGTGCACCAGAGCATGGTTCCTTGGCAGGCTAACGGGCATCCCTAGGAATTACAAAAAGAAAAGAGTGGTAGAACTCTTACAGCAGCATCTTCTCAAAAGACTTTTCTAGGGGGAGATTTATTGAGTCTTATTCTATCTGACACTAGTCAGTGAACATGTGCAACTTTGGTGAGCCAGGGAGAAAAAAGAGCTTGTCTATAAATTCTTATACTCCAGACAGCATTCCTCAGAGGCCAGCCCTAATAAACCCATCACCACAACAATGCTATAACTCAGTGGTGCTCAGCTCCTGGCCTTTCAGGGTCTGGCATCTGCATCTTTTCTTAGGGACTGCTGCAATAAGCACAGAGTGCATCAGCTACTGTAAGGAAACAGCAGTTAATGCTAACACGGGACACCTCAGAGAGCCCCAGCCCAGCCCAACATGACTTAACATGGCTGGAAATGGACACATGTGACCACTGTGTAATGCAGCCTTGAACACAAAGAGCTCAGGCCCAGAGAGCTGCTAAACCATCCAGGCTATAGCCCACTAACAACACTGTTAAGAGCCAATAATCCATATGTTGCATCAAAAAAAAAAAAAAAAAAGCCCTTCTATCTTACAGTCCTATGACGAGCTTTATGCTTCTTCAGCTAAATGAGAGTTGAGCTGGATGTTCCATTTCAAGGGCAAAGCCACAGTGCTGCATGAGGCATCAGCCTTCTCACTCCATTGAACCAACTGAAGAAACTGTTGCCAAAACTGGGCAAACCTAAAACACCTCCGAATCTTTTCACTTTGTGGTTTAACCCCGATGACAAACCAGTCACCAGGCAAAGCTGGTGACTACAGATGACAAACCAGTAGGCATTGCTTAACCTGCATTAACACATTTTTCACAACCTCTCTACAGCTTTATTCAATGACAAAGCGACTGCTGCAGACGGAGGCCTGTGAGAAGTGTCGTATGTTTTAGTGCTGCACCTTGGGAGCCAGAAATAATAAGCACATAAAAGAGATGTGTATTTACAATGCCACCTTTTAAAGAAATTGCTTAAAAGAAACTCACTTTAGAAACTCAGAAAGGCAATTCTTGACCTTGCTGAGTAATCTCACTAATATCAAAAGAAGTTAGAATGATTGAGTTGTGAACAAAAATGGCACCATTAGTACACACAGTGAAGCACTTCAATAGAAAGGGGAGTAAAGGAAGAACGTGCCCATTCTCCACCACACGTGAGGCAAGTCGTTGCAAGGGGGTACCACTCACCACAGCAATGCAGCAGGGACAGAGAGCACTCCTAAACCCCTGTAATGTGAAGAGCAGGAATCTGAGCCACCTGCCTCCAGCAGGGACATAGCCCAGTTCTCAAGTCACAGAATCATTAAGGTTGGAAAGACCACTAAGGTCACTAAGTCCAACCACCACAGCCATTAAACCACATTGCTGAATGCAACATCCACCCTGTTCTTGAAAGCCTCCAGGGATAGTGACTCCACTACCTCGCCGGTCAGCCTGACACAGCACCTCACTGTACCCCATAAACAGATCCTCCACTCCCTGCAACACCCTGATTTATTCCCAAAGCACACTACAACGTCCGCAAGAACTGAGGAAAGGCTTCAGAAAGACTTCCATTAACTTACTTTATTCCTAGAAGAAACTGTATCCTAAGGGAAAAATATTGGCACTGTAGAACAGTGTCATCAAGCGTTCCCACTTGCACGGGATGATCTAGGTTTTTCACTTAAATTCTGTGACTTCCATACAGCTCAGCAGGAAGGTGTCTGGGGCTGTATTTTTTCTAAGGTTTTCCTTAGCTAGTGTCTACTTAATCTGGACTGAGGAGTAGCATCAGGGCAAGACAGCCACCAGTTCTGCTCAGCATCCCCAAGAAAGAAATGATATATTGGTGGTATAAAGAAGAACAGTGACCTTCATGCCCTGTTAGGAGGAGAGTCCTATTTCTGCACTCACACTCAGCATGAAACAAAGAACTTTAAGGCCATGATGGAGGAAAAGAAAGCAGCGTAACCCCAAACAACCATGTGGATGGATCTGACCCTTTATGAAATGGAATGAAAATGTGTAAAACATGTAAAGCATTCCATGTTCAACCCTTGTTTTCTTCTTTTCTAAAACGGATATCAAATAAAACATTGAACAACTATCCCTGCATCTCATAGGGTAAATTCAACGTCTCTACAAACATATTTGCAATCTCCATAATTTATAAAGCCCACCATCGTGCTTTATCACACAGCCCACTTCCACAGCATCACGTAACAAGAATTTTTTTGGACATAAGGAAAAACTTGTTCTCTCAGAGAGTGGCCAGGCACCGGAATGGCCTGCCCAGGGACACGGTGGAGTCGCTGCCCCTGGCAGTGTTCAAGAGGCGTCTGGATGAGGAGCTACAAGATGCGGTTTAGTAGCACGTGGTAGCAATGGGAATGGGTGGACGATTGGACTGGATGATCTTGTAGGTCCTTTCCAACCTTGTGATTCTATAATTCTACGATTCTATGAATTCCCCTTCTCTGAGGATCCCAGTGAGTGTTCAAAAACTTTAATCAGATGGAACTGAATATGTTGATGCTTTCTGTTGGTTTTAGGTAAGCAAAGATATAAGAGAGAAATCACAGATGATTTCAAAATAGGTCGTGGAATGGAGATACTGCACTAGGAGGGTATGAAGAGAGCCCAGCACACTGAACACGTGGAATCAAAGCTCATAGAGATGAACAGAGTGATTAATACAAACAGTGGACTTGATGTGGCCATCCAGATATTCTAGAACAGCGAGCACTATCTGAAAAGTACTGAAAAAAACTGAAGTCACAAACACATAGAACAATGATTTCTTTTTTTAATTAGGTTTTCAATCACAGTGCAACTTTTTCCATCAACAGACTGAAAACTCAGCCATTTACAAATGATTTGTCTACAAAGAGGAACAAAATGATTTAAGTATCTCCACTAAATTCTGAGCAAATCTCTTCGTATCTCCTTGGGAGTCCACTCTGCAGCCGACTCATAAATTTTGTTTGCTTGTTATTTTGTGAGACAGGAGGAGGTTGGGTTGTAGATCACCTTCTGTTCAAGCTCCGCATATCTTTTCAGAAGTGGACGATAGAGCTAAAAGGGAAAAAGAAACAAATGTCTAGATTGAGAAATTAGATTTTTAAATCATGCTGCAGTTAAAAATATCTTCAGACCTGAAAAAGTAGCACTGTCATAGGCAACTGCAGGCTTGAGGTTTCTTTTCCCAATCTGATCGAGAAAATGCTGCAGCATCTTCCACCTTCAAATGTCACCGTTTTTTTTACCATCCTCTTTACAGCCTAATTTTATGACACACACAACTTGTTCTTATTGTGATTGTACTCTTGCTATAAGCACAAGTCATTGCTTTCAGAGGAAGCAGCTCTGCTAAAGTCACCTCTCCAAGTCGGCCATGCCCCCTCAGTAATAGCAGTCCTAACCACCCAGGCAGAACTCCTGTCCTTGCCTCCCTCCTCTACCTTAGGATGGATCACTGCCTCTGTCCCTTCCTCCTCTGCCTTGCTAATGAGCCCCTACCACCCCCTACCATAGTGCAATGCCACTGTCAGAAAGGCCAATATGAGACCAGGGCTTTCTAAAATACACTTCCCACCCTTCTCATAAGTCCATACCTCCTTTAGCTTCTTTCCCTCGCACTTTCCCACCCCATAAGCCTTCCCATCCATGATGAGCTCCATGGCCTGGCTCCTCACACTGTAAACCCAGAGGCAAACAAAGACTTGGTTTATTTCCACAACGACATGGAACATCTGAGCAGCTTTTTCCTGTTTCCTTATCTAGAATCCACCAGGGATTTTTACATCAGAATTGTTACAGCTGTGAAAGGCAGAATCGAGAATCAAATGTATTCAAAACTCCGGACTGAAACATGCCCTGTGCTTTTAAACATGAGCAAGATCCATGCTGGAATTTGTTTCACTCACTGCTTTTTCCTTCTTCTGTTTCAAATCCATCACAGTACATATCTTATTAGATGAACTGCTTGTTTGTGACCAGCTTACACAAAAGAGATCCCAAATACAGTCTACTCACACTGCAGGGTACTAAAACTGTACCCCTTCCAGATCTGGGAGATACACCTTTTTTCCTACCCTCTATGTCTAATTTTAATTGTCCGTCCAATAAAATCAGAAATTGATGCCATGCCAGGACAGCTTCACTCATTCGCTGGCGCTAGCACAAAGAGAGGACTGCCAGGAGCCAATGTGGAGCTGGTACAGCATCGAGCAGTCCTTAGGAGGATGCCATAAGGTCATATCCCTGCTGCAATGAATCCTATGGGCCGCCAGCCTAGTCTACAAGCCCCCTGCACTGATGTTATTCATAATAAGGGCAGTCTCGCTCCTGGCTCCGGGTTCAGCGAGGTTATAAAGCCGTAATGAATCATACCCAGTAAACTGAATTATGGCTTTCATCAGTAAGTGAGATCCAGCATTTAAATGCGTTTTATCCTTTTCCAGATAAGAGCCGCAACCAACAGCTGTATATGCACCTAGAAAAAATCAGGAGGGAGATGTTTCAAGTGCAAACAGCAAGGCTGCAGGAAGAGGCAGTGCTGCTCTCGTGCATTTGGCATACAGTCCTGCAGTGGCCTCAGCATCCGTACCCATCATAGAATCGTTAAGGTTGGAAAAGACCTCATCCAGTCCAACTGTCCACCTACCATCAGTACTGACAATATTTTCTTGGATGAAAGAAAAACACATCAAGTGTTTGCATAGTTTTCTCATCTAGGAAACAAAGAATTGCCGTGTTTTGTCCTTCTGCCTCAGCTGATGGTGAAACATTCAGTGCTTGTTTCCCACTTCCACAAGGGAAGCTTCGGTCTGAACAGCAAAACCTGGACTTACTGCTTCTTTTCCACTTCCCCTGTGGCAGATGAGTGACTCATGGGTACATCCTGCAGGACAAATCTGTTCTGATCAACTCCTCCTTTTCATCGACACACAAGATGCTGCAGCAGTTAAAGTGCATTTCTTCAACAGATTAAGCATATCAAAGGGAAGATAAGAAGAAAACAGGCTCTGTTCACTAGCCAAGGCCTCATCAGGACGTTTTCTCAATCCATTTCACAGTGATTCATAGTCTTACACTTGTCAACTCAGAAATAGAGAAACCTTCTCAGTCCTATCTCTGTATCAGACTAACTCAGTGATCTGGGAAGACATTTAACATAGAATCAGAGGATCATTAAGGTAGGAAAAGATCTCTAGGGTCATCTAGTCCAACCTTAACCCATCCCCACCTTGCCCATTGACCATGACCCTGAGTGCCACATCTCCACAGCTCTGAAACACCTCCAGGGACGCTGACCCCACCACGTCCCTGGGCAGCTTGTGCCAGTGCATCACCACTCTTTCTGAGAAGTTTTTTCCAATATTCAACCTAAACTTCCCCTGACACAATTTGAGGCCACTCCCTGATGTCCTATCACTGTCACCTGGGAGGAGGAGCCGATCCCCGCCTCACTCTATACTCCTTTCAGGCAGTTGTAGGGAGTGCTGAGGTTTCCCCTGAGCCTCCTCTTCTCCAGACTGAACAATCCCAACAAACATATCCATGCTCCAGCTCCTCTTCACTACAGAGCAGTGATACCAAGGCCCATGGAGACTTACACAGATGACAGTTAGTAAATATAAACAACTACTATTATGAAGTGCCACATGGCACAGCATGCCATTTCTAACCGACTTCATGGGGGCCTTGGGTGTTCAGTGAAGTGCATACACATATTCTTTTCATGTTCCCAAAGAATATCCTTGCTCCCATTTCTGCTAAATATGCACATCAGAGTAAACAAAATACTGAGCAGGCAACCACCACTAAGCTGGGAGTATCGTTATGTCAAACAAAAATGGCTCTTTTATTCACTGAAGCATTTACAATCAAGCTTCGCTATTTCTTACTTTGCTATTCTGTAAATCTGAAAAACCCTAAGCACTTCTCAACAAAGATTCAGCACAGCAGAGCTGCATTGGTAAGTGTGCTCGGCTCCTGAGAAAGGCAGCTCCTTATTACTTACCCAGCAGCACTCTCACAAAACACACAACAGCACATTCACTAGAAGGCTGGGAAGTATTATTGTTAATACATCACACTAAATTAAAATGTGTCAAAATAAATGAACAGCCACATTTACTGATAACAATTCCTTTTTCTTGTTTATTGGACTTAAGCACTTAGCTCGCTAATTGACAAAATTCAGGCATTTGCAATAACCTGCCCAGCCATTAGTGTAAATGAATGCTGCTGAAACAAAAAACACAAACAGCCACAGCAAAAAATCAAGACCACTTCTTCGGTTTCTGTTTCTGTTCGTTTGAGGGTAACAACAAAAAAAAAGAAGCATAGTTCAGAGGGCTAACGCAAAGTTTTCAATTCCTCTTCATTAAGGAATTTGGCTGTGACACCATCAGTACATCATGGCTGGTAAGCACAGTGGTGCTTCCCACCTTCCACACGCAGTGCTTTTCTCAGCAGCTTTACACCAGCTGAACTTTGGGGCCAAAGCAGCACAGCTCCCAAGAAGCACACACGAAAATCCAAACTGCTTTAGGTAGAACCTGGTCCGGATGCACACAGCTGTGTTTGTGAAAGATGTTTCTCCACATCCTCTGTGGCTGAACCACTCCTGCAGAACCTTGGCACCTCCTCCTAAGCCATTCCAGGAGCCTTTTTTCCTGAGGCAAATATATAGATTTATTTTTCTAATTGAGGTCCAAAGGGAATAAAGAACTCTCAATGATGCATAAAAACTCAAGAACATAAATTCCCTCTCTGTCATAGCCTCAAACCTAATATATCAGACCGTGATATTTAGCAAAAGTAATTACATGTATCACCACATGAACCTTGTTATTGTCCATAATTTAATTGTCCTTGCTGTATTATGGCCTTTTCTCCAGCTTATGTCTATAGCCTACTCTGCAATATTCACAGTATTCCGATGGCTTCATTTACAAATGCTGAACTTCACTCCTGGGACAACTTGGCCACACTCCGACAATCCCACAAATAAATAAGAAAAAAAAATAGTGACACAAATTACATTATAACGGAGAATAACTTGACTTGCCCTGCCTGGAAAAACCGTGCAGATAGATGTTACCTTGCTCTCTAATCTAAATCAAGTGTGTCATCCTCATATTTTATCTCACTGCAGTACTAGCCTGGGAACCCAACAGGGCTGTTACCACTTCTTTATATGACGCCTACAACAATGGGACTTTGTCCCTTCTGTTCCCTACGAGTAAAAGCAGCTACAAATGATTACTGCAAGTGACAATCCCAGGGATCCTTCTGTCTCCTGCAATGCGTTGTTTGCCAATGATTGGAGCAAATCAAAATTTACAAATTACAAAGATGATGCTGATGATTATCTAATTTTAATCTACCCAAGTACGTTTAATCTACTCTGAATAGATTAAAATTAATCAGTCCCTTGCAAACACTTGCTACTTTCAATAGGTTCCTTTTTTTTCTTTAAACTAAATTCAAATGACTTCAGTATCAGAGATTTTCTTAAGCAATCAAGAGATACAGATATTTTATTTTAAAATCATTGCAGTTGTTCACCTTTTTTAACACAAAAAGAATATGTTTAGGACAGAAAGAATATGACAGTGTCCAGAAATACTCTGGAGATGACTCCAAGGAACCACACCCCAACTGTCCCTTCATTTATTTCACATATCCATTCTGTAGGCATATCTGAAACACTGTAGTAGGTTAAAACTTATTGGCTACCCAAATCACTTTAATCAAACTTCCATCAATACCTATTATCATATTTCCATACTTGTATTATTATTATCTGCTTTGCACTCCATTAGCAACCTAAACCAATTTTAGAAAACATCCCACCCCCCAAAAAATCTAATTCAACAAAAATATCATTATTTTAAATCAATAAATAGGTCATTATGACTTTCCTGGGTAACAGGGTCACTTCTATAAACCCGCATGCTTACAAAGCACATCACCAAAGTCAAGAAAACCTCTTATGCCCACACTTTTCCTTCTTGAACATTTGCAGGATTGATACATCTCAACAGGGTCAATAATGCAATCAAAGATTATATATCCAGAGCTAGTGACCTGCATCGTGCTCTCTCCCTGCAAAACCCTACCAAATATTGCAATAAATCTAACACTATCTTACATGTACATGGTTTGTACAAACACAAGTGACCAACTCCACATAATCATGTTCCCTCTCCTGCTTTTTTGCCTAATTAAACTATGAGCCAACCATCTCTGTTTAACAGATGACTAGAACAGAGCTGAATTCTAATGCCATAATAATAGATCCTTTCTGTCTGTTAACGTATATTTATTACTCTACAATCTCCTGGTTATTTCTGTCATGCTCAGTGTTTCTGATTAATCTTTTTCCTTGGGGGATGAAAAGACTCCAAAGAGGTTAGATGACCTTAACTTTTGTTATTCTGCAAATATGAATAAAAAACAAAAAAAGAGAATTCATCAGGTTAACCCAGAGATGACTGATTTCAACACTGACTTCAACTAGCCTGCCTGAGTCATGACCAAAGGTTATCACCACAGTGGTTGCCTCCAGAATACCTTCTGATCTGTGTGGGTGTCTACACAGCTATACATACAGAATTACAAAGAAGCTCTGGGTGCAGGAGCCACCACATCCTACAAATACACTGTGAGATCGTGTTCAGCTGAACCATCAGCCACAGAGAGGGACTGGCTTCTCTTTAGGATGGCTTCTTCCAGGCAGGATGGTCTGCTATAGCACCAAATTACATTTTTGCCAGACAACTTGCAACATACAGGACTTCAATTTCCACTAACTAACATCACACATGACAAGCTCTATGTTTCCCATCTCATGATTTCATCTTACCTGGCTGTCAGCTTAACTGAACCAGGAGAATTGGTTTTTGTGCTCTGTCCTACCTTTATGAAAGCACACTCATTATCATAAATGATTGTTTGGCAATCAAAGAAACATTTCTTCCATGTTGTGTTTCTGGAAAGTTCTGCTGCGTGCATAGACCTTGGCACTGAAGAGGAGGCTGCATGAAACTGTTGCATCTGACCTCTGTCTCTAGGAGGTTTTCCTCCTTCTAAGGGTGTAGCACATGTTGCCTACAACCTACAGCAGGAAGAAAGGATAAAACCAGACCAGACTGCTGTGTTATGACCTGTTTTTTCTCTGCTCAGCCAAGATTTAGCTGTAGCTGTCCAGAAAATGTAGGGAAGTGGTCCAGGCAATTTCACATCGGTTAGCCAGATTCTTTCAGAAGAGCTCCGCTCAGTGAGACAGAATCTAACCTCAGGATGACTTTGAAGTTTATAAAAAGAACCGTCATTTAAGTGAAAGCCTCCAAACTCAACAGAATGAAATTGGATGGACAGGGAGCTGCAGCTTTGTAAGAAACAGAATCAAACTGACTCATCACATTATGAATTTTTACTGCACCGTTCGTGCTAACACACTGTATTACTGACAGGCCCCCTGGCTTTCTGCAGTTTCACAGCCATGAAACTAGCCAGGGAATCCACCATCAACTGTAAAATTATAAGATGGGAAGAAAAAAATTGGTATGGAATACATAATTGCAAGAAGCAGCTCTTAATGGAATGAAGCTGGCAAGCTAAGCTGAAGCACAGGAACAGTCACTCCTTCACATGCTGTTCAGCCACTGCCTTCTCTATCATTCGCTTCTATCTACTGCGGTAATAATTCTCTGCTGTACATCATTTAAAACCAATAAAAAGCTGTGCTGTGAGAGCCAGGTCTAACCAAGTGGAAAAGGAGAAGAAAAGTATCGAGAGGGAGATAATTAACTCTTTTAGCTTCCAGGCCATTTTATGCAGACAGTAAAATAGGAAGAGGGAAATGAATTCCCCACTGGTCTTTCCAGCTAGGCTTTCTGGCCCCTGCAGGGGCACAAGGTGCTTGCTGCTCTTGTGTGGCCTCTGTGAATGACAGCTGTATCTCCTGCCCTTGAGCTTTATAGCACTGGAGTCACCAGCAGGACTTTGAGCGCTCTGCACCTCCACCAAAGCAACCTGCCAGCTCTCCAGCAGTGAGCATTTTGGGGGGTACGAGGCAGTAACGTGAGGCTGGATCAGACAGCAGGGAGCTGCTCCTGAAGCCCCCACAGGAGCCTCCAGCTGCAACAGATGCGACACAGGACACTGCTGTTAATTATTTTATCTTTCAGAATGAGGGAGGGGAAAGTTGAGTAAATGAGACCAGATCAATCAAGTTTAAATTATTCAATGTCTTAATATTTCTGAAGGGGACTTCTATTCGATTACTGAGCTCCTCCATCTCAGTTAATAATTAAATAATATGCTGGCAGGCACAGTGCAGAATGATCATTTCTATTATTACTCATGATGATATCTAGTGCTCCAGTACATATGTAGCTGGGAGTTAGTAGTTTTGGCAGATCATTAATTTCCCAGTTTAAATAAAAGCTTTAAAACCATGTTGCCTGTAGTTAGGGCACAACCAAACATCATAAATGGGGAATGTAAAGCTGTCCTGATACACAGCTGAAGATGGAGGTAGACTCACTTTTGCTTATTTAAACTCATATTCTCCAGGAATCTTGCTGTGTTGCATTCTTAATTTGTTAGCTGACTTTACATTGCAGAAGCTGTTGTAAATTAAGGCCTCTGACATTTGGTGGTAAGAGGTATGAGGTAGCACTGGAAAGCCCAAGACAAGAAGTCCTACATGGGCAGGAATACAGGCAGGAATGGTGCTGTTAGCAACAACTACTTGTCTTGCTTTATGTATGTGGCCCAATAAAGCACAAGTTTCACCTTCAGGTAAGCTGAAATTCCCAGGATGAGCAAAATGCCAATGACCTGCGAGTACTGAATTCTCCCTGCTGGCAAGATTTCAGCTGTTTCAACTGAGAGCTGCAAAGAATTGCTGCCCACTGTTTAAAATCTGAAAAGCACTATCACCATGTCTTTCTCAATGCTGCTGCCTGCAAAAAGAAAGTAAAGACTTGTTTCGTCAATTACTATCAGTTACAACCTCATGTGTATCCAAATTCAACATGTTTTATAACTACTTCAGCCTCTTCAGGAAGTCACTTTTGCTCTCCAGTCACAGCCAGTTAGGGAAAAAAAAAATAATAAATCACTCTCTCCATACCTAGATAGGGCAATCATGCAGATTACTACATCATTACACCAGGCATCTTCCCAAATTAAATCAATTTTCACAATAAGAATTAAGAATTGTGCAGCAAAATATTACTTAGATTAATCCATTTCATTAGAAAAATTAGTCTACTGCTATATTTTAAAGCAGACGGGAAATGAAAAGAAAAATGAGGTTCCCAAGCTTGCTCACCTCCTCAGCCCCAGCAGTTGGTGTAACAGCCAATCTGGGCTCTGGTGCTAATTTCACAACATCAGCCAAGGGCACATTTGTCTCAGCTACAAGTCCTGCAATGAGAGTCACAATCCTGATCAATGCAAAAAGCAAGATGAGGGATGTGCCTTGACTCCCAGGCAAATTAATACCTTATATTGATCTTCCCCGGTCAGGTCAGCACTCAGGACTGAAGGATAAACAGCAAAAAATCTTACATTCCAGTGCACTAGCCTGGGAAGTGGGGATGCTGTGATTGAGTTTTTGCCAATCACTCAATTCGTACCCTGGAGAATAGGCAGGCAGCAGAAATGCTATTCAACAATATCAGTAATTATTTATGGTTACAACAATATAGTAAACAGCAGTGGAAATATGTGGAAGCAAGAGATTCAAGGACAAAATGTGACTAAACTAAGAAGGAAGTGAAAAGGGTGTCAAGAAAGCATGCTGCAAATCATTAAACACGTTGATATAGAAGGAAACAGAATAACAGCAGTCCTACTACCACAGCATGTGGATCACAGCATTTCAGGAGCTCCTCGTTAGAAGTGTAAGTACCCCAGGTGAACTGTGGAAAACCCTACTTGTACCCAGATGTACACTCTAATGCTATTAAGGAGCCATAGCCATCAATATTTCATTTATATTAGGAAGTCTTTGCTTATACTCAATTCCTTTGGCTGGCCAAAAGCGAATCACCCGAACGCATCAATCAAAAATGCCATTTAGAAATACACAAAGCTGGCAGAGCACCTGAGCTAAGGAGCCCCGATGGCAGCATGGCATCTGAAACCTTCCTTCAACCGCTCTGTCAGTCAAGCCTCAAGATTACACATGCCAAACTGGCAAAGCGATTTTATATCTTCCACACATATGAAATAACTGCAAAAACTTCAATGATGGCTCTATGTTTTGCTTGTACTCAGGGACAACATTTTGCTTGTAGCATTATGCAGTGGAAAGCTTTTGGTGACTGCTGAAGCAGTAGGCAAAGTTTGAGCACAGAGTTTGGAGATCTAGCCTCCAAGTTGCAAAAATAGTTCCATTATGGCTTCAAACACTCTGATAACCAAACTGTGCTGCCACACTGCTCTGCAACGCTTTGCCTGACAGAATCCCTGAGACTTTTCTGGAAATAAAGCAGAGAGCATGCTGCGTGTGTTAAACACACTGACTCAAACTTTAGGCTGTGCTGCTTTCAAATGCAAGAAAGCATGTAGTCTTCAGATGCTATACTGTGACAGCAGAACTTGCTTCTAAAAGTGCAACTTGGCTGATTTTTCCTGATGTTACCTTTTCCCTGCTTGTGCAACGGCATGGATCTTACACGAACCTTTACAGAAGCTATCCATTTCTGATTTAGTGGGCATGGTGGCAGTGGTGGGCTTATGGTTGAACTAGATGATCTTAGAGGTCTTTTCCAACCTTAGTGATTCTGTGATTAAGGGCCAAATCCTAAAGCTTCTAATCAGAAAAACTAAGGTTAAGAACAGTTGACCTAGACAATGACTTCAGAATTTGATCCTCCTTCCTTAACTTGTTTAGCAGTAAGGTATGAGAAACTTACTTTAAAAAATACTTTAATATAATTGTCATGTCTGGGATTGATCTCTTGAATAGCTAAACATAGTACTGCATGCATTAATAAATACTAGTTCATTAACACTTTAAATCTGGGTCTTGGACTGTTTATTACACTAAGTGATATAGTACTTAGAACAGAATGACTGGGTAACCTAAAAGTATCTCAGCATTTATGCTCTTACAAGATGAAGTGCACACAGCTTGAGTGTGAAGCCCAGTATGCTTGTATATTGTATGTCATGACATTCAAAAGCTAGAAGATTTATGCAGGTTTAGCATCATTTACTTGGCCAGCAGTATTCCTGTACTTGTGGTCCCTGTTGTCTTGTATCTTCTTTGCTAGGATGGAACTTCAGTTTGTTTTGACCATTTCAGCCGCTCAGACAACTCACAACACATAAAGCTCCTAGACTCAACCCTGCCAATCTCAGCAGTTCCCAGTTCTTATTCCCCAGCTGAGAAGCAGCCACCAACTTGAATTATAATGTAAATGTTACTCTTGGGCCTGATCCAAGAGTATTAAAGCAACTTCCCCCTTGCTTTGACCTCAGTGACCTTCCAGTCTGATTCACCCAGTTTTATTCCCCCCTCATTTTCAGTAATGTTAATCCTAAGTATTAACCAACTGAAATTAAACATCTAGACCACTCAGAAGTATCTCCTTACAGTCTTACCGTGAATTGCTCTGTAAGCACTTCCTAAACAAGCAGAGTTGGCAGTATCGATAGTGTACACTGGTGCATTGAACACGTCAGACAGGACCTGGGAAGTATCAGAGCTTCAGTTATGCGTGCTCATGAATGACAATGGATAAGCAATCCCTATTACTACACAGGAAAACAGACAATAATATATACACTCCAGCAGAGCACTTGGGTACCCATGGAAAGAAGTACCACTTAAGGCAACAGTGAGTTTTCTCAACTTGTGACACAATGGAGTATTGGAAAACCTGATCTAGAGATGCAATTGGGGTTGGCTGACCCAAGCAGAAAGGAAGGACAAAGGAACCAGTTCTCAACTTTGACAGCATAAAAGTCTGCTAAACCAGTTGTCTTTGCCTCCAGCACTCCCATTACATTAGGGTTAGCAGAAGAATGATGCACGAGCTGGTCTCACAGGCTTTACACATACCAGGAGTTTTCTTGTGTTTGAGTAATCCTTAGCTATGAAGATGAAGCAAGGCTGCATGTTCTCAGATCAGTTTGGCAGCACAAAGAAAAGTAATACATGCAAAGAATCTGTTCAGATATCCAACAGGTACTAAGTTTCTTCACCATGCACCATCCCACCCACTGCACTGAAATCTACACCAGCATCTTGCATTTGCTAAGTGTATGCACTCCTCACAGTGTAGATTTAAGAAAATATTGTGGAGGGAAAATGAAGACAAATTTGTACAGGGACACAGTAGATTCAAGAACACTTCACTGAAAATATTGTCAACTTACTCCAAATTAAATAGATATTTTGCTTTCATCTCCCCAAGGATTGCAGGTGTCCCTCAGGCCACACAAGAAGCAAGTAACAATTCAGATTTAACTTGCATTGAATTCTACTGCTTTTACCAAAGTGTATCACCTGATTTACATCAGCATATAAGAATCTAAAATAAGGTCACAGTGTCCACAAATACAAATCACTCGAATCTGTGATCAGCAAAACCCAATCCAGGTATGCACAGCCCTCCTGATCATAGAATAGAGTCATAGAATCACTGAGGTTAAAAAAGACCTCTAAGATCATCCAGTCCAATTATCCACCCATCACCAATATCTCCCACTAAACCACGTCCCTCAGTACAACATCTAAATGTTTCTTGGTGGGTCAGTGACACCACCACCTCCCTGGGCAGTGCATTCTCGTGCCTGACCACTCTCTCAGATAATTATTTCCTAACATCCAACCTGAATGTCCCTGGTGCAACTTGAAGCCCTTGCCTCTGGTTCTATTGTCAGCAATGTGGGAGAAGACACCAACCCCCATCTCACCACAACCTCCCTTCAGGCAGTTGTAGAGAGTGATAAGGTCACCCCTGAGCCTCCTCTTCCCCAGACTGAACAATCCCAGTTCCCTCAGCCACTCCTCATGAGGTGTGTGCTCCAGACCCCAAAATACTGGCTAGGCCTGATCACCCAGTTGTCCCACACATGCTGTGTGATCTCCCTCAAGACGGGGCCCAGGGATCCACATAAGATGACTAAGAAATTTAATTCATATATGTTACAGTAAAAACAGTATGCTACATTTTTAAAGGATTTTGTCCCTTTCTCTGAATGAGGGATATCTGCACATAAAAACCTTAGATAATCACAAATTTTGGTAATCTGAAAAAAAAAAAAAGCATCTAGTTGCTAATTAGAATCCAATAAAAGTCTAACCTTACACACTTTTTGTGCTCTCTTCTGCTAATACTGCAGTGTCAGTATTGCCTAATATCTGTCAGTAAGCAAGAACTGAGCAAAAAATGAGCTTCAGTGTTAGAGGACAAATGGAAAATTAACCGCTGTATTTATTAAAAAGCCCCCTGGAAATAAGGTCACAGAGTGCTAGATTCAAATGTCCATCCCATCTGTATGGTTTCACCACATTCACCATCTGTTTCTTCATCTCTTCATCTCAAGTAGGTATTCCTTGCCTTATGCTTGAACTGTAAATGCCTTTGGACAACAAAGGCCTTTTGTGCTGCACCTCTACAGAGCCTTACACAATGCAGCTCTGTTCAGTAATGCTAATAAGTACTGTAATCCTACAAATAATAACTATCATTTGTGTCACATGATTATGGAATTAAAATTATTTAAAGTTCATATAATTAGTATGTTACTCGAAACCATGATCTCTCTCATGAATAATTTTAAAAGAAACTATTAAAGGCTTTTCTGTTAAAAATATTTCACTATGTTTCACATGGTCATTAATCAGGCCCCACATATACTATAAAAAGATTCCCGAAGCAGTGGAGAAAACTGCTGTGCTATAGCTGTATTTTTTTAAGCATATTTTCCTAAGTTGCCTTCCTTGCTATGTAAAATACAGGAGTTAGTGAATGTTGATTAATTAAATGATACCCTCTTGTAGCCCTGGAACAAATTATCCAAAATTGACCACGATAAGGGTAGAAGCTGTTATTCTTCATGCAACTGATATGGTTTCTGAGGTTTTGATTAAATTAAAAAGGAGGATCCAATTAACCAGTGATTGAATTAGGTGGACGACACCATATTGATCATATTATTTTAAGACACTTCTAATGAGTTTTAAAAGCAGCTCTGATGCTACACTTGAAGAGGAAGCTCCACAGGAATCACTCTCACAACCACAAATTTTCAGCTATTTTAAAATAACAAGTAACAAAAACATTCCGTTTTGGCCTTTATTCCACAGCATGGAGACCCTCCTAGTATCTAAATACTGCTTTAAAAGCAAGCATCTATTAACTTAATCTCTTTCTTAACATACTCTTACAAGAACTATTTCAGTGGAGACCAGTATTTTAAGCCATTAACCTACCAGTCAATTTTCCAACATCAACTACTTGGGCAAAATAACCGAAGCAGATGAAGTGAAGTAACATCTACAGGCAAAACATTCCAAATCTGTCCACTGTGTCCCAGTCAGCTCTACATCCTATGGTTCTACAAACACACGTTCTAGATGACTTAGGAGAAAGTGAGCTCTTTGCTTTTCAACCTCCATTTATTCTAAGTCATGTTTTGCAGGAAAGATCACATTCACTTTGTAAAACTGTGACTGACAAAGAATATGGTGTGCAGCTGAGGCTGGCCTCAAGTCTTTCTGCAGCTAATGGAAATGGACTGGCATCCAGAGAACACAATTCACCCTGCGTTGACTAACTCCTGTGCACAGGACTCAGCCCAAGGCTAAGACAAGTGCTTTATGGTGTAGATGTCCATCTCCAAGCCCATCTCCAGACAAAGGGAAGCTTGTCGGTACAGACAGTGGAGTAGAGAAAAATCAGGATATTCTTGGAACAAAGGATCTTAACCAGTGTTAGGTGTGCAGCAACAGCAGCAGATGAGGAAGATGGGAAGAGGGAGGAGAGACTACACAGAAGGCGCTCTATTAATACGTGACACAATGCTAATAGGAAACAGATGTTCCAAAACAACAGGGATGGGGTTTTGAGTGTTTTTTCTTTGGTGGTTTTGATTGATTTTTTGAGTGTCCATCACCAGGATAATCCCGCTCCAGTTTCGGTCTTAGGTCCAACATTGACTTTAATGACAAAACTATAAATATCTCAGGTATCTTATCAAGTTTCTCCTTGCTTTCTTTGCTGATTGATTTGACATAAGCAATGAGACCTGGAAATCACCAGTGTTTCAAATACACATCCATAAAACTAGTGAGCTGTAAATAAATTTAAAGTTCAATACAAAGTTAGCATTAGTCTCCACAACAAACCTCAGGAAAAATCCTAATGACCTGAAGCACTTTCACAATCCTATACCCACACCTTCCCATAAAGTTGCAGTAATTTGGATGCTGTGTACCAAAATAAAAATGTAGATATAACTGTGTGTCCAGTTCAATTGATTCAGTTTTCTGCTTACCTGTAATATCTTTTCATTATGGGATGCTCCACCAGTAGCCAAAATCCTTGTTCTGGGCACTGCAACACAAAGGAACACAGAGATTAGACTGAAAGTGCATATACAGAGATTAGACTGAAAGTGCATATTGTCCAGATTTGCACTACTGAACCAGGCAATGAGAAGGAGGAGGGGGAGTCAGATAGTTGGGGCTCTCTCCCTGTACCTCTAATTTGCCATCTGTAATAAAGAAGATAAGACTAACCACCCACCTTTCCAGGACACATTACAACACTTACTTAAAAGATCCAGTATAAGTTTTGCACATCTACTATTATTACAGTGCTATCAAGTCTGGGAGATTTTCAAAAGAGATATTCAAAAAGAAAGGCAGAGTGTTATTATACAGCAGCTCTGGTTTGAGGTCAGATTGGTTTGGCTCACAGCTGTATATATAAAAACTGACAGGTAACCTTTAAAAGCAGCAGTATTTTCCAAACTTATCTCCCTGCGACGTCCACAGTCAGAGTTCACTGAAACCTGAGCATCCCTATATGCCTGAATGACAAGGAAGTGTGTCAGAAGGTAATTAGAGATGGTCTAAATCAATCCAGAAAAATAAAATAAAAAATACATAAATCTTTATTCAATTAAAAATCACAGATTTGGGGGTAGTGGGGGAAAAAAAATTACCCTGCATGTTCTTTAGTCTTCATAAGAAATCTACCTTTCCTCATCATGTTCCTGACTTTCTGTCCAGTGCCTCATTATTTATTTGTGTACATGCTCCTCTGGAGCATGACATCCAACAAGCCATACATCTATCCACAACCACAATTCAGCAAGGTATTACAAGCTTCAGTAGTTCAAGTATCTCACTGAAATTCTTTAAAGATTTAAAATTAAATGAATGCATAAATACTTCAATATCTTATATTTTAAAAAATAAATCTACACACTTAATTACCCTAATCTATCACAATAATAGCAGCACAGTAATATGATCTATTACAGTAATATCATCACGTACATCCTCCTGCAAGGGGAATTTTACTGTGATACTATTTTGTTACTTTAGCCTCATTTTTAACAAAAGCTAAAAAACGTCTTATTTCACACAAAGCAAACTTGGTCAATTTATACTGAGGCCCTAAATAACTTGTCACTTGTCCTTTCAATTTCCTTAATGGCAAAATCCCTGAAGAAAGAATCAGAAACAGAAGACGTGCCTCACAAAAGGCTCCTCATGACATTTCTTGACCCGTAGTGAGGTGCTCAGGTGGAGTCTAAGACCCAGCTACAGCACTGCATGGAGGACCCTATTTCGCTGATAAATTTAATTTTATTTTCCTCTTTGGAGGATATTCAGTGATGCACAAATTGGGTTTTAAAAGCCATTAGGATCTCTGTCAATGTCAGTAAACAAATAAAACAAACAGCAGAGTGATTCCTGGGGGAAAACAAGTTTCAATTATACCAACACAGAATGACAGATCCCTGCCAAGATTATCACAACAATGTAATAGCACAGAAACCAGTGAAAAATAACTAGTAAGACTCTGTTCCTAGAAAACAAGCTGAACTCTAAATGATCTGCCTGGTAGTTGCAATTCCGTCTTGCTAAACCTTGCTGCGAGTATAAATTCTTGAAGAAGTATCATATCTAGCATGAAAACACATTTCAAAGACAGCCGGCAGGACGGAATTAGAAACAAGTTTATTTGCTACACTTCACAGCAACTGAAAGCAAGGAATAAGCCATGCTTACTACCCCCTGCATCTGGAAAGGGGCTTAACAAGCTGCTGGGCTGTCACCATCAGGAGAGAACCACCAGGTGCACAAGACAGAAGGAATCAAGGGCTGGAGTCTTCTACTCATCACTAGGTTGGAAAATTCAGGTTTTGCTTGTACTATATATTTATCCCATAACTGTAACTTGGGACATTTCAATATAAATGCATTACCATAAGAAAAGCAGGGGTAACATCTCAGTGCAGGAGCATGTGGAAATCAGCTATGAGCCTGTGTTTACCCTGCTTTTAGGTGAAGGTATCTAAAGAGGGGAGGTAGAGTTAAAGCCAAAGGTGTTTAACAGACTGATTATCTGCACAATTATCTTAATCCAGACTAATGCTTTTGTGGCTAACACTGAGAATTATTTCAGTGCCCAGGGAACCCACTTGATGAAAGAAACAGATGTAGACTGCGCAGCGAAGTTTCAACTGTTGGTTGGATATCCCAAGTTCTACACTGGACCAGCTTATGAGTGCAAGCACATACTGATGCAAGGAAAAGAAAAGAAGTACTACACTGAAGGCACGTCCTATACATGAAGGACAAAATCATTAATTTTCCTCAACTAGCATGGTTTGCTTCACTGAAACACATCCCAGTGGATACCAGCTTTGCGAACCTTAGCCATCACCACCTGACAAGAGAACCTGATCCACTGTAGTTTTGGGACTGGTCCATCCAGACCATGAGGAAGAGTGACCTCAGAGCTCTGCATTCCCAGCAGCAGCTCCACATCCAGCCAGAGCAGAGATAACAGCTTCCTTGGTTGAGTTTCAACCACTTATTACACACCAGGAGCAGGTCTCAACAGAACTGATCTGAATTTGCTGAATTTTGTGTTTCTCTCTTATTTCAGTCTCTCCTGGGAGTGTGGAAAATGCATCGATCACTGATTTCAGGAATTGCCTTTTTAATGCCAATACTGTGTGCTTTACTGCACAGCGGACATTTGCTCTTAGATGTGTAATTGGATACATCTTATAAATAAATAAAGCCCATCACTTATGTATACGGGGGCATTAACAAAGACATCATTCATCTATCACTAGTGGTGTTCTCAGCCAGCTGTGGGTGAATCTGTCAGATGCTACCATCTATCCCCTGCGGCAGTGCACAGAAAGAACTTAAATACAGCATTACTAAAAAAAAACCCAACAACTGTAGCAAACATAATTCAGGAATTCAATTCTCTGACAGTTGAGAGAATCAGTTTAAACATCTTTTAATTAAAAGCTCCTTGCTTAGTACCTAACCAACCCGTTCATTTCCTTCCTATTTAAAATTCGATGATTTTTTTTAGAGAGCCAATACGGAGTTTTAACCCTGTGTGGAAAGCATTCACAGCTGCACGTGGAATCACACAATCATGGCAAGGCACTGTCCTGCAATATGCATCTCTCCTACACATCTATTATCTGCTGTGCAACATCGTGGCTGATTTAATGAAATTCAGTTAAACCAGTAATTGCCATGGCTGGGGGAGACCAGTGGGGAGAAGAGAAGTAAAGAAGTTCACTTACATAGCAAGATCATAGAATTATAGAATGGCTTGGTTGGGAGGGACCTCAAAGATCATCTATTTCCAACCCCTTCCATGTGCTGGGTCACCAGCCACTAAATCAGGCACTAGATCAGGTTGTCCATGGCCCTATCCAACCTGGCCTTGAGCACCTGAAGGGACAGGGTACAGATGGGAGTACAAGGTACTTCCCCAAACAAAACTAGACTGAGAAGCCAGACCACAGCCAGATTGTGTTACCATTCCCACAGCAAGCTCCACTGTCTTTCAGAGCTCCAACAAGAACTGGATGATGTTAAAGTTCATCTCCTGTTCATCTTGTTTTCAGTCAAAATATTGCTTTTACCAAAAAAGCATAAGGGGGAAAAAATCTGTCACTGCAAAGACAGAGAAATCAGTTATTTGTATTATAGACATTTCAGTGGTCCCAGAAAGACTGTAGTTTTATATGGCTGTATATTAACAAACACAGAACTGATACCTTTCCAAAAAAGAAAGCAGCTCGAGCAGATTCAGATACAAAGTAAAGAACGTATTGGAACAAAAAAATTTTAGAAAGTGGTAACTCAAAGGATGGACTCAGATGGACTCAGCAAATGACATGGGAATCAGCAAATAAGACAGGCAGCCTCTCCTGAGCAGCCCAACATCCCTTGCAATGGTCTTGGCACGCAACTGTATCTATTCAGAAAAAATAATCACATAAGCAAACTCACTTCAATTTGAAGGCTAGTGCTGATGAGTAGCACCAAGGGGGCTGGAGGCAGAAATTCACTCTCCTAACAGGAATGGGGGGGCAGATCAGACTGCTAACAGGTCCAGATGTTGATATCACTGGGAAGACTCCTGACCTTAGGGCTTTTGGGTCTGACTGTGTTTCAACTGGGAAGTAACAACATGCCTGTACCAGTCCTGACTTCTGCTAGCTCATACAGTCAGGAAGGAGAATCTGAGGATGGAAACTTGCTGACTTTTCCATCTAAATTTTCACTGCTGTGCACAGCCCTGGTTTGTACCCCAAACTCCAGGCACTTGCTGACATTCAAAACTCCTAAAACACTTTTCCAAGGCTTCACCCAAACAACTTTATAATGTCTTTCTCATCACAAATGAATCCATAAATAAAACAGAACAATGGAACATGCATTCAAAAAGCAGCTGATTACGCACATGAACCCACGCCAGCTATAAGCATGATTGCAAATAACTGCAATTTACAATTTGTAAGCAACAAGAAAAGTGTCAGCCCCTCTGTTATTTCTCTGATTAACTCCAAACACTATAATTTAAAAAAAATTATTTTTCAGCTTTTCATTCAAGAAAAACAAAACAAGAATACATCATTATTTTGCCTCATTTATAAAACAAATGTTCCAAAATCTTCCTCCTTATATATTAACTCTTCAAAAACTCACGCTAATCATTCTTCTGCAAATACAGTGAAAGTAAGCACCTGCTACAGTACACAGCTTTTCTCATCTGTATCTTTGAAACAGGAAAATATGCAATCTACTGAGTGCCTCTCAAATCACTTCTTACATGACTTGGAGGACTGGGTCAAAGGCACTTCCTTCTCTGCCTCATTACACTACATTACTCCTGACACCTCCAAGTATTTCATTAAGAAAGGGGAAAAAAAGTCTGCCACAAACAGTCTTCAGCACAACAAACAATATCTACCTGACTGAGTAATGTAAACTCAAACTCTCTGAGGTTATTTTTATTGGTTTTTCTTTTTGTTTTAAATTTACAGGCTAATACAACTGCCTGAGTGAATAACTACAAGCTGGAAGCCAAATAATAGAACAAATCCAGCCATCTTTACCGTACTAAAAAGAAGACAGTAATTCACAAAAGCTATTCAAAACTCATTTTTTAAAAGACCTTCCCTTTCCTTTGAAGTGTCAGTTAATTTATTACAGAAAGAAGCAAGACATATTTGCCATGTAGGTTGACCGTTTCCTTACTTACAAGCAAAAAAGTTTTCATATTTCATAACGGGCTTTAATTTCATTAGGGGCTTCAGTTGCTCAAACTTATGTCATAAATTTTCCAGGCACAGAATATATTTTTAGTTTTCTAAATACAGTGTCTGGGGAAGAAAAACAACTTCTAAGGATAGAATTGATCGTCTGCCTGTAAGGCTACAGCTCTTATCAAACCTGCTCTAACTCAACAGGGGGAAAAAAGCCAAGACTTCCTCTGCAACAATGACAAATATGGCTAATATTCTCAACATTTATGCTACTTACATAGATAAAGTCTCTACAGTGATGTAGGGGACAACAAGCATGATTCTTCTTGCTCACTCTTCTGCAAGGCAAGAATAATACCACTAAAATGAGTAGATGTGCACACACCTCACACCTAAGTAAAACTGAGTAGAAATGGTACCCACAGCCAAGACCCATATGCAACTGCTAGTCTAGGTCACCTTACATTCTCAAGCAACAATGTTGACTTCTAATAGCAGAAATCATTCTTCACGAAGATACCAAATTTAGCTTTCCAAAGACCTTGTGCTTCAGTAAAGACAAGCTTTGTATTTCACAACCCAAAGCTTAAAGAGACTACATCACCGACCCTGAAATCCCTCATAACCTAGCCCATACCACATATGAATGTGCAAGTAACACTGACTCAAAGTCTTTGTCTTTTCAATGGCTTGCAAGAAAATAAACACAGAAAAATGTGTACATAAATTCTCTTTTAACATTTTCTTTTAACACATTACTGCCAAAAACACACATAGTTAAGAAATACTAAAGCAAACAAAAAAATTAAGATACAGCTCCATTGACAATTGAGCTTCATTGACTTCAGCAGCATTATGCAGCAAGGAAAACTTTGGCTCATGAATGTTAAAGACTTATTTGGAAACAAGCTGATCAATAGTCATAACAGAGCTATAGCATATACATTGACAAGCTCACAACAAGACCTCTGCAATATTTGCACTTCTTGTAGAAATTCTGCAGAGCTGCAATTGCTTATCAATTTGCTGAGATTTTATTTATTTATTTATTTGAGACATGGATCTCTATTTGACTGAATATTTTGATGAAGCCTGGGCTAAATTCCAATAGTAACGTATAAAAAAGTCTGCAACTCAGCAATAGACTTTACAGTACGGGGTGAAAAAAAAGCAGCAGATTCAGATTGAAGTCTTCATAGATGGAGACTGAATAATTTGGAAAAAAACTTCCTGTGAATACTTCTAAGGAAAGAGGGAAGGCTAACGAGAAGAAACACTTGTAATTTATTTGGTCAAATCTGAAAATGTACTTGAGAAGTCCTCTCCTGAAGACAGTATTACTTTAAGTCGTCCTTGCTCTGACTTGCATAAATCCTTGGTTCTGAATTCATTTCTTATAGAAAACTTAAGTTACCATGGATTAGCGAGAAGGGAATGAGAATGATCAGAGGGTTGGAACACCTTTCCTACAAAGAAAAACTGAGGGAGCTGGGCTTGTCCAACATGAAGAAGAGAAGGCTCCAAGGGAGACCTCACTGCAGACTTTCAGTATTCAAAGGGAGGTTATAAACAGGAGGGAGACTGACTTTTTACACAATCTGATATTGACAGGACAAGGGGGAATGGTATTAAACTGAAAGGGGGAATTTAGATTAGATATTAGGTGGAAATTCTTTACTCAGAGGGCAGCGAGGCACTGAAACGTGAAAGCTGGAACCAATGTCACAAATAAACTGATTCTCAAAAAATGTTCAGAAGTAGAATTTAAGAGAAGAGACAAACTGGACAGTTGAAATCTAGCCACCACATCTAGCTATTCAAAAACCTACCTACAGAGAGCTCCAGAGATGTTAAAGGTGAGAACAGACCATCTGCTTAAAAAAGGCCACATAATTTTTAACACAATTACCCCACAATTCAACTCAACACGAATTGTTGAAGACAATAATCTGAAGAGGACAGAGAGTTTCAGATGAAAGACTTGAAGTGAAGGAGATTTATTGTGGTTACTGGCTGTTTTCATGTTTAATGACCTTTAAAGTTAAATATTTGCACTTTTCATTTAGTTTTTTTTTTTTTTATGTTCGGTTGATCTTCATGGCTTCAGCGTTCCAATGAAAAGATTACTATAGAACTGGGTTTCCTCTTTGTGTCTTGGCAATTACAAACTACAGTTAAACTGCATCTTATTTTTCTTTTTGATAATAAGTATATTAAGTTCTGCTACTCGTTAAAAGGCTTATTTCCAAGACCACAAATCACTGATGCTTAGAGCTACTGGTATGCTACCAGTACCTTGCAGAAATATCTTTACCACTAAAACCACTATCAAAGAAGAGAAAAGTCAGTAAGAGGATTAGAAACATCTACCTTAGCATTATATAGTCAGTTTGCCTATCCCAATGTTTAGCAGGAAGATGTCAGTGTATAAAATTGGTTGCGCAGAGAGGTTGTAGAGAGTCTTCCTTGGAGATCTCCAAAACCCACCAGGACATGGGATGAGGCTCCCTGCTCTGGGTTGGCCTGGTGGAGTAGAGTTTGGAGAATATGAATTTGGTCCTTTCCAAACACAGAATAGTTTGGGTTGGAAGGGTTCTCTAAAGATCATCTAGTTCCAACCTTAGCCAATCTGTGAACAACTACTAATTTATCACAGAGAACTTTTCATCAGAAATCAGTCAGGTCTATTAGGAAAATACGCAGGCTTTGAAGGTCTACAGCTGTGGAACACACACTGTGCAGAGTCCTGAGGGAGGTCAGGTATCCCGTGGTCCTCACTGCAGGAAGCCCTGGAGTTGGGAGAGCTCAGCACTAAACTATTTATCAGTGTGAACAGGGAACACTGAAAATGCAAACTTACACTTCCTACTTCTCAGTTCCCTGAACTGGAGGTGAGACATTTAGCCAAAGTCAGAGCCACGCAGGATATTCCCAGAAATTGGTTAAATAAATAAAGCCATCGCTACCTTGGGCATTTTCTACTAACTCAACATGATTAAACATGACTGAGGCATAGGAGGCTCCACACAAATGTGCGTGGGAACTTCTTCACAGTGCAGATGCTGGAGAACTGGAACAAGCTGCCCAGAGAGGTGATGGAGTCTCCTTCTCTAGAGATATTCAAGACCTGCCTGGATGCCTACCTGTGCAACCTGGGCTGGGAGCTGCTCTGGCGGGGGGGTTGGACTCGATGATCTCTAGAGGTCCCTTCCTGTGTGATTCTGTGCGATTCTGACACATGAGAAATCCATGCTTGAACGTGAGCAAAATATACACACCCTCATGCCTACCCAGCTCTGATGTGGGTAACCACCACATGGCTTTACAGACCATGAAGCGATGTATAGCACTTGCTGCTGAGTTATTTAGAATCATAAAAAAATCACTGTTTCATTTTTAAGAACTATTTGTTCTCACGTACAGCAATACTAAGCCTTGGCAATCTTCTGAGGGTAATAAAAAATTACATTGGCAAATCAACAGATGATACCACCCATTGAAGGTTAAAATGGGAAAAGCAAGGAAGGAGATAAATGAGCTGCCCAAGGTCGCACAAAATCAGTAGAACAACCAAGAATAGAACAAAGGCCTCTTCATTACTTAGATCACAAATGCATTCGATTCTGCATTAGTTAATCTGCACAGTCTGTGCACCAGTAGAAAGACATGTCCACAGGAGAAAATATAACAATAATCAGATGCAAGTTCAGTGTTACCTAAAGCCACAGAGTATAATTAAAAAATACGGGTGCAATGGTCTGACCTTGAATGCTGCTTGAGGAAAGAGAGAAAAGAATACGCTACCAAGTGTTTTGTTTCTAGAGAAACCTGAAGTGCCACAGACTTTGGGAAAAAAACATCCTGAGATCAAGATTTGCAAACCAGATCTCAAATCTGCTTTGTGTCTTTTTGTGTCATCAAGAAATATTAGTAAAGCCCTACAAGCAGCAGGAAAGGGTCAAGGTCCAAGCGTTATTAAGTAATGTTGGTGTTTTCTTCAGAAGATTTTTCTAAAGAGGTATTAAATTTCTGGTACTATAAGATTGTCCTATAAGATTGTTTTGTATTTAGTGCTGATGAAGAAATTCTCTTCTTTTTCTTTTTAATACCTCCTACTCTTCTCAATACACATGTATATAAGTTACAGGCTATAAAGTACTTTGAAAGAATTAAACCAGCTGATGGGATGAGTACATCTGCTCACCGAACACCAGGCTGAGAAAACCAAAAAAACACGTTTTATTTTCATTTTCTTGCTCAGAAAAGTTGCATACCCTGAGAAGGGAAGTAAGTAGAAGGAGCTGGAAACACTTTTCCATTTTTCAGGGAGAGAAAAGAGCAAAAGAACAACGCTGATCCTCCACCTGTGACTCTGGTGGGTCCCTCCATTGCCCTGAGCCTCCTTCCCCGTGTACCATCTGCACGCAGCATGGGGACCCTTGCACCAATTAAGGCTCTGAGTGCTGCTAAACTCCTCTGTTATTAACAAACCTCCTGCTTTCCGAGTGGATTATCTATAAACGAGTTTTGTGACCTCTGGCAGACTGGAACTAAACAGAGAAAGGAGTTTTTTCTCCTTTACTAAAAAAAAAAAAAAATAGGGGCTATATAAAGATGAACTGAGAGAAGCAATTAATATTTCCTAATAAAAGTCATGCTGAATGTGAGAACTGCTGCATTTCTCTGGGTTTCTGAGCAGAAAGGTTCCAGGTAGCTGTTCATTCAGGGCTGGGCTCATGTAAATTGGGTGCTGTTGCCAAGCAACAATAGGTGCTAAGGAATGAAATACAGGCTGCAGAAACCTAATAGCCTGGAGAGAACAAGAACTACAATCTGAGATTTATGGCAGATATAAAAGGAAAAGAGTCATTCTCCCACACACAAAGAACACAGATACTTTATTATAAATGTCCTTAGCATGTTTTTCTAAGGTATGATTAAGTAATGAAATCCCTGCTCCGCCCCAAATCAAACAGGTAATTATTTTTTTAATGTTTTGTTCATTCTGCTTTCTAGAAAAAGATCGTGAGAAATTAGCTACCAAGACAAAAGATACATTTAATCCACAGAGCTCTTTTGCCCAAGAATAATGTCAGCTATCCAGACCGTGCTGCAACTGCCAATCAGCTCTCCACTTCCCTTTATGTTTTTGTACCATGCTCATTAACATTGCAACTGATCATCAGAAATTCTCTTTAAGCTTATTAAGATTTTAAAATATTTTTAGCAAGTTAATTAGAATACATTAACAGAGCTCATCTGTGTTCACCCATCATGCATATTTTATTTTATTCAGGCAAATTGTTTTTAAATGAAATACTAGACCCAGGAAGGGTACACTGTTGGGTACTGAACAATACAACTCCTTGTGCTATGTTTCATTCCCAAACACCCTAAACTTCTTGGTACTGGACAGCAGGGGATTTTCTGATGGCAAACTGTGAGGTATTTTTAGTGCCTACTTTATCCCATTCCCAAGCAGTTGAGGGTGGGTACCAAGACCTGATGGATCCTTGTGGTGCTGAACATCATGTTCCTGCACCATTCTCGTGGCTCAGTATAAATTAAAGCCATCAATGGGGCTTCTCTGGGAACCAATGGCATTACAGTAGGAACAAAAGGAACAGATGCGGTACTGCCACAGGGACAGAAAGAGTCCCTTCAACCCCTCACTCTGGTTCAACTGCCCCCACAGATTCAAAGCTTTCTTCTTTTCCATTTGAGTCTCTGAAGATATGAGTTTACCTTAAGGAAAGGAGTTCAGGCATTATATGGCACAGGTTCCTAACAAGTAAGGCATACGTGGATTTGGCAGAACAGCAAGAAAAGCTCACCAAGAACAACGCTGAAATACACTCTGCTTTAGCTAGAGATATAAATTCTTCCCTTTAATGTGCACTAAATGTCACCAAATTCAATCACATAAAATTAAATAACAGTTTATGAGGAAAAGGGAAACAGCAAAACCTACCTTGGAGTATTCTGGGCATGCCACTTCCAGAATTTTACTCTAGTGAGATAAAATCCATCACAGACATTGAAAAGCAACTATAACAATACTGTAATAAGGTGCTCCTCGAGACCTATTCATTCACTCACGCCAATCAGATATTGCATGCTATATTTCAAACTGCTCCTTCAGACTCCATCTGGCCCCAGCCCTTCCTTTCTAAGGATGGATGGAGATTCACAGTAATTTTATCAATAATTCTAAGCGGTTACTTTCAGAAGTCTGCTTATATAAAAGAAGGAACAAAGTTTGCCAACCTCATGCTCGGTTCAGATTCTGCACTCTCTGCATTTCAATTAATCTAACACAGACTGCAGAGCTGGCAGATTTGATTCAGACAGCAAAGAAAACATCCTTTAAAAAGCAACAGGTCTGAAGCTTTTGATGAGCGATCACAGAATTCCTATCAAAACACACACTGCAATCTCAGACACCACACATTTCAAGATCTGCATCATTAACACTGATTTGAAGGATGTCAATAATCTCTTTCACAATCTATAAAAGTTCTTTATCTCCATGACACTTGCTGCTCTTAACCGATTATTGTTTAGATGTGTTACACTCCTGTTGCCTCTCCTGAGATGTTAACCTCTCCAGCTCTACCAGCTGCTCTGTTATCAACCACCACCCTACTCATCACGCTTCCTCCCACTGAGGAACCCCAAAACTGGGAGAGCTTTTTTCAGTGCTTGGCTGAAGACATGAACCACACCGGCACAGGGGAAATTTAATCACAGTTGGGCAATTCTATGGCAATGGTTGATGCTCGGCTCAACACGAGCCAGCAGTGTGCCCAGGTGGCCAAGAAGGCCAATGGCATCCTGGCCTGTATTAGGAATAGTGTGGCCAGCAGGAGCAGGGAGGTGATCATCCCCCTGTACTCAGCTCTGGTGCGGCCGCACCTCGAGTACTGTGTTCAGTTTTGGGCCCCTCACTATAAGGGAGACATCGAGGCCCTGGAGCGTGTTCAGAGAAGGGCAACAAAACTGGTGAGGGGTCTGGAGCACAAGTCTTACGAGGAGCGGCTGAGCGAGCTGTGATTGTTTAGCCTGGAGAAAAGGAGGCTCAGAGGAGACCTCATTGCACTCTACCACTTCCTGAAGGGAGGCTGTGGTGAGGAGGGGGTCGGCCTCTTCTCCCAGATAACTAATGACAGGACGAGAGGGAATGGCCACAAGTTGCGCCGGGGAAGATTTAGATTAGATTTGAGGAAAAAATTTTTCTCTGAAAGAGTGGTCAGGCACTGGAATGGCCTGCCTAGGGAGGTGGTTGAGGCACCGTCCCTAGCGCTGCTCAAGAAGCGTTTAGATGAGGTGCTAAGGGATTTGATTTAGTAGCTTGGTGGGTAGGGATGGTGGTGGGAGGATGGTTGGACTAGATGATCTTGTAGGTCCTTTCCAACCTAATGAATCTATGAATCTACGAAAAACTCTTCCAGATGCTAAAACAACCGCATCAGTGGGTGGAGTCCCTCCTCTCTGATTGTATCAGATACAGGTAAAGCTACCCTGTCATAGCCTTTTCCATTTACTTCTGCATTCATTAATCAACTCAAACATCCAAAGCACATGCTCCAGCCTACCATTTCTCCTCAAGCTTGCCTGGGCAGAAGCTTTGCTTTATAAAGGAATTCTCTGCCTTAGAAAGCCAGAAGAGAGATCTCACCTTCCTGCTGCAGAGCTGGCAGCAGGCTGCAGCCGTGACGAAGACTGCCAAAAACCCATGAATTGGCATTAACACAAACTGTGTTGGTTTATTTTGTAACATTTAAGCAGAAATATGTCCTGTCCTAGGGAAAGAATCTACCTAGAAATCAACGCATGTTTCTAACAGCCTAATTGCAAGAGAGTAAAGAGAAAATGAGCAGTGAAAGCAAGCTGACATTTTATTGTCATTTGGAGTGACCAAAGACACTGAAGTATGTTTACAATTAAAAGTATTCCCACAAAAATAATAATAATAAAAAAAAAGGACAATAAAGTGCAATTTAACAAGGCATATGCTCCCTACTGTGGTGAGCATGCTTTTGCCCCTAGAATGGAAATCAAGGCTTGGCTACCCAGACCAGCACAACATCAGCAAATCCCTACAATAATCCTCCTAGAGCTGCATCTATAGTGCAGCCACACTCAAGCACACCAACCTCAGGAATTTAATGAGAACCTGAAATTCTCCAGTGCTTACAGAAAATTCCCTGTTAACCCAGGCATGCCCAGAACACCCACAGTGAATAACACACCCCAACTGCTGCTGACTCTCCTTCTCCCCTAGGTGAGTTCCAGCTACCTTTACTGAAGAGCTGCAAAACTCCTGGCTATCTGAGCACAGAGAATTCTTCTGACCAGTTCTTCATGATTTCTTGAATCTTAGATGGCTCCGCCACCATCTAAGCATGCAATTTAACTGTGCAAAAAGAAACTGCTCACCTCTTCCACTGAGTGACAAAAGGACAAGGAAATGCTTCCCCAGTCTGGGTACATCTCCAGTTACCTGAGATGAGTTTATCACATACAGCTAAATACGGTGCACCCTGAGTCCCGTTCACATTAAATTCAAGGACAAGATCTTTTCCCCAATTCCTCACCTTTAACATGTTAAATAGCAATAAAGGGTGCAATGACTCTCCAAGGGCATTTACCTGTTTAATTATTCATCAGAAAATTGACTCAGGCACCACAGTATTAAACACACCAAGTAAATTAAGGGGAAAAGCAACAGAAGAGGAAAAGGAGTGACTGTGGCAAGAAAAACATGCAGGCACCCATTTCAATCTCCCTGTGCATTTGAGTATCTATGTCTTGCATCAGCGAGCGCCAATGGGAACCATTTTTTCTGCATGGAATAATTAAATTCCATGCCTTTGTCAGACTGCCCCTCTACTGCCATCTGCCACACAGCAACAAAATGTAATGGAATACAGTTGGGTAGGTTCAACCTCTGCTGCCATCCCATCAACATCCGCCTCTGACATCGTGGGCAAACATCAGAAAATAGGAGACATTACTTTTGGAACAACCCTTCTACAAAAAAAAAGATAGTAAAGTAACAGAGCAATGATTATCTATTCTTTTCAGTACTCTGAATAGGATCTTGAAACAGTCTAACCATGCCCAGAGCACTCTAACAGCGTTATTTTCACCTATGTACACTAAGAAATTTCTGAAAAAAGGAAGTGGATACCTTCATGGACAATTAAATCTTATTGCAGGGAAAACATCTGTTTAAACAAAGGCCTTATAGAATGAAAAGGTGCGGATTCTGACCTATGAACGATTCTTGTTTATTCTAAATGATGGGCTTGAAATACCTCATTAAAATAATAACAGGTTAACAGGATACTGTAATACAAATTCCAGTTACTTCTCCATAGAACATGAATATCTCATTAAAATAAAAGAGCATCAGATTTTAGTTTGGACCAAAACAAACGTCTTTCCAATCAAGACATCTAGTGGATTGAATGCCTCTTGTAAGCAGGTGACACTGTGTTATATTTTCATCCCAACTGCTGAGAATAAGCTCGAAGAAAATGACAAAGTAAATTGAACAAGAAAGTGTCTGATCTTGATGAATAATTCAATGAAGCAATGCAACAAATACTGATCTTTTCTGGTCAAGGCAGTTTACAACTGTCCTTTGCTTAGAAAAATGACCTTCCCATTGTAATTACGCTTTTGACTTAAGGTACTGAATAACAGTCTCAGTAATACTTAAATTCCGGCTCCCAGTTCTGATGCTGATCTCAAAGCACTCTAATCCTACTACAGATCTCATCTTTCTTCAACAAAATAATACACAGGTTGCTCCAAAAGTAATGCCTCCTATTATTTCCACGGAAACTACAGTGGTTGCGAAAGAGCACAATTATACTGTTCAACAGAGCAAACGCTCAGCTACTAAACACTGTTTTTCAACACAGGCACCACCACTAAGCATGCATCTCTGCCCTAGATGAACAAGAGCCTGCACGCCACACTCGTAACAACCTACACCAGCAGAGGTGACCCACTGTCACTTTCACTTCTGCTGAAACGCACTACTCATCGCCTCATGGCGCTCACATCCACTCTTTGTGTCAGCCTCTACTGCCGTACCACCACTTCTGACATCGTGGTCTAACATCATAAAATAGGAGGCATTACTTTCTGAGCAGCCCTTGAACGACTACTGAAGATCCTCAACTATGACAGTAGGCAACCTGGGCAGTTTTGCTTACTTCTCTTTGGCCTCAAAAAGCATGAGGGTATCTCTCAATAGAGCCCATAGCATTTCAGCCTGCCAAGAGACTCAGGCTGTGGTAAACCACAGCGGGAGGTACGAATCAAAACAGGAACAATGTCATCTGCCAGGGACAAGGCAGCTCGGTGAACACCTGAATTTTTCTTCCTGCAACAGTCAGAGGTTGAAAACTAAGGATTTTATGATCCACACTGAGGATTATCTGAAGTCTAACAAAAGTACATTTTACCTACTTTTCTGTCTGTTAGAATGTATTACAGTAGATCTACAGTGGGAAAGCAGGATTCAGGGCTGTTGTGCTGTATTTCTGCCTTACACCATCACTGACATCTTGCATACACTGGATGTATAAACAAGCATATGAACACTAAATCTAGTGGAAATAGGATTTTTAAAAGTACCTGCATATCGGCAGACTATCCATACAGTCACATAACAGAATTTACTTGGGAAAGGGCTGAGCTGGCTGCTGGTCTATTCCAAGAAGTAAATCTTTTATTCCTGACAATTAAAAAAAACAACACAAGATTTCACCTGTAGGGAAAGAAGAACTCCATCAGTGCAAAGGAGGGCACAGCTGGATGATCTGACGACCAGAGATCCAGGGAAATCCTATCTAGAAGTGTGGTACAATACAGTGTGTATATATAAGAAGAAATCCCGTTTACAATAGATTACTGATCCAGATGGAACAACAATGGATAAAGAAAAAAGAAACCAACAAATGAAGCCTACCAAACTCTGTAATATGAGATGCAGTGAGTTGGACTGGCTTAAATGCAAGTAAGGGCACAGGCACACAGGTGCATACTTTCTGTCCTCTGCAATATATCAGTATCCGCTGCTCATGAGCACTCAGATTACATTTGGCCAGTTGGCAGCACTTCTTAACACCCAACAATCTAATAAAAATATATTTTTTCTCTGTGCTAGACAAATCTGCCCACCTTCAACCTCTGCTACCCATAAAACACACAATTTATTCAAGTACCTTTACTCAGAGTATAATTAACCTTTTCAATGTACAAAAGCTTCTGTGCCTCTTAAATGAACAAAGAGCTATTAATGAACAAAAATACTTTCCTGATCAAACGTTTAATACTGGTTCTGGGAATACGGAGGATAATATTACCACACATACACTGTATTTTATACAGCATACAGTTCACATATCTTCTTCCAAAAGGGTTCTGTTTCCTAAATATAACCATATTACACTGATTTTTATACACCATAAGGATACTTTAGTCAGGTCACTGTAGATTTACACTGATAATAAAAAAAAACTGCACAACACAATAATGAAAAACTCTATTTGCGCTAGTTTTAAGCCAAAGGATGGCATGCAAGAGGAGAGCAAGATGAATTTGATTTTATTAATTTCAAGGTTAAATTGCAAGGAACCTTAGCATCACACACATGGACATAAGTTTTCAGCACACGGTCTGTGAGCCCTTGGCAGCCCACAAGGTAAGAAAAACAGGTCTGTTGTCTAGGAGACTTGAATTTTCCACATAAGAGGACCAATGCTATGCTGAAAAATTTATGGAACCCGCAAATGTTGAGTCTGAAGAGCAGTGACCAAGAGGAAAGAAGGTATGCGAGTTGTTCTCATCTTCCTTTCCACAGTGCTAATTTCTTACAGCGATGAAAGATCAGAATCAGACTGGAAGGGTCCAATTCCCCAGTGCCCCACATCTTGTTCACGTTGTGCACTTTCCATCAAGGCAAATGCTAGCTTTAGTTCTGTAATTTTAGCTGTATTTCAAATGAAAAGATGCGCTGAATTTTGCAGTAGTACAACTGTTGATCACACTCTGTTTGGTAACATAAGTCCTGTCAGATATTTAGGCTTAGTTACCAAAAACCACCTTCAGGGAGTACAAACATTTCCCCTCTGGCATCCTGTCAGTCACAGCAAATCTGTAAATAAACTGTCAAACTCCATTCCAATCATTCCTGAATCTGCAAGGGAAAAAGTAGTAAAATTGGTGCAGCTGGTTGTAGTCCCTGTAGAGCAGGGCTGATTTCACAGCTTTAATATGGTTCAGTACTTCACAGCAAGTCCGATCTGATATACAGCATGCAGAAATGAGTGACACCTTTGCTAATCATTTTCTTAAACTTATCACATGTGGAGGTAATAATGGATGCAATGACTTTTCAAGGGCACGGACTGGTTAATTTTTCAACAGCAAACTGACTTGAGTTCTGCAAAATTAAAAATCCACTGAGACACATTGTAAAGGTATCTAAACTATGGAGAATTGCAAGAAAAAGGAAAACCAAAGCTCCAGTCATGGGGAAGAGCATTAGACTCTCTTCTTATATCAGCATATGGAAAGTAGGAATACAACAGCTGCAAAAAAAACAAGGATCTAACTAGAGATGCTGGCTATAGCAAAGACTAATTAAATAAAATAGGAAACTCTATGTATTATTACCTAGAACATATTGACACCCTTGTTTTATAATTCATAGCTCATGAAGTAGTTCTGAGAGAGCTGGTCAAGACTTTTTCTGCAAGGTTTTTTTGTTGTTGTTGGATCATGACAGCTAATCAAAGTATTTTTCAGGGCCAGAACAGAAAACAAGGAGCAGGAGAAAGATCAGGAAAAGTATGAGTAAATATTATCACCCCACTGCCCATGGACTCACCTAAGATATACAATCACCTAGAGCAGAGCCGGAAAAGAACCTGAAGCAGGGTCTGCTTTATTCTACATATTTTCTTTCCCCATCAAGTTGTACACAGTCATACAGTCTCTCTGGACCTGTGAATATTTCATAAGAAGTAGAATAGCCCCAAGCAGAAGACAGACTGACTCTAACCCCAATAGCAAAGGCACTGGCTTGATTTATGTCAAATCCAGGTTCAAGACTCACTCCTGTATCAGTCAGAAAATGGATTTCAGTTGCCATCTCCAGAAGGAGACGCACCTTTCATGATTCTTCACAAAAACTCCCTGAAGTGTAATTTTAATTACAAGGAAGTTTGAAAACAAATTTTGAAAGCACATGATTTCTTGTGAAACAAAAATATGGGTATTTGATTGTACGCACTTCCTCATTCTCCCAGTTCCTGGGACAGGCAAGCAAAACTTTTCATGGCAACAGCTGAATTGCAACAGGGGAAAGGATTAGGGTGAGTTGCTGAGGTCAATATGAATGCAATTAGTATGAAGATGAAAAAATACTATCACCCCCTTAAATAGGGTTCATGTTCATTCAGATTTCAGCTGAGAAGTTGACTGGCTGGAAGGAGAGGAGCATACAGTGCATCATGATTTATCATACATGCCCTGGCTTCCCATGCACTACGTGTGTCAGATCTAGCACATCACAGACATGCCCACCAGGCCTATCTGCTACTAATTCCTTCCACTGTTTCCCATAAGAAACAATGGAAATGCAAACCCACATCTTCTACCATACTAAAGCCAAAACAATTCCTGTCCTCAGGGTTGGATATTAGGAAAAATTTCTTCTCTGAAAGAGTGGTCAGGTGCTGGAATGGGCTGCCCAGGGAGTTGGTGGAGTCACTGTCCCTGGAGGTGTTCAAGAAATGTTTTGATGTTGTACTAAGGGACATGGTTTAGTGGGGAGATGCTGGTAGCAGGTGGATGGTTGGACTAGATGATCCCGGAGGTCATTTCCAACGTCAGTGATTCTAAGAACCTTCAGACTGGTTTTTTCTCTCTTCATGTATCCAAGCATTTCACCTAATGCACAAATAAACCATCAAAACCTGAAAACACTGGCAACTCTGGACTAGAACCTTCAACTTGTTGGTGCACTGAGTCCTTAAGCAAGTTTTCATCAGAGAATTAACTAGAAAAAAAAAAAAAAGAAGAAGAAATCTCAAGGTATTAATCTTATTTCTCCTATAACAACCAAACTAGTTTATAATCCCAACCTGACAATAATCAATTCGTCCTCAGAGCACCCTTAACAGATAGGAATTAACATACTCTGTACTTTAGCAGTGAGAGTCTGAGACAGAATAAAGCTGTTCACCTAGATGAATTAGGACTGTATGCCAAGTCTCCAGAGCATGAAAGCACCTCCTAAATCACATCACCTTTTCACTGCGAACCATAGTCAATGCTTCGCTTTAAAATCAATGAGACATCAAAATCCAGCCCGTACACTTCTTTCCATCCAAAAAAAGCAACACTGTTTCACCTTCCAATAAGAAACAAAATGGTTTATTGGATTGTCCTTCCAGTATAAAAAAAATTACTTTGCGTACAGTGATTTCAGCCCTAAAAGTCTGCAGTGAAATACAACGCCCTGGCAGTAAGCACGGCAAAGCACAACTCGTGACATGAAATGAACCCAAAGATAACAGCTGACAGAAAGGGGACACAGGTAAAATAATGCAATTATCCCAATGGGAGTTGCTCCGGGGCACCTGTGTTAACTCCCCTGCCAAAAACATTTTCAACTCTCTAATGGCTTCAAATGATAAGAAAATCTATGATGAAAGAAAGTCCACAAGGCGACACCTGCGAAGTGAAGTATTTTTAAGGAAAATACTCCAGATATAGAGACGGAAGCAATTAAAAACAGAAGAAAAATGTGTACTGCTGTCTTTGTTTTCACCCAAGCTGAACTTCCCCTGCTATTGAATTGCTGGCTCACTGGGCAGCTGGCTGATATCCCGAGCCATGAACAGGAAGAGCTTGTCTGGGAAATCAGCACAAACCTCAGGCTTGTTTGTTTGGAAATGAGCCCACACAAACACTTGCCCACACACACAGACCAAGGTCTACAGCATATTGTGACAAAGTATCTGGACCTGGCCATGAAAGATTGAAGCTCTGTATGCCTTCTTCATCCCAGTCTTGGAAATATGGTGGAGCAAAGCCTCCCAGAAACCACTTCCCAACATGATGGATAAAAAGGTTAGTAGGAACAGCCTTCTATGATGAGGTGACAGCAATGAATGTTGTTTATCCCAGCGTTAGCAAGGCTTTCAGGGCTGCCTTCCACAATATCCTCAGCGACATACTGACGTAGTAAATGTTAGGTAAGTGGTCAGTGAGGTGGACTGAAAAGTGGTTTGACGTGCTGGCCTCAAAGGCTGTGATGATCAGCACGAAGTACAGCCAGAAGTGACTCACCAGCACTGTGTCCCAGGGATCAATACTGGGAGACTGATAATGTTTGATACAACCCAAGGTGACAAAACAGAGTGCATCCTCAGCACGTCTGCAGATCACACAAACTTGGAAATGGTCGATATGCAGGAAGATTGTGCTGCTGTCAGAGGGACCTCAACAGGCTGAAGCAATGGGTCAACAGGAATCTCATGAGGTTCGGCAAATGGAAACACAAAGTTCAGAACTCAGGGAGGAACAATCCCATGCACCAGTACAGGCTGAGTCAGCTGACCGGAGGCCACCAACTGGAAAGCTGCTTGGCTGAAGAAGACCTGAAGACAGAGGTGTCCGAGAAGTTAAATAAGACCCAGCTATGTGCTCTTGCAGCAGAAAATGACAAGAACATCCTGGCTTGCATTAAAAAGTGTTATCAGAAGGTGAAGGGCGTACTGCACAGCACAGATGAGACATCTGGAGTGCTGAGTCCAGTTCTGGGGAAGAACACAAGAGAGACATGGACGTATTGAGCAAGCCCAACAAAGGGCCATGAATATGACTAAGGCTGTGGAACATCTGACGCACGAGGAAAGGCTGAGAAAGCTGAGAGCATTCAGCCTGGAGAAGAGAATGCTCTTGGGGGATCTTGTCCATTGCACCAATACTTCTGGAGAATGGGAGACAGAGCGTGTGAAGACAACAAAGCCAGATTCTTCCTCCCAGTGCTTACCAATGATGGGACAAATGTCAACGGCCACAGATTTAAATACAAGAAATTCCTTTTAAAAATATAAAGTGTTTTTATGACTGGTAAATAAACTCTTAAGAACAAGATAATTACATTGTAGAGCAGAAGCTTGTGAAGATAGCCATCTCACTTTGTAGGAGCCTGGCCCCAAGAAAGACTTCAGATTTCGGTGGTAATTGTATGAGACTAATGTATCTTTGCAACTTGTAAAAATCTTGTCATAAGGATTTAAACAAACAACTGACCTGCTTAAAGCTTCAGATCCCAATATTGGCTATTCTTTAATTATAGAATTGAAATAGTTTTCTGTTCCCTACTAGACTGTCCGTCCTTTTCAAGTTTCCCAAATAGCATTTCACCAGAAAATGGCACAACCTAGCAAGCATAATAGCATGTTTCTTCACAGAGGCAAAGAAGGACAGAATATACAGCCAGGATGTAACTAAATTAATTTTGAAAATCTCCTGAATTTAAAGTGCCTGGTATTTAACACTGTGATAACTGCAGGGAGAATTGTCCATGGCCTTGTAAGGAGGAAAGAAAAGAAGCACTCGGCTACTGCTGAGAAGCAGACAGACGGACAGATTTACTTGACATGCTCTCTGGAAGCCCTGCAGGCTTCATCAGCGGTGCTTGTAAGGCCTTTGAAGTGTAGCTGTTGCACAGCTTGTAAGTCCCTTCCTCTGGAGCTACCAACGTTGTGGTGTTATAAGCTACTTAAGCTCCTTACTCCAGATCTAAGCAAACAGCTTGACGCACTTACAAGCTTCACTCCCTCTTATTCTGAAGATTTTAAGCTGCTTAGCTTACCGTCTTCAACTTTCAAATTCCTACAGCCAAATCCTACCCAGGCACCACGCATCCACCCTTATTAGCCCAGTTCTCTTTGCTCAGGATTCTGACTCCCTTACGCCAAGTCAACATTAGAGCAAAATGTACTTTTCTAAACTTTGCCCTTACAAAGTCGCAGCCAATACAGGAATGCCTATTGCTCAGTAACTGTCACTTTGCATTTCCAGAATCCACAGTTTTACTGTAAAGCAGTCAGGTTTTCTAATCTGACAAAGCTTTCTGTCAAGGAAGTTTATTATATATTTTTGTTACGATTTTCAAAAAATCTGCACAGGCATAACTTTGTTCTCATAAATGCACGCTTTTACTGTTAATTTTAGATTCAGTAGGATCTGCAGAAACTGTGGAAAAAAGGCTGCCTATAAAGCAAAGATGAGTTTCATCTAAATCAAGCTGGTAGCAGACTACTGGCATTTACAGTTAATAATGTTACAGGAGAACCTTTAAACTAAGAAGTACAGCAAGGCTGGCACAAATGGACATGACACATTTTCTAAGCCTGAAATCATTATAACTTTGTATCCATAAATAAAAGATAGGACAGATATTAATAAATCTGAATAAGAAACCACAAAAAGTAATTCCATTTTAAGTGCTGCTATGCAGATACTAGAAACGTGAAAAATAAAATAGAAAACCTTTAAGTATCTACTTTTCAATGAGGATATTGACAGAAGCAGCACAGTAGTGAAAGGCATACAATCATTACAATGCTATAAAATAAAAGAAGAATTTATACTGCAATTTATATTGCAAAGATATAGAAAATCACAGAAGTGGAAGTGGTGATGCACATTAATGAAAATTTGAAGTCAGAGCAGACAAACAAGCCAGTTGTACTAACTTGTAACATAATCATACAGAGACTACAGTTATACCTGTATGAGTTAGGGTAAACACCACATTCATACCTACGTGGTACATATGCTTTATACTATACTATATACGTTGTATAAGCTACAGCTATTCAATAAAACTAAAAGAAAAGGAGCAACTCTTGACCTGACTCATCTTAAGCAAAAAACACATGGGTTCAGAAAGTTACTACTGTTGAACACTGTAGGAAGAACCAATAAATTGGAACAAATAAATAAACAAAATAAAAATCCAGAATAACACTATACCATTTCCATGAAGTAGAGTAACACAAGAAGGGGAAAGCATACTGAAAATAAAAGGCAGTAGCCAAAACGCTCACAAAGCAACACACACTATTTAAGAACAACATATGAGGAAGCTCTTACTTTGAGATGCTGGAGGACCCATCCCAGATTGAGATGTCAACCAAGGAGGCATAAGCACAAACCAAATAAAGGAATACGGTAGAACAGATAAGAGCTGATGTTATCCATGCAAAAGTTGCATAGGAATGAAGTGTAAAAATGTAAAATGCTACCTGTAGAAAATACAGTCTATTACTTAAACCCTAGCACCTTAGTAGCAAAGGCATTTGTTGATGACAAACATTACGCCAATGAAAAACGTCTCCAGGTTGAACACTATGCGCTTTCAATTATGGAAATCTATACTAAACCAGAATCATTAGATACTTAAATGAACGTGATGTAAAGGAGAAGATTCAGGGTCTGCAATAGAAAGCCCTGCCAAACTCATTTAATGAGCACCCAACAGTACTACCTTTGAGCAAAGAGTGGCAAATTGTCACTCATGGCTTGTGTCAGTCATGAAAAGATTAGACCAACACTCTAAAATTTAAAAAGGAAGACTGAAATTTTTATAAAAGGAATAAAACCCACAGAAAGCAGTATTATGCCTTCTCTTAAATCCAAGATCAGCCTTTGTTTGAGTAGTAAGTGCAATTGCTGGTCCTAACGTCTCGAGACAAACAAAACCAGAAACTATAGGGAGAGGGACAACAGGGTAGACTGAAGGCATGGGACAGCTTCCAAAAAGACAGGAGTAGCCTTGGTTACAACTCTTCAGTCAAGAAAAGAGATGGTTAAAAGGGAAACGTGAGCGATGCCAGAAAAAGCAAAACATTATAGGAAATAAATAGAGAATAACTGCTGTTTCTCATGGTTGAAATTTATGGAGAAACAAATGAAATTATCAGGTGAACTGCTGAACACAAACAAAAAATTGGGACTTCTCACACAATATGCAGCTCAACTGAAGTGCTCAGCGCTACAGGATACCATGGCTGCCAGAAATCTACATGCTTTTAAAAAGCAATTAGAGAAGTTCATGGGAAAAAGTATGTCAACAACCGTTAAATGAAAAACCTCAGGCTCAGGAAGCTGCTGAACTGAAGAGCAGTGGAAGCTGGGAGGATACAATAGCTGTTGAAGCCTTCCTCATTCCTCTGCCACTGCCAAAGGAGTCCAGCCTTGCTGTTCGTTTGGCCTGACCCATGATAGCCTTTCTTAACCTTCACCAACAGCAGCAAAACCATTTCAGTGCTGAGCACTTGAGTCTCCCCACAGACTTCTGCCACTTTGGAATGAAAGTCTGAAAATCACTTCAAATCAGAACGGGTCTAAACTCACTCTGAATAGGGAAAACAATCTTGGCATGCTTTTTCCTTTCACCATCAGTGAATACATGAAAGTACTTTACATTGGGTGCTTAAAAACTCCACCATCAAGCCAACAACTAAGGCTGACTCAAATCTTGCAAAAGATATTTGATTGCACCACGTCTAAATTTCCAAGTATAGATGTTCTCCTCCTCAACATTTTTGTTTTAGAAGTTATGATAAAGCAAGCCTTACAGCCTCTATTCTATTTATCATAATTTTGGAGATGGCAACAATCTTGACCTTTATTTTTTTTCCACATCCTAATGCAATTTCAGGCTAATCTTTTCTGACTAACTAGAGTTATCAAATGCCACACCGCATGTGAACTATATTTTGATCGTTGAGAAAACATCTCTTCACAAAACATTATTTAGGCATGCATTTAGGTGTCATTGATCTCACAGGTACTGAAGCACTTCCCCGCATTAGGCATTTCTAACCCAAGAGTCAGTGCGAGCTGAAAGCCGTTACTTCAGCCCTGAGACTTTCAGTCCATAATATCCTACTCAAAGGGCAGCTGGTCAAGATGCAGCTTCGCCTTTTTCCACTGTCATGAAGGACATAACACAATAAAGCTAAAAGAGAAAGCATTCTCTATTTGTCAGAAGTAATTAAGCATGTCACTGACTTTCTGTAAAACTCAGGAGCCATCTGGGAAAAGAGCAGTATGTTTCCTCATCCATCTGAGTGACAAGGTCAGCGCATCCCTCACTTTCTTGGTTGCATCTCCATCACTGACTCTGTTCATCATGCTGTAAATTCATCTGTAAAAATTTGGATAGAGTACCTACAGTAATTAGCTCTATCTGTCCAAATGAGGCAAAATGAGATGGGGTGGCAGCTGAGGGCTTCACTTGGCTCATGGATACTGAATGACAGAACTAGGTCAATATACCAACTTGATTCAGAAAGAGAACAACATAAAATTAGCCTTGTCTCTAGCTACATTTCCAAGACAAGATTTAAAGACCTTCAGTTACCAGGAGGCCAGTATTAAAATGCCTTATACTTTTATTCCTCTTCGTGAAAATCTAGGTTTGTATATCCAACTAGAAACGCTCAGTGGGATTCTAGTTGTCTCCCATTCTGCTGTCATGCAGCTCTGCAAAGAATATCTCAGAAGTCTGCTATAAGTTCTCTGTTTGGTTAGATGTTAGGAAGCAATTCTTCACTCAGAGGGTGGTGAAGCAGCAGGAGGAGGTTGATTAGGTAAGCTGTGGGTGCCCCATTCCTAGAGGCATTCAAGGCCAGGTAGGATGGGACCGTGGGCAGCCTGACTGAATGTGTGGCAACCCTGCCCAGAGTAGGGGGCTGGAACCAGATGGGCTTTAAAGTCTCTTCTAACACAAGCCACTCCATGACTTCTTGATGCCTCCTCTCTTTCAGGCTAACCAACCTCAGCTTCACCATCTCCTCTGCTCAGGGATGCTCCCTCTAGCTCTCAACCACTTCAGTAGTCCTATGCTGCATTTGCTACAGTTTATCAACGCTCTTCTAGGATCAAGCAGCTCCAAATGCGATCTAACACATGCTAAATGAGAAAGACGTAGATCATCTCCTTCAATAGGCTGGCTGTGAGTTTATGTACCATAAGCTACCAGATTTCACTGCTACAAAGACACACTGCTGGCTCATTTTTGTCTAGGCTGTCCAGCTTTCTTTCAGCAGTTTTCCTCAGCCACTTTTCAATGCAGGGAGTTCACGCATCCCAGGTGCAAGACCTCTCATTTTCCTTTGTTGAATTTGATCAGGGTTTGACAGACCCTTCCTCTGTTTAACATGCAACTTGTGTAATTTATTCAAGTCACAAGCATGAGCTTCTCATCATCATATCAGAAGATAATCCTGGAGATAGAGCTGAATGTGTAAAACAGGATTAAGTGCAGATAGGATGAAGTAGCGCGATGCACAGCTCGCCTCTTTGGTCTTTTCTCATTACACCGTTAAGACCTTTCTCAATGTTTATATTCCCAGGGACTAGCACACCAGAGCTCCCTACACCACTAGCTCTCAATTCTGAGCTACAAGCCTCTGTTTAAGGGATTCAGGTAAGGAATTGTAAGCAGGCACTGGGTCAAAAATGACATGACTCAGTTTTCTTGGTGTGTTTTTGTTGTTGTTGTTTTCATTTGTGTTTTTCTTTTGTTTTTGAGCCTAGAAGTCATACAGTAGTAAGTGCAAGGAATGAGTTGCAACTAATCTGAGAGTGCTTGTATTTATATTGATATATGGATATGAACCACGTATGGCCCAAGGTAAAATAATTTCTGCTTCTAGAATCAGAATGGCAAGACACTGATGCAACGTGGAAAACAATTTCAGAAGCTTTAAAAATAGACTTTTCACTGAAAAAAAAAAATGCTCCTACACAACTCTCCCAGGGTTATTTATTAAAATTATTACTATCATTCATAAACATTCACATTTTCCTTTGAGTCTTTGTCGTACCTATATATTAGATGAAAGCATGGCAGTTGTCTAGAACCACTTGTGCTTTCCATGCATGACTGGCACTACAAGGTCAGGAAGAGGTTAATGTGTAATCAAACAAAATGGATTGGGCAAGAAGGAAGAGGAGGAAACACTTCATTCCAGCTGAAGAATATGACTTTCAGCACATGACCAGGCTAGAACATCAGCTATTTTTTTCCTAGGCAATAAGGGAAGTACACAACTAGATGCTCCTTTTCTCGGCAAACCAAGCATTATCATTTTCAAAGAACAGAAGGGAATAAAGGTATCATTTCTCAGTACAGAGTGGGATTTGGTAAAGGATGAGTTGGTGTGCTCTAAGGGTCTGGAGATGCCTTTTTTTCCCCTCTCTCAGTTACAAAAGAATTTTAAACATACTGGGAAGGAAACAGTTACTCCATCCTGCTCTGTTGCTGAACCATGAATCAAGATCTGAGGTATAAATTTACCCTCAGGAATCTTTTGTTGCACAAGTTAATTTACCTTTCCTCCTATGTAAACCCGGTGTCATCTTACTGTTTAATATTGAAAGTTATTGACAAAGGAAACGCTGATTCATGAAATAAAGATTTTGTCCTAATGTATTCATGTGAAAACAAATGAGCCTGTGCCATTGCATGGTTCTTCCTCTTGCTCACATTTCATTTCAGCCCTGTCAGAATTTCCAATGGGGTGAGTGAATCCTGAACCAATTCTGCAGTAAGTTCTCAGTCATGGGCCAATGAATTGGATTTTAAAGAAAGGCTTCATCCTTAGTGCATTAAGAACTGTCCTTGGAGTGTAAAAGGACACTAACACTTACAGACTGCAGCAAAGCTCTCTCTGAAATTGGGGAATCAGAGGGCAGTGGGCACGGAACAGGCTGCCCAGGGCAGCAGGAATGGTCCTGAGCTGCTGGAGCTCACAGAGCATTGGGACACCACTCTCAGACACATGGACTGATTTTTGGGTGCTCCTGTGTGAAACCAGGGCTTTAATACAGCCCTACTTATCTGCACTATTCTTACATCTGTAGCAGCTAGATTGCCCAGGCTGCCCCCTGAAACCAGCCAGCTCCTGCAATATGGTGCTATGCAGGCAGAGGATTATTCTGGAAGTCAAGACATCCCCTGATGGCAAGAAGACTGAAGTTTTCAGATACTTCTTCTAAACATCTGTGTGAAAGCGTATTCAAAAATCTCTCACAAGGGAAGACCTAGCAGTGTCGGCCTCAAAACCACAGCACATCTCCCACCAGGCAAAGATCATTATAGCCTTCCCCAGAAACTGCTCATCCGCTGCAATCAGGCACTCAGCATCACCCTCTCCAAGGATCCCAGCACAATATATTCAGTGTTACAGGCACAGCTCTGCAATGCAGCACTGCCACGTGTGCTTGGCTTACCCAGCCCTGCAGCAAGGCCTACTCTTGCTCATAGCATCCCACGAGGGACAGCCACAGAGCACACAGAACAGCATGGGGAACAACCTGGAATAATCTAGTTCTGGTACTAGAAGATGCACTTCAATTATTTTGGACGTTTTGATCCAACGGGGAAACAAATCATCTGAAACTGGCATTCTCCTCACTAGCTATTAGTATTTTAAGTTAGCATAGCAGAAGCCACTGAGCATTTATTCAGGTGAACTCATGTATGTAATGGAGTTGCCTTTAGCAACTCTTCCCTGCTTCTGGGCCTCCTGTGACTACGCTGCCTAAAGTTCACCTTTATCCTTGTCTGATGATCACAGCTGGGCAGGAGTTGTAAAACTTCAGACTAGAAGGCCTTGCAGCCTCCACCAAATAGTGCAGGCAGGACAAACAAAGAGGAAAAGCAGCAAGAGGTTTATTGTAGGACTGGTATTTTCCTAGCTCTTATTGAGCAAAGCATTTAATCTGATGTATTACATTTAATGAAGAGTCAGGAACTTGCACTGCAAGTAACAGATCAGATATAATTGGAATTTGTTCCACACCACTGGCCTCCATATATCAATAAAAACAATAACCACATTGGATTTTGGGCTCACTTCATTTGCATTTCTTAATTTAGTGTTTAACTAATTTAACAGTAGTAATGATTTAATTCAAATTAAAACCTAAGGAAAATAAAACAATTTTTAAAAGCCATTAAAGATTTCATTAAGTTTCCATCTAAATTAATATTAACTTTCTTAGCATTTTCTGTAAATGATTATTTTCTTCTCGCCACTGAAACAAACATGAAGTTTCCTATGAGCAGTCAAGCTTTAGACAAACCTTGTTAGATTTATTGGTATTATTTTAAGCAATTAATTAATATACATTAGAGTTATTCAGAGGAAAAGCACAAAAATGGCAGGAAAATGGATGAAGTTGTTTTTTAAAATATAACATTCAGGTTAGATAATTGTTCTTTGAGCCTTTTAGGTGGAGCTCTTAGGTATACACCAACCATTAGATCACATTTCCCACACATTTGTGGTATTGCTGCTAAGCATCAGATGCATAGGAGTGAGCCAAGCCACGCTGGTTTTACAAAACATTTTTCTGCATCTCCACATGCAGCAGTCATTTGCATGAGTGGCTTTTCAGACAAAAGAACTCATTTCTTTCTAAAAGGTAAGTTCCTTAGGTCTCCAATCCTACCTCCTTGCCTCTAGGAGATAAAGAAGAGTTATTTATAAAATACAGGTACTACAACTATAGATAAATATAGCACATAAATAGAAACTTTCCTGTTTTAACCAGTAGAATGCAGTCATCTTCAGTCCTCAACGTATTTTTGCTCTTGCAGACTCCAGGAACCTGCATTCTACTGGGCACATGCCAATGGACCACCAGGAAGGACATATGGAGGAGGCAGGTGCAAGAACTTAAATTGAGGTCTCTTTAAGCTGGAGCTGCTCACTACATCAGATCAGACCAATCCCACACAGTCAAATATTCAGGCCTCCAAGGAGCTAACCAGGTCATTTCCAAAGATATAGAGGGGTGGGAAGTTAGGGTCCTGCCCATTCATATTTCCCATGAGTAACCCTTATTCATGCAAACAACAATGATGAAATCAACAGGAATGCTCCTGCAGAGACACTCACTTAGCAGCTTAGCTAACCTTTAAAATTTGCACTGAACTATCACAGCTCATAGGAACAACTGTAGTTGAAAGGATTTATTCATATCTTTAAGCCATGAATAAAGAAGGTAAAAACAGTAACGAAAAGCCATTGGGTCCTCAGCACTTCCAATTTGCTTTAAAACAGAATTCCTCCTTTCCAAATAAATATTCCAGCAATTTTTCATTCTAGTGTGCCAAACTTCAAAAACAATGGCTTCAGATACCTACCTGCTTTTCAGTGGGTACCAGGCTTCTGCATTCAAAGACAAAATTGTGTTTGAAATACAAAGCTTTTTACCGTTTACTCTGAGGCCCAAGTGTTCACTTGCAGGTAAACTTAAGTCATCTAACTGGAAGTGCACTTAATTTGAAGAGATTACTCAAGTAGCTCTCCACTTGTACACTCGTATTACCGTTATAATTAGAACTACTTCAAAACAACAAAAAGTTCAATTTTGACCACAATAAACACAGAGGGAAAAGATCAAGAGCACCTCAACTGAAGAGGGTGAATGCTTTTGAAAAAAGACATCCTTTAAAACCCTTCTAGCTCTGTGACCAATGACCACTTTCATTCCAGCACTACTTACAGGGCTGGAACTACACAGGCTAATATATGATTTTATTTTCTGCTATTTTAAATGTTTTAAGTAGCCACTGAGAAGAGTGAAATACATCGCTGATTTGTAACAACGCTGAGTGCCCTCCAGCTTTCCATAATTATCACTTCCTAAGATGCAAGCATGAAAATTGCTACGTACAGATAAATATTGACATTTACCTGTTAGCTAACATGCTAATACTGGAGAGAGAAGGAACTGAGTAAACCTATGCTGGAAAAAATAAGGAGGAGAGCAGAGATGTGCTAGAACAGAGCCTCCAGAGGCCTTCCTCCAGCACACGGATGCCTCTTTGTAGCAGCCCTGAAAAGCAGACCATCAGGTACACAGTGATTAATGCTGTAAAGACCAAGTCTTAGAACGACAGGCTTCATGCAAAGTGAAACACCACCTCCTCAACCTGCCTAGAAGCCAAACTGCATGCTGTTTACAGCCACACTCTCTCACTCTGCTCACTGATCAAAGGTCTAGGCTTCAGTACACTCACTTTAGCTTGTGTTTTAGTCAATCAACCACAGACCACTTTTTTGGCATGAAGTAAACTGAACACAGTGCCTAGTATGGGCAAAATATGATCCTCAACCTTCTACCAACAAACCCCACACCTGAACTGAACAAACACCTAGTGAAGGTCTCCAGGTTCAGCTCAGTTCAATTCCTACGCTGCTGCTCCTTCCACGTAGTGTTACTGCAAAAACAGATGTATAAAAGCATGTGGATTTACATTTTAGTAAGATGCTAGCTGATTCCTACAATCAGGAGGTAGCTGAATTTTTACCCACCAAAACTTCTGGAAATAACGCGTTTCAAAAGATTCAACAACATCTCAAAGGAATCAGAGATAAGCACACCCAGAGATAAAACATCAAGACTTAAGTCGTACTTCACTAACATTTCAGATAAAGGTTAAGAGGTGTATTTACACACCAGAGTTATCCTCTAAAAAACTATTTCAATGCCAGACACTATCAAATACAAAACTGTCACAAATCCACCCCCTCTTTACACGTATATGCATGCTTCTATCTTTCAAATTTATAGATCAAATCAATAAATCTGAGAGCTTAATAAAGCTCAAGTATTGTCAGATGGAAAAAATGTTTTAAAACCAACAGCAGAGGTTGAGAAGTGGTCGTTTTTAAACTCAGTCTCTCCAGTATATATGATATATGGTATATATTGATGTATAATGCTCAGTAGGTACCCCTGAGTTTGGTATTGAATCTGCTTAATGCTGTACAATCACCATAAGTGCAACAGGATAGAGAATTTCAGGTTCAAGCAATTTTATGTTATTTCGCCTATTCTTTAGAATTTCCAGGTAGGAAAAGCATAGCACTGATGAGCTGAAGGACACTGTAAAAGGCCACCAAGTTTGGCCTTACATCATAAAGAGAAATGAAATCACTGTCCAGAAGCTGGGATCAGGAATCTTAAGTAACTTAGCATATCATTAACGGACTCAATGCTACGGATGCTCTAATCTCACCCTTCCACACATCCAGTCTTTCCACTTTGAGTCAGTCCAGTTACTGATCCCAAATTTCAGTCTCTAAGCATAAAGCTAAAAATGTTTCCGCTGTTACTTTTAAAAGTTTCTCTTCTGACATGAAGAAGTGCTGCACTTGAAGCCTATTTTAATGAACTTCCTATCCTTTGCCATCTTTCCACTTGAACTAAGCTGACACAGTGAAAGCCTTGGGGCTGAGATGTGTCATTTTGTGTGTGCTATGCATACCTTTGCCAGTGCATAGATTAGACATAACACATACAGGCTAAAAGCATTATAATTTAATGGTGAAAAAAGAATACCCTTCAAATGCATTCTTAGGAAGCACAGGCCAAAAATAAGGAAAAAAAGCTGCCCAAATTAACAGCTTCATGTCTAAAGAGAATCAATTACCCAGTAGGCTACAAAATTCCACCCGTCCAAAGAAATACGAACTTTTACTTGCTTTTACTTACACAAGAAATGTGAAGGGTTATGTTTCTTGTTTCTTGAAATCCTTTCAATAATCACTGAGTAGGTGGCATCTAGAAATGAAAGTCTGGATGGAACCAAAGCTTTGGGCAGCTAAAACAGTTTTTAAAACTTAGGCCATGCTCTATTTGAAAGCAGGTTAAACCTGTCTTACCTCATCTCATACAACAAACAATCACAGCTAAAAATCACAGTACGTGCAGGCAAATAGAGCAGGTAGGGAAGGAACGATTTGCCTAGTAGAACCCCTGTCAACACTGAAACACTCAAGTGTGGGTTGATGCAGCTGAAAGCACTGAGACACTTTGTGTTCAGATGCATAACCTGAGCTGCTCAAGAGAATTTAAATCACCTTAAACCAGAAAGAAAATAAAGAAACAGCTGGAGGGTCTATGGAATCTTGGGAGAGCTGATCAGAGTTCACTAACAGGCCTGGCACATTTGAGCATGAAAAACAAAAATCCAGAAACACAGAGAGATTTAAAGAGGAAGAGTTTTAAAATAAATACCTAACTAAGGTAGGATTCTACAAGCAGAATCATCACCATAACAGAAGATCACTAGTGGTATAAATGCATATCAAACTATGTGTACGTACATGTATGAAACAGATGAGCTTCCTAACAATGGCATCTTCTACAGATTTACGTTTCTGAGACATAATCCTTCAATTTAACTCTTAATAACATTTACTAAAAACAAAACATTTTTGAGGGAAAAGACACTAATAGAAAAATAAAATGTTTTGTTCTTAGAACTGTCAGCACTAAAGAATCCACTACACCTCTGTCAAATGCTGCATTGCTTGATTTCATTCCCTGTTAACACTCTGCACCTTGCTTGTCATTTGAGGTTTGCCTACCTTCAGCTTCTCGTTATTGAACTATAATATTTCTGCCTCTAAGACTCTAGAGAGTCCTATACTGTCAAGTTTCCTTTCCCTAAGAAGGTACTCACAGACTGCAATGTCATTCCTTTGCTAATCTAAACAGATTCAGAACTATGGATCAGCCTCAAAAACCAGCGATAGCAGGAGATTTATCAGATAACCCAACTGCTGGCTAAATCCCTGGCTTCCAGAGATCTGTAAGCTCTAACAAAACCAGTCAACTGACAGCTAGCCTACTTCTCTGAATACTGCTTGAATTGCACATCTATTGAAACAGTTATAAACAGTCTCTCCTAACGTCAGGACACAGGAACTGAACCATTTAAATACTTGGTCTTTTGCTGACCAAACGTTAAAAGTGATTGTTCAAACAATGACAACGTTTTATCATTCTGTCAAGAAAGAAAGACAGATAGCACCCCTTCCAACCTTTTTATTAACTCCTGAGATTTTCTATCTTCACTGTGTTTCCTGTATATGTATAACGAGGATAAAACAAAACAAAAGCAAGACAATAGCCACTGCATGAAAAAGCTGAGAGCACGTAAGCAGCTTCCTTATAGCACATGAGGTAATTTCCTTCAGAGACATTTTATCTAACCCTTTTAAAAATCAGTTATACTAATACTGTACTCTCCTGAGCCAAGTAAAAATAAAAAGCCCCCTCTTGTAAAATACTTGGTCAGGGAATTGGTAATGAGCTAACCAACCTTCCACTCCGGACCAATGGCTTAAAAGCAAGCCTTGCTTGATTGTGCCTAAAAGGCTCAGCTACGTGATACAAGTCTGATCTGTGGGAAATAAGAGGGGCTGTAAGGAAGTTCTTGGCAAGGTCATGCCCATCTCACCCTGGCACTCTTATCAGCCTGACTTTCATCAGAAAATACAAATATCCTCTACAGCAGAATCACTGACTTATCTGGGAGGAAGATCCTGTCTTTGATGAATTTGAAAGCACTTGAGACAACACTCCTCCCTCAAAACATACAGATTAAAGATGCAGCGGTGTGGGTATTTGTGTTCTGTTTGTCCCACATGCTTAGCAGTTCTTCTGCATATTCCAATCCAAGCATCTCCACCATTCACTATTAGTTTAAACTTACCCTCCTGCCAAGGGCAGCATCTTATTATTTTTCAACTGTTTTCACTTTCTGAAGCAAAAAAGCACTAACAACACCATCATCCTCATGCTGCTGAAACACCACCAGCACTCTTAGCAGCAAACAGCAAGAGACAAGCATAAAGCCAACACAACATTTCAGTATTGATTTCTCTAAGAAATTTAAATCCCGCAGGGCATAAACATCAATTTAATCTGTATGCAACTACAAAATGGCTTCACTCGCAGTGTTCCTCATTTCAGACAAAACACCACTACAGCTCGAGTAGAAACATACTCAGACAGACTGAACAAGTACCCCAAAGCTGCCGATAATCAGCAACAGAGTTGGAGGCTGGAGCTGTAGAATCCAGGCAGAGGCAGCCACCAGCCTAACACAAAGCCATCACCGAGTGCCTCAGCCATCAGTGGCATCTCACCTTGCCAAACTGGAGAGCCACCTACCATCAAGAGGACCACTGCTGTGCTGCAGAGCGACAGCATCACACCTCACCTTCAGGCTTCCATGCCCCCACATGACAACGTGAACAATGAAGTACAACGATGAAATAACAGCTGTTTTCTGAGCTCCCCTCACTCCACCAGGCTGCTTTCCCTGCAAAGAGCCACAAGTTATCTCTATCCTCAACCCACTGCAGTGAGCACCAGATGAAAACACCACCTGATGAAAAAAGAAATCTGGCACTGCGGAGTCGGCCTTCATGTAATCTTAAGCTGAGTTCTTTAAAGTGAGAACATCTATTTTCTAATTACTGGAAAGTCAGGCCCAGCACGTTCTGAGATTTTCCTCATTTTCCTAGCACTCTAACTGCCGTTTTGTTTAAGGATGCATCCTGTTGTATATTCAGTGAGAAAGATGCATTTTCACACTTGACACACCAGTAACATATGGCGCTTAAGGAAGAAAAAAAGAAAAAAAGAGGCTTACTCTTAGTACGGTGCAAAAACACAGACATGTCTGTGTCACACCAGTCAATGCATAAGCACCAAGTAGTGTCAGCAGAATTCAGGGCACCAACATTATTTACAAGTGATGGATTTATGAACGTAACAAACTGTATATTACTTAATAAACACAGATGCAGGATTTTACGGACAATGCTTTTGCCTGTAAAACTTGGCACCTCTATCCATCTCCCCCTGCTGATGACAGGTAGGTAGCAGAATCAGATTGCTAAAGGTATAAAAATGTGATACAATCAGCACAGTGGGCAGCTGCAGTGTTACGAAGCCACTAACAGGTAAAGCAACATGAAGACTGAGCCCTGGACTAAAGCTAACAGCTTCAAGACAACCCCCCTACCCCAGATAATTATCCTACCTACAAGGCAGGGTTCATTAATTGCTGCTGCAACTCCACAGCTCTAGCACATCTCACCTCGTACGTAGATACATACTTCTCAGGCTGCCGACAACACAAAAGGTTTTTACACTACCATCATGTAAATATCTGTTGGTTACATGTGCAAACAACCGCAGAACCTCAACTCATGTATCGTTCTCCTTCAGCACACAGTGTCACATACACCTCTGCAGTATTTACCTCACTTGTGACCAGGGGAGTAGATTTTCTCTCAAGAATAATTAGATTTGTAGGTGTTCACGAGAACAGCTTCACTGGGTGCAAGCGAAGACCATTGTCATGCTCTCCAGCCCAGTCAATATGAATTTGAGGACTGCATGGTCAGGAGTAAAATCAACACTGAAGCAATCACCAAGATTATTAAGGTATACACTGACAGATCACTCTGAGCCACTGACAGTTTTATAGCTGCTGTGATCACCTGTGTCACTCTGCTGCAGACACTGTCATTTCTCTATCAAGTTGCCATGGTTTTGACCAAAGAAACGTGTACGTTCATTATTACAAAAGGTTCCCAAAGCAGGCAGCAAGCACAGATATATGATCAGCACCTGAACTCAAGTTGTGAGCTTGGCTCTCAAAAGGGGATGGCTGCGAGCAGAAAAAGGATGTGACAAAACAGAAGGTGTTTATGATACAATCAAAATCCAGGAAAATAAAGGCATAACAGCAAACCTTCAGCTTATCTGCGTGGATCGCTGAATGAGAGGATGTAAACAACAGCCACGGACCAAGCTTCACTTGTTTGTTTCTAGATCACAACATTCTATCCAACCCTTAAGCAAAACAGGATACAGGGTGTTACTGAACGATTTCCCCCAAAATCTGATTGAGAAAGATTAGAGCAATTAGAACAAAGTGACACACAGTTGTAAAACCCTCAAATCACAACTAATGTAAGGTCTACTTTTCTCTCAAGGATCATCTGGTGACTCTGTGCCATTTTCAGAACAAGGCAGACACGCATCCGTCTCAAAGGAAAAAAATCATGAGAATCCCCCGCCCTCTACTGGCACACAGGCTGCACTGAAGCCTGCATACACACACAGCAGCTGAAGAGCTGTTCTAGGGTTTATCACACTATTATTTATAATTTGCAAAAGATCTATAATATATTGGACATGTCAAACACTTCAGCATCACTTCTTCCTGCAGAGATAGGTAGAATGAGGAGCTTTAAAGCACTTCTGTTTGCAAGACAATACATTCATTAACTGAAAATAAACTCTTAAGAGATGATCTAACATTTGTTATGTTCACAGCATTTACCCAAGAACTCTGAGGGAGAGAAGAATTTTTTAACAAAACTCCCTTCCACAAAAAGTGCTTTTTGGCATGCCTGCAGCTTTCAAGATTACAGTCAGCCAAAGTGCACTTGGCCCAGGAAATGAGAGGCAGGTTCACGACTCTGCAAAAATGATTTTGCAACACCTTGGTGCCAGAGCTGCAGAAATCCTCAGCCAGGTTTCTGGCTCATTTACACCACTGAGAAGTTGAGATGGTGCCACATAAACCTCAGAATATCATGGGAAGGTGCTTCTTGTGACCAACCATATCCTTTCCATCTTCGGGTGCAAATAGATTTGCAAGTGGCACTGCTTAACCTTCTGGATTTTGTGAGTAGTTATTACTGTGTTATCTTACCAATGTCAACAACAAACAAACAGTTTCACACACTGCTGTAATTGCATTTGTGAATGCAACTTTTGATTCCAGGAAAGATGAAAGTAAATTCTCCATGTAGAAAAGGCCTAAAAAGAACTGAATAAACACAAGGATCCTGACTGCATCTTTCATACAGCAAGTAAATGAGATCTAAATCACATTAAAGCCAAAAAAAGCAGCCTCAAAAGCAGCAGCTATAGCTGTGAAAGAGGAGAAAGTCTGATAGTATCAGAGTAATTCCCACAAAGCTCATCCATACCCTGAAACACGTTCAGAACACACCCTGTTTTCAGAGCTGTCACACAACAAATGCAGATGCAAGCTTGCCATCACCACACAAACAACAGAAGATGACATTTAAATAATACCACTAAGGAAAAGTGGGAGATGCACACAGCCTACACTATGTACTGCAGCTCTTTCTCAAAGAAACTCGTCTGTTAGTTACCAAATAGCTAGACTCTTGGGATGAAACAAAGCAAAAGCATACAAGGATCCAAGGAACCTACAGGAAAACAATGCAGTCACACTCATCTCCTTTTTGCTGTAGATCTGACAACACTAAAATTTTAAATTAAAAAAATGCATGTGTGGTTCTAAAGCTTATAAAATCTTACAACTACTGAGGCTTTCAGTCCTACTTAGCCTAAGCATATTTAGAGATAATTTCTACCCACTCATTTCTGTGTCAGAGTTGTCTGACATCTTAAATAGTTCTTCCCCCACTCTGTGTTTGTCTAAACCCTGACATTTACAAAGTACAAATGTATCCTCTTCAACCACAAGCTTTCTAGCTGTACAAACCCATCTTTTGGCACAGCTGAATCTAGGAATGGAGGTGAAATAGTTATTTCACAGACAATCTATTTGAATATCTATCGTCTCTATAAATAACCTCCACAATTGAAAACTGTTTCAAGTACATAAGGAAAACAAACGAACAAACTAAAACACTGTTCATCATGATTGTGGATACAAGCATAGAGGTTGGAGAAAGTAAAAGGCCTGCAAAGAAGGATTTGCTTTGAAGTGTATAAATAAACAACATTTTATTTTGCAAAATTGTTATTTTAGAAAACCCTCACAAAGAGTTAATTCAGTGTTTTTAAAATGCTACTGGCTGATGTGCTGGCAGAAAAGAAAAAAAACAGCTCATCAAATTTCCTGTATTTTTCCCCCTGAATTACACAGGTAGTAGGGATCTTCTCCCACCTATGTAAATAAAATACTGGCTGATTTTGCTATGTCAAAAATTCTGGAGTGCAAGATCATCTCCTTTCTAAATCACAAGACAGGAAAAGGGCTTCAACAGAAACCTTTGTAGGTAAGTGAGCATCTTATGGCAGGTCCAGGAACTGAACACAGACTTCAGACTTTCTGAGGTACAGCCTTGTGCCTTAGGCAGAAGCCTAGTCTTTTTTTCACTTAACAAGCTATCAAAGTCCAAGCTCTTATTTAAAAAATGACAGTGCAGCTTAGTAACAAATAGCAAGAATACTTGAAAAGAAGTAATCGAAGTTAAATCATTGCTGCTTCTAAAGTTAACATCTGCAAAAACTTGTCCCCAGCATACTGTCAAATACTCTTCCAGCAGGCTCATTCAGAAGTCATACCAGTTTCTGTGTCTTTTAGGACACGATTCAAAATGACTGTCCCATCTTTCTGTTTGAAGTGTATTGCCGTTAGTTCTGCAGCTCTTTCAACATACTTACTGACTTTATATCCCAGCTTTTCAGCATGAATCCTCTTAGCCATGAACTGCCCTTCAATCAAGGCTCTTATTTCCACTTCCTTTGGAAAGTTCGAAACCTGTATCAAAAGAGTGAATGCATTAAGTTAACCAGCATCTTACACAGTGTACAATGCCAAGCTGGAGACAGGTTAAAAGCACAAGACATTTACAGTTCATTATCCTTGTCTTCACCCTGAAGTCAGCTTTCAACTAGGCCCAGTTCTCTATTTGTGTGAAGAAGACTCAAAAAAGACTCAAAAATGCAACCCATAACCTTGGAGCTGCTGGCAAATCTGTCAGTCCTGAAATCAGTGCAGAATGGGAAGAGGTACTACCGTGAGTTGTGAACTATTAGTATTTCTCACCACCAAAAGCTGCTTAAGGATCAATACCACAAAAATGTAAAACTTAAAGCAAATATATAACATTCAAATACTTCAAGCAATGACAGAGAGCTTAAAATCTACGTATATCCGTCTGCACAGAAGTGAAACCACCTTTTCATTAGCTGTTATAAGTGACATCTTTCAGTCCTCTGTTCACCAGATGAAAGATAGCAGAAGCAGGAAAATGCTGAACTACAAAAACAAAGAACATCCCACAAAAAGTTAAGTTTTTCCACAGACAACAGCTACTGCCTACAAACTTGTGTAACAGCAAGAACCAATTAAGCATTCATTTAAACAGTAAGCATTTAGAAGACTAGTGCTACACTGCAAACAAGATAGTATCAATCTCTGTTCACCTAAGTGAGGTGTAATCAACTGGGAGCCATGATTAATTAAAGATGCCTGTTGAGTTTCAATACCACCCAGAAAGCCAAACACTTAAATAACATCCATTCCCCAAAAGAGAAAGGAAAAAAAAATACAAACATTAAAAGAACATGTCTTCCCATAACAACATTTCCATTTTAATTCCAGGTGTACTTGAACTTCTGTTCACTTACCACCACTTAGCATACACATTTAGAGCAAGACAAAAGACAAAATATGATAGTCCAATGTTTCAACACATTCTTACCTGTTTCCAAAATTTAGAAGGCAGGGACTGTGCCATGCAAGCTTACCAAGTTCTCAATAAGCTTAAAGTTAATCCTTTTCCAAAAATTGTGCTTTACTAAATCCACATTTTCAAGTAAAGAATTATTTCCTTCTAAAAAACAATACCATTTAGGTTCTAGCTCAGACATCAACACAGATGTTCTCAAGCTACAGATCCTCCTTCTGCAAATCATCCCAGGGACTTTCATCAATAAATGAAACTTGGAAGCAAGCATCTCATACAAGAAAAAAGATTTTAAGCTTCATCAGTACACCTTGAAGGTTTTAGGAAATAAGATTATCATTACCTTTTCGTTGTCACTGTTGAATCTGTGAATCCCAACTGCTTCAGGAGTGATTTCCATCACATCAAAGTAGAAACCTGCATCAGTTAACATTGAAGACTGTCATGTTTTCTCCTAGCTCAAAGTGGTAATCTTACTTCAGCACATGGCTGAAATAATAATAAATACATATCATATGTTTGGAAAGACATTTGATACACCACAGAGTTTGTTTCTTAACTAATTTCCGTCCAGATATTTAATAAGTTTAATTACTTTTGGCTTTACACTCTAACACTTCAGTAGAAATCCAAACAATATAACAAAAGGCAAGTCTACTAAAAAGCTCTCATCCACCAAATCATGTACACACACAAGTAATGCAGTACTAAGATTATATATAATTGAAATAGTTTCAGTAAATTATATACAGAGTTGAAAGAAAATAAAATGAGAAATGAGAAGTTTGTAAGAAGCGTGTAGGAATAGCGGAACACTTCATGCACTGGATTAGATTTCATGAATTTATAAGAGGGCATCAGATATTTTAAGTCCCAAAGCAGAGCCAGCCTCTGCACAGTTTTTGAGATCTGAGGAAATACGGTAAGGCAACGCAGGCACTCAAACAAAAAGAGTGAAAAACATTTTCTTCGTGTTCATGACAAGTTGGTTACAACAGACGCACAAGGAAAGGACCACGAAAGAGGAAAATGAGAACTGGAAAACTGAACAGAGTAGCTAGGAAACTAGCAACAGCCTGTAAGGCACAGGTCTTCAGAATATGCTGCCCTAGAAGACCAACAAGCATTACCCCCAATGGGATCCTGAGGTGCATTAAAAAGAGCATGGCCAGCAGGTCAAGGGACATGATCCCCTCCCTCTACTCTGCCCTGATGAGGCCTCACTTGGAGTACTGTGTCCAATTCTGGGCTTCCCAGTACAAAAAAGACAGGGATCTCCTGGAAAGAGTCCAGCAGAGGGCCACTAAGATGATAAAGGACGTGGAACACCTCCCTTATGAGGAAAGGCTGAGAGAGTCGGGGCTGATCAGCCTTGAGAAAAGAAGACTCAGAGGGGATCTGATCCACGTCTATAAATATCTAAGGAGTGGGAGGCAAAGGGATGAGGTTGGACTCTTCTCAGCAGCGTGTGGTGATGGGACGAGGGGAAATGGCCACAAGCTGAAGCATAGGAAGTTCTGTACAAACGTGTGTGGGAACTTCTTCACAGTGCAGTGACGGAGCACTGGCACAGGCTGCACAGAGAGGTGGTGGAGTCTCCTCTGCAGACGTTCAGGACCCGCCTGGATGCCTGCCTGTGCAACCTGGGCTGGGAGCTGCTTTGGCAGGGGGTTGGACTCGATCTCTAGAGGCTCCTTCCAATCCCTACAATTCTGTGACTCTGTGACAACTTCACCCTATAGCAGTTGGCTCTGCTCATCTCCGCACCTCCAAAGCCTCCAGGGCATCATCTTGCTCATCAGAATGCCCAGGGAAAAAGTGATACAAGTGAAGAAGCCAAATCAGTTTCTCCTTCACTCTGCTTTGCTCAGGAACTCAAGATATTCCTGTATTTTGGCATGTATATACTATCTCCAAATAGCCTAGAAGTTATGCAAGGATACCAGTTATCCAAACCCTAGGATGACTTCCATGAAATACCCATTTTTATAGGGGACTGAGTTATCCAAGTGAATGTATCATAACACAAGTTCTAAAACTTTATGGCAGGGTCCAGGCATCCCTGATATCAGGAACAAGGTTTTCATCAAGTTCCATTTTTTCTTTAATAATGTCTGACTTTTGTAATAACTTCTTCCTATTTTCTGAAACAAGTGACTCATCCTCTTGTGAAAAGAAATGCCTGACCGTTTTAATACCTCCCATGGACTGGATTTGACAGAATATAACAGATTCTAAACATGAAATCAGTGCAAACTTTAATACGGTAACCTTAAATTCACTTTTCTAAAAAATGAATTTTCCTATACTGTTTTTTATAACTAATTTTACTCATATTAATTCAGACCTAATATGACTGCAATGATTTCAAATACAACTCCGCAACAGTTAAATGTTTATCTTGATTATACACCATTATCTTTCAATAACTTAGAAAATGTTTAATTTTCAGAAAGAAAATAATGTAAAACTAAAAATATTAATAAACTCATGTATTTGAGAAGTATTTCAATTTTTCATTTAATTCACTTAGCCTGATGTGGGGCAAAACCAGGGATGGCTTTGTGACACACGAAGGGGAAAATGCAGGATGTTTGGGTACAATTGGATACTACTGCTTTATTCACACATCCAGAGCAAGATTTCAGAGTAATGTTAAGAGATCAGAACCACTGATCTTTAAGAAAGAAAAAACATGGAGCTATTTAAACCACATGGTTTGAGTCCTTGGCAAAAATAAAAAAATAAAAATAATAATAATAAAAAAAACTCCTTCAAAAATCACTCATTTTAAATATTCTGCAGTTCAGATCCCACTACACCGAATGAGATCCATAAATACCACTTTCTTATTTAGTCAGTATTGAAGAAGAATACCATAATGGCACTCAGCCTGCCAACAGAGTACTTCTGAGCACACAGCAGAAAGTCCCCTTCCTCAGCTTAACTTAGTTTTTGGTCATTTTCATGACTCAAGTAAACTTAGTAGGATTTGTACCTACATTTATGTCTTTAATCAAATTCAGGAAATCCCAGCCCTGCTAAGACTCATACCCAAGTTTCCACTGTTTCCAGCAACAGTAGATGATAAGGCACTGGAGAATTCATCCCAGGAGCCTGCGGCACACTCATCTCGGATCCTCTCTCTCATCAGAGAGCCATTCTTAAAACTGAAACACATAAACACATCATATGCATTTTCCAAACCACGTGGCTCTTAGGTTTTTAAAGCAAATTGCTGTTTTATGTAATATTGCTATTTATTACACCAACTAAAAACAGCTGGGCAAGCAAAGATATCATCATGTCTTCTTTATAAAAGGAGATGGAGAAGAAGGAAACTAGGTAAGAGAGAAAACTATTACCAGAAGTGTTAATGAACAGTGCAGAGGTGCTCTTCTACATCTCTCCAATGAGCTGGCTTAGATCTAAGCTAGCAGGTGATGCTATACTCAGTCCAGTTCTGAACAGCTACCACATCTCAGAGTGCCAAGCACAGAGTTGCAACCCAGCACCTTGCTTATCACTGTTTCCTGGAGCACAAAGCGCTGAGGAACACACATCAGCTCTGCCCATGCTGGCCCTGAAGCAGGACTCATGGAGCTCTGTTTCTGCAGTGAAAAATGGTCCGAGCTATGGGTACAGAGGCAGCACTGCTGTCAGAAGTACTCTGACATAACAATATAAGGCTTGCTGTGACACGACTCAGGAGGAACGAGAGCATCTCTTCACTGTGTTACATCATTTATTATTTCAGGAGTGTTGTACTGATTTGGAGCCAGCTTGGATTCACTAAGACTTATGAGGCTTAGCTCCACACCAGTATTGGCAAAGGAAGCCAAAGCAGAGAAAAAATAAGAAAAACAGAAACCTGAATGCAAAGCTTCAAAAATAGCCAACTATTGGGAATTATGAAATTGCAATCAACAACATCCTATTCCTGTACAAAGACAACATCACAATTAAAAGGCAGATGTGAGCTCTGCTGAAGCACCAACAGTTTGATCTCTTGTGATGTTAGAAAAAAGAGGTAATCTCAAGATCCACGGGGAACGGGTTGCTTTATCAGGAAGGCCATCAGATCTCCACCACAGAAAATGCTATCTATACCTCTGCTAATTTGTAATAACTGAATCAATGTTAATACTATTACATATAAGAACCAGTCCAAACAGGTGGAAAAAGAAATTAAGGCTTTCAGAGGATTGTATTTGTACACTGAGAACTAATGGGTCCGTTATACCTTTCTGAAGGTCTTCCCAACCAACAGCCCCATCCACTCCTACCAATTAATTCTGGGCTTCGCAATCTTTAGGATTTAGACTTCAAACGTATCTGTAAATATTTGCCTAAATACTCTGACTTGTAAGTTTTCTCCCTGAAGACAGGGACAATGCAGCTTCAGGCCCTCTTTCCAGCTCCTTGGCTGGCTAGCAGCCAAACCATTCCCAAATCACAGCAGCCAAAAGCCACCATGAGGATCATTCTCTCAGCTCAGTTTTTGAGATCTCGGTATTTTCTACATGCACAGCCTAATATGTCCCTGAACAGCACTGATTATACTCCTCCATGAAAAGAGAACCTTCACCTGCCACATTATGTCCCCTCTGGACCACTAGAATAGCACAGAAGTTACACAGTCTGGTCAAGCTTCTGACATTCCAGATCATTACATTTCAGAAGACTGCTATTCCTCTACATTAAATATACTGTCTTAGATTCATAGTGAACTGGCTCTATGAATATATAAAAATAATTTGTTTTTTTTATTGCCTTGAGAATTTATCCTTCACAACTCTGCGGACACAGTTACCTGCACTAAACAGTGAGAATGCTCTGACACTGCTGCAAATGTTGCAGCAATAGCTTGCCATACACTGTACAGAACACTCAATGTTCTCTTCATTATCATTTTGCAAAAGAAATAAAACACTAACACACAGAAATATGCTATTGATCCCAAACGTACATAAAAATAAATGGTATTACCATAGAAGTGCCATGTACGTTTGAGAATCAACGGGATTGCAGAGGATATGACCTTCTAAGGCTGGAGTTGGCTCCTGGATCCACAGAAACAATGTGTCACTTGTGCCAAGGCTAATCTGGAGGGGGAAAAGAAGTAATTGAAGCGTTATCACAACACGCATGGAAAGCAATACAGAAATTAAATTAAAACCATTTGTTATCACCACTAATTGTTTTTAAATTACACATTAAGTCAATTGGATTCATATTGAAGCTAGCTGTGACTTTCAGGTTGTCACATCAGTGAAATACATACTAGACAGACCTGGGCCTTAGTGACTGGAGCGTTAGTTAAAAATAGTTACAGAGTTTACTTAAACTCTTTCAGGCAGCTTGCAGATTGATAGAAATAAAACAAGCATGAAGCCAATAAACAGAAAATCAACACTAGCAGATTAATTTAGCTGATAACCTACAGCTATTGTCCTTGTTACTATTTCACATTTCATACACCCTATTTATCCAGGGATATGAACAGTTTTCAGAAATACATTTTGACTTACTGCAATATCTCCCTCTTGAAGCCTCATCCCTGCCAACGATGCTGAAAGCAAAAGCCAGGATAGCAGATAAAAGTTACTCGTGTGACTCAATTATAGCATACAGCATGAGACGTCACAGTACATTGAATTCACCATCTCAAAGTGGAATATAAATGGCAAGTATACTTGTGAGAGTCTTGACCTACACACTGTAAAAGAGTTTGGGTGAGGGAGTTATTTCTGACACTGAATAAAAAAACATTCAAGACAAAGAACTACAGAGCTGCAGGATTCTTTAAAGTGTTATATGTTCAAGTTTTAAATACTGTGGACCCGTATTTAAAGCACAAAGACTCCCACTTACATCAGACTACTCATGTATTTATTGGACTAAACTGAACTAAATCTCTAGAAGATTCAAATCTAATTTCCAGAAATTCATCTCCCATATTGTTCGTGGGAAACGTTCCAAGATGAAACCTGTATCTTGATCCAACCCTGGATACACTTCTGTAACGTGGCAAGCACCTTCACAGTCTTGAGAAGCAGATGGCTTTGCTCTGCACTGAAACAGCCTTGAGGGCTATAAAAACTGACCCTAAAATAACACCTTCCCTTATTTTGGGATCTAATAGTCAGACAAAAGGACAGCTCTAATTCTTCAAGAACAGCTATGACATTTCTCCTCAACTTTTTGATTCATAAGGTACAACAGCAGGCTTTGAATTCACATTTCCCAAGTTAAAAATCGAAGCAATTCATATTAAGAATGGATTCATACATGGAGACAAACCAAAACTGTGGTTATCACAAGGCAACTGAAGTCACCTCCAATTACTAGGCTAAGTGGAAGTCACTTGCAGTATCCTGCTTACCCAAGATGTCTTGGAAGAATCAGTGACGGATGGCTGTCAGGAAAAGCTATTAACACTGATAAATGTGATATTCTTTCACTATATAACAGAGCATCTGAGATTTAATTACATGATCTAGAACTTCAGTACATACATAAATATATTCACTGAATGTTATACGCTTAATCATCTCACCTGGATTGTCTCCTGTGAAGGCTACTATTTTACAGTCTGGGCTAAACTCGTAACGCTGAATGTAATATGGAGAAACAGATCCCTAAGGAAAGAAAGAAATAGAGTGAGAAAAAAAAGGCTCAAAACTGGAAAATAATCTTGCGGTGTATGACACAATGTTGTAACATAGTCCTGAAAAACCCTAGAGCAGCTGCAAAAATAATCTGCGTATTTAAGTAGAAATATTTTACAGATTTTGAACCCAATTTTTTTTGTCCGAGAATCTCAGAAATACACGCAGATTAGACTTCAAAATAGATCAAGTAAACAGCAGCATTTTAGCCTTGGGTCACTCTCAAGTTGTTCCCATCAGTTAACACAAACATATCCACCTATCCTGCACACGAGCATGAATATAACTATATAGAAATTAAACATTCATTACAAACGCAACATTAATATACATCACAACCTTAAATGCTGGAAGATGAGGGGTCTGGAGCACAAGCCTTATGAGGATCAGCTGAGGGAGCTGGGACTGTTCAGATTGGAGGAGGCGCAGGGGAGATGTTATTGCTCTCCACAACTGCCTGAAGGTTGTGGCAGGGTGGGGGGTGTCCTCTTCTCCCATGTAACTAGCGTCAGTAATAGAGGGAACGGCTTCAAGTTGCACCAGGGACACTCAGGTTGGACGTTAGGAGGTGTTGAAGAAATGTTCAGATGTACTGAGGGACATGGTTTGGTGGTCACACTGGTGACAGGTGGAAGGTTGGACTGGATGATCTTGGAGGTCTCTTCCAACCTCAGTGATTCTATGATTCTAATATGACACCTGTTATTTTAGGGGCCAAGAGCTGTATTTTTTAAGCCCCATCTGACAGCCACAGAGAAGAAAATAGGAGAAGACAATGACTATCCTTAAAAAAAATTACAAGGACATTTATAAGGACTTGTTATATGTTTCTCTCCATCAGAGAATATCAGCACTAGAATCACAAGACAGGTACAGTAACATCGCTGAATTCAAAGGGATCGGGTGATAGATACACATACAGTTTTGCATGTGCACCACCTAAAGCAATAGCTCTGTGTTAGATGCTAAGACTAAATTCATTTACTCTAGGAGATGCAAGCCTTGATTTGATTTTGTCATTATGCTACATGAACTGAGGAGCTTTAAACATCCCAAATTATTCACAAAGATTAACTCATTAACTCTACAACTTAAAACAAGACTCCTGTTAAGCAGTGCAAACGTTGAGTTCTGTTTCTGCAGCAATAAAACCCACATAGTTCTGCAGTAGCCAGCTGCCTGGGGGCATATGAGGAGTGGGAACGGAGAACCCCAATAATTCTTATCACTGGAGCATCTGCCAGATGTTTGGTTTTCATAGCACAAAGCACGCTAGAATCCAAGGTGATCCATGATGAAAGCTATGACAGACACCCACTACCAGTTTCCAAAAACACCCACTTCTGCTCTGACAAGCATATGCACAACACACCTGAAAGCATTAAACCAACCAACATAGCTCTGAGGATAATTGTGCACACACTCTCTAAGAAAGTACCATCAGCAGAACTCTCAGCACAGAGCTCTATTTCTTCCAGTGAGAAATACCTTGTGGTTCTTTGGATGTTTTTATTTCTTTGTTCATTTTAAACTCTTCTAGACAGGCACATACCAGAACTGAATAGGATGGTACAGGGTTTCCCAGTTTCTCCACTAATCCTGGTGCACAAGCATCAAGGCAGGACACTGACCACACCTTTTCCCAGATTTGAAGCAGATTCATACCAGAGCCTGCAAGATACAGATTAAAACAAGCAGCATAGATCATTAAACACAAAACTAGGGTAAAGAAAACAGATGGTATTACATCAGAAAACACCACCTTGTTACAGACAGAGAGTTTACAGAAATATATTTTACATTCAAATGTATTGATCTCAGCACTTCTAAGTATAAATGATACTGATGATTCAACTTAACTGCCTTTCATCTGTAAGGTAGCAGAAAATACTTCTCTGATGCACAATGCAACAGACAAATCAGTTACTTAGAATAAAAAATAAAATAAAAAAACAAAGAAAACCTCCCCACTGACTCCTCTTCAAACTGCTTTGTACAATTACTTCACTGCTAATGAGAAGTGATGCAGCAGTGTCACTTGAAGGCAAATTGCCCTCATCTGAGACAGAACAATGAAGAAATTCAACACTAGGCAGCTTGGCTATACACTACCTTTGAGTAGAGTACCAAACCAGCACCTGCAACCACGGCTCACACTGACTCATCCTCCTCCATTTCAATGCTTCCTTCTTCAGAGATGATGAAATAAAACACCAGCTTAGAATCATCAAGGTTGAAAAAGACCACTAAGATCAACACATCCCACCATCAGCCTATCACCACCACGTCCACTAAGTCATCACAGATTTGTAAGGTTGAAGGGACCTCTAGAGATCACGGAGTCCAACCCCCTGCCAAAGCAGTTCTCTAGCCCAGGTTGCACAGGCAGGCATCCAGGCGGGTCCTGAACATCTCCAGAGAAGGAGACTCCACCACCTCTCTGTGCAGACTGTGCCAGTGCTCCGTCACTGCACTGTGAAGAAGTTCCCACACACATTTGTGCAGAACTTCCTATGCTTCAGTTTGTGGCCATTTCTCCTCATCCTATCACCAAACACTGCTGAGAAGAGTCCGGCCTCGTCCCTCTGCCTCCCGCTCCTTAGATATTTATAGACATGGATCAGATCCCTCTGAGTCTTAGCCCCTCAGTGCCACATCTACACATTTCTTGAAAACCTTCAGGGATGGTGATTCTACCACTTCCCTGGGCAGCCTACACCCACATCACAGCTATCACTAGATGGTTCTGCATTCTCTGTTTCATTGTCCTAGTTTATGAAGTTGGTTAGTGATCAAATCTAAGCAACCTACTAAGCACTCTACATTCCCCGCTTATATTTCTAGGATGACTTTAATTGCACATTTCATTAGACTTGAAAAATCTGTAAGCACTACTGGTTAGTGCTGTTCAGGGACATATTAGTCTTACACCAGATTAACAACATTTTCATTTCAAAGGCTGTTTAGCCTTTGACTTATTTATCTCAGGAACACAGCCACGTTCTCAGCCGAGCACTGTGGAATACCTGAAGTTTACTTCAATTCAACGCATCTTGAAACTGAAAAACAAGACTACGGTGAAGGTGACCCAACAGGCACTCTGTGGAATAAGGTGATGCTCTCAAGGCTCAGACACAGAGGAAGAGAAGGTTTGTAACCACATTTCAGCCAGCACATCACAAGGCTCTTATTCTGAACAAACACACAAGCCTGCTGTACCCTCTGCTGCTTAATCATGCACAAATAAGCTGACGTTATCAATTCCCAGCAGCTTTTTTCACAGATTAAAAACATTTGTTTATAAAATATCTATCACACATTTCAGTCCTAAGCATCACCAGCAAGTTCTGGACTTAGTGCTCTGCACAACGCAGACACCTGAATAAACCAAGGCAAACAGCAGGAAATTTGAACTATATTTAGTAACATTTAAAATAGAATTAAAGTTAGTTAAATTCAATCCGTCTCATTTCACGCAAATTAAACACACTTAAATTATGCACCAGTTAGTTCCCTTCTCCACTGTTAAAGTCACTACCACCAAGAGAAGGAAAGATGACGGCTCAGCCCAACTTCTCTCAGTTCTCCTACATGTAGCCATCCCTCCTGACTAGAAAACCCGAGTCCAGCACCACCATCTGCACTTCCAAGAGATGGAGTGACTGAGCAGGCTCTTCCCAAGCCTCCCAGGCACAACGAGGCTGTCTAGGAAAAAGTAAGCAAAGTTATGAAGTTTCCTTAAAAAACTCCTAACCAGGAAGCAAGGAAGTCCTTAAATAAATAGGAACTTTTTTAGACAATGTTTAGCTGTTGCTTCCTCAGGGTTTAAATCCTTCACCCCTCTACCCTGCAAGGATAGGGAAACATTTAATCAGTATCTTTCAATGCAGTTCTGGATGGCATAAAGAGTACTTCTAATCATTCCTCCATAAAATAGGGAAAACACTAACATTTATGACTGAAAAGGTCTAAGTTTATATGTAACTGAAACAGGACTTCACTTTTATTGACTGGTAAACACAGTTGCACAGAGACTCTGTTACACCCTGATGAAAGAAAGATGATCTAATTTACCTCACTCTCAAAAACTCATTTAGAAGATGTGAAACAATTATTGTACAAGAATGATTAGCCTGTTGGCCCAGATTCACCCTACCTAACCACAGACACTTGAAAGAGAAACCAGAGAACTGGATGCTCCCTGGAACTGCTCCCTCCTTCAATTACACAGGGATCGATGCCATGAGCTCTTAACTCAAGCACCTCTAGTTACAATCTATGCCACTTTGTAAAATAAATAAATAAATAAATAAATAAAATAAAATAAAAAATGGTTTAAGCACATTGTTGTGAGTTTAATATAAAAACGAGTAATAACATTAAAAATATGGAAGATAAACAGCAAGCAACCCTTTGACTTGTCACTCCAAATGTCAGTGAGGAAGGTCAAAGCTAAGTCCACAGTTAGAAGGGAAGAAAGGGTCAACACGTAAGTGAGCAGAATTCAGTACCCCACAAGTATCACTGATTTCACATGAAGTGGCCAGGAGCACAACTGGGACTCACTAACATTTACTGCTTATACAAAAAGACAAGGCTGGAAAAAATTCATCACAAAGACCAAAAGACAACCACCTAACTGGCTTCATTAATCAACAACCCAAAGATCAGTAATTGCACACATTTATGAACAGGTATGTGTATTTGTATTACAGCACTCCGGATTGCCATTTCATGAGCTCAAATCAGAAGCAGCATACCTCTGCTGACACCAACAACCCACATTGAGAGTAAATTCAGCACACCGTGCTTCTTTCTGATCAGGTCTCAGCTCAAAACATCCTAATTTGACTGAACAACAGAAGCAAGTATGCTAAGCTATGATTTGCCTAAGGCACTTATAAAAGCATTTCAAAAGATAAAGCTTCTCTAGGTCAAGAACTGAGTAGCTGTTCTTTAAGGCGTCTTCTAAAAGAAACAATGCCTCAAGCATTCAAATTATTGAGGTCCCAAATGTACCTTACTATTACCTTCCGCACAACATAAATGAAAATCATTCTTTGTTCCACCAGAATGCAAACTGATTTCTTTTAAATCAACCACACAAGGTGCTCAGCCATTCATAAGAAGCTCATAAGGTTCATTTGGACTTCTTGAGATCGAATATCTAAGAAGAAAAATTCCTAAAACTGAGCAGCACATTCCCTACAATAACATGAAAATTTGAAGAGAGGTTATTGTGCAGAGCTAAACAGTCTGACAAGGTGATACAACCTGGAGTTAAACGTACAGAAATGAAGAATAGGACTATTACAGGAACATTATTTTGAGAGATGCATCCTGAACTACCAACACACAGATGCAATGTAAAAGACCAAGTGAATTGCAAGAAAACGTTTACAACAAGCAAACAAGTTTTTCAGATGGATCCAAAAAACTGCTGCATACATTATAATTATATTTTAATCACTGAAATTAGAATTCTCTCTCCTTACGTTAACGGAAGAAAAGAACATACAAGAGAAAATACAGCTTACAACACCAAAAAGTCTTCTGTGTTGTAAGAACTGCAACATCCTGCTTAGTTCTCTTATCTTTTTTTCACAGGAAGATTTAATAATCTTACATGCTCTGAACAGTAGATAACATTGACTCAAGTTATGTAAATATCCAGAGGTACAACAGATAGACTCTCCTTAGAGCTAAGGATTTCAACTCTAAGATTTTAATGCCTGTATTTTTAAGCAACACTTGAATCAAAAAGAACACTTGCAGAAGAAAAACATCAAAAATCAACCCATTCCTTTGTCAGAAAAAGCATCCTGAAGCTCTCACTTGTCTGCTTGAAACACAGGACACAGAGCTAGCTTTGTAGAGGTTGGTGAGGCTGAAATGCTCAGTACTTGGGCCTACTGAGGAGCAAAAGTAGAGATACTACGGGCAATAACACACAAATTTAGCTGTGAAAACACATGGCTAACAGAACGAGACGAGATGACAGAGGTAGTAATCACACAATTGCTTCAAAATAAGAATGGATTGTCTTGCAATTTTTAAGGTCTCAAATATAAATGGAAGATACAGCATTGAATAAGTTGACCGTTAGCTAAAATTGAGTTGTCTCGCTTTTTTCTGTGAGCTTTGATGGAAGAACAGCGGAGATAAAATGAGTCGGTCTTCACACATGGGTGTCACCTCCGGCTCTATAATGCAAAATTTCTTTAGAGAATCTTTTTATCTAACCTTTCAGCTCTGAAGTACATCTTCCCTTATTTTCAGAAAAGGAATCAAAAATGCTATTTAGAAATAATAGCTCAGCTCCCAGGAAGAAGGCATTGCTTGTAACTGCCATTTAAAATTGCCATTTAAAAGCTGGATAACTGAGATAACACGCAACAGAAAGGAGAGACACTGGCCTAGTCACTTTTCTCTTTGTTATGATGAATAGAGCAGTACATTGGGTTAGGTTGTATTTTTCCCTAATTGAGCTTTTTCTTTTTAGGGAGGCATGGGCTTGGTTTTGCTTTTCCTCTGGTTTATACCAAAACAATATTCCTGCTAGATCCAGTTAGATGGTGGGGACAGAGAGAGCGAAATAATCACAGCATACGTCTCGTTCTCATGCTGTGCAACTCGGAGCTAAACCAGCAAAAACAACACAGTACTATCAGAAGCTGAGTTAATGTCATCAAGAGTAGCAACAAACTGAAAGGACAATGAGCAGAAACTGAAACACAGGAAGGTCCACACTAACATGAGGAAGAATTCCTTCAACGGCAGTGACAGAACACTGGAACAGGCTGCCCAGAGAGGTTGTAGAGTCCCCTCCTCTGCAAGACCTGCTTGGCTGTCTATCTTTGCGACATGTAGAGAACCTGCTTTAGCAGGAAAGTTGGACACAGTTACCTCTAGAGGACCCTTCCAACCCCTACAGTTCTCCGATTCTGCAAGTAATTTAGCTTCAAAACTAACACACTTGCCATTAAAGTTTAAAGAATGAAAACAAATGGCAGAAACCCCATCCCACTTTTATATAAGGTGGGAAAAAGGAGAGGAAAGTCGCCTTGCTAAATTGTCACTACCAGAAAACCCCACACATACTTACCATCACTATAATCAATGGGTGCGTAAGCTCCTAGGAAAAGGGAAGCTGCAAAACTACTAACCAAAGAGATCCTCTGAAAGAAAAAAAAAAATAGCATGAGATAGTGATTCCCATCAGTACTTACTTTGAAGAAGGAACATAAGTAATTGGAAGCAGCAAATGTTAATGGATGCTTAATGTTAGGCAGAATACACATAGAAGTACACCTTGAAGGACTATTCAGTTCTATATTCCTGCTGAAGCAGTATGGAAGATATCAGCTCAAAGGTAACCCTATGATAAAACCTGTTAATGGCTTTGCATTCTGAAACATGCAAAATACACCTAGTACATTAGCACACTCTTTGTTACCGTGAATTAATCCACAACTGTGGTATATTCCAGTATCTCATTTCAAGGAAAAACACTCAAAAGGAAAAACAAAGATGTCTGGATGACCAAGGAAACAGCCACACACACTGGTCAACCCGGAGTGCAGGGCTGCAAGGCAAGGCTCTGACAGCACCTCCATCCAAACTCTTACCATCCTTCTGCTAGCTGAGACAGCAGACCTCCCAGGACTTACTTCCAGGAATTGGTAATCTGAACTAAACCAGTATCTGTTGCTCTCCTTCAGGAGATGTTCCAATATTGCATTAAATGCTGCAGGGCTCCTAGCACTGGCCCTAAAATGCCATGGTCACATAACCCAAAGCACTGATCCAACATGAACTCACCTTCATTTCAAGCATGCCAGAGAAACTACCGAGTTAATCAGCTACTGCTGAGCTTTCTGCAGGATCAGGTATTATCTGCCCACAGAAGCTGGCATAAAAGCTGACAAATTCCTTATTGTGCACTCTAATGCAAGAGTTAGAATTGTCACCCAACAACTAATCAGAGTCAAATCTCTACCAGTGGAATGAGCCAGCAGTGACAGGAGTTCTGTTATTAATGACCATGAAGCCACTGCTTCACACAGCATCCAGAGATGTACTACAGCCAGAGCTCTAAAAGGTAGTTATAATGGCCAGGAAACTTAATGATGCACTTGCTCTTCACGTATCTCACCCCAAGAATATATCACATTGTGCTTAGATAACAAAGGCCTACCTTCTGTGGTGCCCCAATGGGCACAAGCTGCCTGAAATGGAAGGAAAAGGATGAAGTTAAACTGTGAATCAGCCAGTTTATCGAGCTGACCTAGAGGAAGAAAGGTATCCACCTTCCACATGCTACTGAAACCACCAAGCTGCTAAGCATTTCTTGTGGGTTCCCAAGAGCAACTCCAGCACAGAGACATCTGTGCTAGAACACAGATTCTTACACACCCATTATTGCCAAAAAGGTGGCACCAGTGCCACCAGCCCTCAGTCTTAGCTCAGTCTGAGCATTCTCAGTTCCCAGGGACTCACCCCCCACCCTACCCCTACCATTAATGCATCTTACTCTAAACTTATTCTCAAGCTTACAATCAAACTGTATTAGTTTTGCTTCATTCCAGCCTTTACTAGCATAAAAGATAATACAATGAAACAAAAAGAAAAAATATATATATAGTCAAATTTGCAGCTTACTTCCCCATAAAAGTGAATATTTCATGCAGGAATTAGATTTTTTTTTTTTTTAATATGATCAATACTAACAAGAACTGCAGTAATGTAGAAGTACAAGCAGTCTGACTTCATAGGTAGAGATGTGTGGCATATTCAGCTCACAGGACAGGAGCCTCTCCCTTGCTTATATCCTATTTGCATGGAGGTTTCACCTTGTTTCAAACTATTTTAGTGACAGCTAGATGCAGACTTGACAAATGCAACTGAATTCTACAACAATTTCTAAAGATTAAAAAATCAGGAGGAAACTGAACAATGTGATTCATTTGTAGTAACAACTGAAGTAGCTCCACAAGGGAAAAATTTAGGGAAAAAAATCCAGAACTGCTATGCAGTTCTGCCTATGCACACGTGCACGGATGCCAGCTTTGTATGGCAGAACAACCACATTTATGTATGCATATAGCTAATTCTCACTATTAAAATTTCATCTGTGTGCTTACTTACCCACTCAAACTGTTGCAGGTACAGCCTATTGCCACCCAAATGAAAGCCTGTTACAAAACTTACTTCACAAAGGCAAGATCCAATGGGACCCACTGTGTTACACACACATTCAGAATGGAATTGATGCCTGATTTTTATCTGTCTAATAGCTAACAATTTAACAAAAAGTAAAATAAAAATCACTGAATTTTAATCTTTAAGGAAACACAAAAGTAAAAATATATTTTGGGGATAAAAAAGTCTGACACCTCCACAAAATCCCACTTAAAAGATTGTCAACTGTGATTTCCAATAAGTATATTGAAGTTAAGCCAACCTCAGTTTGTGCGTAGACCTCAGGATTCTGGTTGTAAATCTTTGCTATCTGGTTTCCTGTAAAACGCTGAGAAAGAAATGCAAATGCTTAGAAACACAAACCTTAAATGGAGTCAATAATCATTAACTCTGTGTAATGAGTTCAGTACATTGCACTTTGGATATTTAATTTGTCTGATGCATGATGAAAGTCAGAGCACAGCAGGCAATCTGCACTAAACCGCCTATAACACGAAGTCTCATTATATGAATTTTGCTCACCTTTAAAAAAAAAAAGCCTGAGAAAAAAACATTACTATTCATAATTTACATTTCAGAAATGACAGTTCTGTTGAATGAATCACTCTTATTACATGCCTGGGACCTAATGCTATTCAAATGCTGCCTTCATCTTCTTAGAAAGGTATATGCTATCCAACCTATGTGCCACTCTGCGAGGGACGTGAATGGGAGCAGGCAGGACGTTTCATACTCAAAGAGGCAATGCCAGTACAAGACAGTAACAGTTATGAGAAGAATTATGTTTCCTCCATATATTACATTAAATAAAATAAAAAAAAAAAAACTCCTAACGCTGATCTTCCAAAACCTTAACTTTCAGTAACTTAAAAATAAACTGTCAGCAGTATAAAAAGTCTGGTTTCAAACACTGGCTATAAACCTTGCATGATTCAAAACCAGAATCAGCAACCTGTGATGTTAGAGCCTTACTTCACTGAACTAACAGTGAGAGCAGACAGGTGCCAAGATGCCTGCAGGGCAACCCCACTCCCACTCCATAACTCAACTGTCATGGTTACGAGAGAGGGCAGTGCTGGGAAGATGAGATGAGCATAGTACACCCTGACAGAGTCCCAAACTTCTGAAGCTCACTTTTCTTAGGTTAACAGCTCCTTGTTAGCCTTCACGGAACATTAAAAAGGCCAATCTAAATTACAGAAGTAACCTAGAGCAGTGATCCCAAAATACTGAGTCACAACCCCAAGCAAGTCTGTAACACAAACTGAAGTGTAATCCCAATGGAAACTTGGCTGCACAGCTGCTCCCAACAGAGAGCTGGGCCCTGAGACTGAAGGTGCAGACACTGAACATCACATCTGGGCCAAGAGCTACAGCTTAATCCAGCCTATCTCTGCACTGCTTCTTGCAGTACAGTTTCCAGTGTTTTGCCTAATTTCACTTGAGAATTTCCACAGAATAGGATTTCCACATCTCTCTTTGTGAGCTTAGCACAAAATACGATATTGTTGGAGTTCCTTCAGAAACACTGAATAGAAGTGCCTCTTTTGGAGCTGATGGCTGGTCATTATCCTCTGTGATACGACAGAATTGTTTCTGTCATGAGACACTGCTGAGGACCTTCTTGTCATTGTTTCTTACCTCATAGGCTCGAGAACCAGTGATATTTGCTAAATGCTGTGCACCTCCCACGGCGTTCTCCAGAGCACTGCACTGGGAAGCTGTGCTAGAATCCATCCAGATGGGGCTGTTACTGACAGCAAAACAAGCCTGGAACAAACAGCATTCTTTAAGAATAACACCTGATCTCTAAGTCCCTGCTGTAACAATAACAATACAGCAGACAAAGGTGTCAGCTCACAGGTCAGTTCCCTGATGTCCTCTCAGTAGCTACAGGAAAACAGTATCAGACAGTACATTGGCCAGGGGTGGAAAGTCTAACCCAAACTTTACACCTGAGGAAAGCAACAGGCTTTATCTGCCAGTACGTCACAAGTACCCTGCAGCTGAATGTGCTGTGGCAATGTATCAGTACATTCCTGTGGTGGCCAAAGCCCCAGGATGTCTTACACAAGTTTAGGCTCACTTTGTAGAGCTTCTCCCTGAACAGCTAGATGATCTTTCTAGAGCTTTCTCTTCAGTGATTTTTAAGCAATGCAAGCGAGGCTTAGTACATCACCAGACAGCATTTTAATTCCCTTTCCAAGACTTTTTCATAGATGAGGTATCTCCAAACTTAATAATTTAATAGATCAGCTTACATGAATACCTGTCTTTCAATACACAATTGTTGTTTCTGATCTGAGATGCACAGAATATCCCAAGTAGGAAGGAACCCACAAGGGTCAGAGTCCCCGTCCTGGCTCCATACAGACCAACCAAAATCCAAACTCTATGTTCAAGAGCAATGTCCAAAGGCTCCTTGAGCACTGCCAGCTCGGGGTTACACCCACTGCCCTGGGTGATGAACTTTTTCTTAACACAAGCCCTTCCCTCTCCCAGCTGGCAGTGCTGGGCCAGACGCACCCCAGGACATGCCTAGGTATTGATCTTGAACTAAGGTTTCATTTTTAAAGCTGTTTTCTCACTATTTTTCAAATACAAATTTGACAAGTCCATGTTCAAAACATACAAGACCCCTCCTCCAAAAGCATTCTGGGGTTCAACAAGGTATTTGCTAGGAAATTCTGTCCTTGTGACATTATACTTCTTTCATTTCAGAGGTAAGTGGAAGTTATTTTTTTTTTTTTTTTAATATTTTCTAATGAAAGCTCAAGCACTACAAGGAAACTCTGGTACAGTAATATTCTTCACCATTTTTTTCTTTTAATACAGATTAGAAAAAACCTACAATATTTACAGGTTGTTTACAAAAATGTTATGTTTCCTTAAAGAACAAACAGCCTGTAACTCAGACGTAAAAAGATCCTGGGATGCCTACTGGCATCTGGAAGCTTTTAAAACAGTATGTGCTTTCACTCAAGAGAAGAGGAAATGTCAGAAGCCCGGGAGCTGAAGGAATAACCTGGACATTTCACTTGATGCTGCAACCAGAGGAAAGGTTTGCAGGGGAAAAACAGCAGTGCATAAAGACTTGGAAAAGGATGGTGCAGCTCCTTTCGGAGCTCTTCCATGAACGTTACCTTCAGTGATTGATGTAAAGGCAGCTCAGGTGATGCGTTCTTCAAGATTTGGATGCTTCCTTTCTTCCAATATACACTTCCATGTTGCTGTAAGAAGTGCAAAAAAACAAGTTGTAGACATCCTCCCAGGCTGCAAAGTTCATATCCTGATCTGAATCTGAAGCTCCTAGGGACAGAGAACTCTCTACAAACGAGGAGAAAGAAACAGTACCATTTCAAATCAAGTGCCTCATATTAAAGGACTACTTGAGACTGAGCAAACCAGAAAACATAGGACTTGAAGCAAATATGACCTTAAACTATAGCAACCTTTAGTGGGAGCTGTTATTACACTCCTAATCCATGCCATTAGCTACTTCTTTGAGAGCTCTGTCTGCTGTAGCCAGAGCTCCACAGACTGGCTGTTTCTGCACAGCTCTCAGTTTCTTCAGTCACACGCCCATCCCCGTTACTACTAACCAACTGCGTCACACTGAAGAAGTTGTTTAACCTCTAACTCTCAAAAGCCTTTCTAATGTCAGGCACCTCACCCTAAGCAAACTGTAAGGCACCATTCAGTGGCCCGCTAATGAAGAACCTCCCAGGCCCACAGTTCTTGACCCACAATGTGATCCGGATTGTATCAACATTTCTGCTCCAATCCTGCTGACAATTGAGACCAGAACTGACACATCAGTACCCCTCTGCTATCTGACTGGCAACACAGAGACAAGATTCTTAAGAGAAAAGGGAGAAAGACAACATGGGTTGGAAGGCGTTCTACGTGAAAGAAACTGCATGTAGCAATCCCAGGTTATAAAACCATAGAAAAGTTTTAAGTTGAAGCAAAGGGAATGCTGGCAGTTTGGAAAGCCAATTCCAACTTCCACTTAAATAAGCTGTGCTTGCCTTTCAGTCCCTAACTTCTGTTTCACTGAGGAGCTCATAAAGCCTCATTGATGCAGGTTATTATTCTCAGACTCTTTGTTCCAGCAAACAATACATGGAGATCAAAGCAACAATTTAGATTAATTAGCCCCAGATCTTCTTAATGAATAACCTAGACCCCACATGTCAGAATTAGCTATGATTTTGGTGGTGTCCTCCCTTTGAATTTTAAAATCCTTGAAAGGTGTAAGAGCTCCTTTGTTTCACCACCAGAGTATTAGGAGACAAGTGAATTAACTAATTATCAGGATGGGTTTTGTAAACTTGAAAAAAAAATTAAAACAGGCAGAATAAATCATGGCAAAGGCAGAATATTTGTCCTCATTGCATCAATGATTACAGTAATTTCTCCTTTGTTCCCAGGCAAATCTCTGTCCTAATCAATAAAAACTGTGCTCAATGAGACTTCACTATGCCTTAAGCAACCTCAGCTAATCACTATTTTTCTACCCTGTTTTTATGAGCACCTGGATATGCTTAAATTCAAAATTGCCCCAGTCATTTCACATCTACATGGATAAGGAATTTAAACAATAGGAAGCCAACTATTTATGCACCATACTGATCTAAGCAACTGCACTGTAAGTCTCCTTCTCCACTCTCATTAGCTTCTACAGGTTGTTCCATATGCTTCAGATTTAAGGTTCCTTTGAGTAACACTTGTCTTCTAATGACTGCTTATATGAACACTCTTTAAGATCCTCTATAATATAATTATTGAAAAGAAATTCATGACTATATAGTGTGCCTTCAGTACAGTATATGGTAAAAGTGATTTATCTCTTTATGAACTAACCTGGCCAGCACCAGACAAAGCTCTGACTTGAGAGAAGTTAAAGCCTGAAGACTTCATCTTTTCCAAAATCATATCCAGAGCCTACAAGAACAAACAGAATCAAGGATGACTGTAACAAGATATCAAATTATGCATACTCACAGCCCTTGGAGTTAAAGAGTAAATTCATGTCATCAGTTGTAAGAGTTCATTGGCAGGTGATGAAAAATTAGCTAATGACTATGGACTTCTCAAGAAGCCACATAAATTAATTTACTAAGTAAGAGTACATAAAAGAAAAGTTGAATCACAAAGAACCATTCTCTGGAATCTAAATAAGAGGCAAGATTTTTAAAATTCCAGTTCATTAAAAAGGAACTATTAATAGTGCCAGAGATAGAACATGATTAACTTTTCCTGTCCTTACTTCTGGACATCTACGAAACCTACAGGCCATCCTACAAGATGCAAATTCCTCAACACCACCAACCCCAGTGTCTGCTAAAAGTACATTTTTGCACTTAAGTACCTAGGTTACTTCTGTCTTGTTCTGTTCTACTAACATTTAAAAACCAGAAATCAATCTACCTTTATTTAGCCTGATTCAGATCAGCATTTCTCAGACTTTCTTGACAGATGGACCACTATAATGCTTCAAAATTTCACAAGAAACTATACATTATCGTCATATACCTGTATCATCATATTACTGATTTAATAAATAAATCTGCTCCTGTTTATTATGGTTCTATAGACCACCTGCAACCCATTTACCAAATCTTCATGTATTATCAGATAGAACTAATGCAGATCCCCAACTGGGGCTTCTGTGACCTTTTAAATGTCTTTAACTATTCAAATCACAATAGTACCATGCAAGAGCAAGAGTTGCAGAAACTGCTTTTAAAACAGCAGAGAATGTTATCTGTATTTCAAAACAAATGCCAGTCAAGGTGACTGGGAATTACGAAATAAATTGCTCTTCAACCACTTGCCATTTGAGACATGAATTTGTTAGCAAAGTTCATTCTAAGAAGACAGTGCGAGTAACAAAACCACAGTTAAGCTAGGCAAAATTTCCTGTAACAGAAAGGAAAAAGCTGAACCACATACTACCAATATTTCCAGAAGGCTGACACTATAGCTTGTTCATACCTTGACCCACATTAGCACAGGAGAAGTGACTGTCAGTCGGTCACTGTGAACATGGGCTCCTCCTTGAGTCCTACAGAAAAATAGTATTTTCTTTGTCAATTCATTACATTTTTCCCCACCAAGCAATGTTCTTCAAGTTTATTAATGACCAAAGGGAACTTGCAGTATTATTTGTTTGGGGCTTTTTTTTTGTTAGGAGAAAAGAAAAGATCAGAGTTTGAAACATGAAAAAGTAAAGGCCGGCTCTTAGGAAACAGCATTAGAGGAGAGTGACCCAAAGGCAAAGAAAATAAATTGCAAGGAAGGAATCTAGTCCTGATGTAAGAACTGTGATGGACTCTACTGCTGATGCTGCTCATTGGCTCCATGTAAGTCACAGTTACCTCAAAGTTTCTTAACTGTCACCATTAGTGACTTAAATCAAGAAGATGAAACTCAATTTTTGCTGTTATAAAACTATCAAGTAAATGAATGTACTTTCCTGACACTTGTGACCATAGTGGATGGAATTTTTAAATTCTCATCTATAAATCAGAGTTTATACATTCTGAAGTGCCATTTTGAGCCACTGAATTTCTCTTCAAAAGCCTTTTAGAAGTCCCCCTCATGCAATTTATTTGCTGCTATCACACCATTCCATTCTGATGCAAAGGTGATGCTTGCTTCTGTGTCTCATTCAAAAGTCTGAAGTCCCAAAAGAAAATATATATATATATACATTGGTTAGTTTAAACATAATGCCTTAGCGTGAGAGGGTCTTTTTATTTCCTTTTCCTCCTCTTGGGAGTTCTTGCCATACCTGCATACCTAGCAAGATAAGAGCACATTGCTCTTGTGAGGTACAAAACATGAACACAGCATGAACTGCTTCATGCCTCCACACACACCAGTGAGAGCAAAGTGGGCAGCAGACCCCTGTCTCAATACTCAGAGTTCTAAACAAGATTATCCAAGTAAAATAAAAAAAATAAAAATAATAATTAAAAAAAACTTACTTAAATTCTGGAAGGTCTTTATCAAAATTAACACTATCCTCATAAATGACTCTCAGATGTTCATCAATAGCGATGACTTTCAGCTAGAAAAAAATAAAACAGGATGTTAACAAAAACCATCCAGCATCATAAATGAATTATCAGTACTATCTAATTTTAGTAATTCAATTCTCATAGATGAAAAGGGAAAGATCATCATCCCAATCCATACAAATGACTATAAGTATGGACACGGTATTACATGAAACAAGACACTGTTTGAATTTACAGCATGTCAGTTATTCAGAAACACGTTAAGTATTTGCTTGGACTTTCCCCTACGCTTTCTCTCTCTCTCTTCTTAATTACACTGGAATAAGATGCAAGATGCAAGCTAAAAGAAAGAGCAAAACAGTAAATGAATTACACCATTTCCAGCTTGCACCACATTAACCAATGTGCCCAAGCAATATGGTATCTTAGGTTAAAAATATTGTATTTTCTGGTTTTTTTGTTTGTTTGTTTTGTTTTTTTTAAGTCTTCATCTTACCCAAAAACTTCACAGACCTTTAGGATACCTTGAGGACCTTCCCTTACCCATAAACAGGGAGTAAGTTGAACTCCACCTGGAAAAGCTCAAGAGGGCATTACACAGCTGCATACTTAGCTTCTACAGCCTATGGAATGCAACATCCCAATCTCGAGTCCATCGAGCTGAGCTTTCTTGCAAGCACTGGCTAGAAGGTACCACAAACCTTCCCATTCTAGCTTTTCCCAAGTTCATCTAGCACTAAAGAAAAACATTAACAGCCTCAAATAAAAAGCAAGAATGTAGTTCACATTCTGCATACATTTTGATGAAGGAGAGAATACAAGTTGATGCTAAATGAATGGCCTGGAAAAAAAAAAAAACTACAAAGATCAAATCATCTCAAAGAGCTGTACTGAAGTATCAAAGCCATCCACATTTGGGGGTGGGGTATTTAAGTTCAGCCATACTAATGTAGGGCCTCATTTATGCACTAGCACATCTCATTACCAGGTTGGTGCACTGTGCTAGCTTAAACATGGCTCTGACCAACCGTAGCTTAATTAGCTTTCTGCTTGCTATGTACTCGCCTAAAAATACTCTATCAGTTTAATGTGAGTAACCTGCATACGGCTGAAAAAGACCTCTAAGATCACAAAGTTCAACCTCAACCCATCCCCACCATGCTCACTGACCATGTCTCTCAGTGCCACATCTCCAGGGTTCTGGAATACCTCCAGGGTCAGTGACGCCACCACCTCCCTGGGCAGCCTGTGCCACTGCATCACTGCTCTTTCTGAGAAGCTTTTCCCAGAATCCAACGTGAACCTCCTCCAGAGCATCTTAAGGCCATCACCTCTCATCCTATTGCTGTCCGCCAGGAGCAGAGGCTGACTCCCACCTCACCACAACCCCTCTTCAGGTCTCCCCTGAACCTCCTCTCCTCCGCACTGAGCAGCTCCCTCAGCTGCTCCCCATCACACGGTGTTCCAGACCCCTCTCAGCTCTGCTGCCCTTCTCTGAACACCTCCAGGGCCTCAATGTCTTCATGAAACGAGGGACCCACACTGAGCACAGCACTCAGCGTGCTGATACAGAGGAACTGTCACCTCCTGCTACACACTGACTTCGGGAACCAGCAGCGTGCCCAGGTGGCCATTCAGCCGGCTGCCAGCTAACACCCCCACGTCGTCCTTTTTCAGAAGGGAAGGGTGCAAACAGACGGGCCAGGCGCTTTCACCAGGATGAGAGGCACAAAGCAGAGGACAAGCAGCACGCAGCGCTGTTATAGAGGCCAGAGCGGTAACCAGAAAGCCCGTGGAGCGACCTGGGAGATCTCCACAAGCCTCCTGGCCACGGGGCCGGGCACTCTGCTGGGTGGGAGCTGCTGCCAGGAGCCGGGCTGAGGAAAGCAGCCCGATGCTCAGCCAGCAGCTTCGGGCAAGCAGCAGCAGCGCATCGCTAGAAGAGACGGTCCAAGAGCTCACGCAGGCAGGTGGAGGCACGCAGAACGCCCTACAGCAGCCACCAAGAGGCGATGTTCCCACCTCGGCAGGAGGAAGCGCGGAGCGGCGGCGGGCACAGCTCGGCACAACGCAGCCGGCCCAGCCCGTGCATCCGCGCCCGGCATGCGGCGGGAGAGCCGCCTGAGGAAGGAGGGAGGGACGGAAGGGAAGGGGGGAAGCGGCCGCGGTACCTGCTGCGTGCTGAAATCCCATCCCAAGAAGCACGGGGCGGCCATGTCGAGCCCCGCCGGGCCGGGAAGGGGCGGCCTCAGCCCCGGCCTTCCCCCGGAACGGAACGGAGCACCGCAGCGGCCGCTTAAAGGTGAACCCGAGTTAATAAGCGCTCTGCGGCTGGGAGTCCGCAGTCAGGGGAGGCCCGGCTGAAGCGCCCAGCTGTGTGAAAGGGAAGGCGTGTCGCACGCTCGGCCACTTCGCGGTGAACGCTTCTTTAAATCACAGGGATTGCAGCGGCTGGTGCTGGTGGGGTTCCCCTGTCCGCCAGGAGCTCGAGCTCGCTGCGCGTTTCCTATAAATAAGGAACACATAACGGAGCTGGAAGGCTTGAAACGTTGCAGTTTTCAATGGGCAGCGACTCGCAAAAAAAAGAAAAGAAAAAGCAACTGAAGTGAGTCCTAAAGAAAGCCATGGGAATGATAAATCACTTCTGAAGGAGACAGCTTTTAAAAGGAGAGAAGGTGTTAGCTCTGAAAAAGGAAACAGTAGCTAATAAAGAGAATGTACGGATCAATTACATCCTTCAGCAATGGGATGGTTCAGTGGTCAGACCGCTGCGTGAAATACTCTGCTTTGAACAGCACTGAAGAGTTATAGGGATAACAACCCCAGCGTTACCAGACCTTAAATTTGGGACAACAGCACAGGACAGTAGTATGGAGGAATCCATAAGGATTCCACAAGGACAGAATGGGAAGGTTAACCATGTTACTTTTACTATTCAGGTATTTCTAATGAAAATCAGGGTGCTCTCAGAACCTCACTCTGTTGCACATCATTCCATCAGGTCAGCGTTCTCCCAGATTTTGTCTGTGTGTGGAAAATTGGCATTGCTGCCATTCTTTCTGTATTACAGCTTACGCTGGCGGTCAGTGCCATAACCTCTAAAGTTATTTCTTGAAAGCAAACAAGGATTAGAGCCGTGCAGTTATCAGTGAGGTTGCATTCATGTGCCATTGGTGTTCTGGTACTGACGAGTCCAAAACCTCCAGAGGGCACAGCCAGAATGTCACCATCACAGATTAACAGTCTGAGGCAAAAGATTGATCACTCAAGGCACGTGTACTAGAGCAAAGGGCAAAGAAGGCTTCTTCCCCTTTTCCACTATCCAGTTTCTGTGGTTATGCACAACCCTGGCATGACAAAGGAGCATATTTCTATGCTTCACTAGGCCGTTAGCTGTTTTGGTAAAATTTTAACTATGAAGCTAACTAATATTGATTTTCTTTTCCCCCTGATAGTCAACTTCATCCCACTTTTATTTCAATCTGTTGTAAAACAAACAATTTTAAATGTATTGCACATACAGAGATATTTCACGTTTCGTTCTTTGAGTTTCTAAATCCATCTGATCTCAGTTCTGCCCTGATACAAATTTAGACCTAAGTGCATTCTTCAGCCTTACAAAGATGCGCAGATAACAGAGAAAGCACACTAATCAGAACAGGAAAATGCTTTCAAAACCAGTGCCAGCCTAACTACTGTGCTTCAGTATCATCCCATCATCTGAGCTGTGCCAACCAACTAGGGAACAGCTAGACCAGAGCTTTGCTTGATACTAATCAGCATTACCATACTGACTGTTGTCCAGTCCTGATCTATATGGGTTATATAACTGTATGGGAACTGTTGAATCACGGCCTGAACCACTGATTGATCACCTGAGGCGAGCACTGGGTCAGCCGCAGGGGCACAAGTGAGTGTGATTGGAAGGGGTGGAGTTTGACTCCACCTCTCCCAAGACCCCATTTAAGGGCTGACCACCACCAGGGAAGGATCTCTGGTTGGAGATCCCTCCCTAGTGGAGTTTTTGGTGAGCCTCAACCATCTTCAAAGGTGAGCCACTCTTTTCTTATTAATTTTCTTATTAACTATCTGTATACCATCTACCTAAGCCTATCAAAAATATACCAGCTTTGGCCCTATTTCTTCTGGGTGCTATTTCTGGGGGTTATTTGCCCTACACATAACTAAATGCTAGGTGAAAATATTCACACATCATAGAAGTCCATGAGCAGCTTCAAAGCTACCCATCCTTTTGCTTCCTGCAGATTTGGGGCCTGTAGCTACGTAAGTAAGTGGACAGCCAAATATTCTCCATCCCAAACAACTACCTCATATTTGCACAGCAGCAGAGGTTAGCACAGTACAAACAATGAGACAGCACTGCACAGAGTGCACGTACACAGCTGATACCTCCTCAGCCAAGGCAGCCCATGTTAGACCTAGTGCTGTTAGGCTTGGTGACACAGCTGTTCTTTTCCCCATAAGAAATCTTGCGGGTCTTTAATTAGCCTCAGAAACATCAAAGTGTAATAAGTTGGGTCAGATACATTTCTGCCTGTTTGGCAACTAGTCTGACAGTCACATGCAATGCTGCTAATTAAGTGGGAGAGTGTTCACGATGTTAAGCTCCATGTAACACAACAATAATACAGAACCTTAAGAAAAAAAACTCAGTGTGAGCACTGGAGCTACCTTCTGGGTACCTGTATAACAATACTTCTCCAAAGGTCATCCCTTTTCTTCTTAGCACCGCTGCTATTCTGTTATCACAATTTTCAGCAACGTTCAACCAAGCACTGATAATTCCAAATACCACAGTGCCATAAATTAAAATACAAAGTTGCTGTTCCTTGTAATGAAAAGATACTGTAACATTTTTTTTTCCTGTAAATATGTGCTTATCCATCAATGTTACTTTTGCACTTTAACAATTGTGTTTGTTCATACCTCCAAACACTCTGCAAGAATAAATACTTATTGCTCAAAAGTAATACATCACAACTGTTGTTATCCACTAATTTTACTGATTGCACTGTGACTAAGTTGTAAGACAGAGATGCAGCAGAAGCCCTTTGCATGAGTACCACTACAGGAAGCCCAAACCACAGTTGTTATACTGACACTGAAGACATACTTTATTTAGGTGAAGAAATTATTCCACAATCTTATTGGAGGATTTAGTTCTTGGCATGTGTGTATTCAAACCCCCAGGTGCTGGCTGCATTAACTAATTAAGGCCCATTAAGAGGCCACCCCTCATGGAGAGTTGGCACAGGATTTCATATCATGGCCTGTGAATGCACAGGAATAACAGGAACATGCAAAGAATTGAAATGATGGCTTAGCTGCACAATCTGTTGGTTCTACTGCCAATTTAATGCATGTTGGTCAGGTCGGAGCCTGTATTAGATCACATAGATAAAATCCTCCGACTTCATTTCCACTGATTTCAATAGAGATCCATTGAAACCTGATAACTTCAGTAGGCACTGAATCAGGCACCATGGAATTGTTCTGGTTCTACATACTCTAGTTTTACAGATGTCATTTCATTGACTTCAGTTAGGTTACCAGTGATTATGAAGTGCAGAACAAATTCCTCAATGAGATCTCTGCATGGAAGTGAAAGATGTTTCTGAATAGCAAATTATTTTTAGGACACTTTCCTCCACCGTACAGATTTCAAGTCTGCATTCACTCCACAATAGTGGTAATAGTTAACCATCCTCCTTGAAGGACTATCTTAACCGCAGTTATTTGCAAGGCTTTAAAAACTTACCCACCTGGCAGATTTCCTTCAAGAGGAATACTACAGTGGTTTGCGTCCTAAAGCCCAAAAGCAAGATGTTGTCATCCTGATAAAATTTTTCATTAACAACAGATTAACCAGTTCTTTCGTGCTGTATCTGATTCTTATCACACTCCACTTACAGATAAGTACATTTTATTGATTAAAAACAATCAAGGGTAAATTAATTCCTACTCAAACAATGCCTTACATGGGGAAAAAAAAATAAGAGCCAAGCTTTGCACTTTTTAGCACTACCCAGCAAGAATGAATAATTATTTTACAATCAAGAATAAATCAAAATAATGCGGTCTATGAGTGGGGAAAAAAAAAATCAAGACAGAAAATGTACATAGCTTATCCAATTATTTTTAGACTTTATTTGAAATTGGAACTTCTCCTTGAGTTCCTCCTTGCAAATGTATTTTGTCTGTAGCAAGAACAAATAACATAAGTGGCTGTCACTCAGAGAGCTGTAGCCATTGTAACTCCATGGACGGGAAACACTGAGAAACAGCTTGTATAGGAAACATACTTACAGAGCAGTACCACAGACATGAACACTGCTTATCAGTGTCTGGAATTTAAGACATCCATAGAATCAGGAAAACTTCAGTGAATTTCCAAAATCCTCTCCAGGCCTATTCATGAAGGCAATTCACTTCCATCTCATCCTCTTCTCACGGACAGTTTTATAATGTTAAAACCATCGAATCATTTGAGTTGGAAGGGACCCTTAAAGGCCATCTGGTCCAAGTCCCCTGCACTGAACAGGGACACCCACAGCTCCATCAGGTGCTCAGAGCCCCATCCAGCCTGACCTTGGGTGTCTGCAGACTAAAACTAACCATTTTGTTTTTCAAACAAACTAAGAAGCAAGGAAAACAGGAAGGAAAGATGTCACGGATCATTTGTTTAAAACATCTAAAATGTAAATAACTTCACTTTTGGCTTTCACTTGCCCCTGCACATTGTTACTCACAGAAGGGCATCTGAGGAGTTCTCAGTGGGCGACCAAAGCAAAACCACAAAATGAACAACAAATTCTGACCATAAGTTTTGGATGTTTACTGTTCAAACAGAGAGAGATTCCAGTCCTACTCACGCAGACAACCAACAGAATAAAGACAACTAACAGAGCAAAGCTTGGCATGTTAAATTGCCTTCCAAAGCAGTTAACATTCCAAAGGAAAGTTAATTAATCCTCAGCAGCAATAGAGTCAAGACAGAAGAACAGAGGTTTTTAAATGTTGCTTACACCAGGCTCAGAAAACAATACCCCACATTCAGGACATCTGCTGCATTTAACCCCTCACCATCAGCGCTGTTTGATTTAACTGAGGTGCATCAGGCTGGGCCAGGCTGTGATTCACTTGTTTGAGCTGTAGAAGTCCCTGTTCATTGCTGGGGAGTCGGAGCAGACAACCTTTAAAAGTCTCTCTGAACTCAAACGATTCTATGAATCCAAGGATTTTGGTCTGACTGCATTCATCACGCAAAAAAAGAAACCAGAAACCAAAACCCACAGTGATTCTGCAAAGGAATTGCATAGCACCAGGTTTTCAACACGTGCAAAGCCAGACATGAAAATCTAAAGGTCAGCAGATCAAAAGAAACATCTCAAGAGCACTGTGAGAACTTGCACTATGGGCTCCATCCCACTGTCACGGCTGCGCAGAGAACACCATCAAATGATCTTAAATCATTAGACAGTCCTGTGCCCTGACTCCTTAACCAGTCCCTAACAGCAGTGTGCTTGAAAGCTGTGCTTTCGAATAACAAAGATATGCGCTCTTATCAAAAAACTCATTAAAAAGTAGATAATTACTATTGATTCTGCTAGTATTGTCCGGAACACAAATAAGAGCAGCCACCCTGTTTCTATGTTCCTTTTTGTTACTACATTTTTAAACAATGCAATAGTTTCCAACAGTTCAAGACTACATGTAAGTAATAGAACAGGGATTACCATAGGCACTTTGGTTTTCCTTCTCAGTGCCAGTTCAGTCTAGATATCTGCTTCCATTGTGCGATGGAAGAACAGACTTAAGAGAAAATATAGCACTTCAGACTTCAGTGGATACTGAAATTAAAATCACTTATAGCCAACATCTTTAAGGGTTTGTTCAATTAAAGACAAGGCTTTTTCTTGTTGGTTTTTTTTTCTTTTTTCCTTTTTCCCAGAATCCTAATCATAGGAATATGTTTTAAGAACCTACAGGACTGTTAAGAAATTCATGTACCAATGCTAAGAAGAAGTAGCTTTGCCACTTATGTTCCTCACAAGCACACAAAGCAAATTTGGGCCTCTCATGTTTTAGGACTAACGTGAGCTAGAGTCATATCACTCCAATAGTGCCATCTGCTGCATATTTTCAAGGCACACAGTGCTCTGCAGATCCAAGTACCTCTGTTTAAAGAGTGAATGACGACTGAATTAAACATAAATCACCATTACAATTCTGTGTGTGTCAGAGAAAATATTTTTTTTTCCTTTTACCTAAACAGGCTGGAGTACAAAGGAAGGTGTTCCGCTGCAGTATAAGATCAGAAGCCTCAGGTAAGCAATTTGTAAGCTAATGTCAGTGGCGTAACAAGAATTAGTTATGTTAGCTCACTATACATCAAAACCACAAGCCCATTTTCTCTGTGATCCCCTGTGTGTCAGATCTGCACCTCATTTTATGAATCATATCCTGGCTGTGACTTATTCACAAACCACACGTATGTATGTGTATATACACACCTCAACAGCAAGCAAAGAATGCAGTGCCAGATACCTGCACACACACAAACACACTCCTCCTGAGGCAGAATCAGGATGCCACGCTCACAACCGTTCCCTGTAAAGGAAACAAAGCACAGTGTGAAAGGGACGGGCTGAGCAACACAAAAGCTAATCCTCTTCCTGGTTCCCCTGACCTGCTGTACCAACTGCACTCACTCCATTTCATTGGGCAGCTCTTTTTCTTCATTCTGGTTTTTGTTATTCACCCATGCAACTGTCTGGAAAGAGGCTGCCTTGTATAGTGCACGTGTACCTAAGCGTGATGGCTTTCCACGGGCCTGAGGCACTGCTACAGTACAAGTGATGAAAAATCATAATACTTTCTGATCAGATAAAAAAAAAAATCCTACTTTCAATGCCCTTCTTATGAGAAGAGAGGTGGACATCTTTTAAGACAGAGCGTATGTTCACGTTGAAGGATGGTATCACAGTAATTCTGTCTGCAGCATATGCTTGGGTTGTACAAGTCACTTTCTCAGGAGGTCAGAGAGTCACACAGTGTGACTGGAATTTTAAGAAGGCTGTGGAACTTTTATGGCTAATAATAATGTTTGTATTGAATACGAGCTCAAACTGCAATGAGATTAATTAAATCTCCTGCCCCAATGCAGAAACCCACTGCCTGAAGGTCCACAGGAGGACTCCATGTGCCAGCAACTCAAAACACCAGAAATACAAGGCAGCCTTCTACAGAGTTTGTCACTACTGAAGGCAGGATATCAAAGCAGATACTGCAAAGCCATAGCACATCAGAACAACTCTTAACACAACACATGCTTTTTCAGGGCTCAGGAGGGAGAAGCTGACTTGACAAGTACTCAGCATCTGACAAAGCGCTGTGCTTACTTTTCTTTCTGGTGGGGCAGAACAGGACTGCTGCTGAGCAGACACATGCATAATAGGAAGGCAAAAGCAATTAAGCAAATAAGTGAATTAAAGCAGATTTACACCCGTGAACCAACTGAGCCTTACCAGAACTGTATGCACATAACTCTGTAGCAAGGCTTTTGTCACCTGTGTACACACAACTTCCAAACAGATTCTTAAGACCTGCATGTTTTGAACCTGATTCAGTAAATCATTTAGAATGCAAACGAGAGCATAATTTCTCCCAGGAACTGGAACAATGCAGCATGCAGGCATTCCTTCAACACACTGCCCTTTCATGCTGTTTCTGTGCGGTGCTTCTCACTGCAAGGAACCCAGCAGATGAACCATTACACTGACACTGTGGCTTAACAGCGTTTCTCCCATGGGACTCTCCTGGATCCTTGTACTAGCATCAAGTGGACCTAATTCAGGGACAGAAACTTGCAGCTCATCATTCAGACAGTCTCATACTTTAACTCACAGAAGAAAGAGAGATGTATCTTCATTCTTTTCAATCTTTGCCTCGCTGTTACATAAGGTTCTGCTTTGACTTTGCACCCAGGAGTATTTTTAGCAAGGTTATGAAGGTTGTCAGTCCAGTTCCCACCCTACAGCCCCAAGAGGCTGCAACAAGAATGACACTGGATGAAAGTTAAGGGAGGAGAACAGAGAGGAAAAAGACAAAAAATACTTGAAAAAGAAACCTGGAAGATTTCCCTGATGGAATTACTGTCTTGGTCAAGTCTCCATGACAGCATCCCTTTAAGAGCTAGCATTGCTACATAAGCCAGTATTATCCAGCCCTTTGTGCACCTGACCGTGTTCAATGAGGTTTTGAATTTCACTGTTTTTTTTGGCAAGGCCTCATGTGTTTCACAACCTTAAGTCAACATGAAATCCAATCATAAATCCTGCTATCACCATGAAATCTGTATGCAGGAGCTCAAGGTGTGCTGCAGGAGAACAAGCTGCTTGAAATCTACAACTTCAGAACAGACAACACCATTTCTGAAGGAAGTTATCCAACTTAGAAAAGAGAATTATTTCATCATTTAGGAAGATTTCAGATGCTTTGATGTGCTTTTTTTGCCAACACAATGAAGGAAGTGTCCTGCTTCTGCACGACCTTTTCTTCCTTGTGGGAACAGATGGTAAAGGCTTACAAATACACGACTGGTATTTTTTCAGTGACTCATACCTCAGAGCTACGAGATTCAGATCACCATAAGCAGCCAACCAAGATGGATGTAAGCTTACTTGAGGAGCAGTATGACCACATAAAACAGAAGCAAAAGCTGCAATCACACATTATTGTATTTAAAACAGGTATGCTTGGATTTATAGGAAACAATGTAAACGTAGATGTAAAACCTTTAAATATCAAATAACTTCTATCTTTGTTCTTTTAATGCTCGGCTTCAAGAGAGGTACGAAGTGTCGTCTTTTCTGTCACTGTAGGTTTTTTTATTCATTTCACTAGCAGGCAGTCTTATGGCACTAACAATCAGTTTCACAGCAGAAAAACACTAACATCAATTTGAAAGAGATGAATGTCTTTGATTAAGGGCTGTACAGGTTTTAAGTTAGGAAAGTAAAATGCTTAACGCTGGTGTTTGTTCTTACAGGAGCCATGTGCTTCACATCTATCAGCAATCTATTTGTGAAATGTACTTTCTCCAATTCTTCCATCAGGACAACCAGTCCTGGGCCTTCTGTCTCTTTTTCTCTTCTTTATCTATGTGAATACTATAGGAGCTATGCAAGATATATAGCAGAAGTTAGGCATCTGCTTAAAAAATAACTTCTACTAAGTAACAGTGGGTAACTAAGACATAATCTTGGAACAAAAGGTCCCTTTTTGAAAGCATTTCCACTGCACAGTGCTTGAAAAACAGAAAAAGAAGTGACAGTGTATCAATCATCTTTCTGCTATGCCAGACAGCTTTTATAAAACAAACATTCAACTGTTTTGAAGTTTTCAGTTAAGCTACTGCTTACGATATTGCACCAACATATTTCCATTTACTTTCTAAGTTAAAGTGATAGTGAAAATACAAAGTCAATTAATGAAATTGTCTGTGAACGCGATACCAATGTGCAAAATGTGCTTAATTCATCTTTGGTGTTAGCCTAAGTTCTCTTTTTGTTCAGCCAAATGCTATTTCATTCTTTACATTTTCCACTACATTTTTCAGCAGTTCTGGATTTTGGCTGTATGTGACAATGAATGCCATCATAAAAAAAAAGAAAAAACACATACTTATGAACCACAGAACATATTAGCTTCCTCAGTATCATTTCATCCGAATGGCTAGAAATCCTAATGTTAAAAAAGCCTATTTAAGGAAGAAAGAGATGTGAAACGTGCAAGCTTATTTTATCAGGTATGAAAAGGCAACTAACTTGAAGGCAAAGCAACAATATTAACCAGTTAAAAAGAGGAAGCAGAGGTCTGTACTCCAATGAAATTCCATATACATGCACATAGTTCGAAATATTAACAAAAACACAGAACCTGTGGCACTGAACTTGTACCTTTAATCAGCTTGTGTGGAAAGGGTTAATGTTGCTGGGAAGAACAGTTGAGTTCTCAGTGTTACTAAAGTTAACCTTAAACATTCCTGTGGTTTAGAAGCTGGAAAAATCTATTGCATAACTCAACAATTTGAAGCTGTTACCTGCATCAGTTTCCAAGAGGATGTCAGGATGCAATGAACACCACTATAATGAGATAGCATACTGCCCAACATTGTGATTCCTTAAGTTACAAGCCTGAGATATCCCCAATTTCCAGCTCGTACCACAGAGCACTGCATGTGTGCATCACTTTTTTGCACTGACAGTAATCATCTCCTTGTACTGCTACCATACATAGAGGGTAAAACTGTTGCTGAAGGATAATGACAACAGTAAGACTCTATACGTGCACACACAGCTCAGAGGCCTGAGAGATGAGAATCCATGGTAAAGGATGCCTTCATTCCTTCATGGTCCCAAAAATCCATGCAAAAAGACTCTGTTCTAAGCAGTAAAACCCTGAATTGCTTCCTGTAGATAGGCCATCTGTCCTTCCATGATGTCACAGTGTTTTTGAGCATTTCAGCTTTATGGCACTGCAGTTGGAATGGTAATTTCAAGATTTCATAAGGACTTCCAGCTCTGCATCTCATTATCTGCCTTGTTTGCCAGAGTCATGGTATTGTGAACGTTTAACAGAACTTTTCCGGGTTTTTCACTGGCGAACCAGAAACTGATAAGTCACCTTAAAACAACTTTCCTCTGGTTCTTCCCCAGTACACACAGCCACATATATATTTCTGCCAATTCCCAGTTCTTTGACAAAAAGGATGACAGGATTTGATTTATCTCCAGGTAGGAGATAATACAACAGTGTATTCACTATTCATTGGCTAAGAAGAAGAAAAGCAGTATTTACTTTAGGAATTAAAACAGCATTCAGAGCGTGCAGTAACAATGGGGTAAACACTGGGCCTCTAACTGCAGAAATCTCTTCCAAGAATTTCCCAAGCCAAACTGGAGATCAACCTCTGTTACAACAGAATCTATGATGGCAGCATATGAAAAAAGCCAAATGGTTGACAACCTTACTGCAAGGCTATTATGTGCAATTAAAAGAACCGTCTTTTCTAAAAGACCACAGATCCTCATCAAGCTTTCTTCAGACGTTAGGGGAGTGCTGAATGTGCACAGCTCAGGGCTCCAACACTTCTATTACAGCTCGTTGCTCAACTTTGTGTGCTACATCTGTAGCCAAGCAATCAAATCAAACCTGAACTGAAAACCAGTTCAGACTATTTGACTTGGACTGATGCATTACATTGAACTCTCTGATCAGCTCAAACCAGATTGTAATTCTTCCAATGACTAGTTCCGATGATTCAAGATAAAAACCGATGTTGCCTATCAACATGAGTTCATCTAAAAGTGCAGTGATATCCACAAGAATGTACAAAGCTGCTCCCCCATAGTCTCTTAATTCCTCTTTTCTCTTGCCTTTTCTCTTACGTGTGAAGAGCAAACCTCCTTTGTAGCCTGGTGCTATACCATGCTGTTCTGCAGACCTCCACATTGCAGATGGGCTTTTTGTAGCACCGTAAGCTGAGCTTTATTTCCTGGAAAAAGTCTGGCCATAAGTCCAGCTGTGACTTTGATTCTCACTGTTCCATGATACAAAACTGTGTTCTTATCTCTAAAAATGGCTTCGCTCTTGTAGTATATTTCACTGTATAGGCATATGTACATGCTCTAAGCTTAACATGTCCTCTCTCCTGAAAACACTGAACAAGAGCAGAAGATGCACACGACTCTTACTCCCCATCTCTCATCAGATCAACCTCACGTGACCAACTGAGGGGCAGAGAAAATTCTGTGATACTGTACAGGAGTTGCTGCTTTAGTAGTGAGAACCAAAGACAGCAGCAAAAGCCTCTCCTTAACTGAAGCCCTGTTGAACAGGTTCATTTACTGCCAGTAAACCAGCTTCATCCGACATCTTCAGATAGTTTCTTGTAAAAATGTTATGAAATATTGTTATTAGGATTTTTGCATTCACTTCTTTTTTTATGGCAACATCCCATTCCGATTAGTTTCATTTCAATTTCAAGGTTAGAATTCTTTTAAGTGGCTGTTAAGATTTCAAAATATAATCAGCTCTCTGCCTATTTTTTTCACATCAATATACTTCACAATTCGTACTGAAAAAAATGCAGTTCCTTTCAGTCAACCCCATAAAGGTCAGCATTCTGCACAGCCTCTACTTTAAGCTGTATTTATGGTAACTAAAGTGCATTTAATTCTTGCTTACAAAGTCAACAGCACTGTTTGTTTATCTTTAGTACAATGGTTCAGATTCTATTCATTTTCAAGGCACAGAAGGCCAGTCATGTTCAGTAATTTAATAGCTGCTGCATCTAATTAAAGTAGCATTAGCATCTCTATTTCTAATATCCTATGCATTTTCAACAGTAACTTTCATATTGCATTACAAATTAAGCCACAGAGATGGGAAAAAAAAAAGTAATTAAATAATAAATACAAGCCTGTATGCTAATGATTCTGTGTTAAGAGGAAAGAAATTCAGAATATTTTTTGGTGTCTTTCAATCCATAGAATCATAGGATCACCAAGGTTGGAAAAGACCTACAAGATCACCCAAGTCCAACCGTCCACCTATCACCAATTCTTCTCACTAAACCATGTTCCTCAGCACAATGTCTAAACGTTCCTTAAAGACCTCCAGGGTTGGTGACTCCGCCACCCCCCTGTGCAGCCCATTCCAGCTCCTGATCACTCTTTCAGAGAAGCAGTATTTCCTAACATCCAGTCCGAATTTCCCCTGGCACAACTTGAAGCCATTCCCTCTCATCCTACCACTAGTTACACAAGAGAAGAGGCCGAAGCCCAGCTCACTACAGCCTCCCTTCAGGTAGTTACAGAGAGCAATGAGGTCTCCCCTGAGCCTTCTCTTCTCCAGACCGAACAATCCCAGCTCCCTCAGCCATTCCTCAAAAGGCCTGTGCTCCAGACCCCTCACAGCCCCAATCAACACATAAAGCAAGCCCCTGTTCACCTTAAGAATTTTTGCTTACAAGCAATTAATTACTGAAAGTCAATTCTCAATCTGTGTTGTTAATGAGTCTTAGAGCAGTGCTTAGATCAATATTGACTCGATAAATTTCCATTATCATTTAACTGACTCCGTGGTAGCATTTATGTCTTCAAACTGCAAAACTGAGCGAGAAACACTTCTACTCTGTAACCTGGGACCAAAAGAATTTGCACTACTCTTAGTCACAGATGGAAGGAGTACAGACACCACTCATCTGTTAATGTTCCTCAGCAGAGTTTACACTACAGAAGCTTAATTTCTGCCACAATAATAAAGTGCACATATGCGTTTCTCTTGCAGGTGAACATGAATCTGTTCTCCAAGAATCGATGGTCAATGCTGTTTTAATTAACAAAAAAGTTAGAAATTCAAAGTCATTTACAGAACGTGTCCCCATCAGAAAGGTCAGGCTGGAGGTGACCAGCAATGGCACTGCACACGACAACTCACCCTGGCGTACTCACCTGGGAATTCACCGCCTGGCACAAGCTCCTTGTAAGAAGGCTCCCTGGGATCTCTCCAACTCCAGGAATGAACCGTGCAGTTTTGACAACCAGAGACTGATTTCAAAGGAAAATGGCACACTGCAACACAAGGAATTAGAAGAAGCAAGTGAATTATCCATGCTCAGTTCAAGCACATTGAATGGCTTCAGCAAAGAGAATGGCAGCATCACCTCAGGAACTTGCCAAACACCTGCTCTGAAGTCAGACACTTCAGCAGTTTGGGTCCATCACCGTATTTCCTCTACAAAACACATGCCAGCTTGCCACAAGTTAGACTTTTATCCTTTCCCTAATAAAAAAGCACCCAGAATTTCAGAAGCAGCAAGGAGGCTTGGATTATATGTCTCACCGTGAAGACACTCAGGAATAAATAAAGTTCAGTCAAACATTTGAGTAAACCTTAAGAAAGCAAAATAGCATTCCTAGTTACTGTGATCCACCTGCTGAAGGTCTCCTATTAGCCAAGGAAGATTTTCACTAAAGCGAGTTGCTGGAGGGAAGATGCTGGACTGCCACAGAAACTCACTTCTGTTATTCCAGATACTGGAGCAATTTTTCTGGGCTGTTTCCCCTCTATTTTCAGGTTAATTATTTAGAAACAAAGACCTTATCACAACAACATTTGAAATATCTGAGAGCTATAGCAAACATTAGCAAAACTGCTGATGAAGCAACAAGGCTGAATTTCTGTGATATGATTTGACTAGACCATAAACAGATGAGCAATAAATCAGTACTGAAGGTGATTTGTATACTTAATATGATTTCATAATTTCTTTTCTCAAAACAAAAAAGATATTCATTATAATTTTCAATGTATGTATTTTTAAAAGCAATTAATAAAATCTTTGCTCACATCTACTGTTGTTTTAATGGGGCACAGTAAATGGCACATTTTTCTTATATATAAACCCCATAAAAATATATTGTTGGCTCCCTTCTACACCCCATCTTTCATTAAAGAAATGAACTCAAATTATTATTTAGTTTCTTGATACCTTTTATCAGCATACCTTCCTTGTCAGAAGTACAATGTACCTTTCTCCTGCTACAACTGCATGAACTCAAAAGGAATATAACCACTTCATCTACACAAATATAACTGTAGGAGCACATGCTTTTACAGATATGGCTTAACCTCACACAACTGACCTCAGCCCATCAAGCCAGCCTGTCCAGATCCCTCTGTATGGTCTTCCTACCCTCAGGCAGTGCAACAATACCTCCCAACTAGGTGTCATCTGGGAACTTAACTGAATGTGCACTCAATCCCCCTGTCTGGATCATCAGTAAAGATATTAAACAGGGCCAGCCCCAGAACACCACTCCTGATCACTCCACTCACCACCATTCTCTGCACCTGACCATATGAGCCAATGCTCCCTTCACAGGAGATTCACAGTTGTAAGTGTTGAATCACAGAATGGTTTGGGTTGGAAGGGACCTTAAAGCCCACCTGAAACCCCTACCATGGGCAGGGACACCTCTCAACAGACCAGGTGCCCAAAGCCCCACCCAGCTCTGCAGGGATGGGGCATCCACAGCTTCTGTGGGTGGCCCATGACAGCGTCTCACCACTCTCTGTGTAAAGAACGTGTTCTCTGTCTTATCCAAATTTAGTTTAAAACCATTACCTGCCCTTGTCCTATCACAGTACAACCTGGTAAAGAGTCCATAGCCAATTTTCTTGTCAGTCTCCTTAGAAAGGCTACAATAATGTCTTCCCAGAGCCTTCTCCAGACTGAATAGCCTCAACTCCCTTAGGTTTTTTTTTCGTAACAGAGGTCCTCTGTCCCTCTGATCATCTTCATGGTCTCCTCTCCACCTGCTCCAACAGCTCCACATCTTTTTTGTGCTGGGTGCTCCGGAGCTGAATGCAGTACTCCAGGTGGGAGTACCACAATACCATGGCACACAGTATCGCAGAAAAGAAAAACCATCATGGAATACAATGCCATTCTACCCCTCCTTACCAACTGTCATTTCCTCTGTGCCACTCAAAGCAGTTCCAGACCTGAATTTCATACTGCCACGCAGTGATCCAGCCAGCACCAGTAGACTGCCAGACACCTCTCTCCTGTAAGTATCCACCCATAAGACAAAGGCAGAACAATGTCTATGTGCTTTAACTCTTGAACAAAGTTCTCTGAAAATGTACTTGAGAGAGGTGTATGTTCTGATTTTTCAGTGTTTTCAATTTTTTTTTCATGTTTTTAATTAATTGATTCCTATTTCTGGGTAGGCATGCAACATTAATAAGCACAACTAATTTATAAAAACAAACCGAATTAAAAAAGAAAAAACACAAAGGAAAACCAAAAACACAGTACTAACAGTATCTAAAGAAAGAACTGAAAAAAGATAAAACACAATTACGGGTAATAGGTAAAGGTGTAACAGGGATAAAATACCAGATAACAACCAGCTACATGAAACAAGAAAGTACCTGGAGAGAAATATCAAAGGACAATGAGTTTTTTGAACTCTGTGGTGCACATTAGCTTTCTATTTTCCTGTCTCACTGATTACAGAGTTTATTGATTTGTACTTCAGCCTTTCATTATACTAGAGTGTTGTTTTTGTTGTATCTACAAGTCTGGAGACCATATGAGAATCACATCAAGATAAAGGAATAACTGAAAAAAAAAAAAATCACACTGGCAAGGAGCCATTATAAAACTACTCAAAATAAAATTCATTAAATATCTGTTAGGCAGTTGCAATGAAGCACATGAAAACATTTCAGTGAATGCAATATAAATTTTGAAATCGGTATCACAGAAATTCTAAAACCTTATCTAGCTACTTACCTACTCTATGCACCCATTTGATTAAATTAGTGATATAATTTTCTGCAAATACTTTTAAATTGATTTTAAAGTGCTTTGAATCAGTTATCTTAACCAAACACAGACTTTAATACTTTGATTTAAGTTGGTGAAAGCTTATACTCAGACTAAATAAATCCTTTGCAGGCACTCTGTCCTTTCTGAAGGCTCCTCGAACATACTGGTGTGCTTTGTACTGACGAGCTTAACTGGGAAGGGCACTTTGCCTTCGGAATAGTCTTTCAGTTTAACTCCCCAGGACATAACAGAAGGAAGATTTCAGTACATTTTCATTTGCTAGTTATGAGAAAAGTGGCTATACTTGCATTTCAAGAGACTAAACTATTACATAGGTGCACTGCCTGAAAATTATTATTTTTTCCCTAAAGCAGCCTTGGTTAAAAAAAAAAAAAGAACAATTTAATGGGAAAAAAATGGAAAACTTCAAATATTGTGAAGTCACAGTTCTCAAACTTACCTGATTTTCATAGCCCTTTGCTTTTCCATGTTTGGAAATCATGGGGAGTAACTATCATCACTGTGTTTCTACCACTTTAGCCAAGTTTCAAGCAATGAATTCAGGAGTATCAGAAAAACAACCTGAATAACAATAGCCTTATTTTAACAGTGGGCAAATGTAACTGATTTATGCACATAGGGGAGCTTGGAATCCTGAAATTCCAGTTCAGAGTTAGTGAGCAAGACACACAATACCTGTGGGGCCACAAAACTGCCTATAGAACATGCTTTAAATAAAGACTGACCTGGTGGGCCATCTAGTCCAAAATAAACCACGGCCTTGGACGGTGCTTTCCCTGCAGTATCAGAGCAATTTGTAGTTTATTCAGGCACTGTGACAGGCTAGAGTCACTGTTCTTGGAGATGTTCAAGAACTCTGGAAATGCAGCACTGAGGGACACAGCTCAGTGAGCACAGTGGAGATAGGTTGGAGGTTAGATGATCTCAGAAGTCTTTTCCAACCTTAACGATTCTATGGAAATCCTTAGCTGCTGTAGGGTGAATAACCCAAAAGAACAGCATTTAAAGAAAATAGTAAGGAAAATGATAAGCCTAGCAAAACATACCAGGGATGGTAGACAACCAGTAAATAAAGAGAGGCTCACCTTTTCCCAATGGTTGAGATTCACCAATAACTCCACAAGGAAGGGATCTCCAACAAGAGATCCTTTCCCCAGTGGTGGTCAGCCCTTCAATGGGGTCTGGGAGAGGTGGAGTGACTCCACCCCTTCCAGTCACACAGGTGCATTGCCTTCACCTGTGCTCCTGCAGCTGATTCAGTGCTCACCTCAGGTGATCAATCAGTGGTTCAGGCCGTGATTCAACAGCTCCCACACAGCTACCGAGACAGGCTGTCACAGAAGAAAATTAAACCGTAAGTTAAGTTATTTCTGGTGTCATGGATTAAAAAAAAAAAAAAAATCTTTCCCAAGCCCCAGAAAGGTTCTGCAAGCAAGCCTCCCCTTTGAGGGTCCCACATACAAATATAACGTCAGTGTTGATGCCGAGAAATCCGACAAAGTAACTTGACACACCAATGCAATATGTCAAGCAGGTATTCCCTTTATTACAGCGCTGGGTGCATGGGGGATCTCTCCACCAAACATGCACACCAAAGAGAGAAACGAGTACATATTTAAAGGTATAGCACATACATATTCATCACATTCCAAACTCTGGTTATTGAGGGGATTAAACCTAAGGGTCTGTTTTGTTGTAAATTTTCAAACCCTAAAGGGGGAGAGCTCCTCACCATTAAGAATGGCATCTGTTTGATTATCTTGTTGGGACGCCAGGATGTCTGTCCTGCTTTCTTATCTGTTTGTGTAACACGTCTGGCCCAATAGATAAATCAGCAGGGAGTAGCACCTTTGTTTCTGGATGATTTACAGTTGTCTTTACTGTAGAGAAGCTGTTCTCATGATTCAGTGTGTACAGCCTTATTGGACTCACACCATACCCAGCACTGGGCCGTTACAGGGGCTACAGCAGAAGGTACAACGCATATCATAAGGAAAACGGGGACAAACGTCTTCCTGAGTCCGGAAGTCTCTACAGCGCCCTGTAACAACAGGGAAGGTCAGCCTCTTCTCCCCGGTAAGAGCAATAAGACAAGAGGTGACAGCCTTAAGCTGCACCGTGCCGCAGACCCGCACACAAACACACGCCCTCCAAGTGAGGGCAAAGGAGCTCAAATGGCGGGCGAGCCTCGGCTTCGATCACGTGCCTCCCCACTTCCGGCCTCAGCGCAGGACCCTCCCGGAACCCGACGGCGGAACGGAGCGTTGCAGCGCCCCGCCCCGCACAGCCGCCGTCCCTCAGGGGCGCAGGTAAGCGCGGGGCGTGGGGGCGGGCCCCGAGCCTTGCCCCTCCCCCTCCCCTCCTCCAGGCCGCCGCCGTCGCCGCCGCCTCCCGCGGGTGAGCTGCCGCCCTGCCGCCCCTCAGAGCGGGCGCGGGGTCCGCGTAGGGCTGGGGGAGCGGTTGCTAGGGCCCGCCGTTCCCTCAGCCTGGGCCCTGAGCCGCGGGGGCTCGGGTGGGTGCTTCCCCTCGCGCTGAGGTACCCGTGCGGCCTCCGCGGGCCTCGGCCTGCTGCCGGCGTGGTGCTGTGGAGGCAGGCGGCAGTGACAGCGCTGGAAATTCCTCACAGCGGGTCAGGGGTGTCTGTGCTGTCCGGGCAGGGCGTGTGATGATCGCGGCCCAAAGCCGCTGCTGGGTGCCCGTCCTGGTGCTCGGCGTCTGTGTCGCCCCTGGAGCTGTGAGGGATCATAGTGTTTTGCTCGAGGGAACCTTGGGTGCCGTACGCCTTTGTGTGGTCTGTCTTATTACTCGGCTGCTCAGAATCCTCCGTTCCTTCCCTCAGCGATTCGGCTTTCAAACCTTATTTCTGAGTCCGGTGAAGGGCCTGGAGGGTCTCCCCTATGAAGAAAGGCTGAGTGAGCTGGGTCTGTTTAGCCTTGAGAAAAGAAGACTGAGAGGGGACCTGATGCAGGTTTATAAATATCTGAGGTGTGGGGGGCACAGTGGCGAGGCCAGACTCTTCAGAAGCGTGTGGAGACAGGACAAGGGGGAGCGGGCAGAAACTGCAGCACAGGAGGTTCAGCACAAATGTGTGCAAGAACTTTAACAGTGAGGGTGATGGAGCACTGGCACAGGCTGCCCAGGGGGGTTGTGGGGTCTCCTTCTCTGGAAATATTCAAGACCCGCCTGGACGCCAACCTGTGCGACCTGGTGTAGGGAGCCTGCTTTAGCAGGGAGACTGGACTCGATGATCTCTTGAGGTCCCTTCCAAACCCTACGATTCTGTGTTTGTTTTCTTTCTGAGCCCAGCTGGTTCAGAAGGGGACTTTGGCAGTGACAGAAGCTCAGCGTGGTGTTCAGAGCAGCCCTCTGTCCCTTCATCGGCTGCGTTGAGCAAAGGAGTTTTGAGAAGGCCCCTTTAAACTCAGTGAAAGTGAAACCATCTCAGGAATGCTTGTGTTGCTTGGTGGGAATAAATGCCAACAACTTAAATGCCTTTCCCTAGAAGTTAAAGAAGACATCTCCTGAATGATTCCCGGTGGACGAGAGCAAAATCATAAGAGATTTTCTTTGCTGTGGTTTGTTTTCTTTTTGTCAAGATCACCTCGCCATCCTTTCCTTATCCTCTCCTTGCATTCTCCATTCCTTGTTACAGAATCATAGGGTTACCAAGGTTGGAAAAGACCTCTCAGGCCACCCAGTCCAATCATCCACATACCACCAATATTTCCCCCCAAACCACATCCCTCGTTGCGACATTGAAACATTTCTTGAACACCATTTTTTTAATGAATTCTTTTTTTCAAGGAAGTGCTGATATTCTCAAAGGTTACTGCTTTTTCTCAACTGAATGTAACTTCTGGTGGTGAATTCTGACTAAATGATCACCTGTGAGCCAGGGAACTGTTGTGTTCAGCTCACTAACCTCTTTTCCCTAGTGATGGGTCCTTCACCGTCTGGTGCAGATTTACAGTGCACATCACATTTAATCTCAGCCCCTGCGCTTTATATTGTGGTCTGTGTGCCTTTTTTTTTGCATTGGGAGTGGGAAGAGCGTATTGTGGACTATGCGAAGTGACAAGCTGCTATTTCATCAGTGTGATAGCAGAATTTTACAATCTGTTTCATGATAGTATTAAATGTGGCTTCTTGCCTAATGGTTGAGATCCGAGAGGGGAGGCGTAGATCTCAGCACAGATTTCACTTTGCCAGAGGGATGAGAATGTTACGTTATGGTCTTCTCATGGGGAAGTTTGTGGTACTGAGATGTTTCTTCTTGACATCTCTTTTCTGTCTTTCCAAAAGGAGTCATAATTTGTGTTGTGTCACCTGCTGGCGTAGAAGGGCAGTTAAGGTTAAGCAGGAGATGGAGGATGGCAGAGGCGTAATGCATGCACATTTTGGAGAGGGATTGGAATGAGCAGCACTTTCCAGGGCAGGAAAGAATAATTTTATCACAGATTTTGAGGAATCAACACGTTCTGCATTTCTGGCTTATATGGGAGGTTAGAAAGAGTTTTCTTGTCGCTCCAAATACCAAAGCAGGGGCTCCTGGATTACCTGTGTTCCAGTTTCTGATTGCAGTTTTGTTGTTAGGTTCCCTTCCCCACCAAAATGTGTTTCATGCTCAGTGGTATTTTTTGCTTGTTTGCTTTTGTTTTAAAAGGATGGCACAAAAGAAGTATTTAATAGCAAAGCTGACAAGCTGCTTAAGAGAGGACAAAATTCAGCTATGGAAACCACCGTACACCAATGATAAAAAAGAAGCTGGTGAAGAGATGAAGGTAAATACTCCATCTGATCTGGCATCATGTGTCCTCCAGTCATGTTACTGGTGCATTTTGCCAGGTTTTTCTTACTGTTTTCTTAGGAGCTTGTACAGAAATATTCATCCAAGCTGAAAATCAATGAGAATGAAGCAGAGAATATGCTGGAAGAAATACGGTGTAAAGCCATTGAGCGTGGAACAGGAAATGAAAATTATAAAGTGACTGGGATTGCAAGACTTGATATACATCTGCCTCGTAGAAAAGTAAGTGATGTTGCAGAATTGTTGGGATAAGTGAGTTTCCTTTATGGCCTTTTGAGTTCTAGTTACATATCTGATGCAAATGTTTTCACTTCCTCAACTTCTTCGGGGTTTTTTTTGCATGGTGATTCTGTGTTTGGTGTAAAAAAAAAAAAAAAAAAAAAAAGGGGTGGGGAGGGAGGAGAAGTCATGTAGATGTAGCTTTAGTTCCCCAGATATGTGGAAATATCATGAAGAAGGGTTATAACGTTGGGAGCCTCGTAATTGTGTTCCCCTTAGGATTTAATGAGAAATGATCTTTTGATTAAGAAAAGTAAATTAGATTTGAGTGTCTGTCTAGTTCAGTTTGATTTCTTCTGACTTAACCGTTCGTGTTAGTGATAAAGAGCAGATTTTTTTTTTCCACAGAATACCTAAAGTTGTATTAGCAAATGAATATCACTTTATTACCACAGCTCTTGTTTAAATGACAGCTTTAATTTTTTAAAAAGTCCCCTTTCTTTTTATTGCAGTGAGCAAATTGAGTGCCGTGTCATCTTAAGTGGTGTATGGCCAATGATATAACATAGTCCTCCTTTAGCTTTTAACCGTGGCACATGGCAGTACTTTTATGGTGATTTATATTGCAACTGTTCTAGCCCAGGCAGCTAACTAAACCTGCAGTGTTTGAACTTGGAAAGCTGAGGGAGGCTTCTATTATGATGGTACTCATCTATCTAAGTGAGGCTCCATCAGCTTGCCCCTTAAAGCCAGGCTTCAGCTTTCAGTTTCCTGAACAAAACATACCAGACTAATGAAATCAGTGTCGTAGCGGTCGCTGTGCTGGATTCTGGGGCTGCGTCTGCCTTGCTCAGCTAACCCCCAGCAGCTGTTCCACTGTCACATTTGTTAGAGGATGCAGCTCTGCCCAGGCAGCCTGCTGTTCTGACAGGCAGTGCTCAGGCACAGTGGGAGGCACTGACCTCCATCAGTGGTTTGGATACAGCCGTGCTGTTTTGAAGGCTGAGAGGATTCAGCTGTATGGATGTGAACTCCTCTACAGGACAGAGAGCAGCTCTTGGTACGGACAGAGTGAGTCTCGGGCAAACACAGTTGCCATCTTCAGTCTAGTTTTGATGCTGCTGTGTGGGAACAGCATCTTCCCCAAAGCTGTATATCCTCACCTGCTCAGATAACAGTAGAACTTCTTTGCTTAGGGGCAATTCAGCTGCATTCAGCTTTTCAGCAACAGCAGTGAAAGGTGACTGTGGAAAAGAGCTGTGTTTTTCTATTGAAGAAGATCACTGATCTCCAGTGATAACCTTCAGAAGGTTTCTATCCCCACTGAATATTTGAAAAAACACAATCATAGTTGTTCTCTCTCCTGTTGTGAAAATTAATTAGCAGGGAATGTGACAGGCTGAAGGCAGCGGTTGTTAAGTATCTGCCATGCAGTTAAAACAAACAAATAGTCAGATAATTCCTTTTTTCTATGCCACTGGGCATGAGGGAATGAATTCATTTAAAATTCTGGTTTGTCTAATCTGGGACCAGACACACTGATAGGAATTACAACTTCACCAGTCACAGGTGAGTGGCATAATTACAGAGCGGAGTTAAGATTGGAAGTGCGTAATTAAATTAGTTTAAATTGTTTGTTTCTGAATTTGGATTTATCTGACTTTCAATCTTGTGCTGTTGTAATGCTTATTTTTAGCAGTGTATAGCAAATAGAATACTCCCTGCCTGGAAATTAAGAATATGTATGCTGAACAGTAACCCTGTTAACACGATTATTATTTGAAAAAGAAATTGTAGTTGTTAGAAAACGGTTAATTAAGAGAATGCCCAGAGTACTGTGATATATTCTTTTCTTTTCCTCCTCCATCCCCCCATCCAATGTAATTACTACAGAGCAGAAAAGTCCCTCTGGAAACTAGCCTGTTCATCACGGGCAAGGAGCTCAGATCACAGTAAGTGTAATTGCCTTTGGTTCTTGTTTCAGTACTGTATGGCAGTGTGCTACTTCACAGAAATACAAGCAGTGCACTATTGTTGGATTATCTTAAGCTTTTTCTTTTCATTTGGTATATCTGAACAGGCTGTCCAGCCTTCCTGCATAGGGCATTTAAAAAGTGGCAGCTTAATGCAGGAAAAAGGAAAGTTACAAATGTGAAACTGACTCCTTTGTAAATCATCAGCAGTACCAGAGAAGGCAGCAGTGATTGACACTCTTAGTTTGTGGTGTAGGTACTCTACATAGTAAACACCAGCTTCTCTTTTGGTATTTTTAACCCAGTGACATCAGAATCTTTTCTGCCTGCGTTGCTTTTCCCTTTCTGTATCCCATCTTTTGCCTATATGGCATAGAAAGCTTTTTGATGATGTTATTTTTGACTTCTAGCAGCCTTTTAACCAAAGTTTAAGTCTGTTACGAACATACTCATTTTCAAGTTTTATCACTATTCTATTACTAGATATATATATCTATCTATATATATTATAGATATACTACTTGCATTTATAAGTTTATATTCACAGATGCAATGATTTATTTCACAGGATAGCACAAGAACACGCATTACAAGAAAATGCTATCAAAATAATCATAAATAAGAAGCAGCTTGACCTGGGTACGTATCTCTAGTTGAGTATTCTTTGTTTGTTTTCCAGTTTATTGCTTCTCAGAAGCAAACTTTCTTGTGATTTTGTTAATTTGAAAAATCTCCAAGGAATGGCAGTTGTATTTGCCAGGCTCTGCTCTAAGGTAAACATAATAACTCATAATGATCAGAGGACTCAGAACTATTGATTATGTGAATCCCTTAATAAATGTTGAAAATCCATTTTCTGAAGTGTTGGAATACCCAGAGTAGATGTTTAAGAAAAAAAAAAAAAACATGAATTTCCCCAATCCTTTTTATATAGCTGCGCATTCAGAAACTTGTTTGTAGTGTCTTACACGTGTTAGTTCCCGTGATGTGTCTAAAGCACTGAACAGCAGCTACTTTAGTTATTGATTGCCTAGGCAGCTGACAAATTTGTTCCCCTGGAAGAAGTCAGAACTAGTTAGAGCCATAAAATTGATAATAAGAACTTGGATTTAATTTCTGCTTCCTCTGTCCTGGCACTGTTGTGGTGTGTGATTCTGGACGTGTTGTTTAACCCCACATTATTCCACTTCTTCCCTGGAGATCAATTAGTTGAAACTGAAACACTGGGGGAAAAAAAAAAAAGTGCAAGCAAAGAAACATACCATTCATTTTAAAAGCATTTCTTTAATTCAAGTCTACTTCTGATATGAGTTTCTGTGGAAGGTGTCAGTGATTCACAACGGTCATGACTGAACACTTGGATCTAGTAATGCAAATAAGGGGCTGTTGAGGTTGTTTTTTTTTTTTTTTGCCAACATTACTACAACGTAAAATGGTTTCTTCACAAATCGAGTATGAGGAATGTGATCCAAATCCTGTATTTTGCAGGAAAAACCCTTGAAGATCAAGGTGTAACACACAATGCAAAAGTGATGGTGCTTCAACTGGAACAGAGCGATGAGGAAACTAGAAGAAAAGTTCAGGAAGAAGAACTTCAACGCAAGAAAGAAAAAGATATCAGTGACAAGATGCAGAGAACTAAGAAGGGTCTGGAAATCCTTGCAGAGAGAGGTAAGGAAGGGTTGGTGTGGGAGTGGGGAGCTGGGCATCTTGCAGATCATCTCGGTGACATTTCAGCACAGAAAAGTACCTGCACTTTTTATAAAGTTTATACTTTTGTAGTTTTCTGCCAGCTGGAGTTGATTAAAACTTCCTCTTCTAATTATTGCACAATTGGAATGCTAGAAAATATTTTACACTTGGTGAAGGATATAAAATGAATCAATTATTATGTAATTGGCACTTGACAGTTAAGGGACTGACAACTCTGAGAGCAGGCTTTAAATTTATTGTACACATAAGCACAGTGGAATAATGTATGATAAGTCTTACACGTTTTTTTGTCGTTTACCTCAGATATGACTATGTGTAACCATGGTTACATTGTGCAGAGCAGCTCACTTGTCATTCTGATCTGTAATGTGGCTGTTCTTATTGTGTTTGATGTTGATTGCTAGCAACTGTGGATTAAGTCAAAGGGATATAGGCAATTTAACAGTAATAATTCTTCAAAATGAGATCAAGTGTGTCTGTGAATTGTGCTGCTAGATGGTGAGCTTAAATCATTTCTCTATTTTATTGTTTCAAAAATCCCCAAACAAGAAACTGAAATTGAGTATGTAATGAATTCCTGCCAAATGCATCAAAAGTATGTGAATAAAGCTTCTCTTAACCTACTGTAATGTCAGATTTTGAACAAATGAAGGAAGTGAGCCTTTTTGTTGACTTAAGGGGTAATTTAGACCCCAGCCCTTGAATCCTGTGTAGGGCCTTTTTAAGATGATTGCTACTAGCTGTCATTTATAGCAGAGGAGTCAGAGTATGACGGGGTCTATGTGTAGTGTCCCCAGAGGCTCAAGGCTCTCTGTGAAGCAGTGTGAAATATAAAAATAGTCTAACAAACCTTTTGTTTCATCTGAGGAAAATAGTAGGGCCAAAGCTTTTAATCTCTGCAACCTCCTTTTTAATTGTCTTTTGTTTGTAAGAGAAGCGTGCTTTTTCATTTTAAATCAAAGTGAAAACGAAATTAATAGTGCAGTCAAACATTAAAGATACTGGGAAAGGATAGAATCAACCTCCAAGATCATGTTGTCCAACCATGCAGTTGTCACCAATATTTCCCCACTAAACCATGTTTCTTGAACACCTCCAGGGACAGTGACTCCACCACCTCCCTGGGCAGCCTCTTCTTCTCCAGTCTGACCATCCCCAGCTCCCTCAGCTGCTGCTCATAAGTCCTGTGCTCCAGGCCACTCAGGGCTTTGTTGCCCTTCTTTGAACACACTCCAGGGCCTCAGTGTCTTTCTTGTATTGAGGGGCCCAAAACTGAACACAGCATTTGAGGAGCAGCCTCACCAGTGCTGAGTACAAAGCAATGATTGCTTCCCTGCTCCTGTCCCCTACTGGCAGTGCTATTTCTGGTACAGGTGGCCTTCTTGGCTACCTGGGCTGCTGCTGGCTCATGTTCAGCTGAGGGTGGATCAACATACCCAGGTCCATTTCTTCCACACAGCCTTCTGGCCACTCTTGCCCCAAGCCTGTAGTGTTGCTTTGGGTTGTTGTGGCCAAAGTGCAGGACCATGCACTTGGATCTGGTTGAACTTCACCCTGCTGGCCTCACCCCGGCAACCCAAGCAGCCTGTCCATGTCCCTGTGTAGGGCCTTCCTGCCTTCAGGCAGAACAGCGCTTCCTCCCAGCTTGGTGTCAGCTGCAAACTTACTGAGGGTGCACTCAATGCCCTCATCCAGGCCAGTAATAAAGATACTGACCAGGACAGGCCGCAATACCGACCCCTGGGGAACACCACTTGTGACCACTGACCAGGTAAATGTGACTCCGTTCACCACCACTCTCTGGGCCTGGCCCTCCAGCCAGTTCTTTACCCAGTAAAGAGTGTGCCTGTCCAAGCCACGGCCTGCAGCTTCTTCAGGAGAGTACTGTGGGAGGCAGTGTCAGAGGTTTTGCTGACAGCCTTTTCCTCATCCTTACCAAGTGGGTCACTCAATGATAGGGGGAGATCAGGTTGGTCAGGCAGGACCTGCCTTTCATGAACCCATACTGGCTGGATCTGATCCCCCCGGTTGTCCTGCACGTGCTGTCTGATCTCCCTCAAGATTATCTGCTCCATAACATTTTCTGCTGGTGAGGTCAGGCTGACACTCCTGTAATTCCCACATCATCCTTGTGACCTTTCTTGTAGATAGAAGACATGTTGGCAAGCCTCCGATCCTCTGGGACCTCTCTGGTTGATCAGGAAGGCTGATGGATGGTGGATCCCATCTGGCCCCATGGGTTTATGACAGTCTAGATGGTCTCTGATTCCTTCTGAATCTGGGGGATCCCATCCCAGATTTCCTGGTCAGGGACTAGAGTACCCTGAGGATAATTGGTCTGTCTTTAAGATGGATGTAAAGAAGGTATTAGAACCTCAGCCTTTTCCTTATCTTCAGTAGTCACGTTCTCCACCACATCCAGTAAAGGATGGAGATTCTCCTTAGCGCTCCTCTTCCTGTTAATATATAGCTGTAAAAAAAAATTTTTTCGTTCTCTTTTACTCCGGTGGACAAGTTGAGTTGGAGCTGGGCTTTTACCTTTCTAATTTTCTCCTTTCACGTCCTAGCAATTTCTTTGTTCTCTCCCCGAGTTGCCTGTCCCTTCTTCCACAGGAGGTAGGTTCTCTTTTACTCCTGAAGCCACAGGAAAAACTCCCTGGTCATCCGTGCTGGTCTTCTTCCCACTGGCTCATCTTGTGGCACAGGGGAACATCCTACTCTTGCAACTTCAAGACTTCCTTCTAGAGTGATCCGTCTTCCAACTTGATTATCTCCAGAGATCCCTTCCAACCTCTACAATTCTGTGTGACTGTGCTCAGTGTTTGCTTTTCGGTGTGTGTTCTTTAGGCTTTATTTGATAAATATTTCAAGTGTCCCATCATGTAAAATGCAGGTATTTTGTAAAGAACCTTTTGCAGAAGACAGGTTGCATAAGTTAAGTTGGGTCTACATTTCTGCACAAAGAAATGGGCTCTGTGCTTCAGTGAGCTGTCTGAATGCTTCGTGCTTGGCCAACCATGTACTTCATGACATAACCTTATAGCAACGATGTTATTCTTTTGGAAGGTGGTACTTCCAACTAAGACTGCTTTTTCTTATGTTTCAGAGGAGTACTTGGATCCGGATACTACTCCATATCTAGATATAGCTAATCAGACTGGGAGGTCGATCGAGATTCCTCCTCAAGCTAAAAAAGTAGGTGAAATTTATCTTACTGAGGTAATATGGCACTTGATAAATCAAGCTTTAAAAAGCTATTTCAAATATACTATTGAAATAGAGTTGGATTTTCTGGGGCTGTACACTGAGTCCACTAGATATTTGCTTAATAAAAGTGGTTTTGAAATAGGAATGAAGTAGAACTCTGCAATTGGAGATATTTCAGTCATCTGAGGACAGCCCCCTCACTGCTGATCTAATTGCAGGTTTAGTATTGCACAGGCTCCTGTGTTGTCTGTGTCTTTTTTGTTTGTTTGCTTATTCTTTTAAAGATGGCTTTTAACTTGGTTGTTTGCTAGCACCTGTTCTAAATTTTGACTGCCCTGGAACCACATGGCAATAGCTTGTTCATTAGGCTCAGTTACCTTCAGTTGAAGCCAAAACGAGTCTCACAGTCAGACTTTTTAAAGTTTTGAGATGTTCTGCTCTGTGACCACTTTCAGATTTAAATTTGTTCACTGTTTAAATCCCACACTCTTAACTGGCAGTCTTTGGCCGGGTGCATGCAGTCCTCACAGGAGGAGTGCCACACCTGATGCTGGCTGCTAAGGCAGAAGAACGGCTGTCTCTTGAGATGTTGGTTTTCTCTGAATCTAAGTCAGAAATCTTTACAAATGTAACAAAAAGAAAATGAAAAACATAAAGGGGAGGCAGAACAACAATGAGCAGGCCCCAACATGCGTTAACTGCTGTTCTACCATCTGCTGAGGCACATTTTGTTTGCTGATTCATCTGGAGTTTCTGGATGATTGGAAAAAAATAACTGTCCGTTCTTACAAAGCATGTTGTTCTGATGAGGTGCTAACGAGCTTGCCCTAAAAGTTCAAGCATCAAATGTGTTGAACTTGGGTGAGAAGAACTAATGCAGGTTTTGTCTGTCTGAAATATTTTTGTCATCCTGCAGAATCTAGATAGCTTTCCTGCCACGCTTGAGATATAATGATCAGTTCTGAGGTTTTATAGGAAGTGAATCACTGGAGTTATACAAGACAATTCTAATATTAAAGCAAAACAAGCTTGGTACTGGTAGAATGTGTGGGACTTGCAAAATGCTTAGCTTGTTATTGAGAATCTATCTAGGGTTTTAGTTTTAAAATAAATGTGGTGCTTCACTTCATGTGTTAGTAGCATTTGTTGCTTTTTTTTTTTAGCCAATATATGAATATTATTAGATGGGAGAAAAATATGAAGCAGTTTGAAATAATACGGCTCTTACCAAACTGATTCAACAGTATTTTTATAGGAAGAACAAGGCACCTAATGGATTACTTAGCTAATTATTTTTAGTTATAAAAGAGAGATGAGGGGAGTACAGAAATGACTCAATATATTTTTTCTAGGCACTTGTGCTGGCAATGGGTTATCATGAAAAGGGCAGAGCATTAATGAAGAAGAAAGAATATGAAATGGCACTGCCCTATTTGTTGGATGCTGATAAACACTTCTGGTAAGAACCTTTTGGAGTATTTATATCTGTCTTTCCTGTACTGTCAGCCAAATATAGGAACACTGTTAGTCCTGGCTGTGATGTAAATCAGGGCCTGTTTTGCCCAGGATTACTTCTCACCCTCTCTGCAGTTGGAAAATAGCAGTCAAAGCCTCTGACTTGTGGTGGCAGGTGGCTTTGTGTAGAACAGCTGAAACAGATACAGCCACTGAGCAATTCAGCCTGTCACATTAACATAAACAGAAGCTGTCATTATTAATGTACTAGGCTATAAATTGCTGTAGCTTGAGAGGCAGATCCACGTATTCCTTTGCAATGGGAATAATTTCCTGAAAAAGATGGAGCAGATTACAGAGGTCAGTAACTGCATCAGGGTTTCTGCTGGTAACTGAGTTTGCAGTCAGCACTCAGAACCCTCACGTGCTGTTTTTGAGAGCCCCCAAGGTGATGTCCCCCTCTGCTTCTCATCTACACACACACACACTCACAGGGAGACTCACACAACTCCCAGTGTGTTCACTTGCAGTAAAGCAGACAATTGATCTCTGTCCTCTTTAAAGTTGTAGTGTTTAAGTCTGTCCTGCTTTTAAATGGATGCTGTCTTAAATAGTAAACAACAAAATAAAAAAAAAAAAAAAAAGAATGGTGGCTATTCTTTGTGGTAATTCTTTGAGAATTAGTGTTATCGTGAGTGTCCTACGTATTAGTGAAAGTGATGGGACGTCAGTGCTTTGTCAGAGTTGCACTGGCTTCAGTTAGCTACCTCAAATGTGAAGCACATGCTTCCTCAAATACTTGGGTATATGCATGCATTAATGAGTATATGCATGAGCGTACGTACTCCTGGCGTGTTGTTTTGTTAGTGTTGAAAAGTAAGCGACCACCCCCTTAAAAAACAAAAATGTTTGTATTTTCCCAGCGAGTGCAGCACGGAGCTGCTGAACACAGTTGATAACTATGCAGTACTGCAGCTGGATATTGTGTGGTGCTACTTCCGCCTGGAGCAGCTGGACTGCCTGGATGATGCAGAGAAAAAGCTGGCCACAGCCCACAGATGCTTCCAGAGGTGCTATGGGGAGAACCATGAAAGACTTATTGATATCAAGGTATGCTGGTTTTATTTAACTAGGGTGGCCTTGTTGTTTTGGTTTTTTCCCCCGCTGCATTTGTTCGCTTACTGTTCAGATATTCCAAGGCTCTCTTCTAGAAGTTTAAAGCTCTTCTCCTGCTTCCTTAGCTGGTTATGTAGTTATGTCACTGTCAGCGTGGTGAAAGCAATGGACGTGACAACAAGGTCACAGCAAACATGTTTGTATGCACAGACTTCACTGTGGTGCTGTATTCACGTACTGAGCATTGCATATTGGTGACTACGGTTTCATTAAATATGTGCCGTGCTCTACTGATAATGAACGGATGTTCTGAGGTATGTTCCCCCCTTCACCCCTTTGTTTAACAATTCTTTAGGGAAGCTATGGCCGTGAGAAGGTTTTGTTTCTACGGCTTTACCTCCTTCAAGGAATAGGACATTATCACAGTGGCAGAGAAAAGGAGGCTGCTGAGTACATCCAGAAGGTAAGGCACCATTAGGGAGAGCTTTCAAGCTTAGTTGCCTGAAAGAAACTTACTGAAGGAAATCAGTTCCTGTGTGTGGGCTCTGCATTGCACCTTCTACCTGTTCTTCGCTTAACTCAGAAGAACGGGGAGATTTCTTTTTCCATCTGTATGTTAGCAACAGTGTCAGTAGTGTCACGTTGTTCTTTTCACACGCAGGCATCTCGTTTGTATGAAGAGCTGTACATAGATCCAGAGAAAGTTTATCGCCTGTCGCTCCTGGGCTTTTCTGAACAGGAAGCTCGCCTCGCCCTGCGAGCGTGCCACGGGAATGTGGAGCATGCTGCCAATCTTATTACCAACAGGAGAGAGGTATGGGGCAGCAAAAGCATTAAACTGAGGATTATATTTGTTGGGGTGTCCCTAACATCGTGTTTTGCATAACTGGTGCACCGTAGTGCTAAATTAAGGTCTTCAATTGTCGTGCTTTGGCACTGTTAGTGTGACTGACAGCTTGACATCTGCTGCCACAAGATCGAAACCAAAACTTAATGGAAGAGAAGCTCTGCCCCAGATACGTGGGATGATGTGTTTGGACGTGGAAAATTCCACATCCAAACTGTTTTGTGCTCGAGTACAAGTAGCTGACAGTAGTGTCCGTACTCAAAGGGCCTGAAATTAAATTGGGTAAATAGAGGTGGCACTTTGGGACTTCAGACAGTGAAATGTGGATAGAAAAGTCAAAGGGCTGTGAGAACGTGATGGCTTCATGCCCAGCACTGGCTGTGTGTCAGTCTTGTCCACATGCCATCTACCAGGCTGGTTTATCACTTACTACATAGGGCCGATAATAGCTGTGATAGCATAGGATTAGATCTGCTGAGACTTCAGAACAGAAGCGTGGCTGCAGTGCTTGCTCATGGGAGTACAAATCATTTTAGTGATCACTGTCTGGCAGCAAAATCTGTATTTAATATAAAAAGTTCTTTTTCTTCATGAAATTCAAGCTCTGAAGAAGTAAATCCAAGAAACCCCATATGCACAGGGGAAGGTGGAAGCAATCTCATGCACAGTTAGCTTTGTAATGGCTATGTTCTTGCAGGAAAAGGCACAGATAAGGAGGGAGGAGAGAGCTAAAAGAAGGCAGCGACTGGAAGATATAAACACCTTGAAAAGTATGGGCTACTCGGAGAGAGCTGCTCAAGTAGCCCTTCATCATGTACAAGGAAATCTGGACCAAGCTTTTAAGGTAGGATTTTCAGGAGTACTGCTTTTGTACAAAGAAAGTATTCTTTTTTAATTGCTTAGCAGATTCTTATTTTCTGCATTCTGTATTGGTGAGTTCAGACCCTTTTTTGAACTGCAGGGACCAAACTTCTACTTCCTGACCCAATGAATCAAACACCATCTAAGATGGTTGAGGTTCTGATTTTATCAACTGCATTTCTCTATATTGAGAACTACTGTAAGTGTATTGCTCTGTTCTAAACCCTCTCTGTTTTGCTCTAGTATATTCTGGACAATCCAGAGTTATTGTTGGAAAACGATGACGACGATTCTGTGTGCACAGAGCAGTTTCAGGTTTCCCAAGAAAGCATTGACCAAGTAAGTCAGATCTTTTTCTTTCTGAGCAGTCGTTGGTCTTGTTTCTGAGTTACGCTTTCAATCACACTAGATCTGTCTTTAGTAAAGCTGTAGGAATAGTCTTTGTCCCATGTTCCTCATATGCTCTCACACTTCCATTGTCATTCCATTGAGCATCCACTCTTCACAGCAGAGTCGCACTTGGGCTGAAGTGTAATTCCTGTTTTCTTCTGCCCTTCACGCCTATGTGCTGTGCACAGGGGCTGAGGGCAATATGGGCATTGTAATGCTCTAACTCTTAAAAAGAAATCAGAGGAGAAATGTATTTAAACATATTGCACTGTTCTTGGGAAAGAGTTGGCATCTGTCTTTCTCATCATGGGCCATCTGAAAAGCTCTTCAGTAGCTACTGTGGCTTGATAGTCAATGTCAGGAAGGAAAACTATATTGCACAGAAAGGATAAATAATAAATACACGTTCCTGGAATGCTGGAGTGCTTTGAAGTTCCTTCTGGAAACTGGAGAGCTGGCCTGACGTTTAACTAGAGGCTCTTGATTTTGCTCAGCGTTCCCATTCCTCTAATAGGTCACTGCCCTGTTGTTAGCTATTCCAGTAAACCAGAGTCAGTGTGCTGGAATTCCTGGTATGCAATGCTTTCCTCTGTGCAAGGGGAAGGACTGTCAGATTCCTGTCAGTCACTGATACTGACTGAGCTTGGATTTCTGTGTCTTTATTTCTCCCTTTCGTAGCTGATGTATATGGGATTCAGCCACGAGTCAGCAAAGCAAGCTTTAAAGGTCTTTAAAGGCAACATCCACTTAGCTTCCCAGACACTGGCTCATTACGGGGGAGTTCTGCCAGATTCACTTCAGCTATCTCCAGAGGGGTCCAGTCTGTCAGAGGAGTCGACTTCATCTAAGGACTCACCCACCGAGTCTGCAAGTAAGAACTACTGCATGCAGCAGCTAGAGAAAGCAGGAGGCTACTCTGCTGTTTGTATGAGCTGATGATGTGATTTCTGCTTACATTACTTGGAGAGGCCTTTGATTTAGGCTTCAGGCTGATTTCCCTGGTGCCATAGTTACCAGCAGGGCAGACATTACCAGCAGATAAGCTGCAGCCCCTGCAGTCAGACCCACCATGTATGATCCGTAGGGGTGTGGTGTACAGCTGTAGGTGGTACACAAGACAGATGCAGTCCAGGAAGAAGGGGTAACCTTCAGAGGCAGAGAAAAGCCAAAAGGAGTGGCTGCTGAGCTAGCCATGGCTTTAGCACACAAGTCTGGAGGTCTCGAGTGTCTTCATCGTATCGCTGGCGAGGAACACGCAGCCCTTACTAGCCCACAGTTAATTATAGCTTCTCCCATCTAACTGCATTCACTCACACCAATTAAGACTGAAAACAAATGTCTTCCCGTCTGTACTCTCAGAGAGCAAGTAGTACGTTCTGAACACCGTCTTGCTTCCTGGGCTTACCACTGAAGAATGATAGTATTTTTGCCTTGCTAATGCCTGATTTTTTTTTTGATTGCTCTGGAGTTTTATTCCAAGCCTGTGTGATACAGAAGCTGATTTGACCACATTGCCCCTTCTCTTGATGGATTTGTAACTGATACTTGCATTAGCAAAGAGGAAATTCATACTTTGTGTTGTATTAGCTATCAGAGCTCTAGCAATCCCTGTTGTACAACTAAGGGCTTTCCTGCAGTTAAACAGAGGGAAAATTGGCCATGCTGCAATAACTGGTAGAGCAATTTTAAATAAGAGGTAGTTTATAGTAATTGGCTCTTGCAGAGCAGTCATGCTGGTGAAAGAGGGAAAGTGTAAACTTCTTTTGGCTATGAAACCACTGCTGATTTTATTTCTTTTCTAATTGAAGGTTCTTCCAGTTCGCCAACAGATGAAGACATGGAGACTGATGCAGTCAATGAAATCCTAGAGGATATTCCTGAACACGAGGAGGATTATCTGGATTTAACACTGGAGGAGGAGGAACAGATCATTCATGAATACTTATCCTACATAGAAGTACCACAGCATTAAATCTCATTACCTTGACTTCAGTTACACGCTTCTCCCTTGACAAATTGAGTTTGGATTATAAATGCATCTTCAGCTTATTTCTTACTAAACGCCTTGAAGTCACTTAAGCTGTAGGTGAAACGTGTAATTCCTGCTTATTTATAAATCTGCTTAAAGCCTACATCTGTGCTACACTGTAATTTATTGCCGTAGCAAAAAGATAGAAACGTTTATTTTCAGAAGAAAATTTAATAGAACTTAACTATATTTTTATTGTGAGATAAGCTGATTCACTTAGCATACAGGCAAATAGGCATTTTAAAATACCAGCTTTGAGGCAATGTTTGTAAAGGAGAGACCTGGCTAACGAGGTGGTGGAGGTATCCACCTACAACCTGATTCTTTCATCTGGAAGATTTCTGGGAGTCATTTATGTGCCTGTTGTGCATGGATTTACACTGCATTCTGCTTGTCTCTTGGTGCAGGTGTTACACAGGCAATAAAGATAACTACGTGCTGCTTCAGCTTGTAGTAAGTCTTCTGTCCTTTGCTCTTAAAAAGCAGTGGGAGCTGCCACATCTCATAGCACCTGTGCGAGCTGGGCATGAGTTTATAACCCCCACCAGCATCCCCAAGCAGCTGCCACTCCAACTGCACCTATGAGACTTGCTTCAGAGGAGTAGAGCTGTTTAATTTCACGGGTACCCAGCTTCAGCGTTCCGGAGAAATCCCCGTCTGGAAGTGCCCGCTGTAACATTCGGCTTTCTGCAACATAAACACTCCTCTCTGCCTGGCACGTGAGTTCCCCTGCGGTCGCTTTTTCCGTTTGCATTCACTACCTTCAGGCTCACGGTAGAGGGAGCTCAAGCCCCACCTGCTGCAGGGCCGGGGTGGGAGGGGGGGGGGGGGGAAGGCAGCAAGGAGGGGAGCTTAGTTAGCTGCCGGTGGCCCTGATGGGTGCTGCTGAAGGTGAACTGTGTGCGTGGTGACCGTTTCTTCTTACCAGCATTTATTGGGGGAAATGAAAGCAAACACAATACTGGAAGAAGTGCAGTGGCATTACCTTGGGGTGGCCTATGGGCACACACATCAGGCAGCAGCTCTCAACTTTGGCACAGCTTGTATAGCAAAGTGGCAGTGACAAGTCAAAAAGTGAACGTTGTAAAATTAGCTGTAAAATTAGCACTGTAGCGTGCAGAGCTTGCTGGAGAAGCTGTTCCACGGTGTTGTAATTCTGCCAGCACTGCCCCCAAGAAGTATGCGTGCAGTGCAAAGCGATCGGGGGGCAGGAAGCATTAGCTAAAGGATTCAGTTAGTTCTGAACATTTGAAGACACTCATATCTTTAGCGACAGGCAGAAATGGTCATGACTCGTTAATTCTACTCTTGATGAGCTCTATGAACATCTATGAAGTCCATTTGCAAACCTTATGTGCAGCTGCTCTGTGATGAGCTCTCACCTCGAACACACTGTGGGCAGTTAGTTTAAAGCTCTAACCAAGAAGTGTAGCCCCCCACCATCTGTACCAATCCCATCCACCTCTGCTAGCGGCTTCCTCTGAGCGTTGCCTTCATGAGCAAAACACAGCAGGAGAGGCAAGGAGCACACAGAGCCAACAGCAGCGATGCCACGGGCAGGGGGCAACCCCAGCAGCAAGGAAAAGGAAAAATGTTGTTTTTCTGCCTATCCTTTGATGCTGTGCAGCCACAGACAAATTCCCTCCACCTGAGAAGTAAATGAAAGCGAGACAGACAGCTCCAGGTGCCACATGTTTATTGGTCCCTCCTAAGGAAGAATTACAGCGCTCGCATCTTGCTGCAGTACAGAATAAATAAAGCCATAAAAATAAAAACATGTGGTTAGATATTTTTGTCCTGGTTCTACAAAGGGTTATATCTGCAAATAGAAAAATAGAAGAACCTTTGTTTATTCACGGCTCAGTGGTTATCAGAAAGGGTTGAACCTGGAAAAAGATGGGGAGAAGTACCCTTGGATTTGACTGCTTTATCCAGTGCTGCTACCAAGCCAAGGCCAGGCGTAACCCCAGAAGGAGGACAGACCACGTTTCCAGCAACTCATGCCTCCTGTGAAGCACAACTGGAAAGCCCCAATGGACAGAAGGACCAGGCAGAACTGAGCCACACTGCACGAAGGTGTTGCCCCAAGGGTGCTGCACAGCTGTCATCCAAGATGTGGTGCCACAATCTCCTGGCTCCTGCCCTGCCGAGACATTCAGCTGAACAGAGGACGTGTGAGAGGGCAGCAGGGACAGGTGGAAGCACTCCTGAGCAGATAGCAGCCAGGGGGAAGCAGGCAACACCTCAGTGCTGGGGAGAACTGAAAAAAAAGCAGCTGTAAATAAAGGTCTTAATGACACAGCTACGCTGCTGATACATCACCCAAACCACACTCAGTCCCTCCTGACCCCAGTATGGCTCAGCTGAGAGTCATCCCAAGCAGCAACGTGACTGGCCTCTGTCTGACAGCCACAGAGAACTTTGGCTCTAACAGAGCTTCAAGCGAAACTGTTTCCCATCTCTTTCCAAGTTCTGGCTTGCATGGACACAGTGGTGCAGAAAACAGAAGGTTCAGCTTTGGTCACTCACAGGAAGTCTGTTCTCACGTGAGCTCAACAGTCTCGTGCTCCCCATTTTCTTGCTGTACCATACAGCCAACCTTGTTGTTGAAAAGACGAGACAAACTTCCCTTCTGAGAGCTCCTGCCCTGGGCACACCTCTCCTTCTTCAGACGCTTCTTATTTCTCTTGCATATCCCCCGGATGTCCCAAATCCTCAGTGTGCCATCGTGGGAGGCTGTGTACAGCAGCTCGTTGTGGATCTGGAACAACAGGATCACACAGTGCAAAGCTCGGAGTGTGCATCATCAAACTCCAACAGCAGAGCAAACGCGGCCCGAACCAACATTTGGGGCCTGAGAGAGCTCATTCCAAGAACTGGTATAAATTATCACAAAAGCTGCTCAAGTGCAATGAGACATTACCGAGTCAGGCCTCGTTTCTTAAGCACTTCACGGAGCCATAAAATACACACAGTGAGTGATTTATAACCTACAACCACCAGAAAAGCAATGGGGAACGAACTCAGTGTCACAGCAGGCTGGAGCTGGGCGTTTCTGAGCTCTTCACTGTTTGTGAAGGGATACCACGTCTGGGGGGCAATGGGATGAATGCTGCACTTGTTCTACTCGGATAAGGAAGAAACGTGCATTCTGCACAGAGCACTGCGAATCCTCACCACCATGCAGCCTCCAAGTGGGAAACAGAATCCAAACCCTGCCCCTACACAGCTGCATTTCTTACGGATGCTTGTCTAGCCTGACCCAAAAAGCCTCCCACTGCTGACACAGGACTGCCCCTGGGGGTTCATTCTGCGGCTTTATCCTTACTGGAGTTCTTCCTAACGTCACACTGGCGATACCCGCATCCGTTACATTTCATCTTATCCCAGAACAGCGCTCAGCTGCCGCACGGCTCCCACCAAACACGAGACAGGTGGCAAATCCCCCACCTGGATGCAGTTGATGATGAACTTGTGCCCTCGGAAGATCTTCTGCAGGACGCCGCTCCTGGAATTGAAGGCTCGTGCACAGGCATCCCCGCTCCCAGTGAACACTGCAACACAACCACACAGCTCAGCACGCAGCCACACACAACAGGACAGCTCACACCAATCCAGGAACGCACCAAGAAGCGCTTCCCAGAGGAGCACAGCCATTTTTAGGCTCAGCTCTCTTCTCAGAGCGGGCTCAGATCATTTTGATTCCGCCAACCTTAGCATGCTGTTTTCATTTGCATTCTCATCACACAGATTTGGCCCTATCTTCCTTAGAACACACCACGCTCCCTCCTTTGGGGTCTCTGCAAGCAGTGCAGCCGTGAAGTGTTGGCTATTCAGCTTAGCAGTGATCCCCCAAAAAGGAACATCTGTGTGTTTTAAGGGTTACAAACTGCCTCCAGGAACATCCACTTTCTTTCACCTGCCCCAAATATCTCAAGTTTATCCACAGATGAAAATGTCAGAACAGCACCTGTCCCGCTCTGCAGACTAATACCAACAACACAAAGCACAGCACAAGGTGTTTTCTTCCTACCCATTACACACACAGACACAGAGTAAGAAGCAATTAAGAGCTGCTTTCATCGCGCTGCTGTCAGTTTATTCCACCTATCAGGATTTTGCTCTCGACAGACATCTTCTCCACTTTTTGAACTGTCACTCCAGATTTAGGAAGCACAGCCCTGAGCTGTAAGGGAGAGCTGCTGACATAACCCAGATTCAGCATTTAAATGTGTTTATACAGACACCTCTGTGAAACAAACAAGCAAATGTAAATATATATCAGCAATTCTTTTTTTCTTTTTTTTTATACTTAAATTTCACAGCATCTTGGGAGTGTGGGCAGGTCTGGAACATTCCCTTGGAGATATGGGACAGGGAAAAAAAAGAATACAAAGCGAATTAAATTTTAAATGACCACGTATGTACCATACGAGAGGAATAACCACAATAAGATCACCAAGGAAACAGAACTGAGAACAGCTGTAATATTCCCATGCTTGTCGTTACACACATGTACTGAGGAAAGCCAATAGAAACACATTCTGATCATCTGAGGCTCAGTTAGAATCAGAATATATCTAAACTACATTCAGCCACATCCCTAATGTTCTTCCATGACACGTGTCCTACTCTTTAAGTGGAATAAATTCTCCTCGGCTGCCACACTTAGTATTTTTGCCTTAGATTGAGAAGTGAGATCTTAAATAACACACTATCAGGATGTTTTTTGCAGGTCTGACTATACCAACTGCATTTTAAGAGAGTTATGGAAAAGTAGTGCATCTGCCTGGCAGGGATGCTGCAGAGGGATGAAGGGGAGGGAAACGCCATCAAAGAATGAAACTTCTCTTTGAGCCTAACCTTTCTTACAACGATTTTAGAGACTCTGGTCAGGCCTGTACCAGTGGCATGAAAAGCAGCTCTAGACATCTCATTAATGAAGGAGACAGTCTGCTGTCTGCTCGGCACAGATTCCTCACTGGATCAGGCCAGCATTCACTTAGCTCAGTCATTGTGTTGATGACAGCGTTTGGTTTTGTTTCTTTCTAATGCATACCACGCATTTGTCAGCCATTTATCACCATTATACCCATCACCTACCTGAAGGGATATTAAGGCCCTCATTGCAACCATTCCTTTGGTTCTGGCTGACTGAAACAGAGAGGCAGTCTTGCAACTCAAATGTGGAAGAGCAGAGATTGAGGTGCAGAAGGGAAGCCAGCCAGGAGAGGGATTTAAAGAGCAAATTTCTTGGCTGGAATATGTTACGTCAACAAGAGAGAGCTATGCAGAGATACCTCTGTTAACAGGAACACTGAAAGCAGGGAAGCTGAGGCCCAAGCATTTGTAAGCAACACTCATCCACAGTAGAAAAATGGTTTGAGGAACAACTAGGTGCAGAAGGACAGAGAAAGGAAAAATAATTTGTGGAAAATGAGTCTTGGAGGTAGTCAGAATCCAAACAGAAACTCCGTTAGAAGAAGCAGTGAGGATCTGAGAAGTGATTCTGCTTTGGGACAGTCCATTAACTGCACTGAGTAGGCAGCAGAGGACAGGGCAGCGTGTCCAGCAGCAGCACTTGCTGTCAGCAAGCAAGCAGCAGCAGGCCGACAGGCATTACGCTGGTGAGGCTCAACCATGGCAATGCAAACAACCCACAGACAGCTCTGGACTCGAGCAGCTTCCCTCTATAACATAAATAAAGCAAGTACTTCTTAATGTGCTAGGAGAAGGAGGTCAAAATGGAGGAAGATCTAAGCTTCTCACAGAGTAGTGCAGCCAATCTGACACTGAACATAAAACATACTGGAGCTGAAAAAAGCGACACGTTTTCGAGCCTTGAAATTATCGCATTCTCTACTAACAGTCTCTGATCAAAGACAAACGTCCAAACAAGGGATTGCTGAACATAGGAAAAGCAACTTACAGATCCCAGCGTGGTATTTCAAAGTGCTAACGCTGTGTTTGTGAGCCTTGTACGTTTGGATTCGCTCCCCAGTGTCTACTAACCAGCACTTCACTGTCCTGTCCGCGCTTCCTGAATACAAGTGCCGATTCACTAGCTGAAGGGAAGAGGAAAAAGAACAAACGTTAGCAATAGTCTCTTAGGCACGTTGGTGAGAGCACTGCACTGAGCTGATCCATCTGAAGTCATGGTTCCCATCTCAGTGGCCTCAAAAAACAGCTCCTGCAAAGCACAGGCTGCTTTAACTAGTGGTTGGCAACCCTACCTACCTGTGGCAGGGGGATGGAACCTGATGATCCTTGAGGTCCCTTCCAACCCAAGTCATCCACGCTGCTGTGTAAACTCACTGGTGGTAGAGGTGGACTTTCCCTTTCCACACAGACACAGCAGAGAACGGCGAAGGGAATGATCACAGAAGGGAAAGAGAGACATGGAGAACGTAACAGACCTGTGTAGTACTACAAAACTTGTCAGGATACAGTAGTAGACAACTCAGAGTGCACAAAGCCTGGCAGCTTGGCAGGGAAACCCTCCACGGTGCAAAGAGAAAACCTGCATTCATCTTCATTTAGGGCAAAGAAAGTAAAGCTCTGATCAGCCACCATTCTGCACAGCCCTGCACACTGCTCCAAGCAGAGAGCTGGCCTGGCAGATGCCATTTGAAGGCAGAATAAATCAGCCAGTTAAGCACACGCTGTCACAGCAATCACAAGTCAGCTGGACCTGGGTGTTGCTCTTGGGTCACTTTCAGGGGACACCTTGCATTATAAACCCTCAGCCCCTCCTCTTGGCACGCTGTTTCTGTAAGCTTTAAATGTTTTTCCATTCTTTCCCATCCCCACTCCACTTTGGGAAGGTGTCGTTTGTGAAAGGCATCATAAACGAGCAGAACTTGGCCCATGGGGCAGTTCTCACAGCTAAACGTCAAGAGGTTGTAAAACACATCAGCTGCTAAAAGTCAGCAGTACTTTGAAATGTCACATCCCATTACTCTTAAGCTGCGTTAGCAGTGGCATTAATACTACATCTCTTTGAGGAAAGAGAAGGAATGGCCAGCAGCACTAACGAAAAGTGAGAGCTGTAACAGTTAGCCCGAGGAAGGTAACCTGACCTTTCGTTTCCGGGCTCAACTCGAATGGGCATGACAAACACTGTCACACGGCCCCTGCTCAATGAAAGAGTTGTTTTGAGTTGAGATCCTGCTGGGCTACTCCCGGCCAAGTCATCACATTTCTGTTTCAGACATGTTGCGTCGACCCACTGAGCAAAGAAGGGAAAACACGGAGTTATAACCTCCTGCAGGTAAGTGCCACTCAGCATTACCGGAACGTTAGGTTACGCTGCTTGATTTCCACATATAAAAATACGTTAGATGACCTGGGCTTACTTGGATAATTTATGCCACTGGGAGCATAAGAACCACAAAAGCTTCCGCTGCATGAAAACCTGCAGAGTTGGCGGCACAGCAACCCTCTTCATTTAGCCCCAAGCCCCTGTGCCACCCAGGCTGTGGCAATACCCACTTATTTCCCTTCCTCTCACTCCCCAGTTTAAGCAAGGGAGCAAAGGATTCTCAGCAGTGTTTGGAAACAGAAACATGAAGAGGTTAAACCGTCTATTGGATGTCACAGACTTCGGCTGCAGCAAAGCCACCAGCAAAGCCTGCTACATGCTTGGACTGTCACAGGGCCTCTCATTTCCATGGGATTTTAAAATGCAGAACACAGAATAGCCATTAGCAGGAGAACCCAACAAGAGTCATCAGTTCAAGTCAAAGCTACAGATCAGATCTAACCACTGGTGGAATGATTCAGGCATCGCTCAACTGCAATGCTGTAGGTATCCACCGCTAAAACAGCCCCTTACAGCCACTGAGGTCTGGTCCCCAAAGCAGATCACACTTCAAAAGTGGCTCTTTGTCCCCCAGACAAGGACGGCTTTCTCAGCTATATCCACCTCTATCAGTTTTGGGGAATTATTTCCTACTTCACTTGATTAGATCTTGACAGATCTAGTTTACAGCTGCAACCTGAGCTACAGCACTTCAGACATCTATTATTTAGTCAACATCAGCATCATAACAGACAGTGCTCCCAAGCACCTGACAAGTAGGCACTCACATCATGTAAAATAAAATAAAACATAAAATAAATCTCTCTACTTCACAGGTGAGGAACTGTGATACAGTGCATCTCAAGTCCCTGCCCCCAAAAAATGTCTTGAAATTTGCAGCACTGTAACTTCTGACTGCCAGAATCCCAGAACACAGGATGTATTTCACGCCTCAGGGCAACTGTGATGAGCACCAGTGCACAGAGCTCGTGAAACTGCCCAGGAGGGCATATAAAACCAGCTGGGATTCACTCTGGAAAGAGCGAGACAGAGGAGCCAATCCAATCCAGGAGGCCTCACTGCCCTCATCGTGAAGAATATCTTCCTAATATCCAACCCAAACCTCCCTTTCTTTAGCTTAAAGCCATTTCCCCTTGTCCTGTCACAAGGAAGCATCCACAGCTGCTATTCCTTGACTAAAATACCCCTGCTAATACACGAGGCTCAGTAGATCAACTCCCAGGACAACTTCTTCACCAGAATGCAAGACCATGGTGTACTTTTGGTGCGAGCAAGGCCACCCCAGTGCTGAGACCAGCACCCATTTTTGTGTACGGGCACACAGGTGCAGTTATTTTCAGCAAATACTTACGGACTTACAAACCCTCCATCCCTAACTATCAGGCTTTTTTTTCCCCCCACTTCTATCTCCAAGACTCCAAAACCCATATTCAGTTCTCTAACCCCAGTCTGATTCTTCTTAAAGAATTCAACTTTCTTATAACTTAGAAGGAAAATGGTAAAATTTCACCTGATAGATTTTCCAAATATACACAAGTCTGTCAAATCTTGGTTTAAAAACCATCAGTAGAAACAGTTGCATATTCTAATCTGCAAATGCCTGGAGAACTGGAGGTATTTTCAGAGCTGTGTTTTCCTTGGCTGGCTTCTGAGTGCTTTGTTCCCTTTGGATCACTGCCCAACAAAGCTCCTGACAAGGAAAAGCATGGCAAGGCAGGGACACCTGCAGCAGAACACACAACAGATCTGCAGTTTGGATACTAACGAGCTGTGCGGGCACTTCAAACCCAAGCAGCTTCAAAAGAATGAAAAAACCTGGTGACAATCTGATGATCAGTTTTCAAGCCTCAACCAGATGGAGGAAAAAGAAGGAATCACCACCTCGATAGCTTTAATTCTGGACTGTTTGTTTTTCTCGCTGTGCTGAGGGACTTTGCCTTTTATCAGATGTAACTCTGAGGCAAATATGCTTCATTCTTGTGTCTCAGTCCTCGAGCAATGTCCTGGAGATGTACTATTCCACAACAAAATTTGGTCAGACTGGTTTTGAACAGCCAAGTTACAGCACTGGCAAAACAAAGGTTGCAACCACTGAAGTAGTTACAGGTTTCACCATCAAAAATTGCCTACTTCATTTAATCCTGCTGTTGGTCAGAGCCTCTAGACACACCACAGTTCAAATAAATGAGCACAGCTCGGGCTGCTCTCTCTGGACAGTCACAGCCCTACTGCTCCTCCAGCCTGGCTGAGCTCAACACGCGCGGCAGCTTAAGACAATTTTCACCTGCACGAATGCCAAAAAGTCTCAGCAAAAGAGCTGTGTAGCAGGTTTTTCAACCTACAGCTCGTAGGAACGGACTTTGCTCTCCCAATTAACCTCTGCAATAAGACAGTTTCATCCAAGGAGAGGCCGCTAGCTCACCAATCGCATCGGGGCACGTCGCCTTGCTGCAGATCGCCGTGCTCAGGCTGTCTCCCAGGAAGGCAAGGTCCCATCAGCACTCTTCCCACTTTTCTCTACAGGGGATCAGTGCTCCTGCAACCTGTCAGCTGGGTCTTCTGTTCGCAGCTGCTCCCAAGCTAGAAATCACCAACTTGGAGCAGTCTCAAGTTACAGCCATGTGAGCCTTCCGCTGAGCTAGACTTCCAGGATCCCATTCAAACCACATTCATTTTAGCGAGCTACATAACTCCCTGTGGGCAAGAAATTGCTTTGTTTTTTTGGTTGTTGTTGTTTTTTTTTTAAACTGAGAATCCCATCTAGAGTGAGCTCTGGCTGCTAGAGGACGTTCTTCAACTTCTTCGCTGCAGTGTAACGGCCCTAAAACACTCTCCTTTTCTGAGCACGTTCAGACTCCTCTCATTCATCGAGCGACGAGCCATGCAACAAACAGAAATCACACAAACGTGCACACAGTTAGTGCAATGAGAAAGAAAAAAATCCATCCCCACGACCACAATACAGAGTTCAGGCAATGGGTTTGCTCAGAGCATTCTTCTCTTCTAGTCAGCTTTAAAAGACAACAAAGGGGAATGCTCCCAACGAAGGAAAAGCAGAAGTCCTTGCCCATTCATGTTCATTTAAAACTCCTTTTGCAGTTCTCATCCTCGTAAGAACGTTTGCTATAGGATCCAAGCTAAATACCAGGCTGGATCACTTCTTTCTGCCAGCTTTTGGCAGCACAAGTTTGGTAAATATTCGGTCTGAACAATCAGCAAAGGACAGTGAACAGTTTGCAAAACCACTTTAGAGACATTTAGAATAACACACACAAATAAATATTTAGGCCAGGGTTATTCAGCCTGTCGCAGACAGTGGTGTTAAAGAGAAATGTGCGGCTGATTATGAATTACAAACCTTGGTCTCTGCCTGGCCTGAAATGTTGTAGTGCAAGAAACAGAGTGAGCTGTGTGACTACGCTCAGCCCACCCTTGCTTTTTCCCCATTGCTTCCTGTAAAATCCCATCATTGGCTCTTGCACGAAGAGAGAGCACTCGGAGCAGCTGCTGTCCCCCGCCTGCCAAGCTAGCAACACAGCCCAGGAGAAGCACGAGCAAAGAGTTCTGGCTGCTGCACTGCTGGTTACCTCTCCTGACGACGTGAGGGAAGGAGTCAAGACTGCCAAGGCACCTCGCATGCAGAAAGTCTACTGGCAAAGCTTCTGTCAGCTGGACTGAGATGGTGGAAGGAAGAATGGTGTTGCAAAAAGCTGGTACCTGCAGCTGTGCTGAGAGCAGGCCACACGCCCCGAGTCACAGAACTGCAGGGCTGGGAGGGACCTCTAGAGATCATCCCGTCCAGCCCCCCTGCCAAAGCAGCTCCCTAGCCCAGGCTGCACGGGCAGGCATCCAGGCAAGTCTACAGTGCCTCCAGAGAAGGAGACCCCACAATTTCTCAGCCCTGGGACGACAGGGCAAGTCACACAGAAGATCAGAACAGCTCACGCTCCTCCCTCTGTTACGATCAGCAAGGAGAGGGGAAAAGGGAAACCCAAAAGCCAACCAGTGCTGTCTGGGCTTCCATGCCAGATTAGAATATTCAGGCTCCTCTAATGTGTGCCGGATGGCAACAGTACCCAGAGGATCTCAGAGCAACTGAGGAGCACTCCAAATCAAAATGGGACTGTGCCGTCCTCTCTCTGCTCTTCATTCACCAGCCATGCAGGAAGGGAAAACATGGGTGTATCTAGGGATACCTACCTGAAAGGCTCTCCTAGGAAACTCCATTCACTGCTACAGAAATGCTATTGGTATTTACTGGAAAGTAATGGGAGCTGAGCAGTCCAACCCAGACATTACCTGCAGCAGTTCAGAACATCCCAAGGCACTCCTGCTAATACAGTGCATTTTAAAGTTGGGGAAAATACAGTCTCAATATTCACACTTTTCCTGCTCTGTCTGGGACAAGATACCACACCAGTCTCCATTTCTAAACATTCTGAAAGGCAAGCCTCCCTTAGGAACTTTCTTTGCCTAAATACATTGAAAATAAGTACTTTTTTTTTTTTTTTAAACCCCTTTAATCTCTCCATGTAAGCAACATAGCAGCTAGTGAATGGTAACTACCACCTTTAAATACCAGTACCAGCTCAGCTCCTCCAGGACAAGGGAGTAAAAATCTGGTGTAATTAGTAGCTCACTTTCATGCTCGAAAGAAACTGAACTACTGCCAACAATTTAAAGCTGTCTGCTGGCTACTATGAGTGACTCACAACTACCTTGAGCCCTTCCGGACACAGGGTTTGAAAAATACTACACTAACTCACTGACACAGATTGCAACGCTGTCACAGAGGAGCCCTGGGCAAAGAAGGCTCCAAAGGTTCCTGGAGAACAACAACAACAACAACAAAAACATATTAAAAATAAAGAAATATAGAAATATAAAGCAGAGAAAAAGAAACGGATCAAGCAAACAAAAACCAAAACGAAACTCACACACCTCTGTTCAGGAAGTTTCCCTTCTGTTGTAACATCTTTGTATGGATTCTTGTGATTGACCCCATTCTAAAGAACAAAAATACCATGTGGGCTGTGCTGAGAGGCAGCCAAGTGGAACAGAAGGGCTAGTGTTGGACCCAATAAGGAAGAGTGAGGAATTAGGAAAGATTGACAGGCTAAAGCTATTCAGCAGCATTACGGCGAGGGATTAAGCTGGGCTAAGTTTTAGGGCAGCCTGTACCCAGCTGGACTCCTCTAGCTCCAGCCATCATGACTGGAGAAGCAAGGGGCTACCAGTAACTCACAGACACGGGCTGAGGATTGTTGCCAGCACAGCCTTGGCAGCAGCAGCCTTGCCTGCCTTTGAATTGTTCAGGTTTTCCAAAGAGACACGTTGGTTTTGCTTCTCTTCTCTCCTACAAGAAGTTCTGTTTGTTTAAAACCATTGTTTGAATGCTGTGCTCACAAGTAGGGAAGCATTGCTCATTCTGGAGCATTCAAAGAGTGTAATTGAATTTCCCAGGCTTCTGGGAGAGGGTCAGGCCAGTTTTGTGTAACAATTTTAGCAAGAACCCAATTAAATTAAAGCAAGCTCTGTTGTTGCCAATCTGTGTCTTGAAGAAAGGTTGCAATTAAACGGTAAAACATAGCGTGACACTAAGAACAACATATTTACTTGAGCATCCTCAAAATGCATTACCACAATATCATAAAAACAAGCTTTAATGCTGAGAATGTACCCAAGCAAGACAAACATTCCTCCAGGGCAACACAACTTTGTTCTTTTTCCTCTCTAAGACCAAAGGAAAACAGAATTCCTTCAGTACTATCGGGACTTCAGTCTGCTACTGTCAGCTGCGACTATCTTCTTTAGAAACAGAGGCACCATTTACTAAGCAACTCTTAAAAATACACACTATAGCCTCTGCAAAGGAAAAGAGGTTACATAAACAAGAAGAGCAGTGAGGAAAAAAGACTTGTCTAAGTTAACACAACACATCTAATTAAAAACACTTAGGTTTACTGACCTGAAATTAACTTACAGGCCATTATACACCTTTAAATACTCCATTAATATTTGCTGGTGAACGGACAAGTACTTATGCTGTACTTCCCTTTTGTCTTCTTCGCCTTCCTAAATCCCTTCCCTTCATAAACCTGGCAGTGCTCACCAGAAAAATACCACAAACAGAAAAATAAGGTACAGATCTTCAAGTCGCATTAAATTTTCTCCCCTCTCCTCCACTGTTTCCCAATTCGATCCCCCAAGGCTCTGCTTCTTTTTTCCATTTTCCTTGCCCATTCTCTCATTTGGCCATCTCCTCCCTTTCTTTCCTCGTCTCACGTGTGTGTGTGTGTGTGTGTGTGTGTGGTTTTAACAGCAGGATTTCTTTCAGCTTTATGCCTTCCTATTAGCTCTTCTTCACAATTTTGGATTGGATATCTCATTCACTCTGATTTTTACTCCCCACCTTTTTAAGTTATCCATCCCTGCGTCGGCTTCAGTGCACCAACAACTCAGGTTATTTCTCCGCAAAGTCTGGCAGTGCAACGTACACAACCCTACTCAGAAGAAGAGTGCTCCAAAACACCCCACAGGTGAACTTCAAGACCAAGGCGTACCTAAATAAACACTGAGCTAGAAGTTAGACCAGGTCAGCCGCTGGAAGCCAGTGGAAGAGGATACCAGGACATATATTAGAGGCTGTCCCGAGATCACAGGGCACAATTACTCTGTTATGAGATGCTGAAGAATATCAGAAGAGCTTGAATGAAAAGACAACTGAGATCCACACAAACAGGAGACAGATCCCTCCTCAGAATGGCTCTTGGAGAAGCCTCCATTCTTACCTCTAGGCAAATTATCGATCCTTGATGCTCTTTGAACACTTTCAGTTGCTCGCCAGTGACAATATTCCAAGTTCGAATGGTATAGTCCGTGCTGCCAGAAAACAGCTCCCTGTTTGGTGCGTCAAGTATAAGGCATAAGACAGCCCCAGTGTGTCCCAGCAGAGTCTGGTAACAGCGCCCGCTGGACACCCACCAGACCTTTACAGTGCAGTCCGTGCTACCTGTCACCAGGAGATCTCTGCTTACTCTCTCCTCCTCCTCCTCTTCCTCCTCCTCCTCTTCAAGGACGTCCTTGGAGGAATAGTGAGCTAGAGTCAGGACGCAGTTCCGATGGCCCCGGAACTCCTGGATTTGTTTCTCCTTGTCCACGCTCCAGCAGCGGGCGGTCCTGTCGTAGGAGCCACTAAAGAGATAGTCTTTGGCAACCAGGATCCTGAAAATATATATATAAATACGTTTTGAGAACCTGAAAGGTAATGGTGCAGAACAATACACACCTTTCCATTATCAGATAGAGAGGGCACGCAAAATTGCACTCACTTCACTCTGTGCAGGATCTTAAAGTCAGAGCAATAGCACCCCACTTGTACACAACTAGAGAGCAAAGCGGAGATCACGGCCCAAGAATTCAGCTTAAGGGGCCCCCACAATAACGAAGCGTAGCTGCACAAACACGGAACAGATAACAGCACAGTCTCTGCAGTCTGCGTTTCTAAACTGGGAACAGGGAACATCGTAACCTATCTTCTTTGTAAGCTGAGCTTGGTCCTCTGGAACCTTTCAAACTGGCAACAAACACAGATGAATAGGGAACACATTTTCCACTTGCTGATTCAAGCAAAATCAGGCCAGTGCCAGAACACAGGCAGAGCCAGCCTTCCTAACTACAGGGTCTAGCTGCACATCGTTTGTGTTCCGAGTTTGGTAATGAGCAACAAAAAATATTAAAGTAAATCTTGGACTGATTGCTCCATTTGTGATTAAATGAAACCAGCCCAGCTATTAAGAGGCACTTTAAAACCAACAAGCTACACACAGTCGGTTTAACAGTGAACTCCGTTTGCACAAGCAGGAATAGCGATTCCAGAAACAGCCCTGACTTTATACCCCCTCAGTGACTCAAAGGTTTGACGTGCTGTTTTTACGTCTATTTATCAAAAGCATCTGTTATCAATTGAATAATTTCTTCTGGAATTTCATTGCTCGTGCTGGATTCAATTCCCCTGCCGTGTGCCGCTCAGCTCTCTCCTATCTGCCGCCTATGGATGTGTCAGCACTGTTGCTAGGAAAATGAACCGTTACAGCACGGAACAGCACTGTACCCAAAGGTTTACACAACCTGTTTTGTTAGCACAAAACGACCATCCGCGTGGTAACAGATGACAGGGACACAATGGAAGAGTTGCACGGAGCCAACCTGTTAACAATGGACGTGTGCCCTCGGTAGATGGCCAGGCACTGGCCTGTCACCACGTCCCACTTCCGAATGGTGTGATCCGCGCTGCACGTGAAGGCAGCCTCGTTTTCCAGGTGGCAAAAGGTGATGTAACTTTCGTGTCCTAGGGATAAGAGCAGAAACGAGGAGTTCAAACACAATGCGTGCAGGCAGGCAGGCAGGGAGGACCAGGTGAGCTCTTCAGCTTGGGTGAGAGCACAGAAAGCAAATGGACTGCAGCTCCAGTTTTACACGCACAATCACATTCTTTGCGTTTAAGCAAACGTTTAAGTGAACAGGAGAAAATTCCACTTCACTGACACACGGATCGAGTGGAAGAGTAAAATAGTACAGATTTTCTGACCAGACAGCTCAGCTGTATCAAAGTGATGAGCTGAACTAGTGTCGGTATAACAACATTTGGACTACTGCAAACTAGCACCAAGGGGAAAGAAAAAAAAAAAAAAAAGGTTTGTTTGTCCATTCTGTGTAAAAAAAAAAAAAAAATGCATTTGCTTCCTTCTAAAGTCAGGAAAAAAAAGGCCACATTTCAACACAGCCCTCTGACTGTCAGGACACAAACAGTCCTGAGCTGGAGCATGAAACTACAAAACAAGGAGGAGACATGAGCCTCACCAGCAAGCTCAGTTCCATTGTCCAAGCAGAACACAATGCAAACAAAAAAAGCATAACCGATCAAAACTCAGCCAGCATTTCCCCCATTATGACTAATAACACGAGTGAAAACAGTTTTTGAAATATCAGTATGCCTTAAGGAAATGACACAGAAAGAAAGAGTAAGAGCACAGCCATTTATACAGCACTCAGAGAAAGTCAGCATTTCACAGTTCCAATAGACACAACTGCTACACTCACGTTTCAAGCTGGAAAATGTGGTGATGCCAGCGAGGAGGAATCTGTACCACAACTTTTGTTGCTACTTAGCAAAACGTGCCATTGTTTCATTGTGCTATGGAACGTGCTGCACTCCAAACCACCCTACAGCTTGAGTCCCAGCTTTATCCAGGATGAAATATCATCTATCAAGGTAACAGATGAGACAGAACGTTCTGACACTCCTTTGGATTTAGGTATCTAGGCTGGAAGATATCAAGACCAGAACTGATCCTTCTGAAGTGTCCCAAGACTTTGGCTGCAGCCAGCAGGCAGCACTGTGATTTAAATGATTAGATAGATAGATAGATAAATAGACAGACAGACAGACAGATATCCCTGGGGCACACAAGGACAGGTGATGGCCTGGTCACGGTATCAGCTGGTGGTACAAGCTGCAAACTGTGCTCCCAATACAGGTTTATCAGTGATTACAGCTTTTCAATGTGGATTTACACAAGAGTGGCAGAAGAACATGAAGGAAATATACACAGAGCTACGTGATGTGACTGACCGTCCACAAAGCATCCAGCCAACCTGCTTTAGGGCTCACCCCAAACGCCAGCAGTTCAGAGCCACACACCAAATGCCATCCAACGCGTGCTGGACCCGTCCAACGCAACGCTAACTCAGTTCGAAGTTAATTATTGCTCTAAGTGGCTTTGCAATCCCTGAGCAAACGCAGCGAGTCTTCCAGGAGGCACAGGATGCGGGGGGGGGGGGGGGGGGGGGCAAAGACAAGACTCGACCGTTAAAGGGAAGACAAAAAAAAAAAAAAAAAAAAGCAGATGAACAAACAAAAAGAAATCGCAACCGTGCTCGTCTGGGGAAGGAAAAAAAAAAAAAAAAAAAGGATCAAAAATTCCACGCGTGAGAGCTGGGCGCGCCGAGAGGTTCCACATCGAGCTCACCTGGAAAACGAGATGAGAGGGTGAGAGGGGCTGTGAGGAGGAGGTAAGGCCGCCCACCTTGGAAGTGGCCGTGGCATTGGCTGTCGGCCGTGCTCCAGAGCCGCGCCGTGCCGTCCTCGCTGCCCGTCAGCAGGCGCTGCCCGTCGGGGCTGAGGCTCAGCCAGTTGATGCCTCCCTGGTGATCGGCGCACACCTTCACGGCCGAGCCGCCGTTCCCCATGGCCCGCCGAGGTCAGCGGGTCTCCTGGCAGCCCCCTGGCCGTGGCCTCATCTCCCACCGACCGCCTTCAGCCGCGCACGTCGCCGTGGGAAAGCCGGCTGCGGGACACGGGGACGCGTTCAGCCGTCGGTATCTCCTCCTCGGGTACACCGCTTTCCCTCGCTCGCTCGCTCACACCGGAGCACCTCTCTTCCCCCCGCACAAAGCCCTACGGCGGAAGACCGCAGGGCCTCCTGTGGCCTCCCATCCCTCCGCCAGCACGCCCGGACGGCACCGACTCCCCCATCCCATCCCCCCCCCCCTCCCTCCACCGCCGCCATCCCTCCCCTCCCACCCGGCCCTCGGCATCCCCGCCCTCTCCGCTCGCTCACCGGCCCGGACGCGGCTCCGCGCCGGCTCTCCTCCCTCCACGCTACAGCCGCCTTCCCCCCTTCCCCCCCCCCCCCCATCCGCTGCCCGTGCCGCCCCATCGCTTTGTGCCCCCTCCGCCTCCCCTTACCGCCGTGCAAGCCCTTCCCCGAGGAAGGCTCCGGCATTCGGCTTGTCTCAGCCCCGTGCACCCCGGGAGAGGAGGGAGGGGAGGGAGGGGGGGAGCTGGGGGCTGGCTTTGAGGGAAGCCATCGCCTTTTGTTCCTCCTCTCGTCCCCGAGGATGAGTTGTGGCTGAGCTGCTCCTCGGGAGGACCTCAAAAATTCAGCTTGCTGCCAAGATGTTGGGGGCTGCTGCTGCTGCTCATTAGCGCAGTCGCTCGCTCCCGTGGGCAGGCCAGGCTGGCAGCAGGGCCCCTGCCGGCAGGATCATTAGTGTTGGAAAAGGCCACTGGGATCACCAGGTCCAATCCATCCCACCGCGCCCACTGACCGCATCCCTCAGTGCCGCATATCCGCGGTTCTGGGGCACCTCCAGGAACGGTGACCCCACCACCTCCCTGGGCGGCTGTGCCACTGCATCACTCGTTCCGAGAAGCAGCTTCTCCAAATAACCGACGTCAACCTCCCCCAGCACGTCCTAAGGCCATCAGCTCTCATCCTACGGCTGTTACCAGGAGCAGAGGCGACCTCAGTGCCTTCCTGCAGTGAGGGGCTCAACACCAAACGCTGTATTCAGGATGTGTCCTCCCCAGGGCCAAGCACTGAGGGACAGTGACTCCCTGCTCCTGCTGACTTCACTTCGTCTGGCCCCAGTCATGCAAACCCTGGACCGTGGGGTGATGGCATGCTGCTGCTCCAGAACAGGCCTCTGCTCTCCCAGGAGCACCACGAAACACAGCATAATTCAACGTACAAAAGCTAAACCTGACAGACAGAGAGCCCACAGCAAGCCCACGGAGGGGCCTGATGCAGATCCCATTGCCTTCAGTTGACAGCTAACGAATGGGCAGCACCTGTGCTGCTAAAAACACACCTGCTGAGTAGGGTACGGAGCAAAACCCACTTTTTTTTCCTGGCTCCCACACTCCGTTTAATCAGAGCAGCTCCTTTTTGCGTCAAACTTCATCCAAATTATTGGTGCGTGGGGTCCCCCTCAACAGTCCTGCGTCGGCTCCATCCTTATGGGGATCCTTACCTGGTGTAGGGAACCTGCTTTGGCAGGGGGTTGGGCTCGATGATCTCTTGAGGTCCCTTCCAACCCCTCTACGATTCTGTGATTCTGTGTGTGGCTGCACGATGAAAACACTGAAGAACCTTTCCCTGCGTAAGATTTGAGTAATGATGCGAACGATTTCAGAATGTTACTGATGTCACCTGTGGGGGAGGAAGCGCAGGCAGCTCTTCCATCTCCCCCTTCTTGGGTTTTGGTTGCTTGGATGGAGTTGCAATGGCTTTGAACGGACTACAAAGGCATTTTGTTCTGTCAGAGAAGCAGGGCCCACCATGCCCCAAAGTAAATCTGCACCACAGCTCCGCTCACCCCAAAAACAAAAGAATAAAGTGTGCAACAGTGCCAATGATCTTTCTTAGAGAATTAACTCCTCCCACCGTCCAAACCCCTCCACATTCCCACAGAAGGACCGTTATGGCTGCCAGCCTGCTTTCCCCAAACCCCACACAGCTCTGCTTCAGGCTATCAACCCCAATCACCGTCAGATTTGCTGATAATTAAGTATTGCTTCCTCTTTCTTTACCTCAGAAAATCACAAAAGCCAACTAACTCTCCTGGAACTACTGTCAGAGTCCTGGAAAATTGATACTGGCATATCCTGCACTGCTTTATATATATATATATATATATATATATATATATATATATATATTAGTATCAACCACATCATTATAGTGAATGAGAACTGTTAACCTCAAAGGGCTGTGTGGTATCTCCAGTAGCACACTTCCCCACAGAGGAAACCTAATCTGTGCTAAGAATATTTCTCTAGTAGGGTTAAATCTGATTTAAAAGTTGATCTAGTTACACCGGTACAGTGTAAATAAAATTTAACCTTAAGTAGATTCCAGTGCAGCCTCTGCTGGTCTGACTGAATTCAAAACGTTCTCAATAGCTTCGCCTGCATGAAGAGTTGGCGTCGGTGAAGGCAGATTGATTCTTACATGGATTTAATTATCAGAGCTTGAGCAGATGTAGCTTTACTCTGATGTGAGAATGGAGGAGTCGGTCAGCACGGCTTCTTCGTTAGTACGAGGCTGTGTACTGCTCTGCAGGCCCACACAGCACTGTTGTCTGAAGGGAAGGGTGAACTATGCTCTCCTTCTCTGCCCTTCATCCTTTAGAAGGTCCAATAACAGCAACGTTCAACTCTTCTTGGCAGAGCTACTCTGCAGCTTAAAGATGGGCACGGAGCTGAGTGTTAAAATGCAACAGCATAGCACCGTAGGATAAAATGTCTTCATTTCCCAGCCCGATGCCACAAGTATGAGGGCAAGTCAATGGAAGCTGGATAACTCACAGCTCTGAAAGGAAATACCTTTTAGGCAACATGTAATCAGTCTGTGGAACTCATTGCCACAGGATGCTGCTGCAGCCAAGAGTTTCACAAAGAAATTCTCAAACAATTCGTAGCAGTAGGACCCTGCCAGGCCTCAGAGTTCATCGTAGACCACCACGTAGGATCCATGGGGGGCCTTGTGCCCGGGTCACAGCACGGGGAAGGCCGTGACCATGCATTACATCGGGGCTGTGTGTGCTATTTCTTGGGGCTCTTGGAAAGGAAGGGTTGGTTCGATCCCCGGACTGTCTGCAGTCTTCTTGCCACAGCGATGCCCACATGTGGGACTCCTTGGAGCACTCCCCTTTCTGCTCAGAGTGGAAGACCTGTTGGAGCGGAGCGGGCTCTCTTCCCACGTAAGCAGCACATGAGTGATGCTGTATGCCTGCAGCTCTCACCACGACGGGTAGTGGTTTGTAGCTGGAGGCCTGGCTTTACACCGCAAAGCACCAGTGGTGCGTGAGGTACGGTGCGGGAACAGGGGGTGAAGAAACTCGCGCGGAGGTACGCAGATAAAACTGCAGTACTGGCAACAAGAAACACCAAAAAATATTTTGGAAAGTACACTGACCCTCCCCATTCGCCTGCTCTGGAATTTCTTGCATTTTCCCAGGGTCATCCAAAGGCCTTTGGAGGCTCCGGGCACAGAACTTGTATGCGCAGCTCTGCACACAGTCTGAAGTTACCCTTCCAGACATCAGACTCAGCGCTCACTTCCTTCTGAACCCTCTGCAGTTGGCCTCTGTTACAGGCAACGCTGCACGTGCCGCTGGAAATGCTCCCTTTCCTCATCAAACCGTGGGTCCCTTGCAATTAAAAATGTCCCGGAGCGCTCAGAAGTTTCGCACGGGTGTGAAGACCGAGCAAGTTCTCCCCACAGAATAAAAGATGGTCTGAAGCTGTCACGTAGCCCAGGATTTCCTGTAAACATCTGCGAAGTTCTTTCGCTTTTTGATCAGATCTGAAGGAGTGGTTTCAGAGCAGTTCTTTCAGAAAACTGCTTGGTTTTCTAGGTTTTCTATCACTGCTGTCACCAAACTCAGCACATCTCTGCTACTTTACCCTCATCAGTGTCTGGAATGTGAAAACCTGAGAGCTGGAAAATGAAGACTAGTGAGCAGTTGGGTGATGGTAACACTGCTGCCTGGTACGGGTGGGTCCTTGGTAGCTAACCCTGCGGGCAATGGGAGTTTGGCCATGAACTCTGAAGGGGTTTGAATTAACTTTTCGCTGCGATGAACTGATAGCTTAAAAACCACTGCTGTGAAGGAATCTTATCTCCCTGGCTAGGAAAGCAGATGTCGTTTCCTAGACGTTTTTAAGACGCTGCATGCCAGGATATGTAAGATCTTTACTGTAAACAGCCTCTACTGTAAGCAGCTTTCCCCTCACACCGTCTTTAGATGGCGAGGCCCTTCCATCGCGTCACTGTATAGTGGGAACGTTACAAATATTTACAGAATTACAGAATAATAGCAAAAAGCTCATTTTCCCCTGCTCCCCACTTTGATGGGAGCCCTGCTGTTCCTTCCAGACGGTGAGCTGGCCTCCTGCCCAGACCATATATCTCTTATGACAGGCTCCTTAAGGACCACATCTAACTGGAAGCCAAAAGAAATATATCTTACTAAGTGACACGAGAGTAACTTTCTGAGCCTCATTCTGAGGCCGTTTTAACTGATTTTGCACCGGCGCAGCTCTGCTGGCTTTGACTGTGTTAATCCCGTGTTGTACTAACGCAGGCAGCGACCCAGTGCCCTTGACACTGGGGCAAAAACAAATCCATAAAAATGCAGAAGTTACAACCGGCGACCTAGGCAGGATTACAGCGATTGCATTCACATCTGGACTCTGAGAGATGTCTCAGTGGTTTCTCAGCCTGGTTGTTAGCAGAGCCAAATCGCTCCGCTGCCTTAGGTGAGGATCATTCAGTCTCACACACCTCGCTGCTGCTAAAAGAGTTGTACCAGCAGCTGATACCAAACCCACTGATGGAAGCCAGAGTGCCTCCCACAGCTGTGAGGAAGCTTTGGACCACGTCTCCATGGCCAGACAGCCCCTGATCCTGACACCAGTACAGCAGGAACCGCAAGCTTGTTCCAGGAGGCTCAAGAGGGGCAGGAAAGGGCTTAGCTGGATGCTGCTGTCGGTGGAAGGAAACAGTACCATCCCAGGGGATGCCAAAGCTTCACAGAATGTGTGAGGTTGGCAGGACCTCTGGGTCCCTCTGGTCCCAGCCATGCTCCTTGCTCCACGAGCCTGTGCCCACGTGGATTTAGATCTCCAAAGAGGAGATTCCACAGCCTCTCTGGGCGTGTGCCAGTGCTCTGTTCTGTGTCTCTGCCAGTGCTTGTTTACGGCCAACGCTGCTTTTCGTCGTCTCTCCTCACCAAATAACCCCCAGTGATCCTTGGCAAAGAGAAGGATACCGGGGTAACGATGGTAATCCTACCACGAGGACTGCCAGCACAAATGGAGCGTGAGCTGCTTGGACGCAGCATCTCAACGTGGTTGTGTAGAGAATCTCCTTTACGAGGAAAGGCTGAGAGAGCTGGGGCTGTTCAGCCTGGAGAAGGGAAGACTGAGGAGGGATCTTATCAGAGAAGGACTAGATAGGGACTGATGTTCTGCTGGGGAGACACAAAATGGCAGCTGTGGAGTAGGGCAAGGAAGCTTGGTGCCGTGCACTGATAGCAGCATGACAGACAGGGTAGTGGGATTATCGGTCTGCTTTCACTTCCCGCACATACCCCACGGTTTATTTGGTGAATAAGTCTTTCCTCATCGCTGTTCCCCTTTTTCCCTCCCCCACCAAGTCTGCACGAGGCCTCGCTCCAGCCTTCTTTTAAGAAGGCACCCTGCTGGAGTCCACTTCTGTCAGCAGGAGAGAGTGTAATTTAGCTGGTCTGCGACCGTCTGTTTCCATTCATTCCTGAGGTTTTCCAGCTGCCCACGAAAACAATGCACTGATACACTCTGTGCGGACTTGAACCACGTCCAGCACAAAGGGTGAGGTGGGGCTGGGAGATCTGGGGAGAGTTCTTTGTCCTGTAAAACAGAGCGCGTAGCGGCACGACATGGTCAGAAAGAGATGGCGGAGCTGCATCCCGCGTGGCCCACACCCCAGGTCAGACATCCAGCGTCTCTCCAGGTGAATGTCAGCAGTCCCAAACTCCAGCATCTAATGGCTGCGAGGAAAAAAGAAACTGAATTTCAAGGGTGGCTGGTGCTGCCTGCACTTCCACGGATGCAAGGTAGACAGACTGCATCAGAAAGGATGTAATATTCGTCCATTTATTTCTGCTGAGTCCCCTCTCTCCCCTTTTATCATCCCTCTTTCGCACGGAGAGGCACAAAGGGCGTGATAAAAAACAAACGCTCCCAGCACAACTTCTTGATTTACACCGCCAGCAGAGCTCAGGCAGAGCTCCCTGTTGAGTCTGAGGGAACAGCCTGATTAAAAATTGATGCCGCAATATGGTCTGTCTTAGCAACAACACTCACAAGTGAAATTCATCTCGGATGTAAACCGTGACATTTAAAATGCCAGCTGGGTGAAACAAGATAAATAAATAAATAAGAATGGCAGTCACTTTCATTCCACCTCGTGAAACATCATGTGTGACTCCTTGAAGCCATTGGGTCTTCTGCTGCCCCATTCCCTGTCCCCGTGGGGGTAGCAGCTTCCCAGAGCCGTACACTGGGGTGGGAAGTTAAAACAGAGTACACGTGCACGGCTGGGTACCGGGGTGAACAGGGCTTCATGTTGGTTGCCTGAGAGGTCCCTTGGAGGGAATAATAAAGGGGTTCAAGAGAGGAATGTCCTTCCTGCCAGGAGGGGTCTTTTTAACCTGGTTTTCGCTTATTTGTTGGGGGAGATTACTCACAGGGGTCACCTGGCAAAAAAATGCCTGGAAGTTATGAAAGAAAAGGCCTCCTGCCAACTGCTCAAGAGAAAGAGGGAGAGAAGTGGAGAAGAAACAGGAGAAAGAGCAGTGAGTTGGCTGCAGGGCGAGGGACATTTTGTGATTTAGAGGAGAAGCCAAGAACCAAAGCTATAAAGGGAGGGAGAGGACCCCAGGCTCCTTAGGAGGCTGTGTGCTATGTTCTGGTGTCATTCAAGCACAAATGGAGAGCTGAGGCAAAGGAAAAAGGCACAGCACTTACAGATGCCTCGAGGAGCCCCTGTGGGAGCTCTGCACGCACCAAAGGTGGAGCTCTTGGAAGGGCTGAGCCCAAGATCGTGGGGTGACCTGGGGCTGGGTGCTGGTTCTCTCCATCACACAACCACAGAATGGTTTGGCTTGAAATGGACCTCAAAGATCACCCTGTTCCAACCCCAGGCCGCAGGCTGGGTTGGCAGACACAAAGTCAGGTTGCACAGGGCCCCATTCATCATCCTGCTCCATGAGTGGGCCACAAAACAAGGGCTGCAAGGCACAACTGGGCCACGCTTGCGTTACCCCTCATCACTGTGCCCCAAGAGCTGCTTTGGAGGGTGCTGCTGTTAACATTCTCGTAGCTCTCGGCTCATGCTGATGCCAATCCAGCAGGAATCAAGGCAGGGCTGGCAGCTGGAGAACCCAGCCTTGGGCATCACAAGGATTGCTGTCGCAAGGCAGCAGCTATGCACCCTCTGCCGTCCAAGGACAATGGAAACTCATGGGCTCAGCAAAGTCTCCCTGCAGCTTGCCCCACACTGATGCAACATCTGCTCGTCTGTAACAAAATCCCTCCCTGATTCTTAGCAGATTCAGCTTCCCCTGCAAGCAATAGGAGCTGCTGCATCTGCTCACACCACGGCCAGGCTCCGGCCCCAGGAGGGCGAGGCCTTAGCTAAATCAGAGCTGCCTGCTCTAGCTGAATCTCTCCCGTGAATAACTTTTCTTATGACACCTCTCAGCTCAGGCGCCAAACCCCAAACAGGCAGGAAAGCCATCCAAAATTCAGAAGAATTATGACAGAGGCTCAAGCATCACGGGGCTCTGGAAAGGTTATTCATTTAGCAAAAAAAAAAAAAAAAAAAAAAGCAAATGTGCAAATCAAGCTCTCTGGCAGCATTTGTGTGATGATAATCGTGCTGATTAAGTGTTTGAGCCTCAGGATATGCTGGGAACGGCGCTAGGACCTAGGAAATTACCGCTCCACGCTTTTGGAAGACAGCTGCAGGCTCTTCCTGTTCTGCTCTGTAAGTGATCCATCTCCTCTCACAGATCTGTTCATTTTGGATGCAATTGCTCGAAATATGCATTGCTTATGGCCATACGGACAAACACAAAGGAGATCAGCAGCCGTGCTGTTAACCCTTTGGATCCCTGTTAGTCCCGGACATACAATGGGGGAGAGTGGGAGCCCAGTTCTACCTACAACAGGCTTTGATAAAGCCAAACCAGTTACATTAGCCAAGGATATTAACCTTGGGGAACACACCCTTCCTCTCTCATCTCTAAATTTGGCTATGGTTTCCGTGACCCTCTGCCAATGGAGAAGGTGCTCACGCTCCGGATTTCCATGGCGGTGAAGGAAAGAAGAAGCTGAACACACCACTGTCCTTGACTCACTTTCAACCTTAAAGCTGAGGTAGCGCTTACATCAAATCAGAACTCTGCACAGCTGTAAGTGGATGGCTGATGTCTGCTGCCCAGAGCTGGGATCCCTGGCATAGAAGTGGCAGAAGGATGAAGATGGAGGAGATGCTGATCGGCACGGCACGGTTACCTTGGTTGGCTGCTCTGGGTCTTTCCTCCCCCCTCCTCAAGCATGGATTTCACAACCCAACCACTGAAATAAAAGAAACAATAGCTACTTTTCAGTGGCACTGCAGAGCTATGCAGCCTTGGAGCTCTGGCACAGGAATGGAAATGTGAAGAGTGATCTTTAACCGTATAGAAACAGATACGGAGTGCTGGCCAGCTCTTTGGCAGCAGTAAATCAGTGCAGTCGGGCTGAACAAACTCAGCTGAGCTACGTGGCCTGCACGATGAGCAGCTCTGCACCAGAACCCTGTGCCAGCCCGTGTCTCTCTGGGACCAGCACACAGCTCCAGGGCAGCCCCAACTCAAGTCCATCGGCACTGCTGGCCTTCAGCGTTGGGTGACTGCACTTTGTGACTGGGAAAGGAGAGCTTCCCCACCATCCCTACACCCAGCAGAAGTCAAGAACAGCAAAGGGACTCAGGCTGAAATCTCATGAGTCAGTTCGGGCCCTATTCCATACAACTAAAGGATTGGCTGCTTCTTTCCAAGGGCGATTTGGTCCCTGCTGGAAAAAATTCTGATTTGACTTATGATTAAGTACTATTCACGCTGTTACAGCTCTGTCCAGCAAGGTGCTGGGACACCTTCTGTAAGAAGTCAGAGCAGGCTTTGGGAATCTGGCAACCTATGCCCTCCCCTCCATCTTCCATCATCTCGACAGCAAGTTGATCCTTAAAGAGTCAAATGCCAATTTAAAAGAGAAAAGAAAAAGGAGGAAAATAATAACAGCCCAAGAGCTGAACAAGGAAAACTCTGTCTGGTACTTCATTCCAGCCAAAGAGCTCTTTAATAGCAAACTATTAGACAAATCCCAGGCCTGGGGGTCTGTTACAGAGGTTTTGGATTCCTACCAGAATTTTTTGTGTCCAAACTTGAACTGTCTGAATGCAGCTGAAAAGAAGAATCACTCCATGAAGGCAGAAGGTTTTCCAGCGTCGTGGAAGTCTCTGTTTCTGATGAGGAGGGAGATCTTCTATTGTCAAGGGAGCTGACTGTTACATATCATTTATTAATAAATGATCAGGAAAGAGGTCCAAAGCCCCCGAAATGCAGATTGTCAGCTCTGTAAGAAGATCCAAACTGAAATGATAAACTCCAGAAGTCGGAATGGTTTTTGCCTGCTTTTATTTTCTCTCTCTCTCTTTCAAATAGGTGGAAGATAAAAGAAGCTGACCCCAGCCCCCAGCTGAAGGAAGAAGCTCTATTATTCCCAGAAAAATAATTTCAAAGGGCAAGTCAATAATAGCAGGATACACACAAAATAAAACCTTTGGAATCCTGTTATTATTATTATTACTATTGTAGGTTCGGATGACTCAAGTGTTATTATTTTCTTCTCGCATTACCAGCCAAGAAAACCAATGACAACCGCACGAAACTCTGCAAATCTCAGCAGTTTTGGTTCCCACTTACATGGCTGGAACAGCTGTTGCTCTCTCGAAGCTGAGCAGGTCAGCCCTGAGTGCAGGACCGACCACACGGTGCTTTCTCATCGTGAAAGCCTGAGAGTGATTTACGAACGGGACTCGTGCACATCCTACCCTGCAAAGTGGAGCTAAGCCCGCAGCATCACGCTTGCTACTGTGTGTTAGCACTTTATGGCATACAGAGCTTGTAGCACCAGTTCTCGTGAGGAGAAATGTTCTGGTGGTGGCTCCACCAGCTGCTCTCTCCAAGCTGTTGCTATTCAGCAGAACAAAGCCAGCAAGCGGACAGCCAGCTGAAACCACAGAGTCTTGCCCATCTATGAGTCAGGATCGTTCACCAGGCTTCCCAGCACCCTGACCACGGGGCAGCAACACCAAAGCTTGGGAGCACCTCTCCTCAGACAGGAACGAACCTGCGCTGACCATGGATGATTGCTTGGCCTGGGTCGGCTGGTGGGGAAGGAGCTGCGCTGCCCTCACGCCCCATCACAGCCCGTGAGCAACGCTGGTGACCACCAGAAGAAAGCAGTTACCCTCGTGTCTATCAGCAGGCCAACCAAAGCACGTAGCAGCGTCCCACGACGGCTGCAAGGAGTTAAAACAACGTGGAAAAAAAAGAATGCAGCGTTTCCATGAGACAGCAGAGACTGACCGCCACTAAGCCAGCCCCCGTGCTCCCCGAGCAGGAGTGCATGAAGCTGTTCCTCCTGCCCGAGAGGAAGCTCTCAGTGCATTCTGGACTGTGTGAGTGCAGGTGTGATTGCCTACACAAAGCGCAGGCTTCCCGCAACCCACTGGAGGCCGTTGTATGTAGAGAAGGAATTCACATTAACAACTTCAGTGTGATTTCACGTTTGCTTCCTGCACAGTTTGACTGCAAACGCTGGTATGTTCCTCCGAGCTGAAGCTTGGACAGCCTGATTTGATTACAGGGGTACACAGACCACGTGAAGATGGTCAGCTGTCCCCAGAAAGCACCGTGTGCCCATCTGCTCCTCAGTGCTTCTGCTGCTCCATGGGAAATTAAAACAACTCTGTCCTTTCCCACTTTCTTCCATGCAGGTGTCTTTGATTTCCTTCACGGTCACCAGTTAAGTATGGGAACAGCTCACAGCACGTGATGTGTTTGTTACTGCACCTCCTTTGCTGCTCGAATGGTTACTTTTGGAACAGGAGACACACAACAAACCCTACGTGAGTCCCTATCACTGGACAGGAGCCCCTTGATTTAACCTCTCCAATAGGTTGGATGGCTTAATCAAGGCAAAGTGCCATTTGTGATGCTGAGGACGCTGACCACATCAGGCAGATAGATGTCCTCTGATTCAAGGACTGCACCATCCCTGGGGTGTTCCAGAACCGGTCAGTGGGCACAGTGGGGTGGGATGGGGTTGGACCTGGTCATCAGAGATGTTTTCTGACCTAAATGATTCTACGAGTCCTCCATTTGGGTTAGACAGTCAGCTCAAAGACCAATCAGCCAGCTCCAGCACACACAGAGGAAGGTATTCTATGTTACCTGCTCCAGATAGGCGGCTCTGGAGAAAGAAAGAAGAAAGCACAGGAGTGTCTCTGCGTGTACGAGGTAATCCTTGGTAATTGTAGCTGCACAGATGTCTTCCAAAGGTTCGTTTGCAAGACATATTCCATCAGATTCCCACATTATCCGGCCAGAGAGAAAGGACATTTGTGTGTGCAGCCATTCTGGCAGGAGCTATTTGTTTTGGGGCCAGAGGTAATTCAGAGTTATTCTGAATATTACACTGCAGCAGCCTGGCCAAGCCCAGGGATGCTGATTATCAGGGCTTTCCTGGCTTTCCACATGGAGCTGACTTCATTCAGTTCTCCCCCCTGTAATTAACAGCTCTCCCCTTTTGTTCATTTTTTGTAATTATTATTTTGGCTCTTCGTTTTATCTCCAGCATTTTGTGGAATAGTTTCCAATTTACTCAAGCCTCTGCTCACCACCTTAGGGTGCACAAAGCAGAGCTCGTTCAGCCGTACAGCTTAATGTGACACAGCTCACGTCATTCAGCAGTGTCAGTGCTTCCCTCTAAGGGCTGCCCTGCACGGGACGGGGTGTAAACCTCCAAAATTTGGGGCTGACACATCACAGTACTGCACAGCTTCCCAGCTGCGAGTGCCCAGGCATGGGGAACTCAGGTGTGGGGTTTCTGGTCTTATACTGCTCCTCTTGTCCTTTCTTTTCCTTTTTGTCCTCCGCTTGGGATTCCAGATCGGGTTTATTTTAAGCCCTTTGTTTCTCTATCCGTACTGCACCACGACATGAAATGTGTTTCAAGTGAATGAGACTCCTCCTTTAAAGCCACTCACAGCTCAATGCCCGTGTTTCTTTGGGACTATGTTTGTGCTTATCCATAACGGAGAACTCAGAGCCCCTCCTGAACTCACGCGACGAACGAAAACAACGTGCTTTGAGCCAAGATTTGATGGTGAACAGTTTATTCCATGGGCCGAAGAGTTGAAGGGGTAACGCCCAGCCCAGCAGCCCAGCACCAGTGGAATGCTCATGGTTAGAAGTAGTTGATGACTCTCCGGACGGACTGCACCTTGGCACTGAACCCTTGCCACGCTCGGAAGTTGCCAAACTCGCCCCGCTCCACCACGTACATGCGGCCTCGGTAGTTGGGCTCCTCGTAGAGCACCCACCTTAGCAGAAAGGAAGGATTAATGGAGCCTCCCCCGGCCCCAAAGCCCAGACCGGTGGCTTCCCCCTTCGCGTCGTGTTTACATTGGGATCACCGATCTTCACAACGCACAAACAGAAAGGAATTCACAGCACTGGAAAAGCCTGCCCAGGAAAGCTGTGGAGTCTCCGTCTCTGGGGATAGTCAGGACCTGCCTGGATGCTTTCCTGAGTGACCTGCTGTAGGGAACCTGCTGTGGCAGGGACTTGGACTGGCTGACCTCCAAAGGTCCCTTCCAACCCCTATGATTCTGTGATGCTGTGACTCTATGATCTGGCAGTGCTAAAGAGGGACGCGAGTCCCCTCAGCCCCATTTTGGACTACAAACAGAAATGCCCTCGCTGCAACACTCGATATGCATCCTACCTCCTGGAAGTATGACTCCTATGAGTCTTAAGCCACGAAGGGAACCATACCTTCAGCTCTACTTGCTCTGTTTTATTCCTTATCTCAGCAGCTCGTATTGCTGTTCTTCTCTCCCTTCAGCCCCCTAATATGCTCTGAGCCATGGTCTTAATGCAGCAGAGTCCCCTGTTCACATCTCCCACACTTGCTCACCAGGCTTTGCTGCTACACTGACACCTTCACATTCGCATACCGCCATGCACACTCTTGGAGAGGTTGCTCAGCTCCTCACATTAATTCAGAGCTCTATGTAACATTGCTCTCCTCCTCTGAACACACCCCAGCCTTGTGCATAACGCACACATGGATTTCTTCCTTCTCTACCCCATCCCGTTGGCTTATTTCACTGCACATAGAACAGAATCATGGGCTACCCCAGGTTGGATGGGACCCACCCAGGATCACTGAGCCCAACTCCTGGCCCCGCACAGGACCCTCTAAAAACAAAACCATAAGTCTAAGGGCACTGCTCAAATGCTCTCTGAACTCCAGCAGAAGTCATCTCTGCATTTTGGGGCGCTCAGTGGCACCGGTCAGCAGCTGATGGACACTGGTGAGCAGCGCAGAGGTAGAGCAGCCCAATATGGTCCCAAAACCTCTGCATTTCTCCCCAGACCACACAGCTGCACGGAGGGAATTTTGGGGGTGGGTGGAAGTGGGGCCTGGTCTGGTGGTAAGGGCCCGTTGGTTTGTTTCACTGCTTGGGGGAAGGCAGTGAAAATAAGGAGCCCAAAGTACACCAGAAGGATGGAATCGAAGGATGGGATTAAGGCACATTGGCCACACGAGGTGATGAATGAGGACTGCGTGCCTTACTCAGCGCTTCCTTTATTTCATAGCACTGCAGAATCATTTGAGTTGGAAGGGACCGTTGAAGGCCATCTGCTCCAGCTCTTCTGCAATGAACAAGGACAGCACCAGCTCCTCTGCTGCAGAAGGGCCGTCATCACGGCACGTTGTGCTGTGTTGGGTCTGGATCCTGAGGAAAGCCAGATGGCCAAAGCCACTTCTCACTGAGCTGGTGCAGCTCCCAGAGGGAAAAAGACACCTCGAAACTGTCTCACAGCAGCACTACCACTTCCAGCATTACTTCCACAGCTTCATCAGCACCATCTCTGTTTGTCCTCAACCCCAAAAGAAGAACCCTATGGCATGCAAAGCTAAAGGCAGGCATTACTCTGTTCCCTTGTTCCTCTTTCCCTTTCCTTCCTCCCTTCCTTCCCTTCATTTTTTCCTTCCTTTCTCTCTTTCCTATTTGCTTTCTCACAGCTACTTGAAGCCATTGGAACATAAGCAGGAGCACATCTAGACTCACAAGGGAAAGAAAGCTTTGTGTCCCTTATTATACATACTGAGGGAAGGGAAAAATCGATCTGAGAAATTCAAGCGCTTGAAAGTTTCTGAGCAGCATCCCAATTTCTCACACTCCAGTCTGTGTAGTGAATCATTGATCCCAAAGCTCTCATGGGATCTCAGCTTTGTGACGCTGGTCCTCCCCATGGTGCCCCCTTCCCCTGGGGGCTCCACGATGGTAATAAATGAATGCTGATGATCCATGAGTGGGCAGTGAAGACACCGTGTGTTCCAGGACCACGTGGCACTAAGGGACATGGTTAATGGACATGGTGGGATGGGCTGGGGATGGACGTGGTGATCTCAGTGGTCTTTTCCAGCTGTAATGATTCTGTAATTCTATGATTCTAAGTCTGGTGTGTGTTTGTTTTTTTCTTAATGGAATGGTCTTCAGTTGAATCAGAAAAAGCTGTGCAGGACACCCAGAGTCAGGATGTCACAGCCTTGGAGTGCAACAAAATTCTTCCTGTGCTGGGATACCCAGCATCACATGAGATGGCAAATCCAGCCTGGGACAGGCAAAATGTAATAGCAGGGGAGCACCTTGTCACCCAGCAGCTGGAACAAGGCAGAGCTGCTGTCCTGCAGAAGTGTTTGGGAGCTCTGTGGGGCAGAAGGATGAGGGGGTAACGCACCCAGAAAACAGTTTCACATGGCACCAGTGCTGAACAAAGCCCCCACCGGGGGGATCCCGACATCCCACCTCCATGCCACAGCAGCTGCTGTGGTGCTTAAGGATAAGGATTTAATCTGAAGGTCAGGTGCTGCTGCCTCACGTTTCGGTCCAAGGAGGAGATTCACAGTGTCTCAGAAAGCCCTGGAGAAGCCACTTAAGAAGTGAAAGCCCTGACTGCAGCGCCCAGTGAGTTTCATGTGGGTTTTCAAGAGGTGTTTGGAAAAACAAGAAGGAATCCAAAAGGAAAAAAGGGAACAGCCTAGGGTTAGGCTGCATACCCCTTGAACGTTTCTCAGAGCTCGTGCTTAGCTGCCACCCTCCTGAAATCACGCCTCGCTGGAGCCGCTCTCATGCCACACTCAGTATGGGAAGCACCAAAATCCCCCGTGTAACCACAGCCTGGCCAAAAGCCTGTAGGCTCCCCCAGCCCACACAGGCTGCGGGACGTGGTACTCACGCGCCGTCCCCGTACACCCTGACAGCGTTGACGTGGGGCTGCTCCCAGCCCCGGCCCCGCAGACAGGAGCAGTCCTCAGTGAGCTCCACGCTGCGGCCGCCGAAGCGGCTTCCCTCGAACAGCTCGATCCGGTAGTGCTGCCCGTGCTGGGGACAACGGGGTCGAGTCAGTAACACCAGAAGTAAAACACACGGAGAATTACATCCCCACCAGAGCACTGGGCTGACGTCCCCTGGGGAAACGAGGGGCTGTGGGAAGCTGTGCTGAGCACTCGGGGTGCATCCCATAGTGGGGGCACCAGGGGACCCGTGCTCCCATCTCCGTGCTGCAACGCAGCTGAACAGACCCCAGCCCAACCCTCCTGTTCCCCCATGAGCATCTCTCTCCACCTCTCCCCAAACCCACCACGATAGCCCTGTTCCCATTCAGGCCATTTGCACCCAGAATGGCATCTCCATCCCCTCGGGGACTCAGAGCTGCTCACCATGCCCACAGGGCGGCAGGAGCCCATGCGGTCACCGCGGCCGTTCCAGCGCTGCCAGTGCGGGTAATCGCCGTGCTCCAGCACGAACTGCTGCCCCTGCAGCTCGGGGTGGTCGAAGCAGACCCAGGCCCCGCTCTGCACGCGGATGGAGTTGACACGGTGGGGGAAGCCTCGCTGCTGGAAGCTGCTGCAGGTGCCACACACCTCCAGCTTCCTGCCCGAGAAGCACTTCCCTTCGTAGAAGGTGATCTGGGGTGGGGAGGAGAATGGGGCGGCGGTGAGGATCTCAGTTGAAAGCCAGTGGGATTCTGTCACAGGTGTCTCATTTTGGGGTCAGCTCGGTTTTCAGCCTCTCTCCCACCAGAGCACACAACCATTCCCTTACAGAGACTCTGGTGAAGCACTGGTGCAGGCTGCAAGGAGAGGCGGTGGGTGTCCCATCCCTGGAGGCACCCAAGGTCAGGCTGGACGGGGCTCTGAGCACCTGACAGAGCTGTGGGTGTCCCTGCTCACCATGGGGAGGGGGGGGGGGGTGGACTAAATGACCTTTATAGGTCCCCTCCAACTCAAAACGATTCTCTCATTCTACAGTTTCCAGCATACAAACGCAAAACCCCACTCCCAAATGCACTCCCATCCCTGCAGCGCTGAATTTGCACCTGAGTGGGACACCACCCACCCCTCACCCCACGGCAGCCCGTCCCGGCGTGAGGCCGTACTTACTTTTCCTGAGCACTGAGACATTTCCTGATGGCTGCTCTCCAGGACCGTGCATCAGAAGCTGACCCAACCCTGCAGCACGCGAGGCCACCCCGCTATATATGGGCCGGGCGGCGGGGCTGCTGCTCTAGGGTTTTTTGGGACAAAGCAGCGCGAGCTGGGGCTTTGCACAGCCGTGCTTAGTTGGCAGAACGGGGCCTGGGGCTGCTGAGCACGGGGTTTTCAGTGGGGACGGGCAGTGAGACAATAGATCTGCATGGCAGGGCTTTGGTGATCAGCAGTGCGTTGTTCGCCGCTCCTTTTGGAAGCGTTTCTGGGGCTGGCTGCCCCACAGCTGAGCACCCACAGGGAATTTAACTCAATCCACTCATTTCCTCCTCAGAGGATGTTTGCATGTTCACGGGCACCAGTGGGCACCTCTTGAGAACAAGGCAGGCCCCCCCACGAGGCACACTCCAACACAGAGAACTCATTTCCTTCCTGATTTCCCTTACAACAGCCCTTGGGAACCCCTCGGTAGGATCAGGGCAGCTGCCACAGATGATGCTCTGTGAACTCCAGGCAAGCCACACAGAGTTCTTGCTTCTATACACGTAACATCGGGTTTCCAAAAGCCCCACCCCACTTCAGGGCCCTCGTGGTGAAGAGCCAAACCCACAGCATCCCTCACAGTCAGCAGGAAGGAGCAAGGCTGCCCAGGATCCTCACTGCTGGAAGGTGCCTTCCACACACAGACTGTGCTCAGGTTCCACTGAAGGTTATGTTCTGAATCCTGAAAGTGAAGTTTTCCCATAAATACCAATTGCTCAGACAGCTAGCAGCCTGAGGAGAACACACAGAGGTGAGACTCAGCTCACACCTGCATCGTTTAGCACAGACTGAAAAGCAAAAGCTACGGCTGGCTGCAGAAACACTCCAAGTTTCCCTTCTGTTTTATTCCTGCCAGGAATGAAAACTGTTCAATGGACTCAGAAATGCGTGAGAAAGCACTTCATAAATGAAGTGAATTCATACACCTTGCCCTACACCAGCATCTTCTACACAACGCAGATAAGACACACAAAGGTCAACGGCACGTTTTTTCTCTTGAGTAGGAAGTTGGAGTAGTTTGCTTCCAGACTCGAGGAGCTGCACTGGGACCAGGCCTTGGTGAAAGGCCAGGTGCAGGGAGCCACACGAGCTGGAAGCAACGAGTACAGAACTGCACGATAAGCAACCTGCATCTATTTGTTCAACGTGCCATTTATTTTCCAACGACGGGTTTGTTTTCTTAGCAAGTTTAACTTGGCTAAACCCACCCCCACCTGAAAGCAGCCAGCTGTGTGCCTGGAACAGATGCGTGCCCTTCAGCTCTCGTGGTCACACAGAGCAACGAGCAGCCAGCTCCTCCCCCCCCCCCCCCCCCCCCCAAACCTTTCCTTGGCACCTTTACAAAGGAGCCCCTTGCATTCCCCTTCCAGGAACTAGCACAAAATCAGGCTGACCTATCCGGGCACCTCGGAGCTCCAGCAGAACAAGTGGTGGCATTTCCTCCTAAGCTGTGGGTGATCCTTGGGCTCCGGGCATCGCACGCTCCTCTGAAGGCCAACAGGTGAACACTGGGCACAGGAAGCAAGCTGGCACGGGGCAACCACCAGAAAGTTATAAAGGAGAACATGAAGGTTTGCAGCTATTTTATTTACAAGTATACATTTAACACAAAGAAACACTGATATCCAAGCCTAGTTAATAGTAGTGTAACAATATGCATCATTTTGATGATTATTCTAACCAACAAACTACACTGAAAAATTAATGCCAGTAAAATTCTTGGTCATAATATTAAGAAATACAATATATAAATTGAAAATATGATTGCTTAAAATTTGAAAATGGAAGTGAAGCCATTTGCACAGGAGTCAGAGTTTAACATAATCTGAAGGGAAAGGCTCCAAACCAACTGTTTATCTCTCAGGTTAACAGAAGGAAAAAAAAAAACCCACCAAATTAAAAAATTAAAAAAAAAAAAAACCAAAAAAAAAACAAACAATGAAAAAAAAAAAAGAAGCATAGTTTATCCTCGGAGATAAAGGGCAGTTCTGCTTCTTCAGGTAGAATGTATTCCCATCGTTCTCAGGCTCTGCAGTGGAATTACATTACTGAGCATGAAGACTTCCCTTGTGAAGCTGCCCCATCGATTTTTTCTGCCTCCAAAATTATCCTCTTAAAAACATCAACGGCAGTCTGCAAAGAGAGAGCAGGGGGTGAGCAGCAGCAGGATGAAGAAACGTCCCTCAGCACGTCCACCAACAGCTGTTTTAAAAAGGGAACGAGAAATGGGGAGAGAAGGGAACCTGGGACAACACCTCACACGTGGCATTCTCAGGTTCAAGGAGAACCATCAACTTGCAAAAGCCAGCTCTCTCTTCATCTGAGTGAGGAACAGCACCCCGTGATTTAGGGCTGTTGTGGCCTGACAGATGTTTTCCTGCCTCCACCAGGCAGGACTCTTAACTGGCTCGTCTTCAAATGAATCCCATTGACTAACAGAGCTCTGCAACAAGCTTGGAGCATTCCCAAAAAGATCGGGCTGAATTTTAACGCTCCCCATATTAATACCACTTGAGCACAGTGCTGTAACTATTAAAACCGCCTGATCAGCTGAAATTGCGTGCTCCTCCTAATAAATAAGTTTCCCTACAAGCCAAAGAGGATCCGACCCACGTGGCTCCTTAGCCCTGTACAACACAACTCATTCCCCGGGCACGTGAGACGGACAGGACCGCAGCAGCAATCAGACTGCATTAACAAAGAGCTCCCCATGGCCAAAAACAGGTGATACACTGCTCTACAAATACACCACGCACACATTTCATGACTTCCAGCTGACACTGTAACGCACCAGTTCTTTATATCCCTGTTTGAAAGCACCTACTATCACAACCCACGCTTGATTCCCACAACAAGCAGCTGTGCATTCTGTGGAAGCACCGCGACGTAGGAGCTCACGGGGCTGTTAATTCACTTCGCAGAGAACATCATCTCACTGCGAAGCCTCAATCAGTGCCCCGCAGTTAACCCGCAGGAACTTGTAACTCAGCCCAAATACGCTGAAGGATTTCAGAATGAGCTTTTAAGCAAGGCAGGAAACTGTTTTGCAACAAGGAACAGAGAACGCAGCCAGGCCTTCCATGCATCTGTCTCCATATGGTGCAGTCACAGGATGTGGGTCACGGCGAGCCTACAGAAAGCCATCTGCTCTCCCCACTCCCTTGAGGAAGTGAGAGATGCCAGGCCGGGTGTGTGCCAGGCACCAGGAGGCTCAGCACTCCTGCACACAGTCCCTGGGTGGGACAGAGCTCAGGGAAGGTCTCAAGCCCTAAACCCAGCCCACAGCTGCTACCTCCAGCTCAGTGCTGCTGCGCTCTGCTCTCCAAGCACACCACTGCTCGGTGATTGTGGAGAGGAAATTCTCCTCTGTTCTTGGCACAGAAGTGGGCAAAGGAACTTGAACGATGCTCAGGTAAGGAAGAGCACTTCCCCTCCCATCAAATGCTCCTCCCAGAGAAGCACTCCCAATTCCCGGGGGAGGGGGGCAAGATCCCCTCTGAGCATCCTCACACTGCACCTTCTGAGCTTGGATATGAAAACAGCATCCCCAAACTGATTTTTAGGAGTTATTTTGGTGAGGAGTGGATTTTTTTTTTCTGGCTACCTCCTTCCACCTTTCTAAAATAAGCCCATCAATGAATTTTGTGTAGCTGGATGGACATATGAATACCCATTACCCTCTGATCTCTCCCAGGGAAAGCTGGCTTCCAGCTTCAAGCGGGCTTAGGGACCAATCTTAATTCTGTTTGTATTTCAAACCATTAGCAATTTGTTGCGCTGGGATTAAGACAAAGCACTACATTATGGCTTAGGGGGAACAAAGTCAGGAATTCCCCAAGAAAAGCCTGACTGAAGCTCCTGAAGTTAGCCCAGCAGATACACTGCATGTCAGCACACCCAGTAACAATTGAGCAGCTTGAGAAAATACAACAAGCACATCTAGGGACAAGAGAAGGGATTTCATACCTGAACTCAGCTTCAGGTCATAGCTCAACAAGACTCTACGTGCCTCATGTTTTGCTTACATGATGCCCTTAGATACTTTCAACGTGAAGTTTACTTTTAGAATGAACCAGAAACAAAAATACCCCAAATTCTTCTTGTAAGAAGCGTTCACCCAATCCGGCTGACGATCTCCAACCAAGACTTAATTTTAACTGGCATCTTTTCCTGAGCATCCAGTCCCAGAACTGCCCTCTCAAAGCCCAGGGATCTCCCCAGGTGCCCAATGTGATACATGAGCTCCAAAGTCTTGGGGCCTAGAGGAGGGGACACAGAGCTGAGGAAGTCTTGCCAGCCCCCACCACTTACACCCTCACGTCAGCTTAGATCTCTGAATAGATGGGAAGTGGGAGAGACAAAGCCATGGCATTTCATCTGTGTGGTATCTTCTCACAGCTCCCAGCAGAACAGGCCTGGTTGGATTAAGCTCATCTTGCAACGATTTCAATTGCCTGCTGCAGTAGGGATTTGTTCCTAGGACTCCCACAGATGCTCCAAATAGTTTTTGGGGATCTTTTTGGGGCAAAGCAGGAAGGGAGATGAGTCAATGCTTTCCCACCTCCCTTCGTAGAGAGAGAAGCCTTTGCCAGAACTTGTAACAGGGAATGCCTTCTCTCCTTTCAGAGCTCCTTGCTAACAGAGCTGCTATAAAGGACAGACCATGTAGGTCAAACTGGAATCAGCCCACAGTCTCTCCGTAGGCTGCCTGCATGTACCAAACTAATTTCAGACCAGCACACCAGAGACTGTCATACTCTTGCTCCACATCCACCAAATACGGATAGATTTCAGAGAGATGGGTTTAGCACTTCCTCCCTATCCAGGAAGGTTTGAGCTTTGGAAGGGTTTTAGTCTTCATAGGCAAGCCACAACTGTCATCCCGTAACAGGACAGGGGAGATGTGGATGAACCTCTAAGAAGAAACTGCTGACAAGACTACTTCTTCCCCTAGAACCTCACAACTCCAGGCCTTATACTTTGCTTTCCAAGCTCAATCACCCACCTCCTTCAGCAATAAGCATTCCTCCTGTAAACAGCTGCTGAACATGAGGAGAGCTGCTCCACTTCGGGCTCCATCACACTTTCTTGCAGATGCCACAAGCCTCCAGAGGGAGCCCATCAAGCAGTCCAAAAGATGACTGTGTGTTGTGTGCACACAAAGCAAAACACCATCTCCCAAACATCTCGGGTCAGCAAGTCCCCAGGTGTACTACACCAAGCACCAGCCCTCAAGGACCTGCTTCCAACTCCAGAATCTACAGTTCTAACAACCTGCACTACACAGTGCTCTGTGTCCTGACAGCCCACCAAGACAGGACAGCTTGGGAAGAACAACCCTGACAGCAAGGAACAACAGAACTCGTGATTCCTTGGGATCTGTATTGGACAAGTTTGAATATCTGACAACTGCTGCTCTAAATTCCCCAAAGCAGAGTGAGTTTGCTACACGAATCTCAGCTAGCAGCTAACTTAATGCAGATACTCTGAGACTAAGGGACAGACACAAATACATGGCAGTCAATGGGACTTTGTTAGCACAGCAATTTAATATGCAAGGCATGCCAAGCTTCATATAAAGCTTGTAGCTTCTTTGCATAAATATACCCAGCTTTTTTCTTTTTTTTTTTTTAAACCAAGACAATGCACAATACAAACTTCAGAAGAGTTATTAGTGAGATATTCTGTAAGATATGAATTACTGCACTGTTACACATTGTGAGCTACGTCCAAAAGTACAAACAATAGCTCTGCCTATTCCAGGAGCACCAAGTTGTTTAAAAACAAATAAATCTCATTCTTTCAACTGCTTTACTCCTTAGATTGGCAATTTAGCTTCTGTAGGTATGCATCTGAGGCTCTCCAGAAGTAGAGTTTATAACAAATGGCACGCTTTCATCATGGCCAATTCTGACGTGGTTAGTGAAAGTCTTAGCCAGGAACAGAAGTACTCAGGAACTAATTCCAAGTATTCCATACGTGGAGGAAAAAAAAAAAAAACAAACAAGTTTCCTGCCTGGGAAAACCCAACTTCACACAAGTGTCTGCCTTCAGTAGAGCCACAAGTTATCAGTCAACAGCTGCTTGTTTTGCTATTGAAGACAGGGGGAGAGGGAAAAAAAAAAGGCTGCTCACACAGGTGCTGCCATGCCCATGGGTCTGCCCTTCTCATTCTGCTGCTGCTAAGGAAGTGACTGTGCTAGGTTAAATAAGGGACAGTGTAAGCACTTGTGCACAAGGACCAACTTCTCTGAACAGGACTTGCCAGTGTCCCTTTGACCCCACCATACCTTCACATCTGCAAAAAAAGCAACAGCACTGACGTTGTCAAGACCAAGAGAAAAAAAAAACAACATAAAACAAACTAGAAAGGCTAGCACCCTCAACCTGTAGCAGCCTTTCATCACTTCAAGCTCAAACCAGTAGGTTCCTGCAGCTTAAATAACATTTTTCTCACTCATTCTGTGCCCAAGAAACTATTAACCCCCCCATCAGACAGACCAAATCCTGCCACAGACCCTGCCCCACACACAACAGAGGTGTAGGTTTGGCTTTGCCACCAGCCGTTCCCTTTGGTTCAGTGAAGCTTAACTTTCAGTTCTCCATTTCACCCTTTAGTTCACAGTTGCATCAAAAAGTGTATACACTTAAACCTGAATGCAGACACCCACTCTGCTTCTAACCACGTACACAGGACGTGCAAGTATTTAGCTTCGTTTCTCAAGTGAAACTATGAGGCATTCCATAAACACTGCTATTCAAATGAGCGAATCTTAAACCTGTTACCTGATTTTCTTTAGCAGAAGATTCCAAGAAAGCTGCATTCCAGGATTCTGCTAAAGCTTTCCCTTCTTCATAGCTGATCACCCTGGCAAAAGAGAGGAAAAGCACGTTTCTTTGTAACTCACAGGTCTGAAACTTGAAAGTCCCCACCATAAATGAAGCACTTAAGGCACATGTAAGGTTTTGAGAGGTCTGGTCCCGAGCAATTGCTATTGTAAAACTCCCACGTGTCCCAGGAGAGAACAGCTGTCCCAAACACTCACTTGCTTCCCTAAGCTGCAGCATCATCTCACATCTTAGAGCTGGAAAGAAGACACTTCCTCACTTGTCTTGAAAGGAGCGTTCAGCTACTTTCTTTGGAAGCTTTTAGCAAGAGTCAACATTACAACAGAAGCTGCTAGCACACATTCTGGACACGATTCCCTCGCCAGGACCTTGTTGTAACCTACATTTTGCTTTTAGTCATGGAAAGCCAAGAACAAAAGCAGCCATGGCAGCCACAGGAATGCGGGCTGCTGCCCTGCGTTTCGCACGTACTGGAGCTCACATACCGTTCCATATGCAGGTCTTTTTTATTTCCAACCAGCATAATGGGTATTCTGTGAAAGAAAGTTCAGAACTTCAGAACAGTTATAGTATACTGAACAAAGCACTAGCAACATGCCTGCAGTGAAATGAGATGAAAGTGTCACTACTTACTGGACTTTTCCCACCATATCCAATAACTTGCCATGGATAACTTTTATCACTTCAAAACTGCAAAATAAAGGGATGAAGTCACACGTGCACTCCGATGCTTATCCTTAATACCCAATCAATACTCAAGCAATTAAATGCATATGTAGCTGTGTTAAGAAATTACATACAGCGGCAGAACTACAGAGATGCTGAAGCGTTACTGGTTTGCGTACAACAGACAAAATGGTCCCAGAGGCAGCAGCAAACAGCAGTCTGCACATCTCACAGCCCCCCCCCCCCCCCCCCCCACTTCTGATACTTGCAGAAATAAACAACGTTCCCCAGGACAGGTGCATCTAACACACAGTGCTAAGGGCCCCGATGCCCCCTCCAATCTGATCTGTATTCACAGTAAGAAATACAGCTATTAAGAGTCCAACACACCAGGATGAGCATGTCAAATTAAAGCAGAGTTTCAAAGGAACGGCACTCAGTTAAGCACAATCCACCAAGAAGGAATACACAACTTATATTAACTCTCAGCTCGCGTAGAATCCTTTGAATTTCTCTTTGGCATACTGTGAAAGCCAAGAAAAAGCCTGAATTCCAATTTCCTATGGATAGTGAGGAACCTGATGGGCAAGACAGCAGCAAAGTGGTGGTTGTCGAGGCACCTGACAGCTCACCTGCCACACATGTGACGTTTGCATGACTGGAGATAAGGAACAGCACTGAGCAACACTGTGAGGCCTGAAACCCCACATCTGACACTTAATGCTTTGGAGAGCCAGCTGTCAGCTGGGTGAAAGAGCAGATGTTGTGCTCTTCTGATTATACTGCAGAAGAAAGATGTTGGGACATGAAGTGCACACCTGAGCCTTAAGAGAGGCACGTGTTCACAGACCCAACATGCAGCTACATAACAAGAAAGGGGCAGCATCTTCACTGTACACTGTGCTTAAACTAGAATCAAAACTCCTACAGACAGGGCAGCACTCCAACGTGCTTCCAGCTCTGCATTCTCAAAGATCTGGGGCCTGAAAGCACTACTCAGGCTGTTGGAATACTTAAAGCTTCCCACTTCTGAACAATAAATGCTACCACAGTTGAGAAGGATTCTGTGTCGAGGAAGTCTGTTTGCATCACTTCAGCAATGGTTCTACAGACTGAGCAGAACTTGACACTGAGCTAGTAGTTGTAATACATCCACTCAGAAATGGATTGTGTACAAAAAAGTGACTCAGTTCGGCACGTCCTGCTGTTACTGTCACAAATACAATGCTCCAGAATCAATGGAAGCCATTAGGAGTTATGAAGAGCTTATGCTGAAAAGGAGTAAGGGAAATTCTTGGACTTCCAGCATAGCATTTCATTAAGAGTTAAACAGTGCTGTGACCAAGTGCTGAGGCATCACTACAGAGAGAATCATCCTGAAAACTGAAGGAGAAATCATCCAAATGATTTCTGATACAGACCACAAAACTGTTTCTCAAACTGAAGCAAAGAGATGTACATAGGATGACTAAGTCATAGTAACAATCACTTTCTACTACTAGGTAAACTGCTGCCAGTGTCACCAGAAAAAACACCGTGCCACAGCACAGCACAGCTCAGCTGTGAGCCCTCACCTGCAGTTCCAACTTCTGCTGCTCAGTTCTGTGTCTCTGCACACTCAGAGTTCAGTATTTAGCAGAATAGACCAAGGATTAAAAGTTGATCTTTATTAATAGATCAAGGTGAGATCCGAAAGGGAAGAGCTATTTAAATTTGAACATGATTCTGGCACAGAAAACAAGCTGCAATGAACTACCCAGAATGAAACTCGACTGACCTGATCAATTTAATTAATTTGGAAAGCCTTCTCAAACATAAGGCTGAAAAGAACAAGGCACAATTTAAAACCCTCGTCAACCAATCCCATCCTCTCCCCCCCGACACCCTCCCCCAAAAAAGCAACCCAACATCACATCAAGTTGTGAAACACAAGAGGTCTGCAGACCAGAAGAGGTCCTTTCCAGCTCTGTTAAGCAAACAGCGTGTGAAATACAAGCTGGAGGATTCCTAGCTGTGCTGTACAAGATCATGGAACGTAGCATGATACAAATTTGGAACTTAATTAAGCTGAACTAGAGCAAAAGCCTTCCAGTAACCTTGCAGCTCAGAGTCTGGGAATATTACAAATGTAGGGCATCAGCTTTCACTCAAGCCCCATTTTAAACTTCCCAGTGGAGATCAGCAGGGAAGAAAATAATTTTAAGAGGGCATTTCTATTTAGTTTGCTGTCAAAGCTCCCACGCAGTTGGATCAATACTCCGATCAATACATACATTTTGACAGAAATCAAGACAGATAGCGACTAATCTCACTGCCTGGGAAAGTCATCCAAGCTACCGGAGTACAGTGGAAGATCTTTTCTGTTGCCTCAACACCACCTTGATAATGAACACAGATAAGAAACTGAACAAGAAAGATCACTGATGCTTGGAAATTTTAAGGAAACAAAACCAAGACCTGGGATTAAGTTGTCCAAGAATCAAATGCTGAACAATGTGAATTTTTCCTCTTAAGACTGAGAACACAACTCCAACCTTACACAGGTCACTCAGCACCAACAGGAGATCTCTGAATAAGGGAGGGAGAAGAAAAAAAAAAATGCAGTTTCTCAAGACACACGAAAGCCTAACAACTGCTGCACTTCCTCCCAGACACAAATGCTTTCTGTTCACAACTCCAAAACTACAGATGAAAACCACGAATGAAGAACTGCTCAACATTAAAGAGCTTAGAAGCAACTGAAGTTGATGAGCAGACCACGTCCCTTCTCTGAGAAGTAAGAGCCAACAAGAAAGCTGTCCCACCTGCAGTTTATGAAGGTCTCACTAAAGGACACTGAAGATGACTTCTTCCTGCTATAGAGGAAGAGACATGGAACGCCTCAGTGCTTGTAAAAAGCCAATCAGCTTATGAGTACAAGAGAAGCAGTGCTTTTCTTCTATCTGAAGTGAAAGGCTTCAGGTCTTAAAACCACGCTCAACACATGGAAAAATAAAATGGAGGATTATTCTGGTTGAAGATGCTGTGCAGCACTAGAAAACTGAGAGTGACTCAAGGCTGACCTGAACTTATATCAAGCAGACCAAAGGGAAAGGATAAAATAATAGGTGACAATACCTTGAAGAAGATGGAGACACTTCTTGTGAAGTGCTTGCCCAGCTATGACAGAGCCTGTCCTCATGTGAGGACTGACTACAGTTAGCAGTGAGGACAAAACAGAAACCTTGGGAAACCTCAAATAGGAGATTTGCTGCAGCATAGCAAGAGTGAGCCTACAGGCCAGGAGTGTCATACTGCTGCTTACGTCAAAGTTCTGATGGTTAACCAGAACGAGTCAGGATGGGAAGCAAGAGGAATCTCAGGACTGCAAGAAGCTGCTATGCCGAGGGACAGATCAACACTCAGTTGGGTTCTTGACATGAAGGTGCAGTGCCCTCGTGGTTCATGCTGAACTCCACCTTTGCCTCTTATGCTAGAGCAAAAAGTCTGTTTGTTCCTGGGACCACCCTGTGTGCTTTCACTTTACACACAATCACTGGAGCTCAGAGCTGCCCTACTTCTCACCCAGTACCTTCTGCATCAGTCTGCAAGGTGCTTGTGACATGTGGATCTGAGGGGAAAGTTCTGAACAGCCATTCTTTTGTATTTCAATTACACTTCTAAGGCAAAGAGATCGAAGGAATTACACACAAGTAAAGAAAATACAGCAGAGGCAGGAGCTGAGCTGGTATGTACATGGCTAACACGTGAAGCTCAAGAACACAACAGACTCTGTTACCTTTTTATTGACGTGACTGAATAAACAAGAATGTAGCCATTGATGTCTATGGAGTATGTCTGAGGAAATATGGAGTATTCATCCTGCAGAAGGAATATTGCAATTGGATTACTTACTGCCAACACTGAGATGCTAGCAGTTCACCAGCAGCCACTGCTCACATTTGTAGAATATTTCTGTCTAACTTTGAGAGTCAGGTTTCCTCATCATAACGCCAGGTATGGAATCTTTACCCAGTCAAGAGAAAGCAAGGTAAACTTGGGGCAGCAGCCTAGCTGGCCTGTTAGTGTATACCCTACAATCTAATCTACAGCTTTTTCGCTTTATTCCCTCTAAGACCACAGATCAGCTAAAGCTATTCCCAATCCTCTTACACTGTTCAGTTATCAGTTTACACTAGTACAAAGCATCCACTCAGTCCTATCACTAATTAGCAGTTATGCCTCTTACCTTGCCAGTGATACGTCTCCATCAAATCCCAAATTTCAACCGCTGCAGACAGGATCTAGCAGTTCCAAACTTCAAGGGGCACTGACCCCAGCTAACTTACCTACGGGGTCTGTCAGGCAGCGAGCAGTTGTGGCACACCCAACTAACTAATAGTGATCAGCTGCTTCGTGGCAACTGGAAGTGTCCATTAAATGGCAACTGTTTAATGAAAAAGTGACCAAGGCAATACCACCACCAGCACTGAGCAATGAAAAAACAAACCCAGACAATAAACCCCTACACGTGCTACCCCTGTAAAACAGGGAACAAACAACTCAGAAACACTGACAGAATGCAGGAAGCACAGCTCTAATTCGAAGAGTTTCACATTAAACACCAAAATAGAAACATTCTAATAGAAGTCCCCAGGTAACATTTGCATTTTGACAAGAGCCATACATCTTACTCTATCAGCTCTGTTTTTTTTATAAGCTTGTGTTTCTTAAGATGTTAATTTTAGCTGAAGATCACATAACCTCCCCGTATATTGTCATGACTGAACAGATGGAGCTGTGCAATCCTGCAGCTTCAATCTAGACAGCTAACAGAAAGCAAACTTCCCTAATAGGCAAATGCCAAAAAAAAAAAAAAAAAAAAAAAAAAGAGAAAAACTTATAAATCAACTTCAGTTTCTGCCAAAAAAAAGTTTGAAAGAACAACACTTGCACACGATGCCCGCATTTGCCTTTAATGCTACATGCTGAGGGCAACCCTCCCCCACCTCTGCTTAAATGCCAAGCTGCCCTTCTCTGCTGCCTGCATAATCCCAGTGTCAACACGGAGGGATGTGAGCTGGCCTGCAAGCAAAACAGGTGAAAGTGCAGCTCTGCCTCTGTTTGCCTTTATCTGGAATCGCTCAGGATTGCCACAGTTTGAATTCAGGCTGAGATAAGATTTGCTGTTGCACCCTGTTCTGGGATCCTGCAGTGAGCCCCCTGCTCAGCTCAGCTGTGCAAACCTGAATATGTAACCGTGAGAGGTGAAGAGGCTTGAGACAGAAAAAAAGGTACCAAGAAAACTTCAGCTAGTTAGGAATGGAAAACAAAAGGATCACTATGCTTCCTAGAACTTGGGGGTTCTGAACTTCCTAGAACTTGGGTGTTGTAACTTTAAGCTACAGCCAAGTTTTCAAGTGTACGACATAAATCCGCAATGTAATCTTTGCTGTACTGCATACATAAGGATGCTCTCTGGATCATTATGCAAAACTGAACGGAGAGAAATTTGTTCAAGCCACGCCTTCCCTAAAGCAGCATTATCTCTCTCCCTCTAACCCTGTGAGCCACAACTCAAAGTTCAAGCCATTCACAGGACCACAAACTGGGAAACACGCTAGCTGTGCAATTTAATTTCAACCTCCCAAACAACGCCTTTATAACCCCAGTTTGTGTGGTCAGTGCTGCGTTACCAAACCCTCTGACTGATCACCCGTGGATCTAGAGCTGCTGATCAGCACCACAAGCTGACAGCATATAATTGTGGTACAGTTACTCTTACAGCATGCAGCTCCCTTCCAAGGCGATCAGACAGTCCCAGAAGATCACAGCCCTGAATACTCTCCCCAGCTACGAGCAGGTGTCCTGCAGCTTTCATGTCTGTAGCACTGCCTGTGTGCTTCACTGCCAGCTTAACACTAATGGCTTGGGAAAACCCAGAGGCACAATACCAGAAGTCACAGAAAGTACGAGCGTGCAAACAGGAAGATGGCAAGGGATTTTAGCAGTCCTCTTTTTTTTTTTTTTTAAGCACAGACCTTCAGGAGACAGAGTGGTGCTGTGCACGGAGCTCACGCTCATCTGCAGGCTCTGCCAAGCAGCCCTGTGTAATTAGCACCTCTATCTGATGAAGCTACTGACCACTCATGCATGAACCTTCACTTAGTTGCGATGTAAACTGAGTGCAAGAGCTTCTTTGCAGCCTGGTGAGTGCTACCTGTGCTGCTGCTGTCTGCTCTGCCTGCCTATTTAATGAATACAAACTGACAGCAGAAAGTCAAGAAAAACTTCCGTGTGGTTTATTGAATCCGTGTTTTCAAACTAAAGACCACTACCAGACCATAAATATTAAGTGGACTACTTCAGAACTTCCAGTGTGCTGGAGTTAAGGCAGCTTTCTTTCCCTCCTTAGGCACACCTACCTTAAGGACTAGCTACTGTTTCAATAGGAAAAAATAACAAGAAAAAGCCTTCACATAAACACTACACAAACACTGCTTTTTGGGAACTAAAGAAAGCAAAGATCATTTAAATTGAGCTTCACAACCAGCAGAGCTCTTATACCTGTTGCATTAACTTGAAAGATGTAAAAGAAGAAAGGCACTTACCTGGCCAGCAGTGTCAACCAGCTGAAGGTGATATTCTTGGCCATTTACTGTGATCAGTTTTGTAAAAGCTAGAAAGAAAAAAACGCAGACAGGCATTTCAGAATGAAGACTAAGGAGAGGAGCAGAAGTCACTCAACCCTTTGGCTGGCAGCAGCAGAGATAAGTCAAAGAACAACAGTTCCAGGCTTCAAAGTAGAAACGGAAGGCTGCATCAGGTTGCTGTGCTTTTACCAAGGGTACTGCAGGCACTGAAACTTAGAAACAGACTTCAAAATTCCAAATTTCAGAAGATTTTTACAATATTTGTTGTTGGGTTTTTTTTTCCCCCTTGGAGTTATTTAAAAACAAAGCTCTACACATCACTTCAAAGAGACTTCCATGCATCTGTAAGCTGTGGTTAACACGAGACACAAATGCAATCAACATTAAAGCTAACTTTGAACTTCACACAGGTCATTCTCCCCGGTCTCCAAGCAGTTTAGCAAGACCCATTTCCCGGATACAAACACCACGAGGTAAATGATCTGGACTTATAAAAACCTCTTGGGAGTCTAAGAAACACACAGGCTAACTGCAGAATATGCTCAACTTAAGTGATGAGAATTCAGCTGTGCTCCCCACAGTACTTGCACATTTGCTGCAGCTACCAGTCTGTTCAGCCCTTAGTCAGGAAGTACATTCAGTCCCTCTGAGATGAGAACTGCTGCTCTTCCCAGGGTTTATGAAATGCCAACACACTGCGAGCTGAGGAACCTCTCTCTGTGTCTGCATTATGCAACTGCAAAAGCAAACTGTGTCAGAGCTCGTGGAGCACAACGTGCTGCTGAGCACCACGCATACCAACCTGAGTGCGCAAGCAGAGCTTCAGGGCTTCGTGCTGCCCTCAGACTGAGATCACAGGCAGCACAGACACGCTGGTAACGCGCTGTATACTGGGGAAGGCAGTTTTCCCACCTGCTAATGGTCATAGGAAGCAGTTTCCTTCCTCACAATGACCACTGGGGAAATGGCCAGCACCGTAGTTCTGTGCTGATCATGTCCCAGACTGTCCGTCCCCAAGCTGCAGAGCTGGCTCCTCTCATCCAGCTGTGCACTGTCCTCCATCCAGCCATGCTAGCTTCTCCCCACACCTCCTGACTCTTGCACAGGGTCTCCTTGAAGCTGAACTCCACCAGCTTTCCTCCTGCCCAGTGCTTGCTGCTCTGTCACACCTCTACAACACGTCACCTCAAGTCACTGGGCTGGCTCCACACTGAAGGCAGCCAAAACTCTCAGATTCGGCATGCCTAAGGCACTCAGAGTGTGCTCATCAAGAGGAGCAACTGAAACAGAACTAAGCCAAGTTTTGCTGTTTGGAACAGGCTGCCCAGGCAGGTGGGGGAGTCACCATCCCTGGAGGTGCTCCAGAGCCATGAGATGTGGCACTGAGGGCATGGGCCAGACTTGGTGAACTCAGTAGTCTTTTCCTTAATGATTTTAATGATTCTATCAGGCAAGCATCTACATGCACAGCACAGAACAGCCACGCAGTTTCCATTACAACAGCAACGCATGCAATTTGAATGAAGCCTCGCAGACAGCTCCTGCCATACCCAGTCTGTCCCAGCACTACAGCTGTGTCGGCACCTGTGTCTGCACGCTGTGGTCAGGGAGCTGCTGGCACCACTGCTCAACGTCGCAGGGTTACAAAGCAAGAATGCACAATAGCTTTCTGCCAGATAGAAATTCTTGTCTGAACAGATGTTAACGTGCAGGGCTTCTGTACGCAGCACCAGTGCTTCAGACATGAGGGAAAGCACTCATCAGGAGACACAGTGCATTACAGGTGCCGGAGCACAGCAGCCGCCCTTCATTCTCTTGAGAACTCCCATCCACATCAAAGTGCTCTGCAATCAAAGTGGGTTCACGAGCCTCGCGAAGTTAATATTTAAAAAGGGACGGGGACAGATGGCAGCTTTTCTAGAAGCCCAGAATAGACCGAGCAGAGACTACACCACTGTCAGTACCAAGCGGTGCGTGGCAGAGCGGGAAAGGGAAACGGTGGAGCAGTCGCTGTGGGATGGGCAAGGAGCTGCCAGCTCAGAGCAGGGACTCCCAGCACCAGGAGAGCCTCCTCCAGCAGCACAAACCCACTCTGATACAGTTGTAATTGCACAGCACAGCCCCAGCAGCTGCTACAGCCAAGAAGCAGTGTGACTTGCACAGCAATTCCATGGGCTGTTGACTACTGCTTCTGTAACATCAGGTGTATTTCAGTTCCACAAACATGAATGAGAAGATTTGCAAACGCTGCTCAAGGGGCAGCTGTTGTGAAAACAAGTCACTGTGGTAAGAAATCAGAACCAGGCACACAAACACAGACCATCAGATCAATAGGGTACTACTGAGCAGAGACAGGGGAGCCGTGCAAAACATTTCCCAGAGATATTGAACACTAAACGTAACCTCCTCGTAAGGGAGTTACCGCCTTCCACATCCCCTTCCAATTATCATCAGTCCAAACCAATGCCCACCGCCAGGACAGCTTGTGCAGCAGGTGTGTAACACAGCAGAGCTAAAGCCCCACGGACAGCCCTGCAGAAGACAGCTCAGCAGCAGCTCCCAGGCAAAGTGCTGTCAACCCTGCAGGACAGCTGACTTCACACACAAGGGAGAAGCTGAGCATCTGAACCTGCACGCATTGCCTCCATGACCACCACCATGCCTTCAGCCCCTTCCCCCTTTCTAATACCCTTCTAATGACAACTGTATAAAAAAAGCCTGGAGCTGCGTGCACATCCTTACTGTCTACTCCTTCTGACTTAAGAGTTCCAAATTTAAGATTCATGGCTTCATCCCAGTTTAGAAGTTCAAAATTCCTCTGTTTCGTCACGAAGGGTTGAGCTAATCTGCCTCCATCCAGCTCAGCATCCACGCAGGCTCCTTCCACGCACTGCTGCCCTGCAGTGGCTTTGTTTCTCCTGCCACCACTTCCCAAGTGATTGTTCCACTGGTTTCTCCACCCAGCTGCCCCACGGACAGCCACCCATCACAGCGTCGCTCTTGCTGGGACATTAGGAAGAGGAAATTCTGTTTTGTTAAGCAATTAACTCACCACCGCCGCTGCCACAAAGTGCCACAAGTTACCCTTCCTGATGCACAAGTTCACTGGAAGCAACTGAATTCAACATGCTTATTAGCTTAGATAAACTAACTTTTCTGGTTCTAATGTAATAGAAGCAAAGCAAAACGCAGCACTGAAGTGCTGACTTTTCTGTACATTAAGTGAAACCTGATGCAGCTCATTTGCCCTGTGCCACTTCCAAAGAAGGTAGCTTCGTTTTCCAGTGGAAAAAACCTCTATTAGAATAGTCAGTTGTATTCTTTTAGTTCAAGGCTTGTATTTTACTCTTGCTCCTAAGAAAAAGCTTAGCTATAGCTTTCTTTCTATGCAATTTAATTTTAAACTCATTTTTTCAAACAAGTTACATTATTTGAAGACAAAAAATGGCTAAGTTTCCATCAGTACTGCAGTTTTCTAGCCATTCATCGGTGCTGAGAATAGTTTGCTAATTGTCAGTTACACTTTTCTGGAGATAAAACAGAACTTAGCCAGGCCAGGCCATCCTTCAGCCCACAGCTGTAACACTAGAGCAGGCCCAATTGCTCTATGGAAGTTAGAACGTGGGACAGCCTGCTTTAAACCACTGCAAAAACACAACACTCCTCAGCACCGTCCCTCCTAAAGGAACCTGCATTCTTGAACCTCTTCTGGCACCATTAACCAGATCCAAAATCACAAGTGAGTAAAGCACTAGAAGTTGGTTACACTGAGTGTGCCTCACAACCCTGCACAGGCTCGAGAGCGTACAGCTGGAGACACTGAAAGACTTGACACATCAAGAATCTGTATTCGTAAAAAGGACATAAAAGAGGTGAAGAACTTGAATGAACAGTTTTATCCTAGGGTAGGCTTCCTGCTATGGTCCCCAGGGCACATCTTCTAGGTGTCACCCCAACCCTTCAGCAACACATTCTGATACGAGAAGGGCCCTTCCATTCTCTACCTTTGAGAAAGCAAGCTCCTCCAGCCATGCCACAGACCACAAGGCTTCCAGAAAAAGCAATGCTGTCTGCCTTCTGTACAAAGGAGTCAAACCAAGTGAAGACATTTTCAGGATGCCCCCTGCACAACAGAGTTTGGATGGCCACGACACACTTAATGCAAACGAATTAGCCACATGTATATAACAAAGCCTGGTGGAAAAACAGACTCTAACCAGACCCAGGTAGAAAGTAAATCCGGGTTGAGGCGTTTTAAAATGAGTATATCTTCATGCAGTGAAATGCTACCCAGTGAGAGATGCACAGCTGGAGAGCAGCAGAGTTACTGCCAACATGTTTCTGCGGACAAGAGTTTGTAAAGGGCAAAACAAGCCAGTCATGTGCCAACGTGCCAAAATCCTAACCCAGGACATGCAGGCACACTCCATGCTTTGGAGACCACCTCTGACTCTGTGTCTCTCAAGTCACTCCCAAATACCTACAGAAATCTACAAGGTTTCTTTAAATACTTTGCCCTTGTGTAGTGCAGACAATGAAAAGTTACCTGACCCAAGTGATCTTAAGACTTAAAATAATGAAACCTAACATATGATACCTTGTTTGGTGCACCTCAAGACAAGGCCAGCTTATAATTCTAATAAAATAAGACATCATGATGGTGTTAGGACACTCATACATTGACCTAAATGATCTGATAGTCTAAGGGCAAATTTACCAGCTTGATCTGCTAAAGCAAAGCAAGAGACGCTTCAAAAACTAGCGTCTGAGATTTAGTTCCACCCAGCAAAACAATCCTAAGTAAAGAGTGCTGATGGCCACTGACTGCTAATTATTATGACATAAATCACAAACCTCATTCTGCTGATTACTTTATTCCAGCTTCCAGACAGGGGCTCAACATCCAACGCATTTAACTGTTAAAGTAACGAGCTGCAATGTTACTATGTAAGTGCCTATATAACAATACAAACAATGACTTCGGATACAGTTAGAAGAGCAACTTATCAGTTATGTACTTACTGTTCTCTATGGTTGGATCATAGGAATCAACAAACTGTCCTTCCACAAACTGAATCGTCAGTGAAGATTTTCCTGCAAAGCAAGGAAAAGACAGACAGTTGGTATTGGAACAAGTCTTCAGGCTGTCACCCCTTACAGCTGGGAGCAGACACTGCTTTGAGGTGTGGTACAAGTAAACTGCAGACAGGTGACCTATTTCAGAATTACATCTCAAAATCTAGCAACAGGGTCCCCTGAAATTTTACCAGAAACAGTGCAGAAGCTGCTCAGTGTGTTCTGCTCCTGCTGATTTGGCTCCAATGCAGATCCTGTAGTGTTACTTCAATGTCTTCTCCAGTTTAAAACTGATCTACAAGCTTCGGAGTCCAGCCCTCACAGAACTAAATTCAGTGAGCTGTTCTGCATGAAAGGTTTGTCCATCCAGAAGCAAGGAAAACTAGAAATCACTTTCAGTCACTGCACAGAAACCTAAGCCCTTGGACAGAACCAGATCAGCCTCAAAAGATTTTATGAGATGGTAAATGAAAGTGTGTCCTGTGCACTGCCTGTAAGAAGCAACTTTAAAGCTCTGGAAAGAAAGACTCCTCAAAGCATTACCATAGGCTTAACACTGTTTCCATTACAGCACATCTCCCACATTTGGGAATCTACTAGATCCTATTACGTGATGTTTACTGGATAAATATACCCTTATGAAGATTGCCAAGTGTGTTAGCTGCTTTTGGATGTGTTCACACTCCGTATTCCTTTACATTCCCATCAGCAACAAGCATAAACAAAGTATGAGCTCAAGTTAGAACTTAGAATCATGACCACCCTACTCAGCAGAGTACTTCAGTGACATCATAAAAAACAGATATTAGGGGCAAACTGGTTCACAGTGGAACTGTTTATAGACATAAATGCTTTTGATACAGCTTTGGCAGTGCTTCGATGGCGCTACGTTTATACTTTGCTGTGGAAAAAGTTCATTCAAAAAGCTGCACGTGACATTGTGAAAATTGCTTTATTTAAGATCAGGTTCCTAGGTACCTGGATATGTAGATACCGGAGGTATCTAGAAGAAGAGGAAAGCAGAGATGACTGCCCAACACTTCCCCCCCTAAGAGGGATCCCAAAATGAAAGCCGTCATCTGCTGCCGCCTGCGCTAAGTTTGGAAACGGAGCCCTAGGAAGGAGTCAGAGCCAACAGACAGTGCTGCATTTAACATCCAGCTGTATTAATTACTGCTTTCCTCCTAGCAGTGAAAAAGAAGGAAGCAAACAAACACACACACAGGACTAAAGCAGTATTCCACCACTCTCCTCCGGCATCTCCCAAGCTTTGTACCGAGCCTCCCCGTAACACCATCCATGCGTGCTCCCAAAAGGATGCCTGCATTCCCAGAGAAGGGGATTGAGCTCTCCAGACTTGGGGTCAGTCAGGAATGCATGGGTAAGCACAGCAGCAGAATCCTGCTAAGCCAGGGCTCCCTAAGTGGGCAGCAGAAACGTGACACCCAGCTCAGTGCCGGTGCCCAAGAAGCATATGGGCCAATGTCAACAACAGCTTGGCTTGAACTTTGTCCCACAGGTTTTATTCCAAGCCTTTGAACTACGGACAGAGAGGAGAATTGAGGTCACTGCTGAGCTCCTCTTTCCCCAGAAAGATCAGGCAACGTTTTCAGAGAATTGCAACATAAATACACGGTCTGCCAGGCATGGGACAAAGAAATGCACACAACTGTGCTCTTACAGACGGGCTGGCTGCATCTCTGAGCTGCTGTGCAGGGAGGGCACAGATGGACGGATGCTGCAACCCCACTGCACCAACACCGTAAGTGTACTTCAGGACGGGCACCTGATGTCAGGCTGCTCACACCTGCAGTGACAGCTCCACAGCTTGCAGGTACACGCCTCCAGAAGAGCCCCGCTCAAGTAAGCCCCCATTTGGAATAAGCACCAAATACTTTTCAGCTTGCTAAGCTTTTCCTCATATTATCCTCCACAATAGCACTTTTCCTGTCTTCAAGTTTTAGGGAAATAAACATCCGTTGAAACCAAAAGAAGCGCACTGAGTAGGAGCAAGGCAACGTCTGCTGGGAGCAGCTCATCAAACTGATACAGAGTTGTGATTTCCAGGTGAAAAAGTGCTTGTTTAAGTCTTACCAGAGGAAGGTGGTGGTTTAATCCTCTGAATCTCTGTTCAGCGTGATAGAGCTTACACTTACTTACGAAGAAATAAACCACAGAATCAAAGAAACAAAATCACAGAACCCCTAAGGTTGGAGAAGACCACTAAGAGCAGCTAACCCAACAGCCAGCCCGTCCCACATGCCCACAGACCTCAGTGCCATATATGCATGTTTCTGGAGCAGCACCAGGAACTGTGACCCCACCACCTCCCTGGGCAGCCTGTGCCACTGCATAACCCATCCTTCCAAGGATTTTTTTTTCCCCTAATACCTAACCTGAACCTTCCCTGGAGCAACCAAAGACCATTACCTCTAACTCTATATTGAATCAAGCGAAGGCAACACTGAGGCAGGGCAATAGGATGAGCCCTCCAGCCGCACTTGGTTACTGTAACTCAAAGCCCTGGCTAGTCTGCAGCAAAGGAGGTGAAAGCAAAACCCTCCACAGTGCACTCCTCCTATCCCTGGAGAAACAGAAGGGAAGAGCTTGGAGTGATAGACTTACCTCACCCAGAATACAAGTCCCAGGGGGCTCCTAGCTCAAGCAGTGTCACTGAGAAGTATGGGAAGGGCTACACATAGACAGTTCATTATCTACAATGTGATGCCAGGGTGGTAAAGGTGTTTTCTACCATCAGAACAGAAATGAAGCAGTTTCCTGACAGCACACGACTTCAGAGAACAAGCTGTCCTGTTTCTGTTTGTGCACCAGACCACTCACTGAATAAAGCAAAGCAGACCATGAACACGCTGACCAGTGCTGTCAGAGCACATCAGCTACAAATGCCATTGTAACTGTCAAGGCAAAACAACTGCCAAACAGTTTTTCACTCACCCTCTTACTTCTTGGACAAGAACTGGGATGTTGGGCCCACCCACAAAATCTGAGCTTTCTAGCATCAGGCAGTTCACCCAGAACACGAGCAAATGAGCACACGTGGGCACTCAGAAGGGTGCCCCCACCTCTCGTGTGCCTGCCCTCCCCTCCCCGCATCCTCCTCCATGTGACAGAAGGAAAACTGAGCTGAAATCCTCCCCAGCACCAACTTCCCCCAGGAGGCAGATGATGCAAGCAGCCCACCAGCAGGGCAGGCAGCAGCTCCACAAGCAGAGCATTGTGCAAGCTGCAGCTGTCCCCAGCTCAGCATCTCTGCGATGATGGCCACAGCGCGCTTCTGTCTCCGCAGGGTTTCTCCACGCAAGGCATCGGCTGCACGAGCAATCAGTAAACAGTTGCTAGGGTCAAGAGCAGCCAACTAGTGAGGAGATGCACTTCCCCGTCCTGTTGGGATTTCAGATGCGGACGGTTTCTTTAATCCATCTTTTTCACAGAAGTGCCTGCTTACACATATCACTCCATTACGACAGGCCGAGCAGCTGGCAGCACCTCACCCATTCGTGCCACAAACCCAGCAGACTTACCTAAGTTCATCTCCACACAACTGCAACCAGTTGAGGTTTGACCAAAAAAAGCATCAATACATGTCAGAATAAAACACTGTCAGTTCTATCCGATCAGATAAACCCTACTACACAACATAATTTCAGGATCTCCTGCACATTTGCACTCAGCTGAGTACGAGAAAGTCTTTGAGAAGCACAGAGATGCTCAATTTAACTGTGAGTGTTGAGATCTTGATCCTTTTTACAATTCAGAACACCAGCACGTCATGCTGAGGTGCAGGAGAGCACAGGATGCCTTCTCAGGGCAGAGCGAGGCACAGCCAGGCAGCAGCAGGACCAGCACTGCTCTTGGACACAAGGAAGGAAGGACTGCAGAACTCATCACCAGCTTATCACTCATCTCAGACTCCACCATTAGCAGCTTTCTACATTAATTAACATCTTCCCCCCCCAGGTACTAATTATGCGTAGTTGCTATTTTGCTGACCATGTCCACATAGTTCAGTGAATCACTCTAATGACTACTGGAGATGACTCCAATGGCCACAGGGATGAAACACATGGGCCAATGAAGAAGACTAGTATAAACTTCTGGAGATGATACAGCAAGCTGTGTTTTACTGAGGCACATCATCATTCTACTCTTATTACCTTTAATCATGAGGGATTATCACTTAAACATAGCATATGCATCTGCTTTGAGACAGTTTTATTCACTTCATTGCTATTTTGTGATGGGATTTTAAAAGGACCATCAGATGCTTGCAGAGAAGGATCCTACTGGCACACTGCAAAGTATATAGAGAAGAATTCTGCTGTTTTGCTGCATAGTCTGGATGCCCATTTTGCCTCCACTGATGTCAGGAACCTCAGGAAACACACATCAGAAGATACGGTTTGGGTATTCTCGTGCACAGTCTGGTTACCTCTGTTTCTTACCTTTGCTGGCAGAAAAGCTGAGTGACAAATAAGGCCCAAACGTCTCAGTTTATGACGTCCTTAGAGGAAAAGGCTCAGCTTCATACTGGTATTTTTTCTTCCCCCATGAGGCAAAGTTTAACTCGGTGCCAGGTAGAAGCCAAGCCCTCCCCCTGTACACACAGTTCAGGCAGGTAACTGGGAGGCTGAATGAACCTGGCCTTTCCTTGGATCACTGGGCACGTTAATATGAAATGTCTTTGAAAGAGCCTTCTGGTACCTGTCATTGTTCCATCATTAAATCAGCTTTACAATTCTGTCACTAGAAATAAAACGCGGGCACGTTGCTGGGAGGCATTCCACACATTCCTTTTTCCCAGCTTCAAAGTTGCAGCTTCAACACAAAGGAACTCTCAGCTCCCAGTCGGCTCTTCCTTGCAGCTGGAGGTCAGTGTACCACTTCCATCACCTCTCTGTACGTCACAGCTATCGGGTTTAGCACTTCTTAAAGAAGTGGAGCTCTAAGTCACGGCACCAGAACCCTCAGAGCCCTGAGGCCAGCACTGTGTCACTACACACCAGTCTGTCCTAAGCAGCCCAGGACCAGAGCCCAACACTGTGAGCACTAACTCACTGCTGCATCTCACCGCTGCCTACAGCTCCGCCGAGCAGATGAACTCAGTGCAGCTTCAGGAACTTCAGGTTGCACGGCTCTGAAGTATCAGCCAACATCACGGACTCTTCTGTCTTTGCTGCAATGCACCTACCAGCCCTCAGCACAGAAGTGGTGGTGTTCAGGATTACAGACAAGGGCTGTGCTGCCTCTCCCTCCCCCCAGCAGATCAGCCCGTGGGTCATCTCCATCATACCTCAGCAGCACGCCCTGGCTGCTCTGACTGCAGTCATCTCTGTTGACACACTCTCCCTCCTTCTAGGTTATCCTTCACACCTGTACAATACACCCTGCCCCATAAAAATCTGCAAAGCTGATTGAGAAAGGACTTTGCCCACAAGGTCAAAGTAACAAAGCAGCCTCTGAACACAAAGGAAAACCTGTTAACAGGAAGGAACGGTCTAAGTAATATTATATGTTAATATCACAGCACGACAGGCACGTCCAGCACCAGGACAAAAGAGCTCCAGAGGTAGGAGGAATACAGTGCAGAGCACCAGAAGGACCTTCAGAGTCCCCAGCCTTGGGACACACTGATGTAACATAAGCCAGAGACCTGTCAGACATGACACGATGCAGCTGATGACGCCGCAGGGCAGAGAAGACAGAACAGGTAACCCCTATTTTCTGCAACGTAGAACACACTTCTTGGTGTCACGACAGCCAGCTGTCTCACCTTCTGAACCAGCACGGATCCATCTGCTGGCTCATCAGGTCTGTTCTCAGTATTTATACTATTGTAGTACAAAAAGCTCACAAAAGGAGCTTCGCAAGGAACAACAGGAAAAATAACTGCCCCCTACCCACTTGTGGAAAAAAAAATACAACACACCTCCGGAGAAATAACTGCTGCTGACACTTGCAACCTGACATTAAACTCCTGTTATGCTCAGATGGCCTCCCCACGAACAAAATGCCTCTCACGAGCTCCAGCACAGCCCCACAGGTCAGAGGGGTCAGCCCGCAGCACCCCAACATCAGAGCCACCTTCAGAGGAGAGCAGCACACACATCCGCCATGCTCAGTCTTGCATCCCTACACAAATAACGTTCTCAAAGCTATTAGCCGGTTAAATCTTAAGTTAATCCAGTTAATCGTAAATTCAAGTCTATTTTAAACAGTATCTAAGGAGCTAAGTACATGACAGCCACTTGGCAGAAAGGGGTAAAATTTGAACTGCTGCAGGCCAGCAGGTCAAGGGCCGAGATTTCCTGTAGGTACAGCAAAGCCCCTCTGAAGCAGCTTACGCCCTCAGCCTGTGTATTTGGAAAACAACTCGTCTTCACTGCTGGTTTCCACACTAACATGCTGAAAGAAGCTCCAAGTTCCCCCACAGCAAGCTGTCCTTAAAACCCAGCTCCACGCACCGCTTCTCATCCTGTGCTTTCCTCTACTCACCACCCTCCAGCTCGTACAGCCCATGCCCCAGCGGGATGCTCACGTGATCACCTCCAGATTTAACAGAGGTATATCCAACTGTACCATCACTGTCTGTAAATTATAAATGAGATAATGGCCTTTTTAAGATCACAGTCTTTTCATCCGGAAATCCTAAGAGAGAAGAGAGAAGGCCACATCTTCGTTTGCTATAGGAGCATTAAGTTGCTCTTGTTCAAAGTGGTTTGCATCGACTGAAGCAAAACTCAGCCCTGCGTGCAGGAGCACCAGCTGCACTGCGACTGCCCCACCACACATCTGCAGCTGAGGGAAAACATGCAGGAAAATGCTTCAACCAAACAACGACAGATTTACCAAGAGTTTCGACTATCTCCTTCCTCCAAACAAGGAACGTTAAAGTAATGCCAACACCCCTCTTTGGGATTCATTCACCACGCCAAGCCACGTGGGTGAGGCAAAGCACCATCAGAAGCACTCGAAGCCATGCAGTGCTGAAAATGAAGAAGCAGTGCCTGCTTACGTGCAAGCTTCCAAGAAGGAGCTTCCAGGCCTCATTCAAAACAACAGTTCTGAAACATACCTCAGAACACCGAAGAATTTGTTATGAACGGTAGACCAACCCTTAAAGCAAAACATTCCCCACTGCATCCACGTCAAGTGCCCAACTGCTCTGCCTGTTTGCAGGACAAATTTCCAGGCACTCTCCTACACATTACGCATCCCAGCTCTTTTGCATGTAGCAGGAGTACCTTTAAAGGAGGTCGGACATCTTGAAGGAAGTTCTGGCAATGCAATCTGACAAGCTGTTGAAGCCAGACAGATGTATCCCACTAACTCAGGAGACAATGTTGTCAGGGGAAGCATTAATAGCATGATTTTGTTCTGCACTGGCACGCGATAGCACCCACACACTGCAGACCACTTATGCAGTCCCTCTTCTTTCAAATTAATTTAAGGAAGGTGATATAACCATTACAGAAATATTAACCCCTCACGTGTTAACACTGTGCTGTTAGATTACAAGGACCTCACTGTTTGAAGCATAATCTAAACCGTGATGAGGATTAAGCACTTCTTTGGTTATCAGCTACGTAAGATACGAGCACTGCAGCTTTCCTGGTCGAGGCCTCTGAGCATCACACAGTACTGTGCTTTGGTCCTTAAAAGGCCTTCAGAAATCATTTATCTAGTCTTACGCCTTAAAAAGATTAATCTTTGGCCCTTAGCCACAAATTCTTAAGGATTTCATCCAAATTAAACAACTACAGATTTCCTCATCGTGTTCTAATTCACGTAGGAATTCCCACAAGTCCCAGCTTTCCCTGCTGCACGACCTCCCAGGGCCCACAGAAGCTGCTCTGAGCTCGTCCTGTCCTGGTCCCGACTGGCACATCATGCTTGATAATCCACAACCTGCATGGAGGAGCTCACCACACCCATTTCTCCGCCCTTTTTCACCATTCTCATGCTGGAACCTTCACGAGGCACCTAACACTTGCATGCACACAGACCAAATTCTGTACGGTAATCTGAGGAAGAACCTGCGCATCCAAACAGGTGAAGGACTTCTGAATCACTCCTACACTGCAGAAGTGCTGCAGTGCTTGAGGCGTGGTCTCACCAGGGCTGAGTACAGAGGGATGCTCACTTCTCTGCTCCTGCTAGCTGCTATTTCTGACACAAGCCAGATGCCACTGGCCTTCTTGGCCACCTGGGCACACTGCTGGCTCACGCTTAGTCAAGCATCAACCAACACCTCCAGGTCCATTTCTTCCACACAGTCATCCAGCCACTCTGCCCCAAGCCTGCAGCACTGCTCGGGGTTGCTGTGGCCAAAGTGCAGGACACTGCACTCAGTCTCACTGAACTTCACCCCACTGGCCTCAGCCCAACAACACAGCCTGCCCAGAACGCCTGTTCCAGTGCTGCTACAAACTGCCTCAGTTTACCACGTTTCAAGTTCAACACAAGCATCCTTCCTTCAAACAACAATTAAGCACTCGCTGTACTTCGCACTTCTGAAAATGAGAATTCAGTTTCAAACATCCCACATTCCTGTAAGCTTAAGAACCTGAAGTCCCATCCAGATGATGTACAGCGTGGACATCCTCCACGTTCCTCCCTTTCCCCTCCCATCCGCGAGGCCGCTGCTATCCCTGACAGCACCTTAACCAAAAGCCATTTTCCTGACCAGGATCAGAAGAGCACAGCACGAGCAGCCACCCTTCCTCCTCCCTGCCCCCAGCTCAGGACAGACCTTTCAGTTTCTCACGCTAGCACGCTCACAACAAACTTGCTGCCCACTTCAATTACAGGCTCTGGAAAACAAAAAGTCCTTAAGCAGACAGATTTACAGCCAACAAGGGCAGCTCCGTGTTCCTACATACCGCACTGCACACTTGCAGCTTCCGATTTACAGTAATTTGGGCTGACAGCTGGACAGGTTCACTGGGACTCGTGCAGCACTCACAGCATCGGATGAAGATCCTGCACAGAGCTGTAGAGATTTTGGACAGAGCACAGAGTTAAGTCGAACAGGTTCTGTAATACACCCCCCAACGTCACCTTCAGGAGCCGTGGGAGGTTGGCAGACACTCCAATTGCCCGGCAAAGCCTGCATGCGCCAGCATGAGGAGAGAGCAGAGCAGGGAAGCAAAGAGTTAAGGCCGGAGCAGCGTCCTCACATAACCCCACACTGCCACTGCCATCAGATCACCGCAGAGCGCAGCGGCGCAATCTCACGCCCTGGAATGCAACAGAGCTGCTGAGGCCGCTCCAGACAGCGATGCTTGCTGCAGCCCCAAGGAGGGAAGCTCCAGGAAGGTGCTGTGGCTGCTGCACAGAGCTCAGCACAAATTGCTGCCACCGGCTGCATCCCGACCTGCTCTGCTTTCCTGTTCAGCCTCACGATTCCCAGCATCGCAGACGCTGCTGATCCTGGAAGCTGAACTGCATCGTGCCACAGCGCCTGTTTCATCATTCCTTCTCTCTCTTCTGACAGCTGCCAACCAGATCACCCCTTCCCTCTGCCCAGGAGCTGAGGGACCCCTCCCCAGGGTGCTGTGCTAAGAGGCCATCTTCTACAAGAGACAGCAACGCCCCATTTTACAATACAAACCCAATACTCAATAACTCTTGCTCTCAGAGCCAGGAATTACTGTCAACAATTACAAGTCTGCATTAGAGGTAACAGCTTTTTCTGCCTTTGCTGTCAGGCACGGCAGAGAAATATTTCTTACCCTGATACCACCACCTGGAAGCCGTTCTGCGTAACGGAGAACTCAGCAGGTGATTAACTCAGCTCCAGTTCTTTCACTACCCACCTGCCTACCGCCATCACAGACCACAACTATTCCTGTCTGAGAAGTGCAGCAAGGACTGTTCTCCACCCACACAACATAGGAAGCCGAAAGTCACAAAGCTCTGTGTCACTGCAGAATGAGAAAAGGTGAAAGGTACACAGGTGAGGCACGAGGAACCTGACTCCAAACCGAGCAGGGAACACTCCCAGCTCACCTGTCCACATGCACAGAGCCTGAGCCCTCCAGGATGGGGCACCCACACTGCAGTACAACACAGAGAATTCCAGCAATGAGCTCTTCCACACAGTGACCCAGGAAACCTCACTGATACCATCAGTTCTGCGTTCTGGACAACTCCACACTGCTTTCAGAGTGGATGTTACTCAGACCATCCAGACATCAATATCTCAGTCTTGGCTTGATCGTTTCCACAGACCCCAAACATAAACGGAGATAATGAATTAGGAGCAGGACACAATGAGGGCAACGTGACGATTCCTTTTAGTGAAGGCTTTGTTTTATAACTTTATGGAATCATATGCTTCATCACACACAGGACAGCCTTCCTCTGGAATCAGATCTCAAGTAGCTGGTCCACTCTGGTCACTTCACTAAGGGACAAATTCCTCCCATCAGCAAAGTACCAAATCTTAAACTAAAATCTGTCTGACTTGTATCAGAACCTTACTGAGGCAAGCACACTTACATAACGCAACGTAACTTTCTTTTTAGATCCGTTTAACCACAAGCAAAACCCAAAGACAACGCTCCTGTGTGATTTCTGTCTAGCTTCATGCCACAACCAGCACGTCACGTGCAAACAATTGGCCTTCCCCACCAAAAAACAGGTCCTGAAGTTGCTGGCAACGCTCCTCTGCATCTCCCTGCCCCAGGTCATAGGCCGCTGGGATCGCTCCCACAGCAGAACACGCTGCTTTCACACAGGAAAGGCTGATGGTGGCGGTGAAAGACGAGAGGGAGTGGACTGGAACAAGCAAGCTCCTGAACCTTCGACACCAACAGCCAGCACTCCCAACCTGCACTCTGTTTGGTATCGCTGGGGTAAGAGTACAGTTACACACGAGGGAAAACCAGGGGGCTCAGCATGAAGCCACTGCACACTCAGACTGGTGTCTCACACAGCCTCGCAGGCACACGTGCCTGCCCAGTACCACGCACTCTCCGAGCCTGAGGGAGCCGCAAAGCTGTGGAATCATCAGCTGCCGGGAGCAGCACAGGGCCTGAAACGTGTCAGCTTGGTTATCTCAGCAGAGAACAGAAAGAGCCGGGGAGAAAAGGTCGCCATTTTCTGATCGTTCTCACCTCGTGCTCTATATGCAAATTACGAGATCACCCAACTCCACAGCCCAGATCACCCCAGCATTCACCCGAGCAGCAGAGCTGGAAAGGTTTGGAAAGGTTTCACAGCGTAACTGCAGCCTCCCCGACTGCAGGGTCAAAGCTAAGGTTAAGGTTAATGGCACTTCCCTATTTATAAAAGGGAGCTCCAAAGCACTCAGGAGCCCTTCAGATCTTGGAATTATTCCCCACCCTGATGAACACTAGCTCTGTTCAAACGGTGCACCTTCTCCAGAAGTAACATCCCTCGTTTTCTTTTCTAAGAGATGGGAGCCTCTTTTTCACCCACGGTTCAAGTGGAATTCCTGCCATCAAGGTACTTAGCTAGGAGTCAATCTGAAGCCAAACCATGACATTATTCCCCCAGATTTACAAGGCATTTTTGGGTGGACAAAGGACCCAACCTTCATTTCACAGTCTATACTTTTTGTTTTTCTGACAGCCCTATGTGATGGAACGGCTGACAACCCATGTCTACAGCTGGTACATTTACAGAAGTGTCTGCCTAGAAATATAATGCTCCCGTATTTAAGAGGAGCGACTCTGTGGCTTTAACACGCAAGATCTGTACCTAAAAACAAGCAAGGCAAAAGAGTTGTCAAGGTTAATGAAAGGCAAACTACTCCTCCTCTTTTCCTCTGTGTGTTTACAATGAGCAGCTGTCCTAATTGGAACAGACAAAGCCCAAAATCGCACCAGCCTCAGAAAGCTGCAGGTGAAAGAATGCAGCAGTACGTCCTCACGGGCACGCGTTAACTCCCTGCTCACCTCCTCCAGAGCACTGCCTTCCACACGAGCTCCAGCACCCAAAGCACTCTGGGTCACACCACTGACAGCACTAACAATGCCTACACGCTATCTGAGCTGTCACCCTCAATGGATTATCTACCCCAGGACCACCTGACTTAATGACAGACAGAAAGACCGAAGCACTGAATTCCCAGCGCTCCCCGTTCCCACTCTTACTGCACAGTGCTCGTTCTTGTCAGGGCTCTAAGAAGAGAAGAGGAAAATGCAACGAGACAAACTCCGAGGCTCACTGTGCCACGTCTGACGCTGTGTGCAAACCACCAACCTCCTGCTGGCTGCTCCCAGCACCGTACAGGCGCAGCACCTAAGAAACACCGCAACCTTTTTTTTTGATCTTGGAGGGAGGGGAGAAAAAAAATAAATAAATAAAAACAAGGCGTTGTTAGCGACTCTCTGCGCAGACAGATCACTCGCTTCCAGCCCAAACCCTCCCGCAGCAGGGCAGCGTTTCCCTACGGCATCTTAATTCTCCAGCCACGCGTTGGAGGTAACGCCGAGCCAAGCTTTCAAGCCCGATCGATGCCGAGAGCCGACGCAGCGCGGCTGCTCCGCTTCCGCGGACAGCAAAGGAGAAGAAGGAGGAGGAGGAGGAGGAGGAGGAGGGCCCGGGCCGCGCCACGCAGCGCCGGACGGCGCCGGGGAGTTCTCCCGAGCACCGCAGAGATCCGTCCGTCCGCTCATCGCACGGCGCCTACAGAGACACGGAAGGGACAGGAACCCGAGCGGAGCTTCACCCGGAGTCCGTGAGGGCCCCGAACAGCGCCGGGCCGGCTCCCCACCCCCGCTCCCGGATCATCCCCCCCCCCCCCGGGCCCGGGCCCGGGCCCGGGCCGTCCCCTGCCCAATTAAGGGCAGAGTCGCACGGCGGAGCGGCCCCGGGCCCGCAGCGCTCAGCGGCGCCGCCATGGCGCCTCGCGGCCGCCCGCGCGGGGCCCGGCCCGGCCCTGCACCTGTGCCGCCGCCGCCCGCTCCCCTCGGTGCCCCGCGCTCACCTACGCTCCGGTAGCCCAGGATCGCGATCTTGCGGGACTTGGACGGCGGCATCTTGTCCCCCGCCCGGCCCCGAACCACATCAAGGGCGGCGGCGGCGGATGAGGATGAGGATGAGGAGGAGGCGGCGGGCGGCGGGCGACTGTGGGAGCGCCGTCAGCCTCATGCGGCGCGGGGGAAGGGCGGCGGTGGCGGCGAGCCGAGCGCGCGGGACCCGCGGCGCCTGGCGGCGGCGGTAACAGCGGCGGCAGCGCCCGCCCCACGTGACCGCCGGGCTCGCCGGCCCCTCACGTACCTGTGCGTCACGCGTCACAGGCCGGAGCGGCGACCTCACCGCCACCGCGCCGAGAGCCGGCGCCAAGCGCCGCGAGGAAAAACTCGCTGCGTCATGCCTGCCTCCCTACGCCCCGCCCCCACCCCGCCGCCGGGCGGGACGCTGATTGGGCCGCTCCGCTCGGTGAGGAGGCGGGGATTGGCTGAGAGCGGCGTTCAAAGGGAGGGGGCGGGGCTGAGGAGCGGCGCGGGAGGGGATTGGCAGGACGGGGGCTTGAAAGCCGCGCGTGCGCGGCGGCGCCCTCTCAGAGCGCGCTTGGGAGCGGCGCGCGGCGTTTCGGCCGTTGGTCGCTGAGGCGATTAGACGTCCCCGGGGGCGGGGCGCGTTCCGGTGCTTCGCTTCCCTCCCTGTGGAGAAGCTCGTCCGAGCGTTCCGTCTGAGCCTCTCCCGGTCGAGGTGTCAAGTTGAGGGTGTTTGGCTTGGGTTGGAAGGGGCCTCCCGTGTCGCGGGGCTGCAGGTGGGGCCGCGCGGCGCTGACGCAGCCAGCAGGCCGCGTTGTCCCCGTGATGACAATGACGTGGCCTGTCGCCTTTGCGTCTCCCCCTCCCAGCCGTGGCATTGCCCGGTGCTGGGTCATCTACCGAGCCAGAGGAGTGGAAGCACTGAGGTAGGAGTTAAGGCAGAATGGGAAAGGAAACGTGTGCTTTCAACTTCCTTATCCTTTCCCACTGCTTGCCTACAGCATTCAGGTATTCTGACAAGCACCGTTTTTTTACTTTAAACCGTTTCTGATTGCTCTTGTTTCTTCCTTGGCACCCTGCTTCTGTTGATGAGGCCTTTCCCGTTATTCTTTTCCCTTACCTCACCTTTTGGACCTTTGTCTCTTTGTCTCGTTCCTGTTAACTTCCACTTGTTCACTCTCTATAAATATACTGCCTCTGCTCCCAACCAGCTGGTTTACTTACTGCTTCTGACTGCAGCGGAGGTGTTCTGACCTAGGACAGTTCCCATACCTGCTCAGCAGGTGGGGCTGATCCTTTCTGGTGTGTTTTGAAATTAGGGAAAACCAACTTTCTTTTCTTCTGCTGGTCCTTTGGAAGGAAGTGACTACTCCTTATGCCATCAGGGAAGTGCAAGCATTTCACTTTGTCTCGTCTGGGGCGCTTGAAATAGGTGCATGAGGAACTCTCAGAGCAGCTCTGTCCTTTCTCTGTGCACTAAGACAGCAATCTGGGATGCAGCAGCTTAAGCAGAGAAGATCTGGATCTGAGAAGGTGTAGTTGCATTTCTCCTACTTGGGATAAGCTGAAACGCTTCCTGCAGTGCTCAGGTTGTGGCTTCCCTGCAGCATGCTGGAGCACCAGCATTAACAGTAGGGCTTTCCCTTTGCCCTTCCCTAGCACTGCTCCAGTATCTTCCTTCCTGGAGTGTTTGCAGGTTGTCCTGTGAGTTCAGAGAACGCTGCAAGGAGTGTCTTACACCAGGCAGCCATGCTCAGGGTGTTCCAAGCCGCTTTCATACCTCTCTTCACCAGATGCTCCTTCAAATCACATGTACTCCTTGTATAACCAGTACAACCAATAGTTGGTAAGTTATATTCACTTTATTGTAAACGAGTTACTGACAGACACGGTCAATGAACGCAACACATCAAGTATGGTCTAGGTTCCAAAAAAAAAGAAGTGCCAGCACAAATACAGTGTGTATATGCAGTGAGATCAGGAGCAGATGTTGAGGCTGAGAAATGGGAAAGCATCTGTCTTTTGTTGCCTGTGTGTGCTTTGCTGTGATGGAGGAAAAGCTGCACTGGATTTCCTCTAGGAAACATAACCCAGCAGTTAAGTATTTTTATGGCAACCCAGCACATACAAACCCATGAACACAGTGCTTCTCGGGTTCCAAATGCGAAACACATCTGACTTGTACATTCAGTTCCTCTAACAGCAATTACCAGTTTAATTACCTGCTCAATCCTCTGGCAAATCAGCACCTTCCTGAGGAGGTATTTGAACTGCACCCGATGTTAGCATTGCGTGTGCTCCTATGTGTACAGCATCCACTTTGCTGCCCACAGAGGTTAGAAACTACACTTAATTCCATCCCTTGTGGATTTTGACAAAGATCATGTTCTCCAATATTTGGGTAGAAATGATGGAAGGAGAAAGAAGGAAGTAATTTCCTACTGAATGATATCTGCAACTCTGGTCAGTGGGACTATTGATGTTATTCTGCCAGTCACTGCTCGGTGTGCAGCTAAGAGAAAATAGTGGTGTCTGCACATCTTTATTTATATTTGCGTGATGTGGATGCAGGGGTGCTACAAAACAATTCAGAATGGCGTTTTCTCCTGGAGATTACCCTTTAGCGTGGGAGCACAGAAGGTTGTGAAGGTTTTAGAGGCAATCTGGTTGGAGAGCTGAGTATGGAGAGCGTGCTGTACAGCAGGATTAGGCACGCGTGGTTTCACCTCTGCTTGGACTGAAACAGAATGACTCCAGCTTACCCTGCGCTCCACTGAAAGATGGCAGAGCGTGTTCTCAAAGCAGTTTTGGAACTGCTTCAGTCAGATTCCTCACCTGCTGCAAGGACAAGAGCTCGAGCCTTGGAAAGCGATGCTGGTTCTTTCTGCATTACCCAAACGTTCCCAGCAGAGCAGTATTCCAGAGGATCAGAGGTGGATAGGGCTCAGACTCGACAGTTGCAGTTCAGTTGCTAGCAAACAGCAGATACCGCCTGCAAGGTCCCAGAGCTTTTAACTGAAAGGAGTCCAGAAGGAAAACAATGTGCAGAGTTTTCATCAGGCAAACGATCAATATCAGCAAAGGACAGTTCTCCTACGTAGTGAGCTCACAGCACCTCCAGAAAGTGAAAAACACTGAGGGGCTAAGCCTAATTAAAAACGTAATGGCAAACATCGTGCTAGGAAGACATTTTCTCGTGTAACGCATCGGCACAGGTACTTGTGCCAGGACCAGGAGCGTGGTAGGGGAAAGTGCCCCTTGGATGACACTTTTTTTCACACTTAATATTCAGAACTGAATTTCAGAAAGCAAGAGTACAAACCCTCTGAATAGAGTTTTGCACCACTTGAGGAAACAGCTTTCCACGGTTTCGCTAGCTCAGTGTCCATGGTGCATGCACAGCACTTGCGATAATGTTAAAACAGGGACCCCGTGCATGTTTGTTTGAGAACTGCAAATTCATTCTGGCTTCCTGCATGCTAACTTATGTGGACAGGCACAAAGCTGGCTGGCTGGAATAGGGCCAAAAGACTTTGTGCTAAGTATAGTATAAGAAAAAAAAAAGTATCTGTCAGTGGCCCAACCCTTTGGTTTTGGGCTGGAAACGCTGTTCCTGCAGACTCGTGCTAGGCAGAGGGAGATGGAGCGGTGCGTTTCAGATGCTCCGTCCCATATCTCCGAGGGAAGGCTGTAATTCCGGTGCTGGAACAGCATGCGGGCTTTCAAGTCACACCTGTGCAGCGTAGATGGCATTTACAGGTAGTGCTGACCACGTGCAATTCCACCCTACCGCCGATGATCCCTTTCCACACAGCTCAGGAAGCACAGGAGTTGCTGTTTCTGGTTTCTGTCGCTCCTCTCCCCAGCGAAGATGAGCAGAGCTCGGCTGCCGGTGTCTGTGCTGGCAGCAGCATGCCGCTGGCACCACCAGGTGGCTTTCTCAGTTCTGTGCCTCCCAGAAGCACGGGGAGCACAGCTGACAGGTCCACACATTTTGTTCCAAAATTTCTTGCAGGAAGTGAGTTCTGAAGAAAGGGCTTCTCACTGCTCCTGAAAACCTCACGTGCCGTGAGCAAACTGCAACCACGTAACCTTTTGCTTCAGTGTTTGTACGTGGACAAATAAAGGGTCAGTGTACTGCCATTATTCGAGGGCCACATTCCCACTGGAAACACAGCACTGCCTGCGCAGTGCCTCCAGCATCAGCAAAATGGGAGAGCCTGTCTAGCTTCCACCACCCCAAACACACCTACACTGACACATGCACAACAACTCGGCAAGAACCGCTAACACCAAACGGATGTTGGAGGGTTTAATTTCTTCCATCTACAGTTATAAAAATCTCCTCAAACATTACAGTACATTGACATCAGCAAAACCCCCCGGCCTTCCTCACTCCTCGGCTTCTGTACAGATCTATACAACGCGCAGTTCCAGTCCAGTCAGTGGAGCACAGGGGAAGCCTTGTTCTCTGCTCATCACTTCCCGCACGGTGCTGCAGCACAGAGCACTTCTGGAACCTTCGTCTCCACCGACCAACAGGCCTCCAACTCCAGCTTTAAATAATGAGAACATCTGCCGCTCGTTTGTATAACAATCAACAGTTTATTAATGGATATGGTGAAGTTTTAGCTATCCACCAAAGATGTGTAAAAAATTGTCATGAAAGTAAAAATAAATAAAGCTGTTTTTAAAATCAGTCTCGTTTTACATCTCGGTTCAGAATGCAACATTGAACACAAAACTGTCATCGAAGTTTTAAAGAAGTCTACTGATACTCAAATTACAGCTTTTATGACAAGTCTGATGAGAACTGAAGCTGATTTGGTTTAAAGACTTTCACATTCAAATACAGTGTCTCATTTAACACAATACTTCCTTTGACAGTGATGGGCAACAGTGATGACATATTGCTGTATTTTGACATAAGGCACTATGATATGAATATGCCATACACTTGCCTTATGTCACATATATCCATTGCTGACCAGTGACTTCTGTCAAATACAAAATGAAAAAGTTTCAGAGTACAGTGCATTTTAATGAAGGACATCGTGTGAAGTCTTCCAGCAAATGTTCTGAAGACGTTTTGAAATACAAGCCTACATTGTAACATAAGCTTTTGTCATGCTGCTTTGTTTTTTGCGACATCACTGGGGGGGAATAGACTCATCATCCATCACTAAGTCCCAAAGCACATTCGCAACCATCCCGCTCTGTTCTATTGCAGTCACTGTTCTTGAGACAAACTTGACCCAGAAACTTTGTTCAAGTTCTCCTACAAACGTTTATACATTCACAGCAGTCATTCACTTTCGTTCTCCTTTTGTTTGGCACCTGTTAATGGAAGAGGAAAGCACGTGTGATTTCCCGATGCACAGTCTGACTGTGTTACCAGGACCTTGGGACTGCACGCCATCATGAAGGGCACAGCTCAGGACTGCTAAACTCTACCACAGGCTGAGGGAGGCCTGGAGGCCACTTCTTCTAACTTCATTGCCAGGGTAGCTCTTCAGTTCACTCTGCTGGGAAGTTCCTAACACTGCCTCCTCTGAAGTACTGCTCTCCCAAAACGTCACACTGCAAGCCTGCCCATCTGCTCAGGGGCCAGGTTTAATCACTATCGTTCTCTTCAGAAGTGAGACCATAATTGAGGAAAAAAAGAACAAGGTAGGAATTCAGTTTGACTACACTGTATTGACTGATTTTTCTGGCTCAGAGGCAGACCCTGCATACACTAAGAATGAGAAAGAGCTGTTCAGCAGAACCACTGAGTGCTGGGCCTCCTCTCCAAGCACTGCCTCCATGCTGGGCAATGACATCCAGCTCCAGAGAGCAGGAAGCTCCTGCCAACAACCCGGAGTTACTGTTTGTAACGTGTCATCACAAACACTGCAAAATCCATTAAATTCAATCAATCTTCACCTCACAACTGATTTTTCCCCCCCTCCGGCAGAGTGGTCTCAATCCTTGCCAGTCAATCATTGTCCTTTATGGTCATTAAAGGGAAATGGGTGCTTAACAGGGCACGCTTTACCTGGTTATCCTCACACACCCACTTTAAGGGGTGAATCACACTCTGAACTCCACAAATTAGACCTACACAGCAAACATCCTTACTTTGCTATCCCACCTCTGCTGGCAGCACAGCCCTGCCCGTGTGTTGAGCCCAGCCCTAAGGAACAGGAGGTAGCACTTCTGTGGCAGCCTGGTAAACTCCACCACAGCTTTTTTGCTGGCAGAGTTTCCCATTAGGTCAATGAGATAAAGCAGCTCACAGATGGATCTCACGAGAGGGAGTGCTACACACTAAGCGCCAGAAGCACATGTCCTAGAGAACAGGAGTGGGAACTCCCCTTGTAACTGCCCTGAAGGATATGTTCAGCTCTGTCTCCTTAACCTGGTATTTTGAAGGCTAAACTGTAATCTTAAGGCATTTTCTGTTTTTCTCACAAAGCCAGAAGCATGTCCACACTAGCAACAGTTTGCCAGAGCACAGGAATTCAGGAAGAAGACGCCCCACTGCATGTATCTATACGCACTCTGAACAAAATACTGACAGTTAAGCATTTGGTTGGCTTTTACCTGCAGAGGAGCAAAACGTGTATTTGAAAAGTATAATCAAACTTACAAAACTTTGTATTATTAGTACCATGCCAGCCAAGAGCAGCAAGCTGTACACACTACTGAGTGACTTATGGCAAACATCAGAATGTGACATCCGTACCTGCTGGTGTGAGTACCAAAGCCTGCAGAATGTCAGAAAGGGAGATGATACCCACAATGCTATCTGCTTCATTCACTACCACCAAACGATGAACCTGCAAGCAGGGAAAATATTTTGAGAGAGATTTTCCTGATGTGAAGTAAGAGCTAAAGGAAAGAAATGCCCAATGAATGCAGAAAGCAGACAAGTAGGAAAAAAAGAATCTGAAAATATCAGCAATACCGATCTCACACAGCAATACAAACATGCTTACCCTTCATAAATGAAAGCCACTGCTTGTCCTAGAAGGCACAGCAGCGTGACAACAATAAAATCAGGCTTGAAATGGCAGGTAAGCCAAGACCTACGTCTCATAAATACTGCAGAATGGAAGACAGCCCCATCTCAGTACTGAATCCAGCTCAAATGGGCACAGAGCTGTGCAACCGAAGGGTCATAGCCGAGCCACCTCATAAAGAGGTCATCCTTGGAAGGATGGCCGTCCAAAGTTGAGAGTTCAGTACTGCTTTGCTTCTTATCTGACTGAAATTGGACTTACAGTCCAAATAACCAAATGTGATGGTGAAGGAAGTGAAAAGAATTTCTCATCTTTCCACAGAGGCGATAGCAAGAAAGCTGCACTGTCTTGACTCCATACAGATGTGAATTTATTGTAGATGTCAACCATTTTGTTGTCAGTCGATGAAAGAAAAAAAAAAAAAGAGGATCTCTGATCTATTTGCAGAGTCACGCTCAGCTGACACTGAGGAAACTAAAAAGAGTGGGAAAGCAGGAGAACATGTTTTGCATTTTCTTTCTGAGAAAACTATGTTGGTGATGTTTTCAACGTGTGTGTATACACATACTCTTCTCTCAGTGTAATGAATTCAAGAAAAATGGACAATGTAGTCGATTCACATCCAGTAAGATCAAGCATTTGTCTGGTGGCTAAAAATAGCATCAATTACTGCCTCACAGTGGCTTTGACTGACTCATTTTTACAGTCTCACTATGTTTAGACTGAACCGAAGGGTAGGAGTTGTTCTGAAAACCCAAACGTCTCAAGCTTCTGAAGATATTAACAAGATTAGCCACGTTTGGAATCTGTGCATCAGCAATGCTGAAATTACTCAGTGTCAGGAAGCAGCTCGAGCTGATGCAGGAAGCTGCTTGGCAGAACCGCCTGGCAGAAGTCCTCAGGGGTCATTCACAACATGGAAACTGTACTCCCATTAAACATATGTACAGTTACGGCCCTGAAGGTGAAAAACGTGCTGCAAAGCTGAAGTCATTCGCATCCATGTGTAAGAAGGTTCCCAGTACTAAAGTCAGAGGATAAACCACAAAGAATGGGGAAAAAGCACTGCAGTCATTTACAAGAGTGACTGGTGAATGAGTTCCTGGTAAGACTTTATTCGCTGGCTTTGTTTCACAGTGTTTGTATCCTTTTAAGCATCTGTAAATCTAGAAATCAAACTGATCCCTCCATATTTAAACATGAATGAAACGGGCATCTTCTTTGAGTAACCAAAATAACTTCAGAAGGATAAATGTGTCCTATTTATTAGTTTGGTCATACAGCTTTTACAACAAAGGGAAACAAAAAAGGGGCAAACTCACCTCAGCCTTCACTATCCTATCAACAATGGTCTCCAGTGTTTCCAGCATACTGCACTTTACAACACCTTCAAAATACTGAGAGCGGTGCTGTAGGGCTTGCGTCACCGTGATATCTAGGTTATTATAGGTTTTTTCAGCAGCAAGGTTCTGAAAAACAAGGCACACGACTCACTACCCAGTAATAACCCAACAAAGCAAATGCTTTGGCACCAAGTAGACACACATTTCAGGGGTAAATTGAGGCTGTTCCATGTCACATATTTAACAAAGCAGATGCTTTTCAGTTGCAGGTTTTGGGAACAGTCAAGCATGGAGCTATGTTACACACCGTGGATTAATCAATAATAATAATTTGTGATTATGCATGCGGCCCATGAAAGTCTCCTTACTTTGTTTTCTAACATTTGGCTTGACACCACTCATCCCACTTCTGCCATGAGGAAAAAGGAAAGATGAAGTTCCACAGATTTCAGGATCCACAGAATATACTTGAAGAAGAAACCACATTTTGTTTTCCAAAGGCCAGGTGATGACACTGACTACTCTGAACCCATAAAGTAGAGCCTACTGTAAAGACCCAAGCAGAAAACAAATGGTAGGTTTGCTTCAACCTCGAGCTCCCTCTCCTGGACCGTGCTGGAACTATCACTTGGTTTAAGTTTTTGCATCTCTTTTAGTTAATACAAAGGAATAACAAAACAAAAAATCCATTATCACTAATAAAAGTAATAAAGAGTTTGAAAGCAAACATTCCCAGCTCCCAAATTACAAGCAGGATTCTGACTTGTTGCAAGAGGACTTTGTCCAGATCCGCAAAAGCTTTCTTTGTAGGAGGGATGCAAGGAAAACACGTTTTCTCTTACCCAAGTAGAAAATGAAGTTTACTGGTGAGACAACACCACTGGCATCACTGAAACAGATGCAGACAAAATGTACAGCTATACATAAAGTAGATGACCCTACCAACAAAAGAAGTATTCACAGGGTGCACTTCAGGAGCACTGAGACCACATACCTGAGCTCTAAGAGACAGAAGCCTGATCTGACAGAAGAGAAAAGCTGAGATGCATCAGCCACACGGAGGATAACTGCCAACAATTATTTGTAGCCATGAGAGGCAAAAGTCATCCTACACTACCTGAACACAGAGATGAGGCACATAACACCAACATGCAAAATCAAACTTCACATGAAAAAGCATTTACTATCATGGTCACTCATGTTCAAGAATTGGGCAAAATGAAACAAATGAAATAGAAGTGTCCTTCAGCAGAGCAGGCTGAAATGTTATGCAAGAAGAGGAACAAATACAACTATTCAGTATAAATGTATCGAGCAAAGAAGACGTGTGATTTAAGATTCTTTAAGTCAGTGCAAGCAATTACATATAACTGGTTGCAGATAGCTTCAAAGACACTGAAACTTCAGTATTAAGAATCCAGCTTCACACCATGTGTGAATATGTCAGAAAGTCCCCACTTCTACAGCTACTAGCTGCTCCCTTTATGGCAGAGCAGGAGCTCACACAACAGGTAATTCCCCAAACCACAGCAGACATCTAGGAAAAAAGGGGCAACAACACTTGCATTGTGAAATCTTCAGAATTAAGAGCGTTGTTTGCAGCCAGAGTAACTTATAAGCTTAAAACACTTCCAATTGGGACCATCCTCTATATTTCTGAGAGTACCCTGCACAGTGTTTCAGACAGCTGGACCCTTCATTAGCTCTAGCAGGCTGCTGGAAGAAGCAACTTGTGCACATGAACCTTTACAAACAAAGTAGCTCTGAGAAGTCGTGATCAGAAGGCAGGAGCATACAGCTTGGAGGGTGTGGGGATTAAAAACAAACAAACAAACAAACAAACAGATTTTTGACTTTCTGATGATCACAAGAACAGAAAAGCCCTTGCTCTCAGAGGCTTAAAAATCATGGTATGAATCTGACTGCTCTGTTGAACTCCTAAGGAACAGTGGCCTGAATGAGAACTAAACCAGAAGGAGTACACATGCAGTACCCTGGTGTAAGGTGTGAGGTTAACAGAATGAACGATACCACGTGGCATTACAGCCAAGGTATTTCATAGATGGTATAGTTAGACAGATTATTACGATGGAAAAGAGACAAACAAAGGGAAAAACTGCTGACCTGTGCCCTAGGCATGACAGGAAAATCCAAAGGAGTGATCTCCAACAAGAGATCCTTCCCCAGTGGTGGTCAGCCCTTACATGGGGTCTGGGAGAAGTGGAGCCAGACTCCACCCCTTCCGACCACACAGGTGCATTGCCTTCACCTGTGCTCCTTCAGCTGACTCAGTGCTCACCTCAGGTGATCTATCAGTGGTTCAGGCCATGATTCAACAGTTCCTAGACACATGGGCTCAGAGACTCACACAGAAGAACACAGTAAGTCATTTTAGTCCACTAAAAAGTCAAGTCCTAAGAAGTGCCCCAACTACATGAAGAAATCTGCATTCTCTCTCTGAAAACAGACCATGGTATGGAGCAGTTGAGGAGATAAAATTCAATGTCAGGAACAGAAATTAATACAAAATGCCCATGCCCTCTTTTTGCAATAGTACAACCACATCTTGTTTCAGTAACATCCAGAGCCTTAGATGACTGTGCATAAATGTACAACTACTAAGGATAGCTTATGGGGAAAAAAAGCAACAAAACCCAAACCCCATGCAGTGCGCAGTGAATTTAATTCAGTTGGTTAACTAAAGCCTAAGGGACAAAATAACCCAAACTGACTCATTAGCAAATCAATTTCTAAATGCTCACTACATAAAAAGCACTTAACAGAATTTAAAAGGCATACTTACTATTACATCAAATTTGGAATAAATATCTACAACTTTTCCTAGAAAGAAAAATACGTATTAATAAAGGGCTTCCAATACAAAGTTAGTTTTATCGTGTCCTGCTGTCATTTGTTAACATAAAATGACACAGAAAGAGAGAAGGTCAAGAAGGAAAGATGGACACCAAACCAAATCCCACCACCCATGATGAATCAATCCTCCCAGCTCCATCCAATCTCCTTGCATAAACAGTCTTCAACAAAATTTATCTTACCCCACTCTCGTGTACAGAAGAATCAACACACACCTGACTCATCCACAACAGGTAACGCTGATATCCTTCTCTCTACAAATATATTCAAGGCTTTAATGATAGGAGTGTCTGGATGTATGAAGGCAATGTTGTGGTAAGTTCCTATTCCAAGTTCATCCAGATTCTTCTTCATAAAGGCAGGCTTTGGCATCTCTGACATCTAGGAAAGGCAGATGAATATGTTTACACAGTGCAGTTTTCTGCATGATAGATGACAGTTACCAGGGTGGTTTTTTTTTTAATATATGTAATTAGGAAATATATATTCATTCATCCATCCAGAGACCTCAAACAATTGTTACAGATCATTAGAATCATCTGTTACTAGATTTACATCAAGCCAAAACAAGCCTATGTCCAGAAGCATCAGCACTGCTCAAAGACGTTTTAAATTAAGATTACTCATCTTGGCTATTCTGCTTATCAGTTTATTTTTGTAGTGGCCCATCACTAAAATCTCTGGATCCTGAACTGTGTCATTCCCACTGAACCTGAAAAGAGAAGGCATCAAAGATGCGACATGCTGTGTGCTTATCTGGAAATCCTGTTCCTTTGCTTGGCCTCCTGTCCATTCCTGTGACCAACGTACAGTTTAGCATGTTATGATGATCTTGGCAAGGAACCAGAGGGCAACTGCCCTGTTTGCTTGTTTGTTTTAAGATGATTAAAACCAAACACAGGTAATATGCAGTCTACAGTGTATCACAATGTGCAATACAAAGAAACCATGAAGCTCTCAAACGTGGAAGATCTCCATGAAGTTTCTGAACACGTTGCTTAATATTGGACAGGTCTACCTGGGCTTGGGGTGGGTAGAAGGAGAAACCAGTTACAGCAAAGAAAAACTTCAAGTACTTACAAAAAGCTGGAGGAACTTGAGGATTCTTTTATGGGTAAGTATATAAAGTGCATTTCCACTGACGGGATCTATAACTGGCAATCTGTGGATTTTGTTTTTGATCAATGAATATACAGCATCAAAAAGGCTGAGGAGAAAAGCAATTTCTAAATTAACAGTAGCCAAGAAATAGTATCATCAAATGATGCATATACAGGTTTAAAACTTATGAACAGGACACAGTTGATGGCATTACCTTTAAATGTTACAGAAGTTAAGGCAGTTCAAATTACCGACAGTGATACAGTTACCTACAAGCAGTAAGATAAAGTAACTTTCTGTGGTGAAGAAATATTTCTACTCTTTTCCATATTGGAAAAACTGTTTGCCAAATGATCGCTGTGCTCACACAGTTCCTCCACTCAGAAAGGATGTTTCAGTCAGACAGTGCAAATCAAGTGTTCCGTTTAATTCACCTTAACCCCAATCATCCCTAACATTCTCAAGGAAGTGTATACATGCAAGCAAGCCAAAAACAATTATCTAATCGTTGCATTGAAGTCACTCTCAGGAGGTGTAAAGCACTCCTCCTGGCACTGCAAACAAAACAAATCCAAGACTGTTCTACATGATGCATCGCTGGTTTTGTCCTCGGAAAACTGTAGCAAAGACAGCTGACCACCAGTTACAGTAAATCAGTATGGAGTAAAGTCAGTAAAATTTCTGTGTGCTCTGAGCCCCTCACAGGCGGTCTGTTTCAGAACAGAAGACCCTTCTGGGTCAGTCCTAAAGCTCACTTACTGGATCCTTCCATCCCACCACATCTTTGTTACTGTAACACATCTCTTGTTGTGCTTTTGACTGAAAGCAATCACACGATTTTGTTCTCGTGGGAAATTCAGTGCAAGCAGTTCCATTCACACACATTCCTTATGACTTTGTTGAATGACCTGTTCACAACTTAATAGTGACAGTTCTACTGAGGATATGACATACAATTACTCTGAGCTAATCACTGCAGTTCCCTTCACCAGTTTACTTTAAATGGTATAAGCAATTCTATTCCTTTTTTGTTTTCCTGAAGCAAGTATGGCTAGCAGGATAGGCTGAAGGATCATCACAGTGCCCAAAATTGTGCAAAAAGGGCAACGAGTTCATCTGGTTGGCATGTTACACTGAAAAAAGTTAAAGCTGTTTTCTTTGGATAAGTAGGAAAGCCTGATTTGAGACAAAAAGATCCCACACCATCTTGGTTCTATTACAACAGAGCTCTACATAAATTGTACTCTGGTTTACAATGGAAGCTGTTTCCCTATAAAAAGAAGTCTTACACATAGCGTTGGAACAGTTAGTTTCTTTCAAGTCAAACAAAATGGAAAGGAAAATCCTACCTTGCATCTGGGGAGATGTTCACTAAAGGTTTAAACGTCTCTTGTAAATAAAGTTCTGTGTACAGAAAAACAAACCATTATCACTTCTACGTGAAAGCATCAGCAGTTTATAAAAGCACTTCACAAACTTCTTAGTACAAAATTAAATGAACAGAAGAGACCAACACATGCAATGGCCTTAGATACTCTATGCTTGTGCTTGTTCATCTACACTGACGTGGAACTGAAACTGAAATGTTAACAGGAGCTGACTACCGCCAGGGGTCACTGCAACCACAGCAAAGAGGAAAGTGGTGAATAATCGGAGCAGGTTGGGTCACACGCTGACTGCTCCATGTTATAACACGGCCTAGGCAGTTTTGTCATAAAGACTCCTTCCTGTGCTCAGTGCTTCTGCTCACATCCACCTATGTCCTGTGAACGTTCGAGTCATATCAGCTCTCTCAGGCACGGCTTGCTGCTTGACTCAGCTCACTCAACACCTAGAGCCACCTTTCCTTTCACATCCTTGCTCAGTTACATTCCCATTCCAGGTGCAGATGTGCCTCCTGCTGCGGCTCCATTTCTTGTTAAGAAAAATCAAGATGGTACCAATCGAAGAAAAACAGCGAAGCAATATACAGCATAATCACTCTAGTTCACATACTGTTCCAGGCAGAAAAAGATAAGCACCCGGAAAAAGCAGACAAGCTTTAGCTATTCCTGCTTTTATTAAAAAGTATGTGGAAAAAAATGTTACAATTAAAAACCCACTGTACTTGACCGTACTGGTAGACTTTAAACTAGCAACTGAGCAGAAAGTGATCTTACCCCTCCAGGTTTCTATCTTGTGCTCCTCCAATTCATAGATCTGAACCTACAACAGACAGATGGAAAAGTATTTATTTTAAATCCCAAATAATTAACAATACTATTAAGCTCTGAATAATTCCTTTATTTTTCATTGTGGGCAATTGAACATACAGAACCCCAACTAACTGCCCAGTCCAGAATAATATTTCTTGGCATTATCACGAGAAAAATGTGCAATCCTGCTTGGTGCAGAGCACCAGACAGGACCTATCACCTCAGGGGACAGGAATGATCTTTCATCTGCCCATGCTGTGGTCCAGATCTCCTCTAGACTCACCTTACGGTAACCATACCAAGGAAAAACTTCTGATAATGCCTCATGCACCTAAGCAAGAGCTTATCCTGATCACTTCTTATGCTAAAAAGCAATCTGTTTTACATTTGCTGGACTCCAACCGCACCTGGTTTAGCTCCTTCCATGCTGCTCACAGTGCTCTGCAATGTTTTAGCTGCCTTTCTCTTCAGGTACCAAGCTGCAAGCCAGAAACTCCTAACAGCAGCTGTGCTTGCCATAGCCTAGGCCAAAGCAGCCTGTTGTCTTTTGCACAGCTCCTCTTTGCCAGGTACCTCTGTCAGCCCTGATGGAGCTGACATGCGTGCAGGCGAAGGGTAGGAGCCTCCACAAAACCTACTCCAATTCCGTGACCAACAGGGTACCACTTTTGGATACATCCTTCAAAGAGCATAAGGGAATGCTGAATTATCACACTATAATTGGGCTACTCAATATACTCTTTCTGGGTGGTATAAAATACTGGATTTTCAGCACAACTGCACTTAGGAGGAGTAGAGCATTCCCCAACTGAGTATTTATTATTTCCTTTTGCTTCTACAGGAGTGTGCACCTGTCATCCTCCAGTCGGATGGTGCCACTTCTCAGTCATTCACCCTTCCCCTGCCCAGGGGCTGCGTTCAGCACAACCTCTTCCATGGACTTGTACACAATAGCACGTTAGGCAGCACAAACAGGAGTGACAACTGTTTGACTGCAAGTGACACCACGACTGAGTTGAGAGCCACATCATTACAATATGAAAACCAAAAGGAAACGATCAGAGTGCAGCTGCTTTATATTTCCCTCTGCCTTGTAAATCCCCTGAAGTATAAATAAATAACAGTAAGAAAGGACAGTGCATCAACCTATTTGCATCTGACAAGATATTTCATTGTACATTTCAAGAACAGACATTATCAACTGACTCTGAGAAGCCTGACATATCAGAAGTCTGTGTCATCCAACTGCTGATCCTTCAGCTAGTAAAACACAGCAGGTGTATTTTAACTCCAAGTGAGGAACTGGCATTGATAGGAACAAAGAAAGGGATGCAGATGTTTGTATGAACAGGTAAACAAGAGAACCTCATCAGCTGTCTGCCAATGGGGATTTTTAAATGACAGTTCACAGAAGTCAAGAGATCTCCAACTGATTGTGTAACTCAGCCACGCAACTAAAACCTCTGCATATGTTTGATCAGTGTAACTCATTCATTCTACACCACCACTTCAGAATTTGAGTGACCTCTGACTTCCCCCAAGGCTCTGTCAGCCAGCTGGCTGCTCAACTCCACATGCTCCTTTCAGGACAACTCTGTAACGCTTTGGAGACAGCGCAGATTTATTTATGAAGGTATACATTAATGAAAACACATGAGCTGATGTGTAGCCACATATTTGATTTTTAGATACAACTTTTTTCTTGCAGTTTTAAACACTCCCCAGCCCTGAATACGTCGGCTGATACTGTCCATTTACATGGAGCTCTGATTAATATCAGTCCATGTGCTTTGAAACAATCTGGACAAAACCACACACAGTGATCAATAACTGCGCATTGCAGCTTCACGCTTTTTATATTATGACTAATTTTTAATAAGAAGGTTATTGTAGGGCCTTCATTCCAAGAGCACTGGACAATAGCTGCAATGCCAAATGGAGCTTGGCACCCAAATCTAAGGCTGTCATGGTGAAGCACTACACAAAACCTAAGAAATGGCAGTGCTCATTAAGGAAATTCCTCATGCTTATACAAGAGAAGCAAATTATTTTACCTGCTCAGGCTCATAGGACCTTAATGGTTACAGCCAGGAATTGAATAGAGGCATCCATATATTGTTCTACTATCTCGAGCACTGAACTGCATTTTCTCTCAGAAACATCAGTGAACGTACTCATGACATGTCTAAGCTTCCCAACACTTAAAATAATTACAATCCATCCTTCAAGCAGTTTGATATTTCACTTTCTGTACTGTATGACAACTGATAGAGGCTGAACATCATACTTACCATTGGAGATTTATAGTATCTATGCAGTATGTTAATGAAATCTGTAATTGTTAACATTCCTACAAAAAGCGATACAGAAAGAAAGTTCTTCAGACATGTACTTAAAATACAGAACTTCAGTTATTTTCCTCCATTCATAGTCACACTATACAATGTAATTAACAACAGATCTGTGCACCATATTGCTTACTTGCCATGTATGTAAATTTTCACGTCAATACAATACTTCTGAATAAAAATATGCAAGTGTGAATTAACATTCAAAGCCACAACCTATGTGCTTCTCCTCTTCTTTCAATCTCACCCAAAGAAAATCTGTTTCTTCCACTGTGGGACATAATACCCATGGCATTCCACATTAGTTCTGGTACTTAATGATTTCACAGTGCACCTTACTGAGAACACGAAGAGAACCACGTGAATTTTAGCATTATACTTTCCACAGTTCCTGTTTTCACATTTATTTTTTTGTGACTGTGTATTTTTAAATGCACAGGGAAAGACATGCACTAGGTAACAAGCTTCAGAAGCTCAAGACCTCGAAGAGTCACCGTGATACTCAAAGCACAGCAGAACTACTCAAGCACTCTGTGTCTCAAGAGAAAACCAAGAAACCATCAGCATCTCTTAGGACATCAGAGCACAGCTAAACCCAGACCACCTTTCACAACAGTGCAGCACGCTGAAAATTCAAGTACAACTCGATTATGCCAGAACAACTTACCTACAAAACTCTGTTTTTTACTCTCCCACAGTGGAGCTGCTCTCACACCATTTGCCACCAAGGCAAAAAAGGCCTTCTTCACCTGCAAAGAGAACGAACAGCTACATCGATCTTTGCTCTCAGTTTAGCACACCAGGCAGCAGCAGAAGGGTTTCCACAGTTACTAGGAAAAAATGCAGTTATGAGGAGGTAGCTGCTATTCAGAACAGAACAAAACCCACATGCACCGCCAAACAAAAGCCTTACAGCCTTTCACTTCTGAAATGCTTCAAGAACTCAGCAAAACAGGATCTGTTTCATTCTGTTATGTGAAAATGCCACGTGAGAGCCTCTGATGAATGAGTATCTCTATATCCATGGTATCGCTCTTTGGTCCGAAGAGCACAGAAGTACCAACTGCAATCATGTGATGACTGTGAGCTGAACAGACAACGCTTACATGATGACACCTCAAGACCCACAGACAGCTCCATGCCAAGGGGCTGCTCTTCACTACAGTCAGGAATAAAAGGGCTTCACAGTCCATGGAATTTGTATCCAAAAGAAGCAGCAACAAATAAAAACAGAAGTAGGCAAAGAGTAAACCTGACACTGTTAGGTACGGGTCTCCACGGAAAAAGTTTGCAAAGCCATCCACGCGAAACCCAGTGTAATACAACATTCAGCATAACCCCCATTCAGAGTTTACCTGGTGTTATAATTTACCAGCTTCAATTTCTAGAAGTGATTAAGCCTCCGAGCCTGCTCCACAAAGCACCTTCCTGCAGCTCAGTAGTTCACACTCAGCATTTCCAATTCCTGGTGCTGCCCTACTGCACGCAAACCTCAGACTTCTGAAAGCAATCTGTATTCCTCGCAGCCCCTCAACAGCCTGTCTGCCTCTCCCCTGCTCACCCGACCTCAGCTCGGCTCTCAGTGCTGCCCTCTGAACTCACAGCATGAACAGGAATAGTGATCCACATCCACTGCACTGAAACTGAAGAAAGAGTATGGAAAAAAATAAGACTGGTGCATGACGGATGCACTGCAATTTTCTAGCAAGTGGTTGAATAGAAAGGTGCCAGAGGTATAAAGGCTATACTGACATAGGGAGGAGCCGAGTAAAACAAACCTTAGGAAATGCACCACGGGAGCACACTAACTCAAGGGGAACACTGAAACCACAACGAAACCCTCCAGGCAGACACACCAAGTGCTCCCACACAGCAGCATCATGCTGTTAGTGCAGCAAAAGCTGCCAGCAGTATTCAGGGAGCAGGGAGGAGACAGAAGCAAGGTCACACAGACCAGCTCCACCTTGGGGCAAAGTAAGTAGGTTCTAATGGTTCTTCATTACAACAGATGGTAAAAAAAGAACACTCAGCTTCTGTACCTTTCCATAAGAATAGCTATCACACATTGTGACAGGTCACTCCCAGCTCATGCCCCAAGTCTTCCCCATGAGTCAGATGCTCAAGCACAGCACTAAGGTAGCAGCTAATCTATGATAACGTGAACAGGATTACCCCATAGCAGCAAAGATGCGGAATGCCGAGTCAGATGCTTCAGGAAATCTCCAAAATCATGCTATTACTCTTCTCTTAGACAAAACAGCACCAAAGTACACCATCTAGGAACACGTCCAGAGGGAAAAATGCAGGATTAGTTCCTGCCCTGGTTCTTTAATTTATTGGCAAGTGGTTTGTGCCAAAGAAACTCAAGGATCTCCTGTTAGATGCCACCTTGTCAGCTTTAAAACACTGCTTTTGGAAAAACTGAGGCGTGCTGCACTGATACGACCACTAGGAGAGTTGGGTTAAAACCTTAAAAGCCAGTGAGTTCAGCTTAGGAATGAGGATATTAAACATTTAAACAACAGATCACCAGCATTTAGGAGATGCTTATACTCTAGGTATTCCTCCTAAACTACAGCTTAAGCAATGGTCCTATTGTTTTTTCCAGCATTACACAAGGAAGTGTGATATAGTTACCTTCTAAATAATGCCAATGATTTAGGTTATATTCATACTTCTCTCTTATTTAAAAAAAGGTCATAATGAAACAAAAATTACTCTAATTCTTATTTGCTAAAACTGCTTGCAAGCACAAGCATCCAATCCCACACCCATACTCTGTGATCTCCCAGTTTCAGTTGCCCAAAGCACTGCTGGGTAGGCAGCCAAGGCACTGAGCTGTGCAGCTGGCCTTGGATCCAGCACACATAGACACTTCAGTGATGCTTGTGCAGAAAACATCCACAAGGACCTTTATTTCAGGTTACATGCAGTCTGCAGCCTTTGAACATTCCCAGCACGTCTCATCGTTAGACCCCCCAGCAGCGCTGTTCATTCTCAACCCCACCTGCACTGCTCCTGTGTGAGCCAGCCTTCCACTGTAGCTCCCTGATCTCAAGTGGAGTGCTGGACTGGCCTGGCCTTCCCAAAGCCACCGCTCCATGGCCAGACCCCAAAGACTGCTACTGTTCAGTGCCATGTACAAACGTTCTGGGAACAAAGCACATTTTTTCCTCATTAACCACGTAGTGGCTCTGACAAGCACAGTGAACCATTCAAAGATGGTGCTCACCTGCTCAGATTTCAAGGTTATCTGATGCATGCTGACCTTGATCACCTCAGTTCTTCACAGCCAGCAGGGAGAAGCAGTTCTTTCTGGACATAACTCACCAGCCTTAGACTGAGACAAGCTGCATCCCACAACCACCACCCTGCCCGAGTACTGCAGCAAGCAGAACAGGAACAAGCTTTTCTTACAAGAGGAACTCACTTTACCTGCTGTGAACGTCCCAAATAAAGAAACAGAATCATTTAAGTTAGACAAGACTTCCAGCAGTCACTGCTTCTGCAGATCCAAATATTTTCACTTCAAGTCATAAGCAGAACACAGCCTCCCTCCATCTGAGCAGTCACCCTCATTGGAGTCAGACCCCTATACAGAAGTCCCATTGTTCCACACAGCAAATATTTGTAAAACATCATCCCTTGCAAGCTAGCAAGCTCCAGAATAGCTTAATTACAGGAAGCTACACCAGGAATAGCACAGCAGACAGAAGACATCACCAGGCTATGAAAAGTTATCTCACTGGTTTACTTAAGGAGGCATTTCTGCAAGGACACGTGTTCTTGAAGAAAGGAAGAAGTGAAGGAAGAAAGTGTCTGAAAGGAAAAGAGATGAATGAGCCTGCTCACAAAAAACTCACACATACACTCTCCCATGTTGTTTTACCTAACCATGTTATGCACGTACTCATAAGTGACCAATGGATTTCAAACTTGCCCACCAAGACTGTCCTGTAACAAAGGTGACAGCTAACATAGCCATCATTTGTTTAGCTTGCTTAGCAGGAAGGTTCTTGTCCTGGAGAAAGGCTGTAATGGGAACCTGGTGGTGAAGGGGGAATGCAGAGCACAAAGCTGTGCTGAAGGAGACATCTCAGCACTGCAGTCTCAGGGCCAACGTCAACTTGAAAAAGGTGGAAGATGAAAGAAGTAAGGGACACAGCAACTCAAAATCTGCCACTGTGACGCATAAGAATGACAGGAAAGATTAGTGGCGTGAACAGCACTGAGACATCTTCCAGGACTCTGTGGTGTGGCTGTTATCCAAGGCCAAAATGAGAAACGCTGGTTGTGCTCTAGAAGGGCAGACTGAAGAAAGAAAGTGCAGCCCAGGAGAGGCCCACAAAGGCTGTTCCTCCACAGCCCATGGGGCATCACGCAGCTCCATGTGCAACACACAGAGAGGAACCCATGGTGGAGCAGCAGGTCTGAGGGAGCTGCCACGTCCAGGCCTTGTGCTGGAGCAGTGACTGAAGGATGAGCTCTGTGGTACAGAACCATGTTGGAGCAGCGTTTGAAGAGCTGCAGGCCGTGGGAAGCCCACAGTCTGGGAAGGACAACACCCCATGGGAGGGATCCCACATGGAACAGGGGCAGAGAGTGACCGATAGGACCACAAGTTACATACTGGCCACAGTCCTCATCCTCCTGCACAGTGCTTGAGGAAGAATAAGGCCAGTTGGGTCAAGGAAAACGTGCTTAGTTAGCTTCTAGTTCTCCTGCTCCGGCCTGTTATCAATAGGTAACAAATTACAATCATCTCCCTCATGCAGTCTGTTCTGCCTGTGACAGTAATTGATGAGCAAACCCCCGTCCTCATCTCAACCCACAAGATTTTCCTCACTGTATTTTTCCTCCTGGATTCTTGAGGAGGGGGAGTGAGAAAGCAGTGCAGTAGTGCTGAGCTGTCTATTAGCATCAGGCCTCCACAGTTCCTCAAAGATTAAAAAAAAAAAAATTGAGTAAATTCCACGTTCCAGTGATAAAAGCATATCTACATTCACACTGAGAAGCGTGGAGTGGCTGACACCCTCTGCTCTGCCCTCGTATTGCAGCCTTCCAGTATTGATAGGGAACTTATTAACAAGACAGAGATCAACTTTTTACACTATCTGATAGCGACAGGACAAGGGGGAACAGCTCAAGGACGGGATGGATGGAGCCTTGGCAACCTGGCCTGGTAGGTGTCACCCCTGTTACAGCAGTGTGGAATCAGATGATCACTGAGGGCCCTTCCAACCCAAGAAGAGTGATTCTATGATTTTATGACTGTTACAATTGTTCATATTTTGCATATTCACTTGAGAAAGAAGGCACAAAAGCACAGCACCCAGAGTCCTTCCTCTCAGAGGCCAAAACACATTTATACTTCAATGGTTCCTACTTGCCAAGTACATCAGAAGTAAAACAGTCTCTGCTGCGATCCCTGCAGTGCAGAAGAACCCCAAAACCTCAGCACCCTACATCCCATCCCTTTGGTTTAGGTGTGTTTAGGAGCTGACTGCCTTTCAGCTTCTTTTGATGCAATAATACAAAGAATGGGTCAACCTCACGCAACGTAATCTGAAGCGTATTTCTGAAAGTAGCACAGCTAGTTCTACGGACACCCAGATCTTGGCACAATTGGGAAACAGGGAAAACAAAACTAAACCCAAAGAACATCAAAACCCCCACAGCTGAGGTATGAGATGCAAGCCTGATGTCACCTCACTGCAAGAATGTCTCCTTCCCATCTTGGGGAACTGTCCATCTCTGTTCTGCTCTCAAGAGCTCAGCTGAGCACTGCGTTCAGCTGCAGGGACCCCCTCCCGAGGGCATGGAGCTGTTGGAGCAGGCCCAGAAAAGGCCACAAGGATGCTCAGAGGTCTCATGCACCCATACTGTGATTTACAGAAGGCTTCTACAAGACCTTATAGCAGCCTTCCAGCACCTAAAGGGCCTACAGCAAAGCTGGGGAGGGACTGTTACAAGTGATCACGTATAGCGACAGGACAAGGGGTAACAGCTCTGAAGTAGAAAGGAGTAGACTCAGATGAGATATTTGAACAAGTTCTTCAGGTTAGGGTGATGAGGCACTGATGCAGGCTGCCCAGAGAAGCTGTGGATGTTCCATTCCCAGAGACCTTCAAGACCAACCTGGACAGGGCTCTGGGCAACCTGATCTAGCAAGAGATGTCCCTGACTGAGGCAGGGGTTGGAACAAGATGGTCCTTAAGGTCCCTTCCAATTCACACCATTATATGATTGTAAGATCAAAAATATTATAACTTTCCCACAGAAGACTCTACAGCAATCCTTTTCTTCTCCAAGTAATCTGTTTCCATGGCATGAACATTTTCATAAGCTAAGTGGAAATAAAGGACGTCGGAATTCATCTCCAGAGCCCACAAACATCCACCACGTTGACAGTCCAAGAATAAAATATCTCATAATTAACACCCAGATGGCAATGACATTTCAAACACCTTCAAGGAGGAAGTAATTCTCCCCAAACTCAATCTGCAGCAAAGACCTTTCAGGGAGATGAGTCCTGAGAATCTCACCATTAGCTCTCCAAGCAGTCAGAAGGTAATTTATAGTCTAGGAATGGCACACACTGTCAGTAAACAGTTAATTTTCACTGAAATACATATATTTGTAGGGCTTCATTAATTGCTTTGCCTTAATGTTTCTCAAAGCATCAAGCAAAACATTGTGGAGGATATTAAACAACGTGAAATTCCAATTTTTCTTCAAATTAAAGTTGAACAATTAAATCTTAATTATTTTTAAGTTACATAAAAATACAGTTCTGCTAAGGAGCTGTTTTCACAAGTCAGAGCCATCTTCCATAACGCAGACGGAGTCCAGTATTTATGAACTGGCTCACTGGGAATCTGTACACCAGACTACAACCAGCAAGCTCAGCACGATGACTGCTGTGTTCAGGTTTATTAAATTACTTTCTTCTTTGCTCAATGAATTTAGAAGCAGCATTTCCTCAAACCTATGGCATGGGCCAAGGAGGTCTTGAAGAAAGCTTCTTCTACCTTTATCACACCTTCTGCTAAAGTAATGAAGAATTATACAGACTTGTTATTAACTTAAAGGCTACGTTTGCTCCCACATCTGAAAAACCCCAACCAACAGGCATTTGTAAGCAGCTCCTAGAGCTCACACTGAATTTTTGGAAGGGTTACATGAATACAAATCAGCTGTCTTCTCCACTCACAGGGCATGAAATAGAAACATTCTCTGCAGATATACTAAGGGCCATTGAGGGCTTAATAGAATTTAGGAGCAGATGGAGTAACACCCTTCATTAGATGAATCAAGTAAAAACTCATGGGAAAGCCATAGGGTCTCATTCTCATGTTATGGGGTGCAGGTACACGTTCCACATTTCTACCCAGAGAACAGTTGGTCTGCCAACACAGGTATCTTCCCCCATGCCACATATGTTCCAAGAAGACCCAATCCAACTGTAGACACCAAACCAAGGCCCCTAACTGACACTGGGTATCAGTATGCCCATGTAGTAGCCAGCTATTAGAGGCTATCTCCCCTTTAACATCACACACAATTCCATCAAGACTTCTTTGAGTCAGCCTTGGTTAGTCAACTCCACTGTTCCACCTTAGTGAGGTACCCTGCTGATACTTACTTCCATGCTATTTGAGGGGAGACTGTGCCTTCTAGTTTGTAGCATGCTTATGGGAACCATTAGGTCACAGCCTGAACCAGAGGAAGGAATACACCTGTGTGATCAGAAGGGGCTGATCCTACGCTTCCTTACCAATTTAAGGGCTGGCAGCAGCAAGGGAAGCATCTCTACTTAGAGATCCCAATTTGGAGTGTTTGGTGAGCCCTTATCCCTGGAAAGGGGGGAAGAAGTGATTCCTTCTTTATTACTGGATTGTGACCTCTGCCTTTCTTGGGTGATCCGAAACCGGTTTAAAGCAGCTGCATCTGCTACCATCTATCCACGCAGTATGCAATAACTGAAAACCATCAGCTTCCTTTCTAAGAAAGTAATCACTTCAAGCTACAATTTCTGTTACTACATGCCACGCTGAAGTGGGCTAGGAGTCAGAAGGAAAGAAAGCCTCACAGGCAGAACCACCAGGCCAAGTGCATTGGAAAGGGCATAAACCCTTCCACAGATTAAGAACTTGCCACTCCTTGCAGGAGTGGTGCAGGGAGAGCAAGAACAATGCATGATTTTCACCGAGCCAAGCATAAACGTTCCAGCTACACCCCGCCTTGACTAAGACATTTCCATTTAATTAGTACCTAGGAACTCGCACTATCTTTCCCCGAGATCAAGGAGTGAATGCCTCCTATTGGTGTTGAGAGCTGCAGGAATTGAGCTGGGATGCTTGCTATATACAGGAGCAACTCTAAAGAAAAACATCTTGCCAGAATTACCCTACTGATTCTTGCCTGATCTCAAGGGCACTTTTTTGTGGCCTGCCTCAGCCCAGATACCAGCTAAAAACCAATACGTTGCACTATAGAATGAGCAAGCAAGGAGGGATGTTCACATTCCTCAGAAATGCAGACAGACTAAATTTAGGAAACTCGAGAGGAAAAACCTTGAAGCCAATTAAGGAACAGACCATCCCCTTGTAAAGCTGTGAGAACTCCTGTTATGACAGCTGGCCCAAAAACTGCTGTGTGTTTCAGGAAGCAAAAGATTCTAGAGCATTCTTTCCAGAAGCCTGCTCTGTCTCATTACCTCGGAGAGAGGGAACACCCCAGTCAAGAATGACCTGGAGGGAACAAGAATAAGAAACCCATTTACTTCCAAGTCAGCACAAAGAAGAGAAATACAAATCCTCTTCCACTCTTCTAATGTGGAATCCTTTGTATGCTTTGCAGAAGTTATATTTTCTTCCAGCTTGTTACACTAAAGAAGTTTCCAGAAGACTTTTCCTAGTATTTTTTAAATTATGCAGTAGAAAAATAAGTACTTGAGCTATTACACACATGTGATAGCTACCAAAAAAAGCCTACTTCAGTGACAAAGTCTGGTCTATTACCAACTTCAGTGATATAACCTTTGTTTAATTATGTCATCAAGTCAACCAAGCGTGCAGATTTCTTCAAGACAGAAGAAAAGGAAAGAGTCCTTGTGATTCTGAAACCTTATTTGGATGAATGTTTCAATAGAAAAATGATTTTTATTAGTCCACGAAATACCAGAGGTACTTCAAAAATAACTTCAGTACCATACTGAGCAAAAAGAGCGATCAAACAATTTTACTAAGTGAAAATACCATTTGGTCAAAGGCTGGATAGAGCTTTTCACCCCACATAAGTTTATACAGACTTCACGAGACACAGCCAGCAAGTGAGCTATTATGCCACTCCTGGGATTGAGGATTACTGCTTGATACACAGCAAGGAAGTCCCTGTCTTGCAATTAGCTTTTACCCTTCTTTTAGAGGGTTAATTGGTCTGCATTACAAAACAAGCTAATCCTTCTCAAAGACAAAACATTTGAACAATGAATTTGTTTGAAGGCCAAACAAAAATCTGGCTTGAAGTAAGCTTATAGAGCCAAGCTGCATAGACTGCTACATGCTATGGTGAGAGTCATTTCCTTCAAATATGGAAACAGAGCTCACCATAGGGTGGAGAAACATTTTTCTGTTGGAAAGAAAATATAACAACGTCAAGCTTATGCAATAACGCTGCAAAGTGAAATCACACCAGTATATGATGGCTCTACCAACAGGGAAAACTCATCTGATTGATGGAATGTGAAGAAGTGCTACACTTTGTTGGCAACTGAAATCTAATACAGCAATTAATGCAGGAGATATTTTCCTTTCAAAGGTGTTTCTCTGACAGCAGAGAACCCTTCAAGGGACAACCCTTGGCAACCCAAAGCTACAACTGCAGTAGGAAATAGGGAAGGAACAGTTTGCTTTCTCTCAGCAACATGCAGCTGTGCCAGTTAGCACTTTCCCAGCTACATTCTTGATTTCTCAGGGTCAGTACAGGCTATGGGTCGTTTCAGGTAGGCAGACTACATACTCAAGTTTCAGAAGAAATATAAGCTGTTATTCTGGGGCAAACAGAGCTGCGCCTGTTGTCCTCAGCCTGGTTAGTGGACCACAGCTCTGTACACTACTTATTTAGCATATCTATGTTCAACTTCGCACCAAGTGGCACGTTCTCCTGGTGAAGCATGCCTAGCTCAAGTGCATGACCCATCACCGCTTTCACAACAGTGTAACTAAGGTGCCAGTGGCACAAGACCAGACTGGAGCATCAGGACAATCACAGAATCCCTCAAAAATACTGAGACTAAACATTTATTGAACGGCGTTGCTTTACTGGCATTGCTTATGTGTCATAGGCCAGAAGGCAACATCTCCAATTCTCCCTGCAGTTAAAAAGCTTTGAAATACCTTCTGTAATAGCTCACGGACAATTCTCCAGCGTAAATGTGCGCTGTGATTTCTGCCCAGCAGAGGGAGACAGGGTACTGCAGTCAGATAGAAATCCTACGACAGTCTTCCAAGGGACGGCATCAAAAAAACAACGCAGCTCCACTTTTTCGTTCTTCCATCAATCGCTACTTGCTGACTTTTATGCCTCGTTTAGTGTAAGCCCTTACCATGCACTTTTTATGAATTTGCACTGCTAAAAATCCAAATTGTGAGAGATCTGAGCACTTGAAGGTACCAGGCTTTTTTGAAGGATCTTAAATTAGGAGAAACATTCATCTGGGTAGGAGCAAAACATCCAGGGAAGATATACCTACAAGATAACTCCCTTTGATAAGGCTCACGGACACTGGAACACAAATAAGTAGACAGTAGGTAAAACGTTTTTCATTACCACTGAGTTAGTTGTTTTCTTAAAGGACTAAGATTCATTAGATTTATTCACCAGAACTTCTCCAAGCATTACCTCACATCGGTTCACTAAATGGAGATGAAACCACTTCTCTGTATTAATGGTGCTACTCAACACAGCTCCATGAGAAAGGTTGGTGTCTAACAACATTTCCTGCAGTTCATCAGGAGATTCAGGGAACCCAAAAGGAGTGAGTGTCCCACCCTACTGGCTCCAGGATCAACCAAGTTTGTGTAATAAAGAGGAAAAGTTCATCTTTCCAACTGCAACAATGACTGAGCTCAAACCTCTGATTCAGGTGACCGCTGAGCAGCCAATGTGTGCAATGTGCTCAACCTGTCACATTATTTTTCATTGCTGTGTAAGCAGGCTTTCCATCTGCTAGACCATGATACTAAGGATATTGTGCTACAAGTTATAATCTGATACGCGAGATGGTTCTGGGAACATTTTGAGAATAAGGACCTATTTTGTTCTGGCCTTCTGACAGTGGAAGGCTGTAGCCTGAGTAGTACATTGCAGGCCAAGACTACTTAACGTGCTTAAGTTAAGCTAGAACTGGAACACCATTGAAAGGAGACCAAAAAAATCCATCTCAGAAAACACTGATTGCAAAATCCAGGAAATAAAGAAAGCCATGATGCTCTACCACACTGCAGAACAGTTTACTCTGTTTCTATAGCAGGCAGCTATTGCCATCTTTTGGCAAGTAAACTCTTCCCACAGAGCCAAGAGTCTAGCAGATGATGATTTACTGATTAAAAGCAAAAAGGAAAGCTGAAAACAAAAATTTTCTGGAGAACGCTGTAATTTGCATCATTAAGCCACCCATTTTAGACTAAATTACCTCACCAATATAGCAGGAACAGACTCAAAACACCTGGATACTTTAACTATTGCACATAGATCTTTACGTAAGATATCTTGACACAAATTGACAATCACGAAGAACGTAAATTTGGGGTTTTCAGAATCTGGTTAGTGATTACAATTGTCAACTATATGCTCTTACTCTGTTCAGCCAGGAAGTCTCCCCCCACCCCCAAGTTCCTTCACTAGTGGAGCATGAAAGATACAGCTGAAACAACATGGAGTTTCTGTATTCAAAGTACAGCGTTATAGGAGATAATAATCTAACACTCAGGAAACACACTCCCATTTAAAAAAGAAGAGAACCGCAAGGAAAAGCAGACTGAAAGAAGAATACTCACTTGTAGCGTAGTGTCGAAAACAACAAGCTTAGAGCTTGTTGGAACAATGTCATAACACTTGTGTGACCTCATGAATCGCACATAAATGTCACTTTCCGATTCTTCAAGTGCTGTAAGTAAAAACATTTTGTTTTATTTAAATCACCTTAAAAAAAAAAAAAACAAACCTTAAAAAGCATGCCAAACCAACACCATTGCAGAAGGACATTCCTCAAGCAAAACTCGAATTCACACTTTCTGATCTGGACAGACAGACAGTAGTTTGGCACTATGTATTTCACTCAACTTTCCCTTCAGGTTAAACAGCACAGAGACAAAGTGTGTTGCTCTCTGTTGCTGAGAAGGGATTTCAGTATGGAGCAGTTACAATTCAGGCATAAATAAATATTGAATAAGCATACTAAGTACCTGAATTACAACTACATACAAAGCCAGTTTGAAATTTAAGTAGTGTCAGGCTTAACTAACTCAAGCTCCTCCAATAAGGAAGGCTGTGATCTCATCTCTGTCCAGTCTACTTTTCGGAGTTCTCTATTTCCTTAAGATGCAGCAGGCAGGTTTCAGTTACATCGCTCTACCCAAGCTATCTTACAAACCACATCACAAATGTCACACTGTCAGATCCAGCATCAGTTCATATTAAACTCAATCAAGCTTTGCCTTTGTCAGAGTTTAGATGCATACACATGCAATCTCTACACTTGCTGTGTATGCTCTTTATTGTTATTAATTGTGCTCTAAAAGCAATTCAGCCCTCCATCACTCACAGCAGGTAACTCAAAGTTAACATCTCTATCCGACGTGCAGCCTTTAAACCCATAAAAATACTTGGGCACATGTTGTGCTTTTTCAGAGTGAGAAAAACCCACAAATGGGACACAGCTGTGAACCAAAGGACTCTGCATTAGGAACCCATCAGCCTCAAAACTCCTTGTTTGATATATTTGCTCAAACTTAGTTATCTACTATTGGAGAAAATATTGGTCGTTTGCAGAGTGGAAATTCTACACAGCATTCATTGCATACCCAGAAAAGACCACAGGCATAGATACCCAGGGAAATTCTGTTCTCACTGTGAAACTTCCTATTGATTCTGTTGCCTTAACAACATTACTTTATATACAAGTAAGTGTAGTACAGGTAGAAACAAGCATAAGACGACATCAAAAACTGATGAACTGCAAAATGACCAACTATTTTTAGCTGAAGAAAATCCTAACACAGAACACATCGCTGCTCAATAAAATTAAATCAACGGTTATGCAAATGTAACATAATCCTACACCAAGTGCAGTGGTTGCACTTAGATTTGTAGTGTCACACTGCCAGGCTCGATCAGTTGGGGCTGTTAATGGCAGCATGATTAAGAACTCTGTATGGAGCAGCACGGTAAAGATCCGTCAATAAAATCTCCTCTCCCGCAGCACACACTCCTCCTCTCCAAACACACACCGTCAGCCTGACCTCAAATCACCATCACCCGCTTAGCAACACTGCCCAGTCCCCCACACCCTACCTCCCCCTGTTTTGCCTTCCACTTCAGACATCTGAATTTGGCCTGTCACTTCAGGAACCACAAAGAAACCAGCTCCCTCACTGAGGATGGAAGGCTTCACTTGGAAGTCTTCAGACACACACGACAGCTGTGTGTGAGCGCTGTGTTTAACACTCAAAAATAGCTAGGGAACCAGAATCTCAACAAGGATCCAATTGTCCAGCTAAAACTGAGGTTTATTTCTACAGAAGATCCTTATACTATAGAAGAGCATAATGCCTTGCCGTATTAGCTACCAACTAAACATACAGCAGCGCAGACCTACCTCATATGTTATAAATTGGTTCATCAAGTGCCTACTGGATAGGCTACTGCAAGACCTTACAAACAGTTCAGCTCATTGGGATTACTCAGCAGCTGCCTTAGGCCAATTCTTAGTACAAATTGGATGGGCGTTATCAGCCTACGCAGCTGCTCAAAGGAGAAGAGATCTCAAGCTGAAGACCTGGTACAGCTTGTGAGCATGCTTACACATCCATCCTTCCTGCACGGCACAGGCAGACAGGGCTCAGCCCTCTTTGCAGCTCCTCTAACCTTCACAACCTTACAGTTTGTTTATATACAACCACCATCATGCTGCAAGTGCAAATAATCAAATACAGATACCCTAATCTCCATTAAGATATTTCTAATGTATTACCTATTTATCTTCTAGGTCTGCCTTTATTTGCTTTTGTTAAACACCCATTCTTCACAGCTGTTAAGCTACTGCAGCCTTACCTAGTAACTGCAAAGCAGTAATCCCTCCAGACAGGCAAGAATGCATTCTTGCTTGGACTTAAAACCCCACTCGGTCTCTGCACATCTTCTCTGCACGGAAGACCATCCACCCAGCAAGCAGGAACTATGTGTATATGCTGGCTATTCTTTCCTTTCACCACAAATGAGTGACGTGCTCAGGTGCTGACAGCACAGTGATGCATACTGCATGTACAAGGAGCAGCAGAGCCTCTGCTCCTGTCTGAAGTGACTGAGGGATCCAGAATTAGATCTGCATAAGGAGCCTCATTTGCAGAAGCCCTCGTGGCAATGGATGGCCCAAGTTGTGTCACCCACAGAAGTACTACATGCTACAATAATTCTGAGAACAAAATCTTAAGTGCTTCTCCTTGGAAGCTGAACTGAATTGTAGCAGTGCCAAGCACAAGCTGTCTTTGCCATCCCTATCAATTTTCTTCCTTCCCCCCCCGGTCAGATGGCTGATGTATGCCTCTCACGCTGATTCTGTAACAACCCTTGCATTAAGTGTGAAGATGGAATGGCACCAGACAATTACAGTTAGCCTGGCACAGCAAGGGCAGTAGGAGAGAAGCCTTGGGGAAATGCATCTGCTGGAACTCAGCTTATGTTCACACCAAGAGTCAGGATGCTGCCTCCAGCCGAACAGCAGCTCCCTACAGTTCATCGTCTGAACGTTACTTGCTCACAGAGCAGATTCCCAGCAGGAGCCACCTCAACCTAGAGCAGAGATCAGGACAACAAGAGCATACTATGACTGACGGTGTGCTCCCATGTTGGTGTTCCCTCATGAAAGCTCATTTCTTGGGAGATAACTTTTGCGTAAGTCTTCATTCTCCACGTGCACTCCACCCCCAAAGTCACAGGCAAAGGCAGAAGGGCAAATCCCCAGCGCTTCCTTCCACAACTTCTGATAAGCAGAGCAGAAGCTGCCTGAAAGGAGACAAGACTTCTGGAGGATTAAAGCACCTGAAGTCAACTGATCAAGCCCTGTCTTAAGGCTTCTTTTAAGTTCAAGTACTTCTGTATTACCCTTTAAAGTGTAAAATACCCATCTATGTATTTTTCCCAAAGCAACTCCCCTACCTTAGGTACTTCAGCACAAGTAATTTTTACTCCTTTCTTCCCTCCCACTCCCCTGTAACATCAAACACGTTTTAACCTTTTGTTTTGTTTTTTTTTTAAGGCTAACTACTATTTAGAAAAACATAGATAAAACTATTGAGCAACACACGCAGAGATTGCAGTGGGACCTGGTCTAAGTTTAACCCTTTACACAGCAGGCACAGAGCTAGCACCTGAATACCATATATGAAAGGGAAGCTTCCCCAGCATTCTGGAAGCCATTCTTCCTCAGGTCTTCTGAACAGACGCCTTCAGCTCTACTCATACCTTCACCACCACACAGAGCACTTTCTGACTGCAGCTTCCCCCTCAGAGTTCCAAAGCATTCAAAAGAGGAGAACGGGAACATGCAGTAACACATATGGTCAACACATACTGAAAAGCCTCCACATACTGTGGCACAGAAACCTACAGGAAGTTTCCTTGAGTTGCTTACTGCAAACCACAGCATCTTTTCTACGGTCCATCACATCTGACTGACCCAGTAACGAGATCCTAGACCACACGTGCCTTCCAGCTTCAATACAGAATCACATCTTAAAACAAAACCAGTACCTATATTATAGATATTACACTCCTTATATTCCTGCACTGGTATCCAGTCACACCAAATTTAACACGTAGTTTCAGGAGCACCTGAAAGGAGGGCACTGTGTCCCATACAAACTCTTTTTTCTCATCTTTCAACCACATCACTGCAGTCAGAGGAACACTCCCTGGAGCACTGCTGCTCCTCACTGTTAGGCTGAGAGCTGTCAGCTCGAGCAGGTCTCACTTATTTGACAAGCATAAATAAACCTTCTGACAGACCTGAGCAATGGTTTGTGTCACTGATAGTTTCTAAGATCACTCTGAAATTAACTGCCAGCTTTTAAAAAGCAGAAAAACGCACCTTATAGAAGCACGTCAAAAACATCCTCAGCTAACTACCTGGATGGACAAACAACTTAGAGGAAGCCAAAAAGCTATGAGTACACACACACACACACACACACACACACACACTATATTCACCCCCCCCCCCCCCAAGTGATTTTTATCACCATCTGTCTGGGAAACTACAACCTGAAAAGCCTTGCTTCTGTTGCTACAAGAAAGCCCTAAGCAGTCCCATTGCCCAATGCCACATACTTCAGCTTGAGTACTGGTAGAACAACCTGCTCCTATGGCAGATGAAAGGAAAACAGGGATGTGTATGGTGTATGGTTAACAGAATGATTAATGCTAAGGAGTACCGTAGCTGAAATATTTTACAGATGGTATAGTTAGAAAGATTACTGTGAAGGAAAGAGGCAATCAAAATAAAGGAAAGCACTCACTCACGTCCTAGGCTCGCAGTAGGAAACTCCTAAGGAGCGATCTCCAGAAAGAGAACCTTGCCCAGGGCTGGTCAGCCCTTAAATGGGGTATAGGAGAGGTGGAGCCAGGCTCCACCCCTTCTGGTCACACAGGTGCATTGCCTTCACCTGTGCTCCTGTGGCTGACTCAGGGCTCACCTCTGATCAAGCAGTGGTTCAGGCCACGATTCAACAGTTCCCATACAGGATGTAAGAACATCACAAGCACGTTTCATCCCCATGTACTAAGGAACACAGTTATTGAAAAATACAGCCTTTTCAGTTACTCTGTCTATATTCCAGCCCACGGTGAAAAAAATAAATAAAATACCACGTTCCCAGCAACACACTGATCACCACATTCCAGATAGCAGTGAATAAGAATGTTCATGTTAGAGACAAAAGATATTCTCATCCCAACTTTTAATCACAGAATCAATCCAATAGTAACGCATTAGGTAAAGTTTGTCAACACAATTAAGCTGATTAGCTTTACTAAAAGGTGCTAACAAAATCACTCTCCTATTCCTTAACCAGGTAAGGTAAGGAAACATTTGCTTAACAGAAGTTTACAGTAATCTGCATTAGACAAATATGTATCACACTGAAAACAGCAACCGGAGAGTCATTCATACACAACAAGAAATGGATTTTGTAGCACAATGAAGCAGTAAGAGGGCATGACTGCAGTCTGCTGAGCTGTCGACTCCAGAGCCAGGAGCCCCGAAAACAGCAGACAAGAAACAAGACACCAGGAGCAGAATCAATGTCAGACTCAGCAGGAAAAGAATACTGACCTAGCATAAGAAGGACAAGCACAGAACAAGAAGTGATGTTTTACTGTACCATTTGATTTATGTTCATCCATGAGGAAGCTGTTCTGAGAATAAAACGAAAACAAAACCCGTAACAACTAAACACTGCCAAAAAATCATCTGACTGATGATGTGGGTGTTAAAACCTAATGGTAACAAAGAATGGAAAAGGTGGAAAGAGATGGTTACAAAGATGCCTATTGTTAGTGACAGCAGATAAATCATTACATTTTTGGAACCGGCTTGGAACAGCTTTGCTGCAAACACAGCAAGCAAGGCTAGCAAAGGACTGGCTCTGATCTTAGGAGAAGTGAGCTTACTCTTACATACAGAAAGCAATGGACTACTCTGTGACAAGCCAAAAGGCTTTCAAATGCAAGAGAACAGAAGAGGGTGCAAAAAAGAAACAAGAAGTCTTTCCTTTTTGAAAGCTGCAGAGAAATAGAAGATATCCTGGCAGACCACACAGTAAACTCCCAGAGCAGCATTATTCATGCAGCCACAGGCTACACAACACACAAGCTGCAGATGGGATGCTTCCCACCCCAATGTAAAAGAATGCACGAGCTGGCAGATAAAGAAAGATCACATTACGTTTACAGATGTAAGACTCCCTGATACAAAGAAGTGATAGGAAGTGCCTCTACAGATCAGTATCAGCAGTTTCTTCAGTGATCCAAGATGAATTTGTTATTACAGTGAGAACACAGAACTTCTGATAGGAGGAGGATTTTAGAAAGCAGAAGCATGCACAGATGCTATTAGAACGCCTAAGCCATGCCTTCCTAGTGTAGTTCATCCCACAAATAGAAAGAGGTTCTGAAAGTACACAAAACAAGGGGGAAATAATAGGTACATGAAGAAGTGAAGAACTATATGCAGAAAAAGTAAGCTTTCCGTGTCTTTCTAATAATAACAGAAAGCTAAAAGAAACCACGGCACACCTTAAAGTATCTCAGCTCCAAAGTTATATTCTCGATTGCTTAAGGCATGTGAACAAGACTTAAGATTCCTTGCATCTACACCTCTTTGCACATAAGCCTACCTTTTAAATTCTAGAGTTTGTGCAACTGTTGAACCACTCCAGATCACTGAGGTAATTCAGATGCCCATGTCACAAGGGGCTGCTTGATGCAGGACCTTATACGCAGTCAAGAGACACCGTAGATGTGCAGGTAGCCAGCTGCCATCCTGCTTCAGTCTGCAAGTTAGTAACAAAGGGCATTTGCCAGCAGTTTGATGCTTCGCAGGGAAAACACTGCAAAAAGGCTCAGAGGATCAAGGCTTCCTTTAATCCAGTGCTCTAAGTAGTGATCTTGGAAACAGAACCAGAAGATGCTTCTAGGAGTTCGCAAGAAGACTAAGAAATGGTTACAGGAATTTATAAATGAATTTATAAATGGCCTGGAGTTAATGAAGTCTTTCAACAAATACCAGAACTGGAAAGAAGTGCTTGGTCTGATGAGCACAAATCAGGGGAGTGACTAAATAAAGAACCACCAAGAAAGAATTACCCTACTGCTATTCATTTCATTCCATAAAGTACAAGTAGGGAAAAGGCTTCCTTTGCTTAACCAGAACAAAGCAAACAAAAACAAACAAACTCACTCCAGCTGTCACAGGGCCATTAACTCACGCCAGAAGCTGGTTAAACAGAAAAAAGCAACCCTGGGATTGTCTCCTCCTTCGAAGTTCCTAAAACATGGAATGAGACGAACACCAGCAGCTGCCTTAGTGCAGAACAAAATAGCTGTCCCTAAGACAGCTTCATTTTTCTGGCCGTGAGGCTTAAATATCTCCACTTCTCCAAATTCAGTAACAGCAAAGACACGTAAGAGAAAAGTAATACAAATAACTGCCCGGACAGATTCAAGAGTTTGATTTCAGCCTTCCCTGTGCCATCGTACGCTTCAAAATCCTGCACTGAGATCTGTTTCTAAGCTTTGGAGTGAAGACGTCCTGGTGAACAGCAGGAGAAGTGAACACTTCCTTTATCCTGTTGCTCCCTGCTGGCAGGCTGGATAAGCAAATAAGGTGAGATCTGAGGCAGACAGAAAGCAGTGAGCAGCTTAAGAAACTTCACATTCCACAGCTAATCTGAAGCTTCTTGTCCAGGCAGGCAGAGAAAAACTTGCTTGTTTACAAGCAAAAGCTGCACTGTTTGGGAACCACCTGGAGAACCAGGTAAATAGTGCTGGTACCAGAATAGTGCTAGTACCAGAAGTGCACGGAGTAGCTTTGGGACAGCCCACTGTCACTCAGATCAGAGTCAGGCCACAGCTAAGAGTTTGGGCTTCAACTACAGCCACTTATGTGAACAGAGGCAGTAACTTCAGCCTACAACCCAACCTCTGAGACTTTCACAACAGAGAATAAGGTTTTGGGTTTGTTTCTTTTCACTCTTTCTTTCCTTCCCCTGCCACCAGGCAGCATGATTTTTCCCTAAGCATCCCAAACCAAGATGTAATTTAAGGCATGGCCAGTTTGGAATGCAAACACACTCTTCCAGACTGAGAGATGCCAGCCACAACCCAAGAGACCAAAAATGGTATTAACCCTCTGAATATTAACATCAGAGACATTCACTGGAGAGCGGAATTCAAGAAAGGCTCAAGGCAGGTGACAGATGAAGGAATAAACAGCCTGTATCCTTAGAAGTGCTACCTATACAGGAAGACTGGTAACAAAAAGAAAAAAAAACCTTGACTTTTTTTTGCAGTTTCTTTAAAGCAAGCACTAAACCTACTACACACAGTCTGCATTCACTTTAGAACAGAGATACCCATTTACTGTTAAGAGTTAAACAACAAGCAGCTTAACCAAAGCATTGTCCACAAGACAAACATCTTCAATATGAATCTAGCACAAGAGACAACTACGTACTCCTAATGAATAGGGCAAGAATCTAATCTGCAGCAGACCTTTCACTGAAGACTAACAGTGTAAACTGAAAGCACAGAATGCTTTACAGGAAGAAATAAACTTTCATGTGTAAGCCTAAAGACTTCAGGTCATATTTGCTATAGAAACAGCTTTGTCAGGTCTAACAGAACGTGTCATAAGGAAGCATTTCAAGTTTTTCCTCAACCCAGCTTTTCAACTGCTGGTCCCAAATCTAGAATGACTACTGACATCCCAGCTTGAAGCTTTGAATCACTCAGTACTAAGACCCTTATTTTTCAGTAGTTTCTCCTTACACGTTTCTTCTTCCCTCCCTACGCGTGACAACACGTTCTGAATAGCTATTATTGCTATATCTTATAATTTACGAATCTGTATGCATACTTCAACAGATTATGAAGTCTTCTGGCTTCAGTATACCACTGAAGAGACTTACCTAATAGCACGTACAGCTTGGAGCTGTACAGAGAACTGAAGTAGGTGAGATCCAACACACATCAACATGGTACACTCAGGTAAGCTTTCTGGAACCTGGCAAGCTGTATTGATCGTTCTCTTTATCAGGTATCACTGCAAATTCACCCAAAGCTGATCTTCCTCTGAACTCATTTGTTTTTAAACTAAAAATATACAGATAAACTGAAAATTGCAGGGTGTTCAAGCAAGGTGACAACATATAACTGAACGTGCAAAGCATCCACCTTCACGCTCCATTCTACCCAGCCCCAACTATCAGCACTCCCTCCTCCTCTTCCTGAAGTCCGGATACCATTCTGAGGCTCACACAGGAAGCATTTACACCCACCTGTTCTTGTGCCACCGTTGTTCTTTACCTAGTTCTCCTCCTTGGTGTTCACCCCTTTCCCACAGGATATTTTCATACACAGCGTTATCACATCCTTTCACTATATTAAAGGAGCAGAAGCCTTCAGTCTCCTCCCCTCAGACTCTACTCTCTGGTCACACAAATGATCTTTTTGTAGTTCACTTCCTTCTGCACTACCTCATGTATCTTCTTTCTCTACACCAACAAAGATTCAGACTGAGCAGAAGAGAAAAATCACAGTGTATGGAATGGTTAAAAAAAAAAGTATCTGAAAATGCCCAATACCTGAACTAAATGACAGAGAAAAGCACAATAATCTTGTCCAGAAACAGACAAAGGGAAACATGCCTTTGAAAAAACTAAGTGTCTGAGAGCTGCTTTAAGACAAAACTGAGGATTGTCATCTAATCTCTGCTAGAGTTAAACTGCTGTGAATTGTGACTATCTGTAAAATCACGTTATGTTAAACAGCAAAATCCGTGTGAAGTTCAGCATCTAAAAAACCATCTAGACTCATTCAAACAGCATTCTGAACTACCATGAAAATAACCACATCACATTCAGGAACACATCAGACATGAGCAACTCCTGAAAGGATGGAATTATTTAAGCTTCCCAAAGCTCTGTCTTGGTGCCAAGCAAGAATAGATGCCAAATGTCAAATTCAGCTCTGCCCTAACATAGTTATGTTTGGATTAAATTGATTGGATGATGCATTAATAGGAGACACTGGTGTAACCTCTCCATGGGCAGATGTTCTCCTGACCTCCGTGGCTTTCCTTTGTCAGTCTACTCCGAGTAGAGCCCCAGTAAAGCCCACCACTGCATGCAACCAGAGCCAAACAGCCTCAGCACAGAGAGACATGCTTCTTTGCTGCTTTAAGTGACCTCACTTAGAAGTAAGGCCCCACAGACAAATACTTGTGAACATCCTGCCCCAAGTTATCCAGAACACAGTACGCTCTACAGACAGTCCTATCTCAAACGACACTCATACCTGTTGCAAGTGATTAGAAAGCAGAAGCATCTCATGTTATTCAGCACCAATTACACTGAGCCAGATCGTGAGAATACTCCACTGTCATTCTTACCACACTGGCATTATTTCAGCTTAAATCAAGTCGCATTCATTCAGTATTCAGCCTTGCCCAAAGGCACCAAGTTTTCCAAGAGCGCAGACTTGACCACCAAAATCAAATTTAGCAGTTGAGGTTACCAGACTACCAACACACCAAAAGGATTTCAGCTACACTATCATCCATTCATGGCCACCACAGTCAGGTAAAGTATTTCAGACCACCACCTAGGATGTCTGTCAAGGAACGGGCAGCAGCCACCCAAAGCAGACACAAGAGACATGATCTTGTAGTCATCTCTAGGGTAACACTGATATTACAGCTGCCACTTCTACCATTCCTGACTGAAGTACTCAACTCTGCAAGCTCAGCATCTGCATATGGACACGCCAGGGTGTGCTCAGAGCACCCGGGAGGAAGTGGAGGTGACACTGTTCAAAGTCTTCTACCTTACACCAAGCAGTGGTTAGCTGGTAGCTAACCGTGGCTTTTCCTAGGAAGATTATGTTTGCAGCCCGTGCAGGTGCAATACAACCAAGACAAATCAGCTCCAACACCTCCTATAAAACTCAGCTCTCAGTTGCTTCAGCTTGGCCAAGTAATCACAGGGACTCACTGCTGCCACAATTCGCCTTTTCCCTCCAACTGTTTCTAGGAAGTCCCAGACAGAACGGTTCCGCTGTTTCCAGGAATGGACTGGGGAAGAGTAAGTGCTTTTGCAAGCTGAATCTTTACGAAAGCTTTTTTCAAGGCCAAAAGCAGAGGTTTTTCAAGCAGGTCCTGTGTAACAAGGCTGCATCTTCTGCTGTACTCAAACACCATTTGCCAAAGCAATAACACTTGACATGTTTGTAACCAGTCTTTTTCAGGAAACAACTCCACACACCACTATGAATTGGTTATTTCCTAGTCAGCTCTGAGCAGGGTTTTCCTCACTGTAAAACTAACTGCTACAGTAAGAGCTGCATCTTTTGTAGGAGCAGAAAGCATTAGGACGAGATAGAGCTGGCGAGCACTGGGCTGACAGAAAAAAACAGGCAGTGCTCACACAAGGAAAAAGATGAGCACAGAGACTGCACAAACAACTCCTCACCTAAGATGACAAAGCTCCCCAAAGTTTGTGTTATGTTCCTCCAAGTTAAGGCTTGATGCAGAAAATTACAGGTAAAAAAGAGGAAAAAAAAAAAAAAAAGAATTTCCATGATGAATATTTCTTAGGGAATATTTTTAAGATGTCACCATACAGCAAAAAGACAGACAAGGGACATGAGGTTGCCCAGGACAGCACAGCATTTGATCGTAACTTCCTGCGTGAACTACTAAAGCCAACTTATCTGGAATATTCACAAGTTCATTCTTTCACCCTTCTTGAATGTTTTGTCATGGGAAAGCTCACCACCCTCTTGATACTCTTTGCTGCAAAGTGACAAAAAAAGAAGCTGAGTAAATCTGGTAGGAACAGGTGCAAGTATGCAGTATTACACCAAAATCAGATATCCAGAGGAAAAAAGGCACCAACTGACAGGACTTTTCTCCCTTCCCATTTGCTATTATGCCTTAAATATTATAAAACAAATGAGCTCTAAAGCAGAAAATTATTCCTCATTTAAGACCATATAAAGTCTACTAATCTCAGTTATCCTCTCTACATAATAATTTCTTGCTCTGTCCACCTGCGGTCCTAATGTGAAAGAGGTGATGCACAACACCCCCTAACATCATCACCATGTACCCCAATACCCTAAAGCACAGTTCATGAGCAAAATACCACTTCTCAGCTCTCAGGAGCAACAGCTCTAACAACCACATGATTATCACCTACCAGAAGCAAATCCCAGCCGTGAAAGAACTCTGCACCTCTGGTACTTGGTTAGTAATACTAAGCACAGTAAAGCTATGCAGTAATTAATATTTCCCAAACTGATCCTCCAGACTTAAGGTTCCGATTCTTAAACAAAATCTAGCACGTGTATTAATGTGCGTTTTCTTGCCAACTTCTTACAACCATTTTTGTCACGCCTCCACTCAGATTTGCCAGTGGCAGGCTGGCAGATAGGAAGGGCTCAGCAAGAAACCACTTCTGAGAACTGCAGAGCGGGGAAGGAATGACTCCAGACACAACAATTAGTTGAGAGGGGATGCGATTACTGGTGAAAGTCTATTTCAAGGGATAGCCAGAAACAAGCACGTGACACGAGAGACGAAGAAAGCGAGATGAAGAGCAGGGCATCACCATGAGGAATTCCACCCTAATGCAAACTGTTTATCAGATAACTGTCTGAGTGCTACTTCGTGCAGGGAAGTAGAGCATTCAAGAATGAGTGCACAGTTCCATGACGCTGAAGCTACGACTGCTGCAGTCTGCAGAGCTCCTTTTTCCAGACTAGGAATTGAGCACAGATATACAAGAACCATGCACTGAACTCCCTCCTTTGCAAAGGCTCTCCGAGATCACTGCATGTGTTTTTCTGGCATCTGCTAAGTGTTGCATCAGCAGCAGCTGCTGGAGAAGAAAAATAAGAATGTGGAGATGTGCAAAGTCCTCAAGCTAGGGAGAAACAACCCCAGGTATGAGGACAAGCTGGGAGCTACCCAGCTGGAAAGCTGCTCGACAGTGAAGGGCCTGAGGTTCTGGCAGACATCAAGCTGAACACAAGCCAGCCATGTGCCCTTGCCACCAGGAAGGCGAGCACCATCCTGGGCTGCATTAGGCAAGGAACACCTGCAGTGCAAGGAGGTGCACCATTCCCTCTACTCAGGGCAGGTAAAGCCACACCTGGAGTACAGTTCTGGGCCCCTCGAATACAAGAGATGAGGAAATACTGGAGAGCATCAGAAGAAGGAGCACAAAGACAACAAAGGGACTGGAGATCCTCTGAGAGCCAAAGAGAGTGGGGACTGCTCAGCCCAGGGACAAGGAGGCTCAGCAGGACCTGAAAGGAAGGTCTGAAGAAGATGGAGCTAGGCCTGACACCAGGACAGGAGGCAACGAATGTGAACTGCAAAACAGGAGGTTCCCTTCGGACATCAGCAGTTGCTTATTTCAGTGACTAAGCACTGGCTCAGCGTAACAGACTCATGAAAGGTCTCACAGCACTAACCTACTCCAGGCTACAAGAAACTCCACTCCCTCCCACAGATCACTTCTTGAGAAAACATAGGCAGGCCATCCCCATCCACGGAACGCTGAGCGGGATGAGTTCAGTGTCTCATATATTAGTAAGTTTCCTGTTCAAACAGAAAAGCCTTCCAGTTAGAAGGTACTCCACAATTCTTACAGGAGTTTTTAAACTTCCCCACTCTGACTATAATGAGGAAAAAGCCCTTCAAGAAGTTCCAAATAAGTCAAATATCCACTGGCCTATGCTGTCCTTCTCCTCAGTGTCCGTCCTGTCCCACCGTGGTGCAGTTGCTCTGTTAACCACCATCTCAGAGATGAAACTATTTGCTCTTCTACACACCATAAGAGCAGTATTATTAAGCCAATGCTAGAGCAAGCCACTAAGTCACAGAGATCTCAGAGAGTCCTGTCACATACATTAACTAAACATGCTTCACACACAAAGAAAAAGACAACCATCAGCACTGATTTCAGGGACAAAAGCATTGTGTGTAGTACTGTCCACGTTAATTAGATATGAAATGTGGAGAAAAGAAGAAAAACCCTTTATTTAGAAGACACCTCATCACACTAGACTCCACACATTTCATTCCGTTGCTACTTACGCTACAAATCTTTCCTGCATCACTTTTTCCCCGTGTAACTCTCTTAATTAGAATCCAAAATAAATGAATGCCTTCTGTGCTTTCGCATCCTCATTTGTGTAACCTCTGAGGAGAACGACAAGCAAGAAATCCTTCCCAGCATACTGGATGGCATTCAGTGAACAGATTGAGCCTCACTTTGCAGCTTCTTTTTTTTTTTTTTTTTTTTTTTAATTAACCTCTATGTTTCAAGAGAGCTGGAGCATAATTTGATACATGAGATAACTATCAACTGACACAGAAACTGGAAAGCTGGAAAGAGGAAATACTCAAAAGCAGAGGCAAAACAAGTTTCACGTTTCTGGTTTACCTTTCAGTTGAGGTATTGCTGGAGAAAGTTCACTTGGAGTTTGACAAAGGATCATCAGTTAAACTGTGGCTGCGTACATTTAATTAAACCTTATCAAGATCTCAAAGCTGTTTCTCAACTTCCGAGCGCTACTTGTCACCCAACAAGAAGAAATGATCCCTATCAGATGCCACCGCACTCCCCCCACCCCCAATATTAGCACAAGCTACAGCAACTAGTGCAAAAATTTAGGTCATAAAACACGCACTGCAACTAAGCCGCTGCATTTCCGCCTGCGTTCAGTTTGCTGTGACTCTCCTTCTACAGGCATCCTCACGTAGAGCCACTCTGCAGCTCAGGGCTGATGTCCACACTCAGTCCCACGTACATCTTGCCCTGCGTTCCCTTTCCAGGCACAGAACTAGGATTTCACTGAAGCTAGCTGGGAGCTTCCTTTCCAAGTTGCTGTATTATGTGATGCGGCTGCAGGCGTGCCACCAGGCACTGCCTTCTGACAGATCCCCAACTCTCTCCCTGGGCTCAAGTACCCCAGGAAAAGCTTTCCATTTCTAAATGAATTCACAGAGGAAACTTCCTCCACAACTCACCTCACTGCAGCGTTCCCAGAGACACACAGACATCCAGCCCAACCCGGTGCCTCACGCTGACGCTGGAGAGGTAGAGGGGTTTCAAAACTGACTTTTTGGGGCTGTTCCTCCCTGCCTGACACCTTTTATCAGACACACAGATTTCTGAAGGGCTTAAGATGGTTCAACTGTTAGCGAGCCGGCAGCTTTCGAGAGCCACTACTCACAGCAACCAGACTGAAAACATACATCAGAAGTAAAATCAGCAACGTGAGTTCTCGATGAGCGTACGAGGAACGCGCAGCTAGAAGTACGCGACCAGAGACGAGAAAGCTACGGCACAGCAACGAATGCTCACACTGAACCACATTCAGGGCTCAATATTTCATTACAGATCCAACTCTGTAACCCCTCCTATAGAGGAAAAGGAGCACAAGAAGGCAACCCACCCCCCTCCCCCCCCTCCAAGAGCTCTGCTGGCAGGAGTTGCTTTCTCCATGCACAGGAAGCTCAGGGCTGAGCTGCTGCCTCCCAGCGCAGCCCCACAACGCTGCTGACCGCCAAGGCAGCTCAGGAGCACAGTACCCCGGGTATTCGGGTATTTATCCCCCTGCAGCGTGATTCAGCCCGCTTATTTTCAAAGCTACCCTTAAATATTTGTCCTACGCTCTACCCCGGCCAAGTTCGGGCCGCCTCGCAGCGCTGAAGCCGCGGGACGCCGGGTGAGGATGTGCCGGCGAGAAACGAAGGGGAAACAAGCGGGGAAAGCGCGGGCAGAGCCCGGGCAAGTCCCACAGCACTGAGCGGCCCGAAAAGAGCCGGGCCACGGAGCGCAGCGTTCCGCCGCCGCTCGCCCCTCGCTCTCGCAGCCTATATTTGGTATCGAGGAGCGATCCGGGGGATGGGGGGGGGGGGGGGGGGGCACGGCGGGGAGGCTGCACCCCCCAACAGAGCAGCGCCGGGCCCGCAGGTGGAGGCGGGCGGTGCGGCAGCGGCCACAACCGCACGTGTACCGCCCCGGGGACAAAAGGCGCGGGGCTGCGGCCGCCCCCTTCCCTCCCCCCCCCCCCCCCCCTCCTTTCCCTTCCCCCCCCTCCCCCCTTCGGGCCGTTCCCTCCTCGCGCTTTTACCTTCATCTTCGAGCTCGAGTTTCTCCAGCATCCCTTCGGAGGCGGCCGGGAGCTGAGAAAGAGCCGGAGCCGCTGCCGCCTGCGGGAGGGAAAAGAGGAGAAGGAGACGTGATGAGCATCCAGGCGCAGACTCAGCGGCCCCGCGGCGGCATCGGGGAGACGGAGTCGGGCACGGCTGCCCCTCGGCCTCCCGCACACGCCCGGCTCGCTGCGCGCTGCTCTTACACACACCCAGGGGGAGGAACCGGGACTCGCCCTTCCTCCCCCACCCCCCTCCTCCTTCCCTCGGCGGTCCATTAACCCCGCGGCCGCCGGGCTCTCACCGGCACTGCCGCCCGCGGCCGCCGGCGCGGCCCCGCCCGCAGGGAGCGGCCGTCGGATGCACTGATGGAGCGGGGCTGACCGCGGGGCCGCGCTGCCCCACGCACCGCTCGGCCGCCTCTCCCCCTTCCACCCCCCCCCCCCCCACCGTCCCCCCCCCCCCTCTCGCGGGGGAATGGTACGTTCCGTTTTGCTGCAGTCGGGGCCGCCGGGCAGCGGGGAACTACCACTGCGGCGCGCGGCGGGGAGGGGGAAGGGGAGGAGAGGGACGTTTGGCCGCAACGCCGATCTGAGGGCTCCGCCGGACCGGCCGCCTCCCGCAGCCCATCCCGCGGCTCGGACGAGCGGCCGGCTGCGCTGCGTGAGGGCGGTGCGAGAGGGGGCGGGGGAGGGGGGGTTGGGGGGGGAGGACGGCCCTCGGATCCCCCCCCCGCGGGGTTGTGGTGGTACGGCCCCGCGCGCTCACCTGCGGGCGGAGCGGGCGGCACCACTGCGACGCGGGGAGGGGGGGGGCGGGGGTTCCCCGGCGGGCGCTCCCCGAGCGGGGGGAGGGGGAGGAGGGGACCGCCGTCCCGCGCACCGCCGGCGGTTGCGGTACTGAGGAGGCGGAGCTGAGCGCCGTGCGCCGGCGAGGGGACGGAGTCCGCCTGGTGCTGAAGGTCACGCGTTAAAAGCCATCCAAGGGAACGTTTTTTGGGGGGTGTTCCGTCAGGATTGCAGTGTTAGCGGCGGCCTGCTGTCCTCCTGTCTAGGGGCGTTCAGTGGGAAGGTGGCTGATTCCAGTTCTTTACCATGACGACGCTTTGGGGAGGGAAACCCTAAAGCGTTTCACTTCTCCGAAAGCAGTGCCTCCTATTTCTTTCTATATAATCACATCCCGCGTTGTCTGCCTTGGCACTGCTGAGTTTTATGTACTTTGCTAAACACAAGAGAGGAGCGAGATGATGCCTGATTGGAAGTAACTGTCCTGATTTGGTGTCCTGTGTAAAACAACAGGTATTTACTCTGAGTTATCATCTCCTGAGCACCATACATGAGGAAATACAATCCCAAGGTTATTTGCAGGTGGAGGTGACATTGAGTCTTGAAAGGCACTGCATTTCACCGCTGTGAAACAGGGTGGTAAGCCAGGAAAGCCTGTTTAATGCAGCGAGCCCCTCTGTGCTGTGAGCTTAATGCAAGAGCAGGGCTTCACAGAGGCAGAAACCCCATCCAGATGAGGAGTATTATGAGAAAGTCAAGGTAATTTGAAGGCGGTAATTAAATATAGAGCGGGGATTCGTAGTGTAAACTTCTTGCTGTTACGTTCAAACTGATCAAAAAAAAAACAACAAAACACACACACACACACAAAAACGCAGCCACCGGCAAAGTAAATTGAGAAGTTAAGGCTGAAATCCCATCCCCCATTGTGCCTCGGTGTTCGGATTTATGTAAACCAGACTTAGAACAAGCTGCTGATCATGGTGTTCATTCTGCTCATCACATTGCATTCTAGCTCTTCTTGTGCTTGTAGGCAACACAATGAGGTTGGAACGGGAAACCGATGCAGCTGAAAAGCAAACAGACCAAGAGGAAAGCCTGGGCTTTATCCAGGTCAGTTCCCAACCCAGCTCTCCGTGCACTTGCACTGGCGCAAGAAATGCTGAGGGCAGTGGTGGCAGTGGGACCGTGCCTGCTGGAAACAGCCTGCTCATGTTCCCTGGGATGGATGGTGGGAACGGTGCTCACTGTGACCTGCTGCAGCAGTGTACAGATCTGCAGATATCGTCAGCAATCCTTGACAGTGCCTCTCTCTACGAACTCTGTCTGCTGTGTTACAGAAGGATTACCAGGTAAAGGTAGGAAAAATCTGTCTTTCAAAGCAGCTGTAATTCCCACTGAGCTGATACTGTGTGCTGTAACATTTCAGTGTCTGTTACGGCTGCTGTGCTGCCGCTGGAGGTTTCTATTAACTATATCCTCGGGATTTGTCCAGATTAGTATTTGAATTATTGGTATCAGAGTGTGTCAGGTAACCCGTTTTAACTGTTTGAGTTGCAGTTGAGTATCTGCTTTGTGAACTAGATATTACTGCGGAAAAAAAACTTTGTTTAGAATTAAAATACATGCAAAATCAGAATTGCCTGAATGCATTTTTGGTTTGCCACGTTTCAGGTCTTACGGGAACATTATTCAAGCCAAAAAAAGCAAGGATTTATGACATAACACTGAACCAGCCTGAAAACAGGTGGTGTACTCTGTAGAGGTAAAATCTGCCATGTCAATTAAGTATGCACTTAGTCATTTTAGCCAGAATGTCCTATAGGAATTCCTTTGCTTTCATAAGGATATTCCAAGCATTTCAGTTGTGGGAGTGGTTCAGGGATGTGGACAGCAGTTATCCTCAGCATAAAACTGCCTCTGATGTATCTTCCTGATGGTTTGACTCCCTGAATTCACCGTATCCACCAGGATGGGGATCTGTCAGTGGCAGTCATCAGTGCAGAGCGATTATCTGAGTCTGAGTGTCGTCTCTCCTGAGCTGGGACACGTTCTGTGTGCCTTTCCCTATAGAATGAGTTACCCTAGGTTGCTGCTACTGCAACCAGGGCAGAAGCAGTTGTTTGTAGACCGTCATTCGTATGATCTCTTTTAGACAAGAACTCAGTGCACGTGATCTGTGTGCTGGGCTCCAGTCTCTGCAATGACTAGATCTCTCCACCTCCAGTTAGTCAGGTTCATTCTGCCTGGAATATCTGTGTGCAAGGGGAGGTGGGTGGAGGGAGCCAAAGAACTAGAAACTAGTCAGTACAACTTTGATTCCAAAATGGATAGGATACGCTGATTTTCAGTTATTAGAGGAAGGAAAGATCTCTGGTAACAGCCAACGCGTGTGAACAATGCCAGGTCAATCTCAGCCACTTTAATAGCAGGCTAGAAGTCTTGGGGTAAGCAGATGGCAGTGTGAGTTAACGAGACTGTCGACACTATCTCATGGCACTCTCCTAAGCAAACCAGAGAGTCCAGATGAAACTGCTGCTAAAGGTCAGAGCCATGCTCACAAGGAAGGCAGTAACATTTCTTTATCTAAACTGGGAGGGTTTAACAGAGCATTCCATGGAAGCTGTGTTCTCTCTAATATCGTTCAGTGTTTTCACTAGTGACTCAATGCAGAAATAATCAGTAACCACGTTTTCAGGTGATCCAGTACTAAGAGAAGCTGTACCTTTGTGGGTAGCCTTACAACTTAGGTAATCTTGAGAAAGAAGGGTGCATGTTGGAATGGGTAAGTACAAAGCTATCCACAAGTAAGGACAACCAAAAATACAATGAGAAAAGCCTGGCTTTTAACAGTCGTGCAAAGAAATGAGCAAAGAATGAAACTAAATGTCAGACAACGATGTCAAATCCACGGGGAAAAAAATCTTGCTATCTCCTAAAGTTTTACAATAAGGCATGGAAGTCCATTCCATGCATCTGTTGATTAGATACCAGCTGGGTTAGTGGATTCAGTCTGGGGCACTAAAAGACTAACTAAAAGACTAACTAAAGAATAAACCGAGAGAATCCACAGAACAGCAACAGCACTGATAGAGGAGCTGAGAAATCACAACATGTAAAGAAAGACTTGAAGACCTCCTCGAAAGGAGAGGACCAAAGGGAAAAACAATAACAGGTTCCAAAATGTAATATATCCTTGCGAGGAGGAAAGTGACAGGGAAGCACCATCACTTGATTGTGCTGGGGGTGGGGTGAGGGGAAGGAATTTTTGGAGTCCTTTCTAAACTTCTTCTATTTCTTTCCAGTCTTTACAAAAATACAATGCAGTCTTAATATGGGAATTCAATGAGAAATCTTTGTTTTGTACGGAAGTCAAAGTTTACATACAACCTAACAGATCCATAACTCTGCTTTGCTTCTCTCTCCAAGTGGCTTGAATTCTAGATTAGAAGAACACTAAAACAAGCATTATTTGAGTAATAATAACAGTGACTCATTAGTCTTTGATGATAGGTAGAAAAGAAAAACAACTGAAAAAATGCTGCAAATCACACAAGTCTGCACGGAACAGACTTCAGCATTGCCACAAACACATCTGTCCTTTAGTAAGAAATAGGTTCTCAGTTAAATTCAAGGCTGCCCCTCTCCAGGCTCTGCCCGACCTTTCTCCACCGTTCTGTTCTGCTCACTGAAGGCAGTAGCATCGCTGAGACTGATCTGTGCCGGGTGCCACCTGTTCAGCAGTAAAACATAATGCCCTTCGAAGTACTTCAAAAGGAACAAAAATGTCTTACCTTATAAAACCTAATGGATTGAAGAGCAACAAGAAGGAATTCCCATCTAAATGCAAATCGAGACAAACCCATTTTGAATGCAAGAGTAAGCTACAAATGGTAATTTTCCCACCATCACTAGTGCTGCTTACAATTACAGTTCTATACAACTCAAGTAGTCAGACAGCCCTTCTGCTGATGAGCTGTCAATGAACAATTTAGATTTTTTTTCTAAATGTATGCCATGGATAGGCTTTATTCTGTAGCGGTCTGTTTGTGCAAAGTTAATTTTAAAAAACGTACTGCTTGCTTTTGGTTTAATGTAGTCTGGTTTATGAAGTGGAAAGAGACGAAAAAGATCAGAACAAAAAAGGGTTTCATCTGCTGGTTACTGCAAATTATGATACCGGTGGTCTACAACAGCTGAAAGGGCTGGGATCAGCGAGGCTGAGGTGAGGATGCCATCCTGGGTCTGCTCAGTGCGTGGTGAAAAGCGTGACTGTAGGATGGGGGTCTGAGTGCCTGCTGTGTGATGAGAGGGTCAGTCCCAGAGCAGCATTCCAGTCCTGGTTCTGCTGCAACGTCCTCCTTACCTCAAAGTCCTAGGAGTCCCACAGTGCCCACAGAGCAGCTGTGTAGGTAGTGTAGTTTCTACCATTTATTCTAAGGAATCTCTGTTCCAGCACTGAACAAATTAGTATGGAGGGGGATTTCTCACACAAAGTACTGGATTCAAGCTTTTTCTTCCTGTACCTGGAAGAAATGCAATTCTGTCTGCTCTAGCCTCAGCTTTTAGATATGGGATGCTGTAGTCATTCCAGTGTAGTATGTAGAAACGAAGACAGTGGCAATGCAGCCATTACAATATGTTTAGAGCACAGTAACCAAATCCCAGCAATGCCTGGCACTGAAATTGTACTCAGCATCGTTATTTTCTCTACTGGATCCTGACTGGTGGCAGCTCAGCACTCTGTTGTTAATCTTCAGGGTCCTAAATGATTGAGAGACAGCTGTCCTGCAGCAGGTATGAAAGCAATGGGGCAAGTTCTGTATATTCTCTATGTATGTCTGTTATTGTATAGTGAGATTAAGGATGACTCCAGAGGTTTCTTTTTACAACAGCTCTAACAGATTTTGCCACTCGAGCCACGAAGGTTTTTTTCCTTCATCTCAATGCCATCAGAATAGGAATCCATCAGTAGTCCTAACGAGGAGTCTGTTGGCATGGAATACAGATGAACTGTGTATTGCTTTTACGTTTCATAGGTAGTAAGCAAGCCTGAATCTGTATCCTCACAAATTACCGAAGCTATAACATTAATTACTTTACAGAGTTAATTATTACTGATCAGCAGTCCCTGCTGGGGATCTTTAGTAGGTTAAACGGATAACATAACTGGAACAACAATAAAATGTAGCCTTAAAAAAAGCAAGGAGCATGGAAGCGCGTTCAGCACTAGGAAAGATGATGAAATAAACGCTGTGCATTTATAGCAAATCTTCACTGCGATTACAGCGCAGAGGGTTGAAATCTTATTACCCTGAAGACATACAAACTGAGTGTCAAGACTGATCTGACATTTTTAGTGGAAAGCCCAACCTAAATACTTCTGTATGGAATAGTCCCGATGAGTTCCAGCACCAACTGCATTGAGAAACAGGATGGGTTTACAAAACTTCTTTTGATCCAACATGAGAAACGAAGAATCTGTCGCACGTGAGAACGCTGCCCTATCACACTGCTGCTTTGTTTGAGCAGAAAAATTGCTTACCAGAGACACAAGAGTTAAGCAATTCTGAAAACGTAAGCTTCAAAGGAAGTAAACAAGCAAGTTACAGTCCCGATGATCCCCAGTTCAGCTCTTAACGAGACAGAAGTGGAGAAGAGGTGGCACTTGTTTGCACAACCTCTTATCTCTGGCGGTATTTCTGAGCCTGTCTCACTCTGCAGCTCTGAGTTTTGAGTCCGAGATATCAAAGAAGCCTTCTCTAACTGAGCCTTTGCGGGCAATATTATTTCCTCAGCTCGTTCCTGTAGAATACGGGTGGAGGCTGACTCAGTGTTATGAGCGTGAGATGTTATTAACCAAACAGCATGACAATTAAAATTCTGTCCTTCTTAACATGAAATTAAAGGCAAAGAAAGTTCCATACATGGGAGGGGCTGACTAGAGGTTGTTTAGAAGAATACTGATGTCCCAGATGGTGCTATTTCTGCAAACATGAGGATGTCCCTTAGCAGCTTAAAGTATTCCAGAGTTCTTGTTTTCAGTGTTTGCTATCATATCTTCTTGAAAAGAAATACTTTAATTTTTTTCACGTTCTCTTTGAAATAGGACCTCTTATCTCACTGGCTGAAGGAAAGGAGAAATTATCACTGAAGGAAATGGTAGTAATAGGTAGTAAGCATGATTAGAGTAGATGCATGTGGTTGTGACAAATGTACTGGGTTTTTGTTGTTGTTGTTGTTGTTGATTAATGAGGCTAAATCATCAGTAAAAAGCAGGTGAGCACCGACTGATTTGAAGTGGGTGGAGGAATAAGTGTGAGCCCACCTGACGCTTCCTTCTCAGGCACTGAGTACAGAAGGATTAGCTGTGTTAGTTAAAGTTAAGCACTTAATTAAGTGCTGTTGCTGGATGGAGGCCAGAGTCCTGCAGAGTGCTGCACAGAGCAGGGGCCGCTGAGGATAACAGATTAAAAAAATATATGCAAAGAGGCAAATCTGATTTGAACAAACATTTACTATACACCGTTTCCCTTTCTTCACCTTAACGTGGTGTTCCAGAGCCTTGCTCGTGGGTAGTGGCTCACTGTGCAAACACTGACTGCACCAGCTTTCAGTGATGGTATTTTTTAAACCTAAAATTAAATAATTTCTCCCTAAGCAAGCCTGAAGGTAGCTGATGCCATACTTGAGGCTTGAGTAAGGCCTGCACAATTCTAGTAACCTGTTAGTGGCCCGCTGTCAAAATGGCATTTCCATGATCATCAGCAGATCTCGAAGCCTGGAAGCAGATATGCTGAGCAGATATACTGAGCAGGATGATGCAGGTGAGATGCTGGGGTGGGTTACTGAAAGATGGAGGCAGGCTTCAGCTCAGAGCAGAATCACCCATGGTCTTGACAAAACTTTTAGCACCTGAAATACACCTGGGCTGAGCAAATGATTCACTCTGCAGCACGAGCTGCACTACGAAGCGGATAACTACTGGATAAACAAATGAGCTGTGCACTAGGCAGACACTTTGTGCAGAGCTTATCTTAATTGAGGATCTTAATACACAATAGGACACTGAGTATTCGAAAGCTATCTCAGAGAGGCAGGCAAAGATAATAAAGTATATTTCGGTGCATTTCATAAACTTCCTTCAACACAGAGTCCGTGGTTGACTTGCAGTCTGCAAATAGATCACTTTTTGGACAAAAAGCTATTCTTCAGATGGCGCTTAGTCTGCATAGCTTAAGGAACGTGGCCTTCCTGAGCGATTCCCAGATCTACTCCGGGCAAAATTATTGTGCACCGCTTCTCTTTTTTAGTTCTGCATAAAAGAAATCAGCTGTGACAGCATCATGCAATAGATATCTTCCTTCTCTCACGCATGCTTTCCCTTTGGACAGCCTCTTAACTATATCTTTCCATCACTTCAGGTACACTACAAGTGAAACCAGATCTTCCATGTACTGCTTCTGTGGTTTGATACCATCTGAAAGGGGCTGAAGTAAGGACTGTGTTGAGCAAGAAGCATATCAGCAGCTTCAGCTAAATGTTTTATGACTATAAACTATACCATAAAGAGATGTGGAAATACCAGTAAGGCTTTTCCATGTATTCCGTGAACCAGAACTGAAAAAAAAATATCAAATTAGTCCAGTGTTAAGGACCTGAGATACACCTGCAGCTCGACACCGTGCTTATGTTACTGCAGAGAGTTTATGCAAAAGTGGGACACAAAAGTGTGTTCATGGTTAGGGGATGCTCACAGTGTGGATATGGGAAACAATGGATGTATATGTACAGAAGTTTAGATACAGATTCACTATTCAGCAGTCTGTGTGAGGAGATTTCTGTATTAACATAGTGTGGTATCCCAGCTATCAGTATCACCAAAATGGAATGCTTAAATTGTCATTACAGGTGAGGAGACAGATGAGCTATGAGCAAATCCAGCCTTCCTGAAGCCAATAGAATAACTGTCACTAACATATATATATGTTTTATATATACACTAAATTGTGTATGTGCTCTCCAGAGACACTTCTTAGTTTCTGAAGCACAAGTAAGTGGCAGAGTAGAACTTTAGTGTCAGTTTCAATTAAATGGAAAAAAGAAATGAAGTTGAATACTAAATTAAATAATGCAGTCAGTAGTTTGAGATTAAAGTGGTTATTTCTGCCGGAGTGGACATATTTCAAAGTCAGTCAGCTTTAGGAACCAAGAGCATCATCTTTGCAGATGGAGAATTCTGAGAGCTTTGGACCTCTGTATGAGGGACACAACCTCTGTCTTGTGCTGGATGTCACTGGGAGGCAGAAAGTGCTCCTGGATAGCACTGCAGAGGGAAACTGCTGCTGGGTGATCCCAAGGACACAGTCTAACCTTGGCCATTTGAGTGAAGTGTTGGAGTTTCAGCTGGGCTCTCCTGAGAAGATGTCCAAGTAAGGCTTTGTGGGTGAGAGGTGGCATGGGACATTCCTGAAAGAAGGGCAGCTGATCTGGCTTTGACATTTCAGTGGTTGTTAAATACTTTTTCAGTCTGTTTGGATGATATTTTGAGCTCTTGGGAAAAGCACACCAAGTTCAGAATAGAGGCTTGGCTGTAGATCTCTAGAGCAGTAAGTATTTATTTGAGGTTGTTCATCGACTTAGGTAGGCATTTCACTGATTCATGTTATTAAAGTAATTTCATGGTGAATTGTGATAAAAAATGGTAAAAATGAGTTAAATCCAGTGCACAACATCAAGTTGTTGTATGTTGTACACATACGCTCCGTATGTGTATGTATAGTAATCTGCATACAGTCTGCAGGACACTGTGTCCTGTGGTAATTCTTTGAAATATATCAGTTCCCGAGGGTGTCTGATGCACTACTAAGCTCTAAAATAAACTTAGGAATCAGAAAAACAGCCTGCTTTACAATGGTCTTTTGCATAAATCTTGATGTGCTCTGAAAACCTGATGGCTTTCTGTATGTTATATATTTTATATAATATATATATATTTATATATATATATATATAATACATCGTTATTGTCTGTAATGTGAAAGGCTGCTGCTGAAATCTTTAAATATTACATGCTACCTTTAGTTATCTTAAGCCAGTTACGACTCCGGTTCTAAGACTATCTGTGCTCTGAAGAACTTTGTAACCTGTCTGTGTGACTTAAGGAAGCGTTACCCTGCAGTTTTTATAAATGGGGAAACTGAGGCACCAGGGGATCAAGGAACACAGTGTTAATCATATAAGAGATCTCTGATGGGGCAAATAGGTGCAGTCAGCTCCCTGAGCTCTACAGCAGGCCCTAGCTACTGATGCTGTGTTTTTCCCTTGGTTCAAACTCCTTATTTTCCATTACAACTCTGTAACTGAAGAGAGAAGAAATCTCAAATTCAGAGAACAACGGCCATATCTGGGGCTATGAGGAAGAGAAGGAAAAGTGAGGAAATGACCCTTTTCTTCAAAATGTGACCGATGTATTGGTAAAATCTTGGGTAATGGAGGAACCTATTTGGTGACCTGCTGGTATGATGTCCTTCTGTGCCGCAGTGGTGCTCGGTGGCACCTTGCCATCTCTTTCTGAAGACATTACAGGACGGAAGGCTGTGCCCACTCCGTAGAAACTACTTCTCCGTGCTTCCTAAGAAAACAGCTTTGGCAGCGTCCTGTCCCTGTGTGCTGCTGGGATGGACTCGAGCGGTCGTCATCAGCATGCTTAGGGGAATGGAGAAGAAGAGGAAAATCTGGTGTCTTCTTTTATAAAGTGCCCATAGTTCTTAATCATTAGCTGCTTCCACTTGTGCCCAGAGCTGGGTGCTGAGGTAGTGCGTGCCGTGAGTATTTCCATGTAAATATGGTCCAAATGCCCACAGCTTGTAAGGCCAAACACAGCAGCAGGCAGACAGCGATCTCACAGCTGCTGCTCTCCTTGCCACTCAGCAATCAGCTGTTCCCTGTTGTCACCACGAGCTTTCTTCTGTTCTGACTCTCGTGCTCTTTCCGTCATTTACTCTTTACTGAATCTCTCATGTCTTCCCCAATTCGTTTTCCATCCTCTGTCTGTCCATCAACTTTCATCTCCACTCGTGCTAGTCGTTTATAAGTGTTTTAAGAGACAATAAAAACTGTATAAAGACCCCAACTGAAAGTGGCCAACGTGCATTTTGCTTTAAGTGCTCTGGTACTGCTGACTCCAACCAGACCACCGAGGTACTTAACACTGACCGCACTTCTAAGTGCTTTCCTGGATCGAGGCCATATTCACATTGACTTTAACCAAAACAAAATAGCACCTGAGATTCAGCAACATAAATACATAGCAACCTCGACCAAACTCAGCGCTGTAACCTTCAGATTACCTTTCTTCAGTGCCTCCTGTCATCGCTAGCCATGTTATGGCTACACTTAAAATCCATTCTGCAAGTACATACTGGACATAGTGCTTAGGAACGATCCTGTTTGAGCCAATGCTTATGGTTTTAGAATTTGCCTGGCCTCTTTGCTAGATCAGGCTCTTGGACAATAAGGTCCTCAGGGCAAGAGTCATGTTTACTTCTCTGCTGAAATCATCTGCACTCATATACCACAGAACAGCAATTAGTGATTTCTGTTCTGAGCTACGAGGAAGAAGGATTTCTGCGTGCCACAGACACCCCTCCTTGTGCAGCTATGGGCAAATAAGCGTGCGAGATGATAAGCTCAAAAATCAGAGGTGCTAACCTTGGCACTGGCAGTTGTCTGTAACCCTTCACACAGAAGAAGGCCGATCCTATGCCCTATTACTTCAGCTTTCTGTGCTTCAGCTTACAAGCCCAGCATGGTAGGACTTCTGTCCTTTGTTAATCATAAAATACGATTATTCATACCTCGGGCATCACACAAATCATTATTGTCCTCCTAAAAATGTCTCCGCACAGCCCCACCCTCAGTGCCCGCTAAGAATGCTGTTGAGAACCAGCTCAAGGGATAAATATTTTGCATTCATTTTGGGAGCACAATGGAAACATTTTTCCAAGCTGCTGCCAAGATGGTATCTAGTCCTCCCCTGAGTCAGCAGCCCATGCAGCTGACTTTCAAATGACCAAACTTGGTTGATTGTTATCTCAAAAGAAAAAGAAACCGCAGACACAAGCTGGATTTCTACAGAGCCGTGTTGCTCTCGTCATGTACAAGCTGACAGTGGCACCAAAATGTGACGCTGCAGCGCAGAAGCTGTACGGAAGGGAGGGTTGCTTGTGATGTCCCAGCAAAGCTCTCTTCTAGTGGAAAGACTTTGCTTCGTATTCCCTGCTGCTTTGTGCACAGCCACAGTGGTGCTTCACTGTCATCCTCAGAAACAGTTGGTAAGAAACTGGCAGCAGTGCTCTGTGAGGCTGCAGCTGTACCTTAAATCAGAAATCAGGTATCAGGTTGTGATCACTAACAGAGCTCACCCTTAAAAGAAGTTCTGGTCTCGCAGCAGTGACGGGATGCTTGTTAAATTAACAAGTCTGAAATGGAGAAGTAAGAAGTGACACGAGAATTCTGTTCAGTGGTAAAACCACGTTGTAAATCCTAACCCCTCTTGTTACATCATATTAAAAAGCTGCCTGCTCCTGTAGGTGTGTGAAGCTGGATGCTTGGCTTTAGCCTTGTTGCACCACACATAGTGCAGGACGTAGAGCGATAAAAGTAACTTTGCTTTCATCTTCAAACCAATAATTCCCATTCAGGATTCTGGAGTCATGAGTTTGGAACTAATGTGTACCATAGAAGAAACACACAGGCGATCTGGCTTTAATTGCCTTAGACTTACTTACAGTCTTACAAGCACTGCCAGAGCAGCTGGGAATTGATGGGACTCAGCATTTTGGCTGCTCATCCTTTCTACCTGGCCTTTCTCCTTGGGCTGTAGGACTGGGAGGAACAGGGACTGGAGAAGTTTATGCTGTTAAGATAAATTCAGCACAGAGTACACCCATAGATAGCTGTGTAAATTAGCTCTGCTGAAAAAGCCACGAGCTGACAGCCATGCATTCCCTCAGGGCAAAAAAAAAATAATAATAAAAAAAATTATGCAATATAAATTCTCTACATGCTGTGATTGACTGCCAAGAATCTGAACACTGCGACCAGAATACAATTACATTAGGAAACTGACGTTGCAGGAGGTTGTGACTGCATTTTTTTCCTCCTAAACCAAATGAGTAACTCTAGAAGAAGCAAATTAACCAGTATAAAATTATTAGCAAGATGTCTGGTGCATATTTTAAAAGGGGATAAAAATACCAAGTGTGGTAGAAAAACAAGACTAATAGGGAGGAGGTAAAGGGACAGAACAGAATATTAGGAGAATGGGTCTGTTCAATTCCAAGTGAGTTTACTGGCTCGTTTATATTTTACTTCCCACTGAATCTCACTGTGGACGTCCCAACGATGTGAAGTCGTTCTGCTCAGTGGAGCCACCCCAACGCTCTGCAACAGCAGACAAAACAAATCAGGTGGGCTCAGGATGTTTTCCCCATTCATACGGTGTGTAATTGCTAAGTAATTAAATTACATGTAATCACAAAGCTGTTCATTTACTAGGTTTGCAGCTAACCAACCGTTGGACAAATATATTGCATTTTTACATTAAATGCTCTTTCACACAGACAGCAGCAGTTGCATTAGGGATAATGTTGCAACCCAGCTGGCTTGCTGCTGCCCAGAGGACGTATTAGAGAACAGAATCATCTCCCAGAAGGAGTTGCTGGTATTAAAGCACTTAGAACTAGTCTGGACACAGCAACACTGCCAGAGCTTTCTCACTGCTAAATGACAGCCTTGCTGGCTCTAGGTTCCGTGATCAGTTTACTGTGGTATAAATCAAAGCTGAATCAGAGTAATGCCTTGGCACTCATTTACTTCCTTAAACCACACGAATGGTGAAATAGAGAGTTCTTGCACATTTGCAGTCTGGATCCCATTTCTCCCAGCCTGTTTTTGTTGTTGTTGTTGTTGGGTTTTTTTAAGACAACATCAGAATGAAAGAACATTTTCTGTTCTCTTCATCAGATTTAAATCTCTTTAATCAGCCAGCCCGATCACGGCGCTCTGGTAGGTGGCATGGCTTTTTGGAGAGAGCCAGACGGGAGGACCTGCTACACATACCCTGGTTCCCAGGCTGCCTGCCAGCAGCAGGGTGTGATGTAAGAGTCTTTCACACCGAGCAAGTTAACAGCCCTGTTTTTGAGTTTACTACATTCTGTCTGGGAAGCAGCACGAATAGCCTTGCAGGGAAATGCTGCTGCTGAACCAGCAGGTAGCTGCAGAAGCCATTTTCTCTTGTCCTCCATGTGTCTGCCACTGGAAGGGAGAGGCCTGGCTGCAGACTGTACTTCTCTTCCACAAGCTGAGCAGCAGTGACTGTGTAAAATGGGTGCTGACTGTACCTTCCAGTTTCTCCTGCATCCTGCGTGAGTGACTTGAAGAGGATGTGCTGATGCAAGCTTAGAGGAGGTCTCAGACTGTCTTCTCCCTGAGACGCTCTCTTTTTAAGAAAATTCTGGGAAATTATTAGGCTCGGAAGTTCGTTAGAGAGCAGTGATTAACCATAAGGAAAGGGCTGCTTGTAAGTCTGTTCTGCTTTTGTCCCTTCTGAGCAGAGGAAGCCCTGCTCCTGTTTTTCACCAGAAGAGAGTTCTGTTTGGAGCTGGCGTCTTACTCTGGCCATGACTCTTCTCATGTAGAGAAAGAGGAAACTCGTAAAGGCCAGGAAATGATGTACCACAAAAATGCATGTGTTTGCAGGAGACAGAATACTGCTGTTTTCATAGTGCTTTATGCATCAGTGGAAGAAGAAAGGACAAAATGAGGAGAAGGCAACCACACTGAGCTCGACACACTGCATTCCTCCTCGAAACGGGGCAAAGCGGAAACAGGGAAAACGTGTTGGTTACTGAATTTGCAACACCTCTGCATTCCTTTCATGGTTAGTAATGTCGCCTTAGAGGGGAGTTGTCATTCACCACTTAACTGCCCGAAGGTTACACTGTCCAAACAACACAAGGCCGAAGTACAAAGTCATGAACTGTACAGCAAAAAAATCGAGACTCTCCTTCCCTATTTCCTGTGGGGCATGTTAATCTTTGGGAGTAGCTTTCATCCCTTATCCGCTGATTTCTCATTCCAGCCTCCTATCTCAACCACCAGGAGCACCTTTGAAGGCAAGGGGACACCTGCAAGAGCTGCTGCCGTGGCCCTGCACGGCTGCTTTGGGCACCCAACAGAAAGGCCCAGAGTCCCTGCAGTTGGGAGTGGGGCAGAGTGCTGACCAGCCCACTGCAGAACTGATTTATCCTCTCTGAGATACGGAGACAGCCACCATAAGCAGCTCAGGGTTTCTAAAGTTAGGTGGGATAAATCCAGGCCTGAGCGATTATCGCAGACATCCATTTAGCATGGGGTTGACTGCTGAGGTCCGCGCACTGCACTGAGTTGCTCCCTGTAGAAGCAGCGTCTCCCACTGTCAGTGATTTTATCCCGCTGTTTATTCCCTTTACCAGAATAAAAGGGTCAAAAATCACAGTGAGATACATGCTGTGTTGCCACCAAAAGACAAAAGTGATGATTACATCTGCTGGGAAACAAATAGATTTATTTTTTCCCTCTCTATTTTCCATCAGATTTAACCATTCAGTGCCACAGCCTCGGCTGTCTAAAAAGCAAGTACACAATCAGCTTCAGATGCAGGGGGCTGTAAAAATGGGCCAAGAGTAGTTCCAAATCCTGGTGCCTATACTCATCCACTGGTCCATTTGTTGTTTGTTTTTTTTTTTTCAGCAGTACTTCCAGCTCTGGCTCCAAGAGTTCCTCTTTGCTCTTGCAGTGTGTACCGCAGTCGTGAATCATTTATAATAGTTTTAGGATCGCACACATTATCATCACTAATTAAACAGTGTAATGAGATTTAAGTTGACAGAGCCCTTGTAGATAAGAGGCAAGCTCTCAATTGTCAACATAAAAGCTTCTCTGTCATTAAACTGAATGTCTAACAGAGTGTCCACTGTGAAACCATTCACCCTATCATTTATAATGTTTTTAAGATTTTTGGAATCATTATGCCAATAAATGGTGATCAAAGTAAACTAGAAATGGACCTTGCTTTTTGCAGATCTGTTTATGACATCTTCACTGTGAAAACAAGTATGTAATCCACTACTCGGAATAACCGACATGTCTGAAATGCACTATTCAGGGTGTTGTCTCATTTGTAAGGGAAGGAAATAACTCAGAGGGACTGAAAGATGCAACAGCTCTGGGTGAACCCCATCAGGTTCAGCTTCACCCCCTCCAGCAGGCACAGAGCCCTGCCCTCCCCGCAGCTCCTTCCATGCAAAGAGGCCTCTGTGGCCTCTGCTGAGAATTGAACACATGGGGCTCTGTTTCTCACTGACCTGTGGCTGCTGACACTGCTCCCAAGTGAATCGAGAACCTAACGACTCACTGCAGCCCTGTGCACTCACTCTTGTAAATGAGATTGATGTGAAACAAAGAATAGAGAAACAAAGAATACAAAACAAGGAAAATCAGGTGTTGTACATCCTACGTGTCTTATATACGTTCTTCTGCATCTGTTGAATGGGAGATAATTGAGTTCAGCATATTGAGTTTCCATCCAGACCCTCTTGTACAGACACAGAACCACAACAGCTAATAAATACTTGCCAAGAATTCTGTTTCTTTATTGCCTCAAGCAGCAAACCATTAAAAAAAATGAAAGATCTGTCTTTCAGTCACTGTCCTAGCAGATACAAGAGGCTCCTGGGTAGTGGCCAAACAAAAACCACATTCACACACCAAGGATATGACCAACAGACTGAAGCCTACCACAGACATCTCTGTGTCCTGCAAGGCCCACAGTTTCAAAACCTGTGTACTCCGAGACTGCTCCTTACATGGAAAGGCAGGGAATGGTCTGGAGAAAGGTTACTGCTGGATTTCCTAACGATGAGTGTAGGATTGGTATTATTATTTTAGATTCTTTACTTTTGCATAACGGTAGAATAGAAAGATATTTATTTTGCAAGGAGTCTGGCTTCCTTTGTATAGAACAACGAAGTTAGCTTTGGATACAGCAGGATGTAATGAGCAATGAGTGAAAATGTCTACTGTTTATAAGAGCCAATGGTCACAGCACCCAGACACACATGGCATAACAGCATCTGTGGAGATGCTGGGCACGAAGGAGGAAGTGTGGGACTGCTGGCTTAGTGTATCCAGGAGGCAGAGGAGCACAGAAGAAGAGAACAGTGATTACTGAGGCTTGGGATGGACAGAGGGGAGAGGGGGAGGCGAAGACATGCAGTGCAGATGTTACAGAGGAGACTATCAGAGGTTTCATGTTTTCCTGGAACTGCTGAGTTCCTGCATTCCCAGGAGCTAAAGAAACCACTCCTACAAAGACACTGCTACCACCTGGGGTCTGCTTAAATACCCGGGTTGTTCTGCCCTTCTTTACCATGAGCACACGGCGTGACAGCAACCACTGCCGTTAGACTGCAGTTGTCCCAGTGATCTCAGACTCCTGAGGCAGCAGGAACTCAAAACCCTGCAGCTCATGCTGTGCATTTCTTTTTGATCTTTTTGATTTCGGCTCTCCTTGGCTGCTAGCCTTCTCATCTGCTCCTTTCAAGGGAGATAAAAGACAGTCCTAAATGAAATTGTATCCTTCTTTAAAGTGGCACCTCAGCAAGGCGTGTGACTCTGAAGCCACTGCGAAGCTCATCTGAGCACAGTGCAAAAATTGGTTGCTGTTTGGTTAACTCACAAGACGAGCTCCCACCTCTGGATTCCTAATGCCTTGCCAGCTGAATGCTGAGAGCTGAGACAAGTCTGACATATAGGGCACATGAAACTGTTCTCACTCCATTCCACAGGATGGATGCACCTCCTCTAGCTTGCAGTACGAGAAACAATTACACACACCACTGTACATTTCCCGGTGGAAAAGTGGACACAAGCTCTACTTACTGGTTTTGAGGTAGCACAGGGAGATGGTGTCATTATAGGAGGCTTGGCTGCACTTTGGGATGGAGGCAAAGAAAATCTCTGCCCTGTGTCCGGAGGAGAAGAACAGTGAATCCGTGTTTCTAGTCTCTCAGGCTCATGCTTATAGGACTCAAGAGGAAACGTGGGCTGCTTGGTCACTTGTGTTGGGGTAGATGGAGAAGAGGAGAGGCCAGAGGCTGTAAAAAAGAATAATTACTAACGATCAGAAGAGAAGCAGGCAGAAATCTCAGCTTTACAGTAAACCTATATATATATTTTTCCCCTGGCTAAAAGCATATATATCACCCTTAGTTATAATAGGGGATTAAAAATCTGTTAATTGTTTGGCTGGATGATCTTGTACAGGGAGGCCTAGGTGCAAGACAAAAGAGCCCTACGTTTCTGTGCTATTAACTTCCCATCTGCTTCCTTATTTCTGAAGCCATCCTAAGCACTGGTGTCATTTTCTTGTTGCTATTTTTATGCTTCTGTGAATCTCAGAATACCTTTCTCTCATGGTAAGTGGCATGAGGGCTTGAAGGCATACTTTTTCTTCATTCTGATGAAGAATCAGTCTCCTCCAGCGGTTGGAACAAAATTAGGAGGAGAGGCAAAAAGAAACAGGGTGTATTTCCCATGTGCCTCAGCCCACGTTCTGTAGGGTTCCCAGCAATGCCTTCCTACAAAGTGGGTTTGTTTCCTGCAGCCTCTGAGGGGAAAGATTATTCTTTTGTGCTGAGAATCAATATCAGCAGCAGATCGTTTGTCTTGTGAGCATCCTGTTTTTGTGTGACACACAGATCTACCCCAGCTGTATTTTAGGTTGTGTTCTTAGGGCAGTTCTGAGTTGTGATCAAACAGATCATTTGAGCTGTGTTTATTATCCATTTAAGAATAAACATCCACATCCAATTAGAAAATTCATTACAACATCTGTGTTTCTGATTATATCTATGTGTATGTCAGCAAACAAAGGAAGATTCTTCTTTGCCAGCATGAGTCAGAGCAGATTTAAAGGTGTAAAAAACTGGGACTGGATAGAGCTCCAGATTTTGAAGTGGGGTGTGGGCACCTATGTGACATCTGAATTGGGTTCACTTCTTGTACTCCCAGAGATCTGTGTAGATAACCAATGAGTCCACGGGGGGCTCAAGTCATCACAAAGGAGCAGATGGATAGCTTCTAGTAAGCAGGAAACCCCAAGCCATCCAAACAAAGGTTTAAAACATGATAACGCATCTCCAAGGCAAGTTTAGTTTGTCTTCTTAGTGTGAGATTTCAAGGTTCTACCAGAGATTTCTGCACGCCTCTGTTCCAAGGCTCTGCACTGGTGCAAACACAGCTTCCACTGGTCCTCGCTCACAACCCAGGGCAAGGTGTATTAGTACAACTCACTTGGTCCTCTAGCACTTCTGCAATCAAATGCCTGCAGAACCAAGAACACTGACTGAATGAACCCTTGGGAATGTTTATATCCTGCCTTGTGTTGACCTCAGAGGATGTTCATTACCTCTTGCCATCCCCATTCTGCCTCACAGACAGCATTTATTGAGAATACTCTATTTTTGGGAACGTAAGCGATAAAGCTCGGCAGTAAGTGCTGACCACGGAGCTGTTTTTAGGAATTGCAGCTGCCCTCCAAGGACATGTTCATTTTGTTAGAGCTCTGCCAACCGAGCAGCAGCTATCACAAATGCAATGGAGGTGGGTGTTGCAGGCACTGCTGCACGTTGGCACGCCACAGGGAGGGGCAAGGAGAACGGCCCCAGTGTTTGGGATGTCCTCAGCTCCACCGACTTCAGTGAGATTGGAGAGTGTGCCACGTGCTGAAGGACTAAAAGGAGTGTTTTTGCTTTTCTGGGGAAGACAATCTTCTGTGTTTTTATGGATCTACAAATGTTTCCTGAGCACTTAGTCTGGGGTTTGAGGTGCATGGTAGCTGTAATTGGTACAAATGTAAAACCACTAAAAGGGAGAAAAACACCATTAGATCTTAAATTCTTACTGCTGGAGCGTGTTCACTGTGTGCTAATGTACCAGCAAGCCTACAAACGATTTTCAGGATTAACAATCTCTGCCAAAAACATTACCAGGCATAAGGGAACCTGACAGGGCTGCTATACAAGGGGTAGGGGGACAGCTGAAGGGCACAGGAAGATGTGGATCAAAGAAGACCAAGCAAGTAACATCTCTTACATCCTGTGAAAACTACTGTAAATGTGTCATGGCACAGGCAGTAAGGTTTCTTGCAGACAGTGTGCCTTCCGTTGTATAAGAACACCCTGTGATGGTGAACCTCCTCTTGGGTGCAGCTTGGGGCACTTGGCATGAGTTTTTATAGATGGCAAGTATCTGTGACTCCAGAAACTTTACTGGGAGCACTTTGATCCCTAGAACAGTGTCCTTCTCCTGAGCTCTTAACAAAGAAGTACTCAAAGCAAGGCACACCCTAACACACTCAGACTTCAATTTTTATGTGACTATTTCAGCACAGAGGTGGAGAGAAAATGATCATTGTTTTGAAAGGCTTTGGATTAAATTATGTATCAGATATTTCCATATTTGCTATTTAAAAGCTCACCTCGTAGCATTACTGTGGTACCTATTTTATTCACATTTCTGTGCTACCAAGGTTGAAGGAAATTACACATAGTTTTATGATATTTAAAACGAAAGGCTCTGCTGCTACGCTGCAGCTCCATGTCCAAAACCCTACAAAGACTTTTATAAAAGCCTGTGACTTTGAAGATTGAAAAGCTCCAATATATCCCCAAGACAAAATCATTTCAGGAGTAACAGAACTCCGTGTTAACTGAATCCTACTGAACTGCCATATAAACAGATGGAATAGATATAAATATATGGGTACATGTGTGTGCAGTCACTGTGGCGGTCTACTACAGAAGAAACGGATCAAGGAGACGAGATACAGCTTATATCCCATGTTAAAGAAGGCACTAAAAAGCAGCTACCATTTCTAGATTCCTCTGTAACAAAGCTGAAGAATTCAGTGCGGGCGAGGATTTCACAGAATAGCCTTTGAAGCTGCCTGCAAACACCACTGCTGCTGATAATGAGATGAGCTGTTGTGGCATGTAATTATCTCTAATGCTAATGTTTCTTTCATCAGACAATGAAATGTGTAATCAAGTGTGGTATTTTCATGTCTGCAAACTAAACAGCTCTTCCTTTTTTTTTTTTTTCCATTGGATTAATGAAACAGTTCTAGATAGAAAAATAAGAGGGGAAAATTCTGGATTAGCTGCTGCATCACTGGCCAACAGAAGGCTTTGTCCCATATCTTCGGTTGATTGCTCTGGTCCGGTTTTATCAAAGAATCACAGAATATCCCGAGTTGGATGGGACCTACAAGGAACACTGAGTCCAACTCCTGGTTCCACACAGGAACCCAAACCCAACCCTGTGTCTGAGAGCAGCATCCCAGTGCTCTGTAAGCTCCACCACTCAGGGCCGTGCCCAATGCCCTGGGCAGCTCATGCCATACCCACTGCCCTCTGGGACAGAGTCTTTCCTTCACCCCCAGCTGCCCCTCCCCTGACAGCTCGGTCCTGTTGGGCCCAAAGGATATTCTGAAAGACAGTACTGAAAGCTTTGCTGAAATCCCCCCCCAGATCACGTTGACTGGCTTCCCTTGGTAACCTTGTTGGAAAAGGAAATGTAACAGGCCAAGAGTTTTGCTTTGTTCTGGTTCACCCAGCCATATCCTTCTTGCTGGCAAGACAACGCCAAAAAAAAAAGAGGATAACTTTGTGATCTCATTATCGGTGAGTCACAGGTCCTGATGTTTGTGTAATCAAATATTCATATGAATAAAAATAAGAACATACGAAGGTAGTGCACAATCAAATCTATATAAAGAAGCAACTTACATAACACGGGGTATCTTTACTCTTCTTCCAAATCCATTTGTGAGACCGTAACAACTCTAAATAGCACTAGTCTTACTTTTAGTTTTAGTTTACTTCAAAACGGGGCCGCCGTTTCCAGTTGTCCTCTCCCTATGACAGGGTTGCCTGCAGCAACGGCCCAACATTCAGCTCTATGCCTGCATTTGCACAGCTCCAGCTTTGGCTCTCACTCACATCACATGTTGGATAGAAGAGCCCCCAGAAAACACCACTGTAACAGCAGAGCCCGCAGCTTTGGCCCAAGATAGCATGCAACACTAATCCACATTTAGTTAGTCACACGCATACAGAAATAATGCTGCTACCACTTGTTTCCTTAGATATGTGCAACTGTTTCCTTTAAATTGAAGCCCTTATTTCGGATGGTGTTAAAATCTCCACCCACCTCCTTGAGCGTTCTGGTGCAAGCCAGCCTTCCAGTGAGGTATGAAAGGATGAATGCTGAATGGCCATTTGTGGACCCCCAAGAGAAGGGTGGCTGTCCTCCTGCATCCCTGGCGGAGGCCCACAGTTAGCACTGTCACCTTCACTTTGTGCCAGACCTGGCAGGGTGCAGCTGGTGGAGGATGGCAGGAGGATGCTCACAGCCCAGGGGCTCCTGCCAAAGCCTCCCTTTCATTTATCAGCTGTGATATGCTCAGAGCTCCGATCTGCCTCTCTCCAGAAAGAAACACAGCCCCATGGGCCCATGGATAGCACTGCAAATGATGAGCAAACAATCCTTTGCAGAAGGGTGGGCTCAGGTCTTGTGAAGAGCTGCACTCCCCTGTCGAGTGAGCAAAGGACACAGCCAGAAACAAGCTTTCCAACATCTCATTTGTGCTGATGTGCTTAGGATGAAGTTGTTAAAGCTGCCAAAAGTTACCAGCAATGATAATCAAAACGCTTCAGCAGTTTAAATCCTCGGAATCACGCTTCGGTTTTCGCATGCCCTGTACCTGAGCAAGCAGATAATGCCACGGATAGCAATAACACTGCTCCTAAAATAGCTTTCCACGTTTATATACACGGCGTATTCACTTATCACTTAGACTGAAACTTCTCAAAAAAGGAAAAAAGAAAAAGGAAAAAGAAAAACCTGGGGAGTTTCCATTTGCAGTGGCTCCAAGTGACACTTTTTGCCTGGTTCCTTCCCAGGACAGCACTGACCTTTCATTTGCATTCCCCAGCTGGCAGCGGCACAGAGGAGCAGGCAGGCTGCGGTGGCTGAATTTTAAGCAGCCAGAAGCAGCAGTGGATCTGTGCTGAGCCTGCTGCTCGTTGGGCTGATTCACTCCTCAGACACAATAGCACGTTAATTCCGACACGTAAGCAAATCGACACAAATTGTGTGAAGTTTAATGCCACTTAATGGCAGTAAAGTTAGGAAGCTGGGTGCAGGTAGAGGGCTGCTGGCTGTGCTTATTCACAGGTCGGTACAGACACATGACAGCCGTGCAACCCTGGTTTCCTTTCATGATCCAAACCAGATGACTTAAGGGCAGCTGCCAACCCATGCAAATAAGCCACGTGCAATAGCTGACCCTTATCAACACCACGGTAATGCTGGAGGAAAGCCTGCAGTGCCCTCCCAGCCGGTGTCAGCGCATCGAGCAGGCACAGCCCTGCATCACATGGCAGGGATTCACATGGGCACTTGTACTGTGTGCTGGTCACGGCTGGCTGCTGGGGAAACAATGCCCACAGCAGGACTGCTTTATTTCCTTCATACACCACCTGGCATTTAAACTCTCACACAGTACTCTGTGTTCAGCATCACGGGCTTTAATGAAATAACTTTGGCTTTTATTTTAGGGCACCGGGTCCAGCTGCTACAGCAAAGATCCAGCAGCTCTTTCCACATTAACCTCAGGTATCCCATCCCAGGCTCTCCTTGCTGTTTTGTTTCCAGTTGCACTATTGCAGAAAGCTGTAACCTACATTTCCTTGGTGCTATTTCAGCAGCCAGCCTTGTCTCCTCCATCACATGTAAGGAAAGGCTGCTACATTCATCCCAGCTCTGCCCCAGTGCTGCTTCAGCCATCCCAGCTCTGCCCCAGCCCTCTCCATTTCATGCTGCAGGTTGCATACGCAGTCACTGCACTAAATGTCAGAGCAGTTGCTTGGGGAAGTGCAGAACAGTGCATGCTGCTGCCTCTGGGGAATGGAAAGAACAGATCCCTGCCCAGCATTAAGGCAGGTGCTTGAAATGTGCCACGTGGGGAGGTCTGGAACAGCACAGTGCACTCTTTAGGACTCAGGCCCTGGGACCTATGCTCCGGTGAATGGCTCTGTTTGGGTTATCCTCAGTTTTCTGCTCTCCAGAGCTGTACTGAAAACGTTGGAGTTACTGCTGGATTGCAGCCTCACAGCACACTTTGCCGGTGTTTATTCTCTGCAGTGCTTACAAGGGGAGCTGGGGTGACAGTAATTAAGTCTCTGCAAAGTGCTCCAGATGCTCGGGACAGCCGTTGCTAGAGAATAAAGCCACAACGTGCACTTTCTTTTGCTTCTGAAGTTCATGTTTTTCAAAGCCTCTGTTCTTTTATTAAAAGAACAACAGAAGTTTCCCTCACTCCAGCTCCATTCAGAACTCAACAGGAGCCCAAGGACGGCTGCAGCCTGTGACATCCGCCTCTCCCCACGGTGCCTGACTCAGGCTTCTGCCTCATCACATCTCCCACCTCGCTGACCTGGGAATTAATCTCTTTCTGCACATATGGCACGGTGCTCTCGAGCACACCTACCTGAGCCTTCTGGAGAAATGACAAATGACTCTGTGGCACTTGCCTGATTGAAAATAGATTGCTACTGTCCCGCTCCTGTGCCTTCTGCCACTTGGCAGCACGGTTCCCATTGCCTTCATTGGTACTGCACTGTGCTTTCAGCTTTGGTGCACAACACAGCGCAGCCTGGAGAGTTTCAACAGCACACGCTCACATTTTCCAGAGGGCTGGCCAGGTGATTTTCCTCTCCAGGAAATCCTTCCCCTCCTTTGTCACCCAACCCAGCTTCACCCCAGGTCACTACTACAGCGTGCCTCCAGCACATGACAGCAGTCACATTCCTGGCTTGTCTTACTGCTCAGAGCTGTCATCCTGCTGCAAAGCATCCGAAAACACCAGTAGCCAAAAGCACTCGGCGTGTCCAGAGAGTGAGCACACAAGCAGCAAACTCTACAGAGCAGGGGACACCTTTGTGTCAGAGATTTCCCCCACTTGGGGGGGCAATGTGATCTATTTAAGATCTACCATTGCTCTTTCCCTCTGCCTTTCCTCCCATCACAGCTGCCCTGGTCCCCTTACAGGTGTCTCCTTCCCTTCTCCCTCTGCATTTCCTTCTCCCTTGAAGAGACTTCCTTGAAGTTTGCTGCCACTTATTGATGCTTATAAATATGTAATGGGTGAGAGCCACCCACAGATGGATCCAGGCTCTTTTCTGCAGTGCCCAGGAACAGGACAAGGGGCAACAGGCACAAACTGGAAGATAGGAAGTAATGTAAAAAAAAAGACTCTTTGCTGTGAGGGTGACAGAGCCCTGGAAAAGACTGCCCAGAGCAGTTGTGGAGTCTCCTCCTTCTCTGCAGACATTCAAAACCCTCCTGGACTCTTTCTTTCGTGACTCACTGCAGGGAACTGCTTTAGGGATTGGACTCAATGATCTGCAGACATCCCTGGGTTCTGTGATTCTGTGAACCTGAGGGCAGGAGCAGATCTCCTGGAGGAAACAGAAAGTTTCCTTCCAGGGAAGAAAGAAGGTATGTGCATCCCTGCTGCCTCCCCTGGCCGGTGCTGTAGGGGCTCAGACAGCCCCGGGTGCTGAGTATACAAGCCCTGACTTGGATGTCATGGAGCAAAGCCATCACTGCAAAGGCCACAGTGAGCAACTGTCAGACGATAAAAGATTCAGACACTGCTGACCAAGGCTGGATTTAAGCTAGGAGGGAAAGGCTTTGTATCTGATTACCAACCCACCACAGCAGTCACTTCCCTCCCTGGCTGCACTATTTTGACCTTGTTTCTGAAAATACATGATGAGCTGTTTTCTCCTCTTAATAACTCACTGTTGTGCTGGAAACCTGGTTGTTTTCAGTTGTTACAGCCAGACAGTGCTGCAGGCTGCTCCTTGAAGCACAGGCAGCTCAGGACAAGACCAGCCCAGTCCTGATCCCTGCATATACCCCATGTACTCACTCTCAGAAAGTCAGTCATATTGAGTTTGCCTCTGGAAGTGGACTGGGACAAGTTTTCAAGTACGTCTGCAAGCATCAAGTTGCTCTGTTTTACCCCAGTTTCCTGAGCACTGGTGACGTGGTGTTTGACGCTGACATCCAGCTGCTGCTGCCCACTGCAAAACTAGCCAGGTCATGGAATGGTTTGGGTTAAAAGAGACCTCAAAGATCATCCAGTTCCAACCCCCTGACATGGGCACAGCTGCCAACCACCACACCAGGCCCAGGGCTCCATCCTACCTGGCCTTGAGCACCTCCAGGGATGGGGCACCCACATTCTCTGGGCCGCAGTGCCAGTGCCTCATCACCCTCTTAGTGCAAAATTCCCCCTGACATCCAATCTGAATCTCCCTCTTTTAGTTTAAAACTGTTAGCCCTTGTCCTGTCATTATCTACACAAGTGAAAAAATTGATTTCCTTCCCATGTATAATCTCTTCTCAAGTACTGGGAGGCCATGAGGTCTCCCAGATTGCAGCTTTGCCAAAACCAGTCCAGGAGGATCAGTGCTGCTGAGTGCTTCCAGCCCAGAACCGGGGGATGTGAGACTAGGAGAGACTGCACCTGCCAAGAGAACCACGGCCTTTGCTTTCCTCCACCTCTGCTTTTTCTGACAGCTGATTATGTTCCTGACACCTCTGGAAAAATCAAAGATGACACTGCAGAGACAGCATGATCCTTAACTCCTACCAGACCACGGCTTTACAGATTGGCTGTCAACTTCAGGAAGTTCTGCACCATTGTCCTTTCAACAAGCGAAGGGAGGACAGAGAGCACAGAACAGTGCATGTGCCCCTCCAGGTGCTTCCCTGAGACTTACAGGCTCTTGTCACAACAGGGATCCACAGCAGTTTACTTGCTCTGCTCATACCATCACCCTGCAGTGGAAAACAGCTGGTGATCAAGCATTCTTCTCGATGCAAAAGAACGCAAAGCCCCATCCTGGAGTTCTGCTGGACCTCAACACGATGCAGGTGGGAACAGCTGAGCTGAGATGGACGTGGGGCACAAGCTGAACCCCAGCCCAGGCAGCTGATGCCCGGAGCACCACGTGGCTGGCGTTGGCCCCACAGAGCTGGAGCCTGAGGTATTCACACCGTGTGTGCAGCCAAGTGCAGGATGTCTGACAGCATTTGCCATCGTGATGATGCAAAAGGAGCTCAGCCTGACTGCGTGGCATGGGCTGCGCCAGGTTCACTCACCCCATGGAACCCTGGGGCTTGTGTGTGAGCAATTTCCTAGCACAGCCTTCAAGCTTTACAGAGATAAGAGCAGCAGACGTGGCCATGAAGGGAGCCCTGCTGTTCATGTAACTGAGACAGCAGCAAGAAGAGAGACAGGAGCTAGATGTGCCAGCACTGGCCAGTGGGCAGAGCAGGAGGGGCGAGAGGTCAGGAGCTTCTCCAAAAAGGCAATTATTTGTCTTGCTCTGAGTGCATTGCTTCATCTGGGTAAACGAAACCGCAGTGAAATTAGAGGGCTCTGATGGTGAATCAAAGCTATTGAGTGCAATGGAAAATAACCAGAGCTGAGCAGGGGGCTGGGGCACAGCTGAGTGCTGCAGAAACAAAAAGGGTCGGAACCAGAGCGGGGTCAGCCACTAAACAGACAAGATAAAGGTGCAGGCTGTGGCAGGCCCTCAGTGGTGTGCCGTTAGGAAACGGGTCCCTGACAGACAGCACTGAGTCACTTTGTCACTGTGCTGAGCTCTGACCTTGCTTCCCTGTGCCCTGTGTCCTCCCATGCTGACGGGCTCCGTCCTGCAGCAGTGAGCAACATACAGACAGAAATAAGTCCGTGCAGGAGCAACAGACTGCATTACAAACAGTATTTTAGACCTTTTGATTCCACACGTGAAAAATCCCAATGATGGCATCCCAACTCCTCTGTTCAAACCAACAAAAATCACGCTGTTTTCCTTCACATTAGTATGTTCTTTTCTATCCCTTTCTTGCTGGAGTTTTGCTGACATTTTGCTCTGGCTCTGTTTTCAATTCCGCTGAAGATAAATACATGCCAGCAGCAGGCCACAGCAACAGTTGCTGCAGATCCAGTGTCAGAGTGTGACAGGCATGCGGATGGATGGCTGCTGGAGCTGGGGACGCACGCTGGGGACCTGTGATTCCCGGTCACATGCCAGAATGTGATCCAGGAAAACCTTTCCCTTGATCTCCTTCCTCTCCTGTGAGCTGTCAGCTTTCCCCCCAGCGCCTGGAGCCATGTGGTTTGACTGGCACAGGGGTTTTCTCTAAATGAAATGGAGCCAAGAGAGGAGAAACTTAGGTTGAAATCAAGGGAGCTATCTGACAGCAGCATGTGTGAAGCTGAGGGTGCAGGAAAGGCTTCTGAATGTTTATTTACAGCCAGCCACAGCCACTTGGTCCCTCCTTTACTCACTTCTGGGCTCTCCTGTAGAACTTTCAGGTGGATCCAAAAGCTTTTTAAAATCCAAGACCCCTCTTTGTCATCTGTCAGACCCTCATCCTGGGTTAAATCTGGAAACAATCACCCAAATGCACTGGCAGAAGATGAATGTTTTTACACCAGCAGCAGAAACAAGGACCCTCCAGGGAGCCAGCTGCTGTTCTACGGGGATTAACCACTGTACAGATCCCTTCCAAGCTGCAGTTTTCTTGTTCTGTGGAGTTATTGCCAATACAACCACCTTAAAGTATGCAGTAATGCATGTTTGTACTGCTCGGCCTCTTAAAAGTGCTACTCCATTCGCTCAGAACAACAGGCATTTTTCAGGACCAAAGCAGCTGGTAGTGGAGGATTTCTAAAACAATGCAGAGTCATAACTGGGCACTGAGAAGTTCTTCTGAGATGCATTCTCTGGCCACAGAACTACTTAAAATGTCACTTTAATGCAATAGGGTTATTTATATCTGTGATGTGCTGCACATCAGTTGATCAAATTGCAACTTAAGAAGGGTCTGAAGTGCTTGGAAGCACAGTATGGTTAATTAATAATGTAAAACACAGTCCAGCAGAGGAAGATCTCACCAGGGGGAGTATATGGGGCTCTGCAGCAATGAGCATCCATTAGGCTTACCCAGAGCAGCTCCTTCCCCTGAGAGCCCAGGTGCAATCTATCCCTTGAGCCACACATTGTCCTTTGGAGTCAAACCCATTGTAGCATTAACATCAATTATGTAAAGCATAACCCGTAATAAGATGTAGGCAAAAATAGCAGCCTGCCCATCCTGATTTGTCAAACTGTGCCTTATGCACTCCCACTCAGAGGCTGGGTATGAAATACAGTTTGTAACATGCTTTGTTTTGCTCCTGCATGGACTTAATTCTGCTCTGCTCTGACGTGGTATGTCTCTAGTCTGTAATGTGGGTAACGGTGGCTTTGTTCTGCTTTCCCTTAAAGGCAAGCAGGTCCAGAGGAGGCCTTGAGGATGCTCAGAGGACTGGAGCACGTCTCTTACAGGTACAGGCTGATAGAGCTGCGGCTGTTCGGCCTGGAGAAAAGAAGGCTCTGAGGAGACCTCATTGTGGCCTTCCAGCACTCAAAGAGAAAAAAAAACAAAAGCTGTGTAGGGGCTCTTTATCAGCGAATGTAATGATAGGATAAAGGGTAATGGCTTTAAACTAAAAGGAGGTAGATCTACATAAAGTATAAGGAAGAAACTCGTTGTGATGAGGGCGGTGAGGCCTCTGTACCATCTGTATTTTCATTCCCCATGAAGCAAGCTCCCTCCAGGACCCCTGGAGCTCCCCAGTGGCAGCCCAGCCCTGCAGCTCTCATGCAGGAGCACAGAGCTGCCCTGCTCAGCTCTGCAGCAGATAGATTGAACTGTTTTGAAATGCCACAAAACATTTCTTCCTTACTTTAGCATCTGTAAGACATACCCATGTCAGAAATAAAGCTTTTTTTTTTTTTTTTTTTCCCCTCTGGCCCAAGCTGTTTCTGTTTCCCCATACTGCAGGCCACCCCCAGGGGATTTTCATGGCTGGCCCTCACGCAGCCCTGGGCCCGTCCCCACCTCCGCCTGTGGGTTCAGAACATGCAGGTGGGGACTTCTGCAGTTTCCAAACTGGGCTGCTGCCCTTGTCGAACAGTTCTCTAAAAAACTCCCCTTGGGGATGCACATGAGATCAGCTGTATGTCAATAACCCAAGGCTACCACTCAGGAGGAGGGCTGGGGCTGTCTGCCCACCCCAAGCAGGAGGGAAGAACGCTGGGCCTGAGCATGGCCACGGCTGCCAGAGAGACCTATGTGAGCTGCTCCTGAGCTCCCCATGTTCTTGGAGTGTTTTACACACTAATCCAATTTTAACTTAAACACCAGTTCATATATTGGCATCCCACAGTGCTCTGCTCTTGGATGTTGCAGTAGGAAGAACAAGAGCGGCATGCCCAAGGCTTTGCATGTACAGTCAAAATAAAGTGAGTATGGAGATGAATTCTACTCAAAGTGCTTGATCTTTCATTGATACGACTCAGGTAGAAATTTGGGATTAAGCTTAGAAAATCATGCTGTAATTACACAGATATTGGAAGGGAAGACGGAGAAGGGAAAAAAGAGGAAAAATGTCATTTGACATTTTGCAAGAATGGAAGTTAGTTCAGCTCCTGTAGGATATTACACGGGAAACGTGCAACGGCAATCCCAGGCAATTGTGATTCTGGAGACTTTTCTATCTCCATCTTAGGACAGCAGAACTCCCTGGTGCAGCATGAGCCCTTTGTGCTTGCACAGGACATTGCAGACCCCTTCCTCTGCCAGCCTTGTCAGGCACACACAGCAACAGGCTGGTAGACACTGTGCATACTCTCTTATGGGCACTTTCACCATCTCCAAATCCAGCACTGGGGCTCCTGCTGCAGTAAGAAATAGCCACACACTTCTGCCCAGGGTCTCCCTGCTGATTGCCACCTTCTGTAACTGGCTCATTTGCTCCTCATGCTTGGATTTCAGTGTTAATCTCTATAAAAGGCTGAACTCTGTAGTGTTAGTAGGACAGAATGGCTTGGTTTGGAAGGAAAATCAAAGATCATCTAGTTCCAACCCCTTGCCATGGGCAGTGTTCCCAGCTGCTAGAACAAGCACTGGATCAGGTTGTCTATGGCCCTGTCCAACCTGGCCTCAATATCATGAGACATCTAAGATATCATAACAAACCTGGCATATTGTTTGGATTTAAATCTTATGACAACAGGAAAGCCTAACCACATATATTTTATATGTGAAATAAAACCATTGAAAGCCTACAAGTTTGTGACTCATAGCTCACAGAGTTCAGGTCCCAGTGATGCTCAAGCACCATATGAGTTTGGCTCATGTTGCTGCTGGACCCATTTGGTCGTACCTCTTCTGTCAGAGCCATGCTTTGCAGGTGCTGAAGGAAGCAAGAAAAGAAATCAGTCTTGAGGCCCCATCTGAAAGCCTCTCATACCTAGAGATGGAAGGCTGAAGTGAAGGAAGCTGTGTGTCCCCTAATGAGCACTGATGGGAACAGAAAGGATTTTGTGTGCAGATAAATGAGGAGAACTCACCCATATAACTTCTATAGCCCATGAAATTGTGAGCTTGAAATACAAGGAAATGGACAGGAAAAACGCTACAAAACAAAACAACAAACAACCACTAACAAAGTGAGAAGAGTTTCAAAATCCCTGCTCCTTTCTTTCTAGTCCAAAAGTTGCACATTTCCCCATTCTTTTCAGAAAAGGCTCACTCAATTCACTGTTTTCTGGGGTAGGAAACCGATTTCTGTGTTTTTATTCAGAGAAACAATGCATTACTACTCATGCTACCAACACCTTTCTAGAAATGTCAGCATGCCTTTGACTTTTGGACTCTGTGTCCTGCCTCTTGCTTCTTGGTGTCTGCATTGGTAAAATAATGTCCATGAGCTCCCACACAGCTCCTCTTGCTATGAAATACCTGCAGCAGATGATGTTTCCAGAATCGACCCCAGAAAGAATCAGATCTCCACTGGGATGACGTGGGAGAGCAAAGAGCAGCTGATCTTCTGAAAACCTTACAGTGCATCAACCAAAATGTTATATTCAATCTCAAATGAGTGAATCTTTCCATCCTCTATTAATGTACGTCAGATAACTTGAGATAAATCAAATTTGGGAAGATCAGAGGTAATGGTGAATGCAGTGATGTTCTTGCAAAAGGAGACTCTTCATCTAGATTTACTGCTCACCAAATGCAGCCCTGACAGACTCCTGTGCAATACAGAGCTCTTATTCCATGGGTTTTGCCTGTTGGGTAAACAGGGAGCTTAAGGGAAGAACTGTGTTTGCACCTGGCACCCAAACCTATAGCATTAATTGAAATATATGACTCAGTGCTTTAACGGAGCTCAAGGCTGACCTCTGTCAACCTTGCTGAGGATTCCCTGTACAACTGAAAATTGTTCTGGCATCTCTGCAGGGTTTTAGGAAATTGGCTGCAAGCACCTGAAGGTGAATGCTTTTATCTGATTTAACCAAGATCACTCAGCCAGCTCTGATCAAAGAATAAAATCTGAAGTCTTCATTTCCCCTCTCTCTCTCTCGTAAGCAATATACAGTGAGGCCCAGACAAGAGAATCCTAGTCATCTGAAACCAAGAGCAGCATGTCTGCACCACGACCAAGAGATTTGAGACCACAGCCACCGAGCCTGACAGCACCCTGGGGAGGTTAGGCAGGTGTCTGAAGGCTCCTTGCCACAGTGGTACCTGATTTAACTAAATTAAAGCCTACTCTGTACACCTGCTAGGCAGTTGTGTGCAACTACAGTGTCTGAGGCAGGCACACTGACACAATCCATCCGGCTTCCTCTGGGTGGTCACAAGGTGAATTAAAATGCACTGTTCTCATCTCTGCGTTCAGCAGTATCTGCCCTCACTGTGAAACTGAAGATGGTTCCACGTGTCTGTCTGCTTTTCCCAAACGTGTGATGCAATGTCATATCCAAAGGGACGCAGTTCCCACAAGAATCCCATTGCCTGCATTTCTCAGCTTGCTCTGGCTCACCCCTCTCCCTGCTGACATGGCCAAAAAACCAGTTCAGAGAAACACGCTTTCACAGTCTGCTTCTTCTGGGCATCAAGCAAGACTGTTTACTTGTTTCCCAAACTTCAGCCTGCCGGTTTTCCCCTTTGCTTCTGTGGCCTCAGAAAGAGAAAGAGCTATAAAACTGGGAAAACCCCCACAAAATTAACGTTGGAGATTTGAAACCACTGCAGAACCAGAGCCAGCTTTTCTGCCCTGATGTCTGGACTCCACATTGCCCCTTTAAATGTGGAATACTCAAAAAACTGTGGGCTCATCTCTCCAGGATGGGCTGGACATGAAATCACAAGGGATGGGTGAGCTGAAATTTCCTTCCTAGATGAATGTCCTTGCTGGTTGATCAAGTAGGGATAGTCTCTATGACTTTGCATCCAAAAGAGGATAAAAAGGGTGTGAGCTCATCACAGAGTTAGCAATTTGTTCTCATTTCAAGGGAATCCTCATTATTTTTCTGCCTTATCTTTCTGACAACCCTGATGGCAAAGCTCTTCCACTCTGGTGCTCAGAATCTCTTCCTGAAACAAAAGGGATGCACTATTAATAGCTGTTTACGATGAGCATTTAAGAGCAAGGAGGAAAGCTGGCTGAAGTGCTGCCTGGCCTCCATGGGGCAGTCCAGCTACTTCTCCCAACCCCTTGGGAGGGCAGCAGCCTCTGAGTGCCCCAGCAGCTTCTCAGAGGATTCAGATCCCTCACAGAGTCTGTTTGTGTGACATGGTTATTCACTGCTTGGCCTGGGAAGACACTGAGCTCTCCAGTCCTCCCATGGAGCCTCAGACAAGGCATTGCATGATGTTAGCCCTATGAAGCCCACAGCACGACAGCAACGTGTCTGGGTGAGCACCTAAAACATCAGCTGGAGCTGTAGGACAGCTGAATTTTGCTCTTCCACATGTGTTACCATGCTCATTCAAAGTGCTGAGCACCGGGAGAGGACCAACCACGTGAACATAAGCCCACTGTGAACCTACTGATATTCTGTTTGATGCTGTGGAAGTCATCATTTGCAACATGGTCCTTTTCACAACAGGTAAAGCCAAAATGATTGTTTATAGAAGAAAATGCTTATGAAGCAAGTGGTGAATTAAAAAAATAAAAGGAACTTGTTACCAAAATATTACGACGGGTAACTAAGCCCCAGTTCAGCAGAAAGTCACCCTCTGTCCCTCTACCTGCCACAAAATAATTTGAATTGAAATATATATCTATATGCAAAACCCTCTGCAGATGCAGGTGGCCACGTGATGAGCAGTGCGTGCTGATGGGAGGACGTGGGTGGACATAACTGAGCACAGAACGCTGCCTGCGGGTATGCAAACCGAAAACTGACACTCACAGGGCTGAAAGTGTCCTAGAGCAAACAAACACCCCTGTGTTACGAGTTTGTAGCCCAAGCAGAAGCCATAGCTTGTCCTGCCCTCATGGGTCTTTGCAAGGCAGGTGAGCTGTGCAATGTTGATGTGAGTTAGAAGCGTTCATCTCTCCGTGGCTCAGGCTCACCCTCTTCTGTAAAAAGGTGAAACAAATCCCACACACACTATTGCTTCCCCCCTTTGAGCAGACCATGGTACATTACTGTAGGTATAGGAAAAGGATCAGACTCTTAGGAACGCTACAATAAAATCTCCAAATTGAAATACTTAGGCAAAAAGTTGTTCTGGGTAAGTAATGCTAAGAATGTTAAGGTCACATACAATTATTCTTCTTCAGTCAGGGTTTTTTTGTACTGCTACAGTCTCCCAGGACGTTCCCTTGTTACACTCTTACTCTATGGAAAATAAGACTGTTTTGTGTTCCTTGCCTTTGCTGGTAGAATCATGGAATAAAAACACAGAATCATAGAACCATTAAGGTTGAAAAAACACACAAAGATCACCAAGTCCAACCACCAACCAACTCATCCTCACCATGCCCACTGACCACAGCTTGCAGTACCACATCTGGAACACCTCCAGGGACAGTGACTCCATCACCTCCCTGGGCAGCCTCATTCAGTGCATTGCCACTCCTTTGGAGAAAGACATTCTCCCCAATATCTACCCTGAACCTCCCATGGTGCAACTTGAGGCCATTCTCTTTTGTCCTACTGCTGTTACTTGGGAGCAGAGGCCGACCCCCATCTTGCCACAGCCTCCTTTTAGGCAGTTGTAGAGAGCAATGGGGTGTCCCCTGGAGCTCCTCCAGACTAAACCATCCCCGTTCCCTCAGTCACTACCACTGCTAGCCTGAATTCGTGAGAGCTGATTTCTTCCCTGTGAACGGGTGCAAAAAGAAAATAAGAAGCAGCAAACCTGACTTCAGAAGAATCACTGCAGGGGCTGAGCACCATCCCCCCCAGTACAGCCCCAGTGGCTACAGACCTGCTCCCAGCCACAGAGCAGCCTTAAGGCACCTCAGAACCTTGTTAGAAACCCCTGCGTGTGAGCAGGAGTCAGCTGGGGTGAAATACAATCCAGCAGTGCAGTGAAGACAGCTCCAATTTGCATCTGCTACAGTAATTCCTCTTCTTGTAACAACTCATTTTCCTGCGCAGCCTCTCGTAGCAGCTTTTAAAACCACATCAGTCAGATTTCTTTTGTCAAGCCTTTGCAGGAGGTTCAAAAGAGGTCTTAGGAGACTGAGGGCATGGAGAGAAACAGCGCATCATCCTATCATTTCCCTGCAAAATAATACATTTTAATATTACTCAGCTATTTCATTCTCAAATCCTTCAGAATGCCAGAGCACACACACAGCTGGGGTGCGTTCCTGCGTTTCTCATCTCATCTTGCTGGTTGACAAGAAGGCATTTCCTCCGTGTCTTCGGAAGGGATATTACTGCACAGAACATAATCGGCTTCCCCTGCATCTTCTTGTCCTGATGTGTTCCTTTTACTGGTATATAATGGAATAAATCCAAGATTTCCGTGTTGAATTCCCTTTTCCAGTCTACCAGTCAACATTCTGTTTTTGCCTCTCCCCTACGTGCTCCTCAGACTCTTACATCACAGGTTAAGCTCTTGTGTCTTAGTTCCTTCCCTTCCAGCTGCCATCTCAGCCTGGAGGAGCTGTGGCACTCCGAGCATGCAGGGCTCAGCTGGGGTAGGTTTGGTCTGCGTGAGCAGCCTGAATTTTAGAAGCTTTTCTCCTCCTACAGGCATGAAGACATTGGGTGTCACCCAGGGCTGTGAGTAAATTCAGGTTCCGATTTTGCTGAAATTGTCCTGCCCATCACTTCTAACCTCGCTTGTGTCTGCTCTACGCTTCACACCTCCCCTCTGCATCATCAGCCTTTTTCTTTCTCTCATTGCACCTTGACAATTCTAGTCGGAATATGGGGAGACTGGAGTGAAGGAGGGTTTAGGCTGAGAATACAGAGGCTGGCCAGAGGAGTAACTGGGCAGTAAACAGATTGCCCAACAAGGGAATTAATAACAACATAGGAGATCTGAGGCAGTGTGGGGAGCTCAGAGTGAGGCTCCCCTTGCAGTTACTTTCACAACTTTATGGGATTGACTGATAACACCAAAACCAAACAAAACCCAACTCATTTGCACATACAAGTAATTTTTTTTTTTTTTTTCCTCAGCTAGAGGAATGCAAATGCCATGCAGCCTTTCCATTGTCTCACACGGTTTGGTTGATTATCACACCTCTAATTCCAGTTCGCACGCTCCACACGGCACGTTCTTATTATGGATGTGCTGCTGACACGTGCAAAGGCTGATTAGATAGTGAGACAGAAGGCAAGGAAATAATAAGTACACAACTCTGCTTATTAGAGATTTACTGTAGGAACTTGTGTTCAGAGCTCGATCTCTGCCCTTTCTGAGCAAAAATGTTTCAGCTATTGAGTGAAATCTTCCAGATAGATAAAACGCATCACAGTACTTTTCAGGTTTATCATTCTGCCATCTGTCAGATAGTGAACTATTCCTCGCTATCTTTATTGCAGCCCTTACAAAGCTACCTTCCTAATCCTATGACGAGAAATGCTTTTGCCTTCGTACGCTTGTCTCACCTTGCAAATGTACCCATTCTCTGTAGTCAGACCAGGAAAAAACTGCCCCATGAAGACCAAGCACACAGTTCTTCAGGTGAGTGGCCTGAAAACAGAAGTCTTCTGGTTATGTGCCACAGGGGACCTTGTCCTGATCAGTTATGGGCTCTGCTCAAAGGCACCTTTGTAATACAGAGGTCCAGACAGACTCCAGGCAACAGGTAACCATTGTAAAAATTGTAATGATTTACACTATGGCCCCTTGTTTCACAGCCCTTCAGTTTTGGGTTCACATCGACTCCATGCTTTTAGAAAAGAAAGAAAGCAGCCCAAATCTGACAGTTACCCTCAGCTCGTGCTCTCTGGGGATGCACAGGTCCTTGAGATGTGCAAAGTGACCACAGTCCAGTTGCTCTCACCTCCTTCTCCTTTTCAGCCGCACAAGAGCTCTGGGGGTGCTCGCTGCCCCCAGACAGCGGTGACAACAGGCACAGTGTAGCCTGTGAGCTTCACATTGCCAGTGAAATCAACAAATGATTGCACTCTGTTCTAAAGAGTTACATTTCTCTTTTCACACCCCTATGCCTCCTTTTGGGAATGCACTGAGAGCTTCTGCTCATTTCACAGTGCCACTTCTTCATAGCCCCAAAACCCATTAAGAAGAGCACCCAGTGAAGAGGTGTAGGTTATGGTGCAGATTCCCAGATGGTGTAAAAGCAGAGAATGTCCAAAATATGTCTTAATAAATTAATTTACATTTTCCTTGCAGTAATACGCATTAAGATCGAACAGAATTGAGCTCTCTCTCACTACCACCCCTCTGCTCAAGTGCTCCTTTGAGATGCTGTATGCTACCACAGCAGACTGCTTATCTCAGCCCTAGGAAGAAAAGGTAACAAATGCAATTAAAAATATGAGATAAAAATAATGCTCACAGTGCAGAGGGTAGGGGCAGCTACATGCCTTCAGATCTCAGAATCAGCTGTGCTGACAAACTGTCAGCCCAAATGGGTCACTAAAACAATCTGTCCTTTTATCAGGAGCAGACTCACTGACTGATAGTGCCGAATGCACAGTGCTGACTGCAGCCACCTCTGGTAGCTCAGCTGAGTGCCATACACACCGGGTAGGATTTGTGAGCTGTCTCTGAGTAGATGTGCTTCTTCTCCCACCCACCAGAGGCATTTCCAGTTGGTTCTGTAGCCCTTTGAGTGTGGAACAAGCTTTCCATCTTGTTGCTGTTTTGCTTTTGTAGCTACTGCTCTGATAAAAAAGCAACGTATGCCCTCTGCTAAAGCCTCAAACCTACTGATGCTGTGGAATCCCTGAATTAAATAGATTCCCCTCAGATATATGTTTTACATGATAGATTACTTATAAGTGGTTTCAAATGCTCCACCCTTCAGTCAGATGTTGACTGTGCAGCTTCTACTATCACTGCCCCTTTTGATTTCCTTTGGTTTCTCTATTGGAGACCAAGGAGATATATTTTTAGTGCCGGGGCAGGTTAGGTGATGAGCTGCCGTAGTGGCAGGTCACTGATACAGACCCTCCAACTGGTCAGAGGGGATGTCACCCCATGGGGCAGTGCTGCCTTGAGGATCGTCCCAGACTCTTCAGGACATGCTTCATTTGCATCGACCAGCCAGAAAGCAGCCTTTAATGCTAGGTTCCATCTGCTTGAAACAATGATCACACAATCATAGAATCATCATAGAATGGCTTGGGTTGGAAGGGACCCCAAGGACCATCGAATTCCAACCTCCCTGCCACAGGAAGGGCCACCAACCTCCAGATCTGGTCTCAGGTCCTCAGCAGTCTATGCAGAAATGTCCGCTGATGATCTCTAAAGGAAACCCCACGCCAGGTGCTGTCTGCTCTGAAGTGTATCCTGTTACCCTAATTGGATGCCAGAGGACAGACATCTCTTGAGGTTTGAATCCTGATGGAGTTCAAGAAGCATCTGGACAACACTCTCAGACATAGAGTTGAGTTTTGGAAGGTTCTGCTTGGAGCCAGGAGCTCATCTTGGTCATCCTTGTTTTTCTCTTCCAACTTGGGGTATCCTATGGTTCTGTGATTCATTACATCTTCCTCCCACTGCCTGAGATGCTCTAAGCCATGACCACATGATGCCAGCAGAAAGCAGCAGAGCTCACGTGCCCTCCACTCCCCACAGCAGCATTGCTAGATTGGCAGGACTTGTCCCAGGAGTCCTTAATGCCCCATCATAGGTCTTGTATGAACTGAAATAAAGCCATGAGGCCAGATGGGCAGGATCTGTTGAACAATCCACTTACTGTCGCTCTGAGCATTTCAAAAGCCCCCTTGTTCCCCTGCTGAGAACACAGCCTGGGGAAACAGCTGTTTTCCAATGCCTGGAACAAACTCTGAAGAATCAACAGGATGTTCGTAATTAATATCAGCTAATCATATCATCTCTCTTCAAGCTAAGTCACTCTAACTTTACCCAGGGAGGAGCAGAGAAAGGACAAGCTAAGATGGGAACTCCTCTGTGCCAGTGTGCTGGGCTATGTCCCTGAGCCAAGTGTGGCTGTGTGACCTTTCCAGCCCAGCCAATTCTTGCCAGCTGCTCCTGGAGCAGTGTCTCACTCTTTAGACCTAAATCTTCGCCTCTCAGCATGGCTCTGCGGTGACAATAAAACAGCTCAAACAATTGTGAGGTGAGTTCAAGAACCTCTGAGTCCTCGAACTGCTTTCAGGTTGGACAAGAATGAAGGGGAAAGTGGTGAACAGCCGAATCCCAGCAATTCCAGGGACATGCTGGTCCCATAAGCCTGGCAAACAAACTGCCTGAGCAACACCTTTTAAATTGCACTCTTAGACAATTCACTGAAACTTTGAGCAAGGAGTCAGTAGTTCCAAACACTGATTTCTCCCACCTGCTGAAATGCCACCATCAAGAGGAATTTCATGATGTCAAAACAGATCTGTGCTTGAATTTTGCTTCAGAAGCCTGGCATTTGTAATAAAGTTGCACAGAAATCCAGACAAACTGTGGTCTGGCTGGGCATGGTACAAATCAAGCAGAAGTCAGTCTACGATAACATCTTCTCATACAGTTATTCTTCTGAGAGTCAGAGCCATGAATAGCAAAGTACAAATAGGAGGAGGCAAAAGAAGAGCGCTGTAGTACTCCCAATGGAGGCAGTAAGGATGAGAGTCCAATTCTGATCACGCGTGGAAATCATTAACTGCTGTGGATTCTCCTTCTTTGGAGATATTCAAGACCCATCTGGACACCTACCTGCGTGAACTGCTGCAGGGAACCTGCTTTAGCAGAGGGATTGGGCTCAGTGATCCCTTGAGGTCCCCTCCAAATGCTGCAATTCTGTGATTCTGTGATCTGGGAATGTAAATAGAGATCCTGCAGCACCTGGCATGAAGACACTTTGGGCTGCATTCATTAAGCTGTGATGTCATACATGCAAGTTCTATTTGCCTCATTTTCTTTTGTCATAAAAGTAAGATTAACTATTATATTCTGAGATAACTAAGATGGTTTCCCAGACTCATATACCTATAGATATCGTCTGCTTTTAGCAATGGGTATGGCTGCATCTGCTTCAGCTCACAGTCTGTACCAGGCTCCCTTCTGTCTCAGTTTCTCTTCTTCCACCTCCTTTCCTCTCACGCTTGCATTTTGCAGCTCTATGCAATATTTATCCCAACCTTTGCTGTTAGCTTCTCTTTCAGAGAGAATGATGCCATTTGAATTGCAGCAGAATTAAAATACGCCTAAGACAGGAGAGAAACGAAGTACATGTGCATCTGTGTGTGGGAGACAAGGCCCTGCACCAACAAGGACTGCAGCCAGAGACTCCCAAAACTCCCAAAACAGGAGCTCTCTCTGCCAAAACCAGGCATGGACTCTAAGCCAGGCAGCCCTAGGTGATCCCAGCCCTGCTGGTTTTGTGGACACAAATGCTTCAGAATGAGTATTTACAGAAATCAGCAGCATAGGGACTACAGGGGATGGGGGCAGAAATTGGTTTTGAAAATAAGGTCTCAGGCATTTCACGCTTTGTCACTGCTTTTCTTCTTCCTGACAATCAACCACAGAAATTTCACAGCTTCCACATCCTGGAGCTCTCCGCAGTACAAGATTAATCAGCACTGATCAACCAGGGCTGCACATTATCTAAAATCCCTGTCAGCTCAACAGAGCATGAAAACCAGGAGAGAAAATCATTAACAAACCAAAGCAGTCTCCGTTTCTCACGCCTGATGGTTTTAGCTGATTCTAAAGCGCAGCACGATTTTAGGTTTCTGTGCAGTTCTTTTACAGCAGCCACTGGGTGGCCAAGGAAATAGCCCCGAGCTGCACCAAGGGAGGTTTAGATTGGGTACTGGGAAGAATTCCTTCACGGAGAGGGTGGGCAGGCATTGCAATGGGCTGCCCAGGGAGGTGGTAGAGTCCACATTGCTGGAGATGCGTGGATGTGGCACTAGGGACCATGGCTTAGTGATGGGATCAGGCAGCTCAGTGAGGCCAAAGGCATCCAAAGCGAGTGGTTTGAGGCACAACGTCAGTGCACTGCTGCTGCCTGGGAGGCAGAGGGGTTTCTGCGATGGACACAAGGAAGAAACTGCACCTTTTGCATGTGTTATTCAATCTGCTGTGGAATGGATGGTGTCATTTAAAGGGCAGAGCAGTGAGCCTCACCGGGGCCAGAGAGCTGTTCCCTTCAGAAATGCCAGGGAGCCTATCCATTACAGCACGCTGCCCTACAGCAGCCAATGGCCCTCCTGCTCCACAGGCAGCAGTGGGGAGGAGGAAACTCTGCTGGGTCTCCTTCAGTCCCCTGGAGAGCTGCTCAGAAAGCATTCAGTGAGGTGTAATAGTGCTGAGCTGCAGATCAAAACTAGTAAATAATGCAAAGCACTTTTTTGTGTGACTTTTCCCTGCAAATAAGTAAGGCCATTTGGGGTTTATAAAAATAAAAGTGCTAACCTGTTTCCCAAAAAGGAATTCAGACCCTGTGGGGATGGATGGCAGAGGTAATCCTGGCAGCAGTGGATCCAGGGGAAGCAGCAGCACAGACACAAATTATTTGGCTTTTCCCACTGCTGTGGCTTGGGGGATCTCCATTTGTGAACACGGGCTGCAGGGAGCTGACCTGGCCACACTTTAAAGGAGCAGTGGATACAAACAGTGAATGGTGTGCAGCGAACATTATACCTTCAACCTATTTTTCTAGAGCTGTCACAGACATTACAGGTTCACGTAGCCAGCACTCTTGGGGCAGGATGGACTATGGGGGAAGAAAAGCAGCAGGTTTCGACTGCAGGGATGCAGACCTGAAGCTGTGACCCATGCTCCCTGCAGGGAATCCTTTGGCAGATGTTGGCTATTCCCATCCCAGTCGTGCAACACAAGAAGAGGGGGAAGCTACCGGCTCAAGGTGCCAGCAGAAACCCTCAAGCTGCTCTAGGGCATTGCAGAACTAGGCACAGTATACCTCAGATTCCAAAATATAGTTGTGCAAAACAGGAAAAAAAAAAGAGAAGCGTTCACTAGGACATCTTACAAACATCATGATTGGCCACTAAATAAATCACAAAGCATCAAATGATAGAAAAAACAGCTCTCTGGGTGGGCAGCCACACATCAACAGCAGCTCTGAGCCACTACATCTGTATGCACTTCTCTGCACCACCCATACAGATCAGCACAACTCAAACCTTCCTAATCCTGCTGGATTTAGTGTTGTGACTTCAGAGTGACACAGCCTGAGCAAGAGCCTTGCAGGCCTGCTGTATGAGTCTGTCTCTCTAATCTCTGCCTGGTCCTGCTGACACTGTAACTCATTTTTAAACCTCTTGGTCACAGGGCAGAAACTTTCAGCAGAACTCGTGCTCTTTGGGGAACCACGGTGCTGTGAACCAGCTACCATTGATCAACATAGGAAATACATTTAACATCAGCATTTCTCCGCTGTTCCTTCTTAATCCAGATCCTGTTGTGCCCTGGCAAACATATCCTCCTGTGACACACAGACATTCCCCAGCTCAGCCCCTGCACTGCTGGTCACCTCTGTGTGACCAGGAAAGGCTTTTGAATTAACAGAGGTGCACCTCAAACACAATCACACTGCAGTCTGCAGTATCAGAAAGAAACGTTTTTAAACTAATCAGACTGATAAGCATTTCTTCTCTTCTTAAAATCCACCTTTTGGATGTACTGTGTTAGCTGTAACTCAGCAGTTAGTCACTGTTTTTCAGTGAAAATCACATTAGTCACAGTCTCTTTCTGAAGGATTTTATTGGGCTGAATGTAAAGCTGTAATACCGCTCTTTTCCTAAAGGTTCTTTCTTCTCAGACATCCACAGACATGCAAAGTAACATATGAATAACCCCCCTGCAACAACTGCACAACTCAGTCAGGGGAATTAGGAAGCACAAAATCGTTGCTCAATGACCTGATACCCCCACCCCTAAGGACCGACATCCCCTCGTCCCAACAGGAAGTATTGCTTATCCCTACCTAAGAGGCCACGAGGGTCAGACCAGCGTCTCTCCACACTTTTGTACTGCTCCTTCTTCTTCTTGCTCCCCCTGAAGCTCCCGAAACGCTTCATGAGCTGCAGCATACAGCCGCGCAGCAGCAGCTGTCGGTCATGCCCCGTTGCGAAGAAGAAATCACAGCTATAATCCAAAAGTGGCACAAGGGGTAGGCAACAGGTCACCTGTACCCACAGACCACGGGCAAGAAGATAAAACTCCAGGAGGACCGTGTGGTTAGGAGAAGAGGGCAGCTTGCTGGAAATTCAGCCCCATGCTCTTGGTCGTGGTCTTGGTGGAGAGAGGGCCCCCAGCAGGATGCTGAACCCAGCAGGTAATTCCGGTGTGCAGGAACCAGCTGTGAGTAGTGGGATGGGATCAAAGTCTGCCCAGCCGGCAGCCCACGTCTGCCAGAAGCCTCAGAGAGTGGAACATTTCCCAGCAGATCCACTCATGCAGAAAGGGTCAGCGAGCACCCGGTGAGCTCCCCTGTTTAAAAACCACTAACTGTGCAGAGGCACCACGAGCCCTCTTGAAGGGGACTGTCATGTGCAGCTCAGCATGATGACTCTTTAAAAAGGCTGTAAAAAGAAACCACCCCTGTACAGACAATTCCTGGCACCAGGCGACCCGGGCACGCTCGCACCGTGCCATGACATCACCCAACTATTTTGATTCATGAGCGCGAGTTCTTCGCAGGGACAGCCCGGCCCCGCTGCCTATGGATGAGCTCAGAAGTGCCCGGCCCTCTGCAGCAAACGACAAATGACTGAACAGGAGTGACCTGCCAATTCATAACAAGAACTGAAGCTGTTTCCAAAGCTACAGGCTGGACTTTCTCCAGCGACAAGCTCTCCTTGTGCTATGCATGTCTATATGCTTGGCATAGATTCCCCGTTCAAATTTGCCGTCTGCAAAGCAGAAAGCACCTGGAAGAGCTGTTTGCGGCACACTGGAAATCTACTTCGTGCTCTTTTCAATGAGACAAGCATTCCGTGGGTTGCTGCTCTTCCCAATAGGCATGTGTGTATTATGGTAAGCTTTGTGCCCATATGTTTTCAGCTGTTTTTTAGGAATGAGGTGAGCGGTGCAGGCTAGAGTTTGAGCAGGTGGGAAGGGATGCTGGCATTACCCAAGTCATAACCAAACTACCAGAGCAACGATTACCACAGAATCAGGATATCTTGAGTTGGAAGGGACCTGTAAGGATCATTGAGTCTGAAACCTGGCTCCACACAGCAAAGCCCAAAAATCAGATCATAATTATGGTAAAAGTTCTATTAAATAGAAAGCTTTATCTCTAAGTCTCAGAGCCAGCCTTTCCTCCAGCCATCACTAGAACCTGAGGCTCAGATCTTTCAAAAATCAAACCCCATGCTTGTAATCTAGAGTAATAGAGCCTTATCTTTTTAATACCTGGGATGAATTAAAGGCCTTATCACATTATATTTCTCCAAAGACACATACTTTTTCCTTTGTCCTCATGATTGCTCATGAATCTTAATATCCTTACAGAGATAAAGAAAAAATGGCCAGGAATACTTTCAGCAACACAGATTGCTTGAAAGCTGTGGTCTCTCTGAAAGACTGTTGTCACCAAGGAATCAATGCAGGAATGTCCTGGGACTTCAGGGACCCAGAGTGACAGCAGAGGTGCCAGCAGGTCCCTTAGGTATTGGGGATTCCCTCAATCTACCCTGTGGAGAACGTGAAATAAGACAGTACAGACGGGACCTTTGTCCTTTTACCTACTGACCAAAAGAACAGATGAAATCATTAACAAGTCAGTTACCTTGTTTGCAAGGCTCTCTTTGATATCCAAGTGAAGAAGCACAGACGTTACTTTAAGGCTTTTCCCAGTCTTTCCCCTCCTGACTCGGCCTCCTATTTTATTTTAGCACGATCTCTGTGCTCTGTGGCCATCACATTTACCTCTGTAAGTAGACCAACGGGGCAAGCTCTGGCTGTCCCCAAAGCATGTGCTGTTGACCAGCTCTTAACCTACTTCCATGAGAGTTGAGACATTTATAGACTTTCCTCTTTGAAAAACAGCCCCCCAACAGCAAAACTGAATCTTCCTTGCTGCAGTTTCAGCCCACTGCATCTTGTACTATTCACTCTGCACATGAAAAATGAATTGTTCCCCTCTGGAACAGATGTCTACATGTCTGAAGACAGTTATCAAGTTCTCTTTGAGTCTTGCCTTGGCCAAAGACACAAGTAATGCTGCCTACAACACCAAAACAGCCTGGACTTCAAGTCTCCCCTCCTTCAAAAAGCATTCCTTCCTCCTCAGTAGCCAAAAGACTGCTGAGAAGGACTTAACGTCATCAGAAACCAAAAAATTTAAATCCCTTTTTAATGAGATAAAAATTGGTATTGCTTCAGCACAGAAACAGCCCCTCTTCAGTAGAGGCCAAGGCTAAAGAGGAGCTGATGACCTCTTCATACAGGGCCACTGCACTGGGAGGACTCATTCCCCCTTATTAAGGAAAGCAGCAAGACCCTAATGTTTCTTCACAGAGCTACCAGCAAATGAAACTACAGTGCTTAACAACCAACTTAAAGAGTAATTTGTTGAAAAAAATGCACTAAGTGCTTGGAGTATAATTATTTTGTCTCCCACTGCTAATGGTCTAACAGATACTGCCACATTTATACCAGCTACTACATCTTCTTAATTAGTGTATTGGAAGAATCTTGTATAACTAATAATGAAAAAGCTGGGCTTCAATGAGCTCCTTTGGGGCCTCTATGTTCTGGAGATTGAAAACACAAATGCCTTCAGAATAACCATGAAATGGACGCTTGTCAAGCTACTTTAAAGCCTCCCAGATTAGTTATAATACATCACGCTTCCTTCATGCAGCAGAATCACACTGTTCCCTTCCAAAACCCATCTGCAGGCTTGCTCTGAGAGGTTCCAAGCACTGGACATCTTGATAAAATTACATCAGTTGAAAAAGCAAACAAAGTCTCAGGTATGGTACAGGCATTACATGCTTCTATAACATCAAGCAACCCAAGTGAAACAGCACCATGCCAACAGACTGTCCTTGCAGAGCAAGATGCTGAATCAGCTTTTTATGGCAGGTTTCCCTCACAGTAATTCCTCCTGCTCCCCCTCTCCCCCTCTCAGCCCCTTCCTAGGAATGCCCAATAACGTAGGACTGGGGTTTGTGAAGATTCTGTCTCCCTCCCTGATAGGAAAGATGTCACGGTTTTATGGATTTCCATCAGTATTCCATGACGGCATTGCATGAACTGATGGCAAGCAGCATGTGCCATCCAACTGCCCATTGGAGGCTTGAGACACAAAAACCAGTTCAGCCCTCTCCCAGAGGTGTGGGAGCTAAAAAATACTTTGAATGCTGACATTTTGAACCATCTCACTGCCTGCCTTTTTAATGGAGAAGTAACGCAATGTACAAATGCAGCAGCAGAGCACAGGGCAGAGAGTGGGGACTGGTGAGTCTTATTAGGGGTTTTTGTGGTGTGAAAATGAAGAAAAAAAGCAATATTTTTCTCTTCCAAATGGAGGATCTTCGTTTATATAAAACAAGAAGGCTACAAAGGAAGTGTATCCCCTTAGAGACAACTAAAGCTTCAGCTGGTTCAGACTCCAAACCAACAAACTTAATTATTTCCCTTTCTTTGCTGCTGAAATTTCTGTGTTCAAAGACCCTTCTCGTTTTGTCACAGCTCATAGAAATCAAAGAAAGTTCAGGTCCACCCTCAGAAAAGTAAAACACAGCATTTTGCATTTTCACGTGCATCGCATTTCTCTGCTTTCTTCCCCTTTAAAACTTTCCTTAAGCGGGAATGTTTCTGAATGTCCCTTCTCAGTTCTACGGGCAGATGTTTGCAGAGCTGTAATGACCAGCTATTGCCACTGGTACCTGGACACGTCACAAGTTTCAGAAGAGCAGAATGATTTTAGCTACAACTGTATTTCATCAGAATAGTGAACTTGGAAAGTATTTCAAAACAGCATATACAGAAATGAGTAAAAGACATCTCTGCTATATAAAAATATATATATATAATCATGCTCAATGCTGCAAGTGGTGCAATGCACAATAATAAAACAAATGTTTGCCAAACAACATTTGCACGCCATTTGAGCAGACCATACAGCCTGCATTTCAAAGGGAAATACAAACTACCACTTTCTCCATCTGGTCCGAGTCCAGCTCACACCCCATAAAAGGACTGCAAGTTTATGACTCCAAGCTGGGCTCAATTACTTTCCATAATCATAACCAAGTGTTTCACTGTAATGAGTTTTTGCCTTTATCCTCCTTTATTTTATTTTTTTTAATAACACTCCATGCTGTTTTCACTGTGCATTAAGAAAGATTTCAATCTCGGAAGACGTCAGGCTGGAACTAAATTGGTTTTGAAAAATCTGAAAGTGAAATGTTACTTATTTTTCAAAGTCCTCAAGGTGCATTCTGGATTCCCCAGACTGCTCGGTAAATTACTTATAAATTACATGCTGGCGGCTTTGCGGTGCTTTTCTTACCCTCCTTTCCAGAGCTTATAATACAAAGCAGCAGGAGCAGGAGGAGTGGTGATGGAAGCATTGGCATAGCGGTGATTCCAGTAATGAAAATACTGTATTTCAGGCTCAGCACCTACCCCAAAAGACCAATAATTTGGGACTGATGGATATGATCCTATCCAAACGATAATTTCATCGTTTTCCCCCACTCTGCTAATATACCGTGGTACATATGTTTGCAGCACTCACTTTTCTGGCAATTTCAGTTTGCGATGTGAAAAGCAGAGCTGTTCTTATTACACACTTCTATCTGGTTTAGCTCAAAACAGCCCTACAGTCTTTGATCCAGCAAGCACAGAATGTCTGGTGTGATGAGTGCAGCTCCTAAAACGTACTAAGTTCTCAGGGAAAGGAAAATATCTCAGCACTAACTTGTACTAAAGAAGAACAGTAGAAGCAATGAAGTTCCACAGAAGTATTTTTCCACTTCTGCTTTTCTCATCTCTTGTTGCCATCAAGCCATTCAACCACATCCACCCACAAAGCTTTGAGAAGGAGATGGGATTCACTGGGACTTGACATATCTTCTCTTTGCCTTCTTCTTGCTCTTTTTTCTTTCCCGCTTCCTCACCCTTCATGCGGGAGTGGAGCAGAATGAGTGATGTTAAAGTTATAGTGGGCTTTGTAGGGCTGAACAAAATATCCCCTTCACTTTAAATGACAGAAAAGCTCCTTCAAGACAGCACTGAATAGGCTGTAAATTGAACAACAACAAATGAATAAATCACAGAATCACCAAATGGCCTGGGTTGGAAGGGACCTTAACTAGGATGGCCAGCATTGCAGGAATGAAATTTGTACCAGTATCCCATAATGAATGCCCCAAAATACAAGAGGCTAAAAATCAGAGCACCTCAAGTCTGCGGAAACATAGTCCTGCACTGATTTTGCCTTAGGAGACGTCTCCAAGCATCAACCTTACACCAACACAGGTGGCACTCCTTTCCTGCACAGCCACAGCTCCAACATTTGCAATTCATAAGCTGGTAAGAGCATCACTGATAAAACAGCTTCACACACATTTTACTGTAGTTTTAACACTTGTTAAATGCTGGCACAGCTCTCACAAGATACAGCTCTCAGCAGCAAACACACACATCTGAAGCAACACCCTCATCCTAAAATCTAGACAGGGAGATGAGATTTCAAAGACATTTTAAATTCTGTATCCCTCTGGTCCCCACAATGAGCAGACAAATCTGACAGCAGAAGCCAAGAAATTTACTTACATGTAAAATGAGATGACAAACAGACTCTTTCCCTGGCTTGGCATTATTATTATCTACTATTTTCAGTTGAAAATATTTCTAAGTGTTTCCTAACAATAAAAAATGCAGACAGTGTAATTTTGGATTGACAGTCATCCCACAAATGACCCACTCCTCTGTCACAGTGAATATAAAGAGATTATATAAAGGATAAACACAAAATTAGAGACAGTGAACATCCTATTAGACACATGAGACAACAACACAGACAGTGCTGATGACAGAGAAAGTTGAACCACACCCTGAAAAGCAAAATACAGTAAATCTCATAGGGACAAACCCTTCCTGATGTGCTCCCAACCTCCTGATGGAGAGCAAAGGAGTTGCCATCTGCCTGCCCCTTCTGCTTTTCTTAGCTGCTATCCCAGTGCACAAGAGTCTGAGGACCATGCTCAGGTTCCTCTAATGCGGTATTCATATGGAATGGACGTTTTCCATTGACTCTGTACTGCTGACAACCCAGTTTTGTCAACAGAAAAAGAGGGTCTTGAAGCTTGGGAGCAGGGGTGATCTGAATTGCTCACTGAACTCAAACTCAGTGCTCACAAAATCCCAAGGCTTCACCTACTTCCTGCGCAGCTACCAAGCGCGTACTTCAGTGACCCACTAAGGGCATCACACTGGCACAGATCCCAGTCCCGTGAACTAAACGCAGGCAGAATGCCAAGAGGTGAAATTCCTAACGGATCATCCAACCCTGCATTGTCATTGCAGAGGGAGTGCTTGGGCTCCAGCCAAGGCATCAGAATAGAAAGAGGAATCCACCACGTGCAGGCAGGGACCGCACTGAAGTCCACCCCTGCGCAGCACCAGCTCCTTTGGTATGCAAGTTCAAGCCACCCCAAACAAATAGAGCAGCCCTTCATTTGCTGGCTATGTACAAAACAAGCAAATAATACAATTGGCTTTAAAAACCAACAACTGCACAAAATCCAAAGAGCTATTTTCACTTTTCTACCCCTACTTTTTTCTACCCCTATATTTTTCTACAAATTAATGATTCTGATGCATCACTATTTGTAAACAAGAAAATAAAATCAAGCACAGTGCATATGTTAACATCAGGACTAACTGAACGAGTGGCAAACCAGCCCTGTTAACTTCCTGAGACCAACATCGCAGGGAACACCACCGCCAAGCAGACCTCTCAGAGCATCTCTGGGTCCTCAGCAGGATGAAGTGAGCACCACGGCTTTGCAGCTTTGCACAGTGGGGAGAAACTTTCCCAAAGCCCCACAGCAGGCTGGCACCAGGCTGGGGAGGAACAGAAGGGGATGGAGGTGTGTTGGGGATAGTGGCTCTGCTCCTTCCTCTGGAAGAACACGACATATTGCTTGGAACCACAGTGTGCACGCAGTGGCTGTCTCACATGCCCAAGCTCCAAAGAGATCACTGCAATTAATGGCCTAGATTACTGAAGATCTGCCAGAGCAGATGGAAGTATGGAAGAAGAAGTGTTCATAATCATATGCACAAGATCTGGAACAGAAATCATTCAATATCGTTCTGCTTTTTCTTTCCAGTTTTGAGTTGGGTTTTCTTTAATTTTTTCTTCGCCTGTGCAAAATACAGCAATTTTGTTGGCAAAAGAAACTTTACTGAATTTCCAAGAGAGATGAAAGCACAATGAGAAAGATAACCCCTGCAGCTTACTGACATGGCAACTGAGGTACCTTAGTGATCTGCCATGGTACAGTAGGAACAAAGCCTGAGATAGGGAGCATATAAAAGAAAGCTGGTATTGGTTTGATGTTTGGGATGAGCTAGAAACCACCCAAGCTCTAATTTGTTGACAATTCTACTGATTTGTGCAATTTGCAGTGACAAAGCTTGGAAAAAAGCACCCAACACACCCACAGCATCCAGTTTATAAGCTGCTGTGACTGCAGGAGCCACTCCTGAGTGCAGTCACAGCATGGGATGTCTTGGATGGTAAAAACTCCACCTTTATTTACTTTGCAAGTGGAAAGACCAAGAAGTGTCAAGTTTAGAGATGCTATATTTAGGATTGTGTGAAAAAACCTCAGAGAGTTGTACAGGACCAATGCAGACATGAACTAGAGAAGGGTTCTGAGTTTTTCTTTCTGCCTAGATGACGGGAGGGCTGGAAACCTGAAAGCTACATGGCAATAAGTGAATACTGCTGGAAAATCCAGGCCTGACACTTCACAGGCAACACCTGGCAGAAGAAAAAATGAATGTCTGAAACCTGTCAACAAACACTTCCAACAAAGAGAATGAAAAAGCTGTGGATCATGTCCCTGGGAGAGTGCCCCAGAGATGGAATGGCAAGAGACAACAGTAAGTCCTTGTGCAACTCTCCCTTGGGTATCAGATTTTAAGACGGGCTCATGAATCAGAGGGCAGGTACCAGTGCTTGGGCTGACCCCAGCTTGACTCAGTTCCCAGACCAGTGCTTAAGAAAAGAAACTTCTGGAACCATAAAATCTCATTAAATGGTGATTTAGCTTAGCAATGCTTTGGCCCAGTCACACTACCATTTTTACCTTGTAATGCTCTCTGGGAAATGATCTCAAGTAGTACCACAGATGACCAGAACTCACTGTACAGTGCCTTCAGATTCCCAAATCTTGTCCAAGGACTAACTTTGTGCAGTGACTCGAGTGCTTAAAGCAGAAAGCACTCTACAAAGTAGCCCAAACATAATTATCAGCTTCAATTCCGAGTCAATAATCAAAGGAGAAACTCAAGAGTTATGGTTACAAAGCTCTGGTTATCTCCAACAACACAAAACTCTGTTGTTGCATTTTCTGCTCTGCTCTGCCCTGAAACCACATATCCATAGTCCAGCAGGGTGCAGGCTGCTATGATCCTGGCTCTGAGTCCAGCTTACCTAAAAAAAGCCTGGAAAACCCTACCAGATTGAATGCTTTTGTTGTTGTTACTAATTAATACATTTGTGTGGAAAAAAAAAAAAAAAGAGCAAAGCTGAACCACAGCTCCCTGTCATCGCCTTGGAAGCTTGCAATAAGACCTGGCATGTCTGACAGTGACATTATTTGTGTGTGACTGGAGCAAAAATACATTAGAACCTCTGTGCTAACAGACAGGAAAAGAAATCGTGGCTTCAAGCAGCATATTCCTGTAAACCAGGTAGGCTGTTTCCAGTTATAAGAAAATACTGGCAGAGAGGGCAGAGGAGGTGGGCAAGGAACACTGAAATGGGGCTGAGAGATGAGTTCAGAAACTCCAGCTTTACTTTCAGTTCTGTTAGTGAGCTGCAGCATGACAAAAGACAGAATCATAGAATGGGAAGAAACTCAAAGCCCGTGCTTTGGGCAGAAACACCTCCCAGCAGCTCAGGCTGCCCAGGGCCCCATCCAGCCCAGCTTCACAACTGCCCTCATATCTTCACCCTACAAGAGTGGGGAAAAAAAAAAGAGGTGGAGGCATCCTTAGCACAACCTACAGGACAGAGGCGGAAGTCGCTGCTAAATCTCTTAATCAAATCCCTAATGTACACTGTCTGTGTCCAAGGGAGAGGACCAGGAATTGGGAAACAAAGTGCCTCAGACACAGAGAAACAAGGCAACTCCTGCCCAGGCACACACTCACTAATGGCTTTTCTTCCCCTGCCAGACTCTGGCTTTGTGCAAGATGTGCATGTGCTCTGTGTTGCTGAGCCTCACATCTGTTGGATGGATGAGAAATTAATTTCTAAGAATTTCAGTGATGTCAGGCATTTTCTTTTTTAGTGTGACCATAAAGTGGCAAAAGCTGTCAGCAGGAGTTTAGCAAAAAAATGTTGACGTTGCCTGGATACTGAGCTCTGCTCCGCTCTAGGATTTGTTTGCATGTCTGCATTTGACAGCAATAACTCCTCAGGATTTTGGATTTTCTTTAATATTCTGATAGCCGTGCAAATATCTGCCCTTATTCAGAGCTCTCCTCCTCTCTCCTCCCCCACTTTCTGGCTTTGTAAAATGCAAACTAATTCCTTGACCATAGTAAAGCCATAAATAAGAAGTCATAAAAATATTTTTCTATCCTTCTTTCTCCAAGGTCAATCTTTCCTGTTATATAAGCACTTTATAAAGTAGCACGGGGACAGTATATGAGGATCTGTTTATGCGATTAAGACTTGGCTCCTTCTTTAGTGTGTCCCAATGACAGCATCTGATGCTTTTCAGTCGCCACCGCCATCTCTCTGTGACCTCCAGAGCAGCAAGATTTATCATCACTTTTCACAGAGTGCTTGCACTGCATCGTTATGTGGCGTACGCATGGAGCATTGGGAGGAAGAGCTCTACCAAGAACCTGCTAATTTTTTGTTACAGTGGGTGGATTCCAGGTTTTGTTGATGGCACAACTCCAGCTGCCCCAAGGGGAAGAAAATTCTTCTCACTTTTTTCTGCTGTCTTGCTCCAAATGTACAGGGTGCAGAAACAGTTCTGGATGCCATTTAGTGGAGTGCTGTAGTGTTTTATAATCTTTTATGGTAAAGAATTTGGAAGGACTTGAGAGAGGTCTTTGAGCAGATCAGAAACAGAACCAAAGCTCACATACAAAATCACAAAGCTGCCCGTCCTGGCAGCTAGATGGCAGAGACCCAAAAAATCCACTGCAGATCATTTTCCAGTCTGGTCCCTGACGTTTCCTGAGTGAGGAGTGATGGAGTTATCCTCATGCTCTGCTGCAGCAGGTCTCGGCACCCTGTGGGGTTATTTTCCAAAGGAAATGACATGCTCTTTGGGCACTTCCATAGTGTGGCTTGTTTTATTTACTGAATAACTTCTCTGGATTCAAATATGCAAGCAGCTGGCAGCACCAATGCTACAAGAGCATGCTTTCTGAGCCTAGACATGCAGCCTCAATAGTTTAACTCCTTCTGAGTGATGCCTGCAAGTCCCTATAAATATCACCTAGCTTATTTTCTGACTTTAACGTTGGAAAGGACAAAGCCACAGCAAAACACAGTGGAAAGAATGATCGCTGCCGGAGCAGGCTCGCTTGGTGCCTCTGCCTCTTGTGTTGCCTTCACAAGCATTTTAAGTTTGACTTTAAAGCAATCTAATTGCAGTAACTCACCTTAATAATAAATCCCAGCAGTAAATCCCATGCCAAGAAACTGTGGATGAAGCAAGAGCTGACCCAGAGCCAGTTTCCCAAGGATTTACACAACCTCATGCTCTAACATTTTGCCCCTAGTGCCACAGAAGCTTTTCAGGATCTCCCAGGTGCCCTCAGCCTCTCTGACAGCCTGCAGCTCCTGCTACAGCCATACATAACAAGCTGCCTGACCCCAAATTGCATGCCTGTAACAGCCACATGTTCCTCTGCCACCATCCTCTGAGGTTGGGACAACCCCAAATCAGCCACCATCCTTGAGAACCCAACCAACATTCAGTCCCTTAAGTAACACCTGAGATTGCCCTTCATCACTCCTAAACTCAATAGGTAAATAGCAAAACACCTCTATGGGGCAGGGGACAGGGACCTCTGTGACAAAATCCCCCTGCACAGCAGCTCCACTCCATCCCCAAAAGCCCAGGGAACTCCGCTCCAGCTTAGCTTTAAGCACTTTTCTTTCAGGATTATTCCAACTACATGCCTGTCATAGAATCATTAAGACTGGAAAATATCTCTAAGATGATCTAGTTCAGTCCCAAGCCATCCCACCGTGCCCACCGACCATGCCCCTCAGTGCCGCATCTCCATGGTTCTGGGACACCTCCAGGGATGGTGACTCCACCACCAGCTCGTGCCAGTGCATCACCACCCTTTCTGGGAAGAAACCAATTTGGTATTGTCCACAAAATCACTGAGAGTGTACTCAGTCCTCCCTCCAGATGACCAATAAAGATAGGAGTTACTATGGCACGCAGAGATGCTCTGCATAGTTTGCAGATGAGTGACAACTTGAATCCTTTTTTTTTTGCATTTTCATACTTTGATGATTTTTACACGTTCTTCATCCTTAAGGTCTGGATAATAATAAGGGTGAATAAATAACTTTGGTTAAACAAACAAAATTATGGCCCATCATTAAGGAAAAGCAATAGCATGACTGTTAATTACATACATCGATGAAATTAAGAATGCTAAAACTCAGTTTCTTTCTCAGTCTTTGTTTCCACAATAATGGAAACCAAGGGAAAGAGAAATGTTCCTAACCACTGCAACAGAGCCCTGAGCTGTAACCCCATAGCCCTGGCTTTGATCACATCTCTGAACTCAGAACACCAATCCCTGCCTGTCATTGCTCACCATTACCAAGAGCCTGCTGATAATTCACATATTTTTCTGCAGTCTGAGCTCCTGACTGAACATACACTGGACAGCTGTACAAACTGGTGTGCACTGATCGCTACCATTTGCTTGAAAGCTTTCTGCCCATGAACACACAAGATGCCAGGCAGGTGCTAAGCCTCCTTGTTACTATTTATGTTTTTAAGGTAGGGAGGGTGGTTAAAGAGGCTTTTGTCAAAGAGAGCGCCTTTGACTGTAGAGGAAGTAGGGCTTTCCTCTGGCTCTGATGGTTTAAACCAATGTTTAAGTGCTTGCACAGGAAACTGTTCCTCACTGCTCACCACCTTCATACATGTTTTGAGCAAATAACACAGAAATTATAAAAAATATTTCCATTTTCCTCTCTCTCTTTTTTTTTTGCACAAGGGTAGAAACCACATTTGACATAGCTTCAAGAAGGAAGAAATGCTTTCTTCTGAAAGATGAAAAAATTCAGCTAAGTGCCCATTTAAATGCTCATTTTGATTTCTTTTTGAAGTTTGTTTTCCCAAACAAGTTTAGGCCAGAGCTGCATTGGCACCATGTGCAGCTGAATGAAGGCCCAATCCACTCCTCAGCCAAAACACCATTGTAATTACCTTGCTATGCATCTCAGTTCCACGTTGTGCCTAATGCAGCCCAGTGTACCCTTTCTGCAGCAAACACAAGGCAGCAGGTGATAAACATAGGTGATAAACACATTGTAAATAACACGGGCATTATTTGCCATGTGTAGCTGCTCTCATTTCTGTATTACATATTCATGTACAATTCTTTCCCCATCATCCATCATTCAAGCTCAGGGAGGGAAGATTTAGGTTAGATATAAGGGAAAAATCTTTTACAGTGAGGGTGATGAGGCACTGGAACAGGTTACCAAGTGCTGTGGTTGATGCCCTGTCCCTGGAGACTTTCCAGTTGAGGCTGGATAAGGTCCTGGGCAACATGATCTAGCTGTGGTGTCCCTGTTTGTGGCAGGGGAGTTGTCTAGATGAGGTCCCTTCCAACTCTAAGGATTCTGATCCTATGATCCCAAAGTCCTGCCCCTGCAGCATTTAGATGGATTTTGAGCATGGATTAAACATAGATTTGGCCTCTGGTATGGAGGAAGCTGGGTGGGACTGCAGGCAGAAGAAATCTCCATGTGTCGGAGACGGAGGCTCTGCAAGCAAGGGCAAATAGCTGCAACCAGCACTGTCCTGCTGGCGTCCTGGGTCAGGTTGCTACGCGCAATCCATTCCTCATTAATCATTCCTCATTAATCATTCCTCATAATCATTCCTCATATCATTCCATCATCTGCGGCAAGACCGCGATCATTACGAGCTATGGAAACCTTATACCGAGGTTAAGCAAACAAATCTGACACCGAACCTCCCGTCCAGCACACGCAGGTGGTTGAGCAGAAATATTCACAGTCACCCTGAAATGAGATGCTCGGGATTCCCAAATAACGGCGTTCGTTAAAGAACATGCGATGAATGAATGGCTTACCTACATATGGCTTCCCCAGCAGGAAGGAATTGTGCCACTGGATTTGTCAGCACCATTAAATGCCCTTAAATACTGAGGGCTACATTGTGACCCCACTGCTGGCAATGACAAACCCTCCTGAGACTATGAGAGGAGAATTTGGTTTCATGAACAACTCCAGAAATTACTACACATCTCGGATGGAGGGCTGCTTTTATCCCTCGCTCTTTGAATGGGTTTAGAAGCAAAGCAAAAGAAAGCATTAAAAAGGGCCCTTAGCATCCTGTTCAAAATGTAAAGCAAAGCACCCACCGGCATGCAAAGCAATCCCAGCTCTCCATATGGCAGAGGAGCAGCAGGATGCCCACAGGAGGGCACCTATGTTTCATGGTTGGGTATGAGCTCCAGGGAGATCCAGATTATGCTGTCACAACTCATGCACTTGTCACCACAGTTCCGCACCACACGCCTACGTGGGGCTCACAGAGCTGCACTCACATTTGATCTCAGAAAGATCCTATTTAGATTTCAGCAAACTCTCTGTGCTCTGATGGGAGGGAAGGGCCGCCAGCCTGCTGACCCATCCCAGAGCTCCCTGCTGGCTCTGTGTTTCTATGATTGCCATAAAACAGTTAGTTGTTGACACTTGGACCTTTCCAGCAATGCTCTGTAGAGATGCTGCTTTAGCTGGATACTCTTGCGTACTGAAAGTAGACCAAATCAAAAACAGCCAGCAGAGAATGTGAATTACAGATTATTGCTCATGGTGTGCAGGTAAATACAGACTGAAATCTTCCCTTCAGAAAGGTCGCTCTTCAGGACATTACTCTCCAAATTACAGTAACTTACAGTTTTCTGCTTATCACAGTTTTACAGTAAGGCTGTCATTAATTCTCATCTTGTTGTCCCATCCTGTGAACTTTGTAGAGTACCCACACACACTCACTTTGCATATCCTGGTTGGAAATCCTCTGATGGAGCTTCTGAGTGTTTTACAAACCCCATCCTTACAACCCTCAGACGGTGCACGGAGCTCCAACTACTGTGCACGTGCAGCCCTGTGACTAATCTGGACCTGAATTGGGTCCTCTGCACAGTGTCATCCTTAATTCACTATGTCTGTCTTACACTGTGCCAGAGAAAACTCTCAGAAGTTTTACTGGACTGTCAGAGCACCCACAGCAATGGTTACTGGCTCCCACATGATCCTGCTTAGAGGATACATGATTCAAACAAACTTCTTTAACGTTCCTGACAGCTGGGAGCCATTCACAGTTGCAATAAAAAAACCCAAACTCATTTTCTGACAGGACTGGACGACCTTGCCTGTCCTCTGTTTATTTTAAACTAAGAACAAGCCTCCAAGCCTCCTCCAGCTGACCTGGTGATTGTTTTAAGAATAATGAAATCCAAATTGATTCGATCAATTTAGGCTAGAAAGCCAGTTAATTTTTATAAGTGGCATCACTGCCCTCTGCTTTGACAAAAGCAAATATGTAAGCTTACTTTAGTCAAATAACAAGCAGCATGGGAGGACTTACCTCCATCACACAGACTCACAAGTAAACGAATTCGATCAGTGACTTTGGTATTATACAATTTCTGAGGCATTTTCACCTCTGTAAAGTTGCAAGTACAAAAAGACTTTAGACTCCTAATCCATTCTGATATTTGACTTAGTAAGGTGATAGGGAAAAAAATTCCACAGCCTGGCACTATGTGGAGCTTTATACTAAAAGAAAACTTCTGTGCTTACCCACACCCCCTCATCCCAACGACAAATATCCCGCATTTAATTTTTCTATCTGCATGAAATGGGCCAACAACAACTACCTAGCTGCAGAACAACTACACAAGTCGCTCTAAGGCACTCCTGACTGAGTTACAATGGATGCTACAGCACTGCCTTGCTCAATTCACCTGTGCTGAAGTAAGTGCTGGGAGCTTATGTGATGGTTTGCACCAGCTCAGTTGCCAGTCTGTAGTGTCTGCCCATGCCTACTTGTCACACAAGCAGCAGCTAGGAACAGGAGAAACATCTTCCCTGAAAGCCCATGGAAAATGAATAACTGACATTCAGTGTGCCAGCAGTCAAAACAGGAAGTCTACCGCTCTCAGTCTGTGAAGTCATGCTTCTTGCTGTGTTAAAGTCTCCTTCACCACCTTCACCAGGGGTGTATTAGAAAATGCTGGTGGTTCCCAGCCAGCACCACATGTCAGAGGTCATTCTCATGCCACTGGGTTAATATGCAAGATTACAAAGGTCGTCAAAGGCGTTGCACAACCAAAAGTCCTACCTCATCTTCCCAGGTTATTCACCCAGAACCAGATGTGGTGATAAACTGCAGGCTGCTGGACTGAGCCGAGGGTTTCACTATACTTCCTATACCACACACACTATATTCCCCAAAACTATGTATTTTTCTGCCCTGTGGTAGGGTTCTTTCATTCCATATTTTTCCAGATCAGAAAACTGATTCAACATTTGCCATGTTTATTCATCATTTTTGGAGCATTTCCCATGGCCTTTATCTAAGAAAAAAGAACCCTGTGAACTTATGATACATATCAAGTTTGGCTCTACTACTGTAAGAGACTGATAACACTCAGACTCCAACCACATTTCAAAAGGGGTTGAACACACAATGCAGTTTCAGTGGGACCATGACTAGCATTCACTAAGCTTCACATGAAGCAGTGCCCTTAGTATTAAGGATGTGAACAAAGCTACTAAAATAAACAGGGCTTCTTTGTTACTTAAAACTGAGTATTTGCCTAGGGACCAAATTCTGAAATGATAGATCTCAATACAAATTAAATCCCTAAATATGTTTAAAATGCTACCCCTACTTGTTTTTCTCAATTTTTTAAACTGCAAATAGCTAAAACAAAAAAAATCTAAATCAAAATAAAACAACTCACGTTTTCTTTCCAAATACTTTGCTGTGATTAAACACTTTGAAACTCTCTTGTTAGCTTTACTACAAATGGGGAAACAAAGCCTTCTGCATGTGAGCACTGCCCTGCAGACCTCACTTCCACGAAGACTTGAAGGAAACTGGCAGGGAAAGAACACCAGGGCTCATCAACCCTTGGAGTGTTCAAAGTATATATTTTCTATTTGTACATTTCACATACAAATAAATGCAGAGAACATTATTTTACTGAGTGAGAATTTCTCTTTTCCCTGCATGCCTGTAGAAGTCTCTAAAAGAGTCCGTATAAGACTAAGGTCACTGTCTTCTCATCTCTACATCACAAGAAATAACAGCTTGGTTAGTTACCAGAAGCAATCATCTATAGCATGTTCCATAATTCAAATCCTAGGAAAGACAGAAGATGAGAATGACTCTGATCCCACACCCATCCCATATCATACTAATGAAAGTCAGAGACTAAAAACTTTCCCTTTTTTTGCATCACTGCATCTAAATCACTCTCAGTTTGAAGATGGTCTGGAAAACCCTCATTTCCTAGAAACACTGATGAAGTATACAGAAGTACTCTGGGTGTACTTCAAATATGCAAACTACAAATAACACTAACCATGGGAAACTAAGGTGAAATGAGAAACGCACTGAAAGATCCCTCCAAATTAAGTAAAACCCATCACCATGGGCACATTCTAACCAGAAAAAAAATCATCTGCTGCTGACAGCAGATGTCAGTAACTGGCAGAAGAACCAGGGCTGAGCACGGCTGGTCTGTGGCCATGCAAAGCTCCATGTGGCACCAGTTCAAATGCAGCCATGCTGCTGACACATGTTGTCTGCAGAAAGTCATTTTTCTGGTGTAGATAAGATTGAAATGAATGGTGTTAAGCCCTCTGTCTGACTTGGTGGGCAAAATAAGCTGGAACAATCGTGATTAGATGTACTTGTGCAGCAGTACTGGAAAGTGTAGGATGACAGAAATGGCTCTGTACCTTTCCTAGGTTTTATGGGATGAAGTTGGGAAAGCCTATGCTGGCCTCCCAAGTTGAACTGCTGCTGAGCAGCCCTGTCCTTCCACACCCCATCCCTTGCTCCTGTGCAGACAGATGCGAGGGAAGCCGCAGCCAGAAATCAAAGCTCCAGTTGACAGCAGCTGGATCTGAACCAGCAGTGTGCCCCGGCTGCCAGAAGGGCCAACCATGTCCTGGGTACATTAGCCCAGTGCTGCCACCAGGAGAGGGGAGAGGTTGTCCCGCTCTGCTCTTGCTGTTCGAAGAGTGGGAGCGATCAAGACTATTACCTAAGCATCAGGAGTATGGAGTACAATTGGCAGACGTGAATTGCAGTCTAGAGTTTGAAGAAAAGCTTCAGGACGGATCTGCTGCCTTCAAGGATGCCCAGCTGGATGTGGCAACACAAAACCCTGGAATTTTTTTCCCCGCTTACTTCCCGTGCGATGGGAAATGAAAGCTGCTGGCTCCATCTATGGGTTAAAACCAGTATGGTTACCACCTTTCCTTACCGAGGGCATATTCTTACCACAAAATGTTCTCCAAAAATATAAATTAATGGCATAAATACATTATCTGACCACCTTTCCTTTTTGCTTCTCACATTCTTCTGAAAAAAAAAAAAAATCACCACCACCACGTATCTGACCCTCTATTACTGGAGCTGCAGAGTCCTCCTCATGGATTTTGTTGGGCACCACAGTTATCTGCACTGAACTTCAGAAGCAGAAAAATTATTTACTGAGAAAAAGCAGAAAACGAACATTTTATGTTAAAAAATACTTCCATCCTCAAATATACAAAGTTCACCTTTACTCAAATCTGACCACCAGCTTCAAAAGGTGTTGGAAAGCTGTGTAATTTTAGATACAGCATTCATGAAACAGCCTTTAATCCTGAGCTAATTTATGTTTCGATCCCATCCACCACAGCCCACAGCTTTAGGTCAGTGGAAACCTTTTAATTGATTTCCTTTGCTGGTAAAACTGGCAGCACCATTGATGTGCTGAGATTACTGCTGTCACTGTGATATTTTTGGAAGGGGAAGCAGGGCTGGAATATGCCCTGCTGCCTTTCAGAGAGAGCATTCAGCCCTTGGTAGGAAGTTCAGTTGTTAATAACTTAAAATTGCTACAACCATGTACTTTTAATAAAATATTCATAGTACTTGGTGTTAACATATCTGCAGGGATAGTCCCCTAATTTTCACTCAGGAAAAGAGCACTTATTTGTACATGTATTGTTTCTGAAGTGAATGTGCATTGTTTCCTAAGCAAAAACTCACACAAAACCATGGAAAAATGTAATCTGAACTGTGTTTTCTTGCAGTGCAGGTCATCCTCCCATGTTTACTTCAGATCACCATAGTTTGCAGTACTGAGAGTAAGTTTGTTCAACTTCTTGTTTCCCCAAGCTTTATACCTGCCTAAGCAAACTCGCTCAGATGTGCTCTCAGAGCCAGCAGAGCTTAAGCACTCAAAACTCAGTAATGCTTTACAGCACTGGGCCCTGTTTGTTATAGAATCATAGAACTGCTCAGGCTGGAAGGGACCCCAAGGATCATGAACTTCCAACCCCCTGCCACAGGCAGAGCCACCAGCCTCCAGATGTGGCACTACACCAGGCTGCCCAGGGGCCCATCCAACTTTATCTTGAACCAGTGAGCATCCACAGCCTCTCTGGGCAGCCTGTACTGGAACGCCACCTTTCTTTCTGTAAAGAACATCCCCCTGTACCGTGCAGCAGAGCTTCCAAGTGAGCCACCTCCACAGCACCAAAGCCCAGCTTATGTCACTGCACTTCCCAGTGCACAAGGTGCTGTCTTGAATTTTCTGCTGCAGAATTCCTGATCTAAAAGGGCTGCAGCAGTGGCCAAGCATGCACCCCCCAGAAAGGACCACGCTGAGCCCCTGCCAGGAGAGGACACAGTGGCTGCAGCATCTGCAGCTTCTCAAGGTGGGATGTTGGGCACTGATGCTGCCCAGGCAGTTTGCTCTTTCAGAGCTTTACCTGCAGGCAGCTAGCAGCTCACTACGTATTGCAGGAAGGCTGCTTTCTTTTCAAGGCAAATAGATTTTGAGGTCAGAGTCATGGGGTTATGGCCAGATGCTGAACTGGGGTAAATCAGAAGACGCAAAGATGAGCTTTTGGCTATCACCAAAACACAAAATAAAATATGAAGGGTAAATAAATGCTGTAAAATCTTTACCTCAAACTGGAAGTCATTTTGACACTCGTGTCTACAGATCACTTTCTGTTTTATTTTCATCTTGCCCGAACAATTAATATCCTTACTAAACTGCATCTATTTGAATGGCAAAATACCTTCGCTGAGAAAAGAACAACTGCATGGGAAAGAAAACACTGCAAATGCTACACGCAGTCTTTGAAATGAAAACAAGCTAGGAATAGGCTTCCAAGAAAAACAAGGAATACACAGAGTAACAGGTTAGTCTGTGTTTTGAACAACGTGTGGGAGGAGGAAGCAGAGGAAAGAGGGGGGATGTTATTTACAGCAGAGGGGGCATACACTTCCCTTACATACTGCTTCAAGATGACAAGCAAAAGGAGTGTAGGATGGATTCATTCCAGGTAAAGTTGGGAAAAAAAAAATCCTTACTAACCCTGTGGACTCCTACCCGGTGCTTTTTTCAATTGTAGGTTGCCTGGATAAAGTGCAGATTCACTATAAAGCAGGAGGAAAGGCTCCAGTGCAGAATTTCACATAACAGACAAGGCTGGAAAGGATGTCTGATGGTGTCTGGTCCAACTTCTGCCCAAAGCAGGGCTGTAATTTCTTTTGGGGTGCTCAAAGCCCTGTCCCTGATGAGTTATTAAAACCTGCAGGGAAGCAATTTCACATCTCTATGGTCCCCTGCTCCAATGCTATGTCATCCCCACCAAGAACATTTCTCTTAATGTCTGCCTGCATCTTGCTGCATCCTGCGCCTTCATTTTATGCTCCTGAGATGCCCAGCTCTGTCTTCTCCATAGCCCTTCATTAGTTAACCTTAGATAGCAAAATGTCTTCTTTTTCTCCTGAGCCTAGCACTACAGCCCCTGGCCAACCCAGTGTCCTTCACTGGGCTCACACCAGTACATCCCTGTCTCTCATACTGTGGAGCCAAGCACTGGAGCCAGCAATGCAGCACTGAGCAAAGGGGAATCACCTCCCTCAGCCAGCTGACAACGCTCCTGCTAATGCGGCCCAGCATGCAAGTGATTTTCATTTTAATAGCGCTAACAGTGCCAAGAGCTGATCGGCTGCAAGGGCAGGCAAGAACAGCAAGCCCATGTGATTTCAGCACGCTGTCATTTTCAGAAGAAATAAAGCAGCCTAAGCCCCATTCACTTTTAACGCAGCTATCCCAAGCTGCTTGAGAAAATGGGATTTTAATCACAAAGGATGTGACAATTTTGATCAGCCAAGCATTCAAATACCTTGGGAAACGTGTAGCCATGTGTTGCTTCAGCTCTTCTCAGAGCTCTGCAGCACAGCATCTGCACAGATCTGAGGTTTCTGGGCTGGGGAGTCTCTGAGAACTCTTGTGGCTCAGAAAATGCTGTTTAGGATACAGAGATTTTGTTTCGAGTGGGACTTAACTAAGTTCGTGCTTCATAATACATAGTGTTATTCTTTCTTTGCAAAGTAGCAGGATGTAAAAGTTTGGTCTGTGGAAAACTAAATAATGCAACAGAAATGTTAACTTTCCTAAGTTTCCTGTAGTCCTGAAAAGGTTTCGGTAAATACAGTGAAAGGCAAATCAAATTAAACAGAGTAAATCCTAAGAGTGTAATTCATTACCTACCTATCTTAAGCACAGTGTGAATAAAACCTGCTTTAATGTGACAGTGAGGCACACGTGTCTGCATGAGTCTCCACCAGGGAGCTGAATGATGTGAAAGCACCTGGTATGAATTGCTACTCTGCAAAAAGCTGCAGAATGGGACAAGTTACTGATTTCAGTACAAATTCTAACCATCAGACACTTGCAAGAGGCCCTAACAGGCCTTCTGCCTTCACAAAAGGCCACAAACACCCAAACCCAGCACAGCTCTGGAGCAGCAGGGTCATGGGGATCTTCTGTTAGCTCAAAAATAGCATGGCCCCAATCCAAGCCTGTTCCTGTGGTGTGACCTTATCAAAAGGATTTTGCTGACTACCGGAAGATTCCCTTATTTAATATTCCGACGTACCTAGCTAGGGTAAAATTTAAACGGTGCTATTTGCTGGGATTACTTTGTTAAAATGTCACAAGATGGCTTTGCTGTGCAGTGCATCTCACCGTTACTCATGCAGCAGCGAGCTCCTCTTGCTGCACTGAATCAGCAGCTTACTGCCTGTGCAACATTTAAGCCTATCTGGACTAGCAAAAAGAGCTCAAATGGACTTTAATTATTATGAGGCTTGAAACAGAGGCGAGCATAAAAAGCAGGTTTGAATTGTAAGTAGAGGAGAAAAAATGTCCTTGGATAGAAATGATGCCTGCAGTCCACACGGAGTCCTCTGGAAACATTGGCTCTTTCAATCTGCTAATGGTGCTTCAGAGAGAGGTAAAGAATGGAAGAGATGCAATCTCAACTAAGCTGCAGCAGAACTCCTGGTCAACTGAAAGGAAAATCCACTACGGGTTCATATAGCTATGTTCGTGTGCACAGAAGTAACAAAAATTGTTTGTTGTGACTAAAACCTACACTTTAAAGAGAAATTTTGCTGAAGAAAAAGAAGGTGGCTCTCTGCAATTCACAAGTCACAGAAAGTTACCAGTGCGCTGCAGTAAACACTTGGTCAAACTTGAGTATATGTACCATTAATTCTGTACCTACGTTGTCCCAGAAGAATTGCCATAAAATTATCTTTAATTTATTTCTTCTGCTCACAGAAAGAAAAACACACTGTGTTCTGACAAACCAGCAACCTCAGTGGCACAAAGTCATTCCTCTCTTTCCCCTATAACCAAATCCTCCTCCTACAGCCACTGACCCCAAGGCAGAGCAGCCACAACCCTATGGAGATTGGCATAGGGTACCTTCATTCAACAAGAAAGTTTGGAAACCAAAGCCTTTTCCCAACGTTGCCTCCTTGATTCTGAGTTGTAGAAATGTTGTACTAGCACATGGGCTGTTGAAGAAGCAAAAAGTGTTTCTAAAACAAAGCAGAGAACTGCTCTGAACCACAGAGGTCAATGATTTCATATTGTAGCAGTGAAGCCCAAACACTCCCATAGTGGTCGTTTGATTGGAAAAGTATAGTTTCTTGACATTTAGTCAAGGCTGCTTTTTCACCTAAAAATGGTACAATTCCCTATGGATTCTACCAAAGCAAGCCTCCTCGAGCTCCCAAGGCAACATCCTTTCTGTGCCCATCTCCCCCCCAAGTCCCATGACCGCTCCCACTCCTCCTGAGCCCAGGAGCTGATGTCCAACCAGCCTTGGTGAAACTGCCTGTGCCACAGAAGCAGGATCTCTAAGCAAAGCTTTGCAGTGTGATTTCCCTCCTCAGCCCTGTGTAGGTGTCCTGGAGAAGACATTCCCTACTTGCCATCCAAAACCCCAAAACGCACAGTCAGTGAAAGTGATAACAAAACAATTAGCACATGCCTCATCTGCACTTACTTCACTACCGCAGGTAAAGAATGGGCCAAGCCCAGAGGTACTGTGTATCTTCCTGAAATAACATGAGCAATTTCTTACTTTTTCTTGATCTGGAGAAAAACTTGATGCCCCCAGGAGAGGTAGACGGGTTAGAACTGGGGGAGGACTCTTTGGAAGAGGACCTGAAGATCCCACTGAAGCTCATTCGGCGTGGGGAGCGTGGGGGAGACTCCTGGTAGGGGAAGGGGAAGACAGTTTTGGGTGAGCCAGGGCTATGCTTGGATCTCACAGGGGCAGAAACGGGGCTGGAAGGTCGGTTCTGGAGCCCTTTTGAGAAAATGCCTTTTGAAGGACTGCCTGCAGAGTAGCTTTCTTCCACCTGAGGAGGAGAGAAAAAGGAAGAAAAAGAGAAATCACCATTAATTCAATTCAGTTTGTGCCACTGGGGACCTCAGAGCTTGTCTCAACGCAGTCACTCCTGATTATTCGAGGTGTGGGTTAACCAGATCTTCCCCCATTGTCAGCCTGCACTACCACATCTGTGTGTGTGCCACCTCGTTGGGCTCACTGCTGCTAAAGATATCTTGAAATTCACACAAATGTAAAACGATGTGCATGAGCTTTATTTATCACACATACACTTCAGGATATTTTTTTAGCAGGTTTATTTGCCAAGCATTCCCATTCCTTCCCCAGAAGACTGAAAGGTGGGTGGCGGTAAATTCATCAAGGGCAGTGAATGACCTCCTTTAAACGAACATAGCACCCTGAGGCCTCCCTTCTGCATTTAGGCACCCATTTGTAGTACTGAAATCCCCACTGCAGAGAGCATGTGAGAAGACCAGAAAAACAAACCAAAAATAAGAAGCAAAGATGAAGTTCTTCCCACATACAATTAACAGAAGCCTACGCAAACCGCTGTGGGATTGGCCCAGGCCTGAGCTATATGCAGAGTTTATTTCCTCCTGGATGCACAAAATACTTCTGTGGGCACCAGACTTTTTTAGTTGGAGTCGTTTCTTATGAATGAAGGGTCCTGTTCCTGGAGATCAGTGGTGGTGAGTTTCAGGTCTTCAGTGAAGGTGGAAGCAAAGGCCATGGCTCACATGACACTGCCTTCTGCATGAGCTATGGTTTGAGACCTTTGCGTCCTTGATCCTCACTCTCACTATGCAAAACAAAAGTGATGTATATGTGTAGGGAGCATTGAACTGTTAGGTGCACCTGGTATGTGTCAGTATAGCTGGGTGTGTTGCTGCCATGGGAGGAATAGTAGGGAAAAGAATACATTCATTAGAATTGCAGAATCATCGAATGTCTTAGGTTGGAAGAGACCTTACAGATCATCCAGTTCCAACCCCCATGCCAGGGGCTGGCTGCCCCTACTGGATCAGGCTGCTCAGGGCCCCATAAAACACAGCCTTTAGCAGCTCCAGGGATGGGGCATCCACGGCTTCTCTGAGCAGCAGTGCCACTGCCTCATCAACCTCTGAGTAAAGAATGGGATGCATCTTGCTGGGTGGGAACTGCAAGAGGGGATGCAGCAGTTCCTCATTTGGGAAAGATTCTGACCTGAAAGGCTGGTGGCATTTGGTCTGAGAGATGGACACCAGCAGCCTGGGTCAGCAGCTGGAGCAAGGAGATATCTGGCAAGATGCTGAACTGCTTTTCATCCCTGCACATTTATTTTGATGACATGGAAAATATGTCTCAGATTACCTGTACATTTGCAGAAGGACTGGAGGAGTAATTGCCATCAAGGGGAAATTTTTGGAAAGGATAAATCAATCCTAACAAAAGCAACAACAGACTCTTGACAGTATACATCAGAGAAGAAAATGCAGTGCCTCCTCTTCTTCCTTCTTCTTTTTCCACTCTCTCCCTCCCATCTTTTAATAAATAAAGGCCCAGTCTTGATCAGTTAACACCTTGACTCCATTCTGAGTCTTAATTCGGAGGGACTGGGATAAGTATAATGAAACACAAACCACTTTGGCTTGCATCACTCCACATCCTCTAGCACAAACAACATCCATGGTGTATCAAGAAGAATCAAGCACAGCCCCTCAACTGAGACCTGGAATAATTAACACACTATAAATAACTTAATAAACTCTACTTTTGTTATGAGTAAATAGCCCCCAAGCAATGTTTTCCTGAAAGCTCATTACCTTTACTAAAACAGCATCTGTAAATCACCTGAGATTACCTACACAGTGTTCTCTGCCCAGCTATGCAGCCCAGGAAACAACCGTGCAGTACAGCAGCACCTCTGCTCACTGCAATGCAACCACGTCTACTGCCAAATCTACTGCCTGAAAGTTGGGAGCAAGAAGTACGTTTCCAAGTTCATTTTAATCACAATATAAATCTGCTGCTACCTGTGTGGTTTCAGACCGTTTCCAGGAATGTAATTTCATTATCATTTTTCCTAAACTGACAAGCCGTGGAAGTTGTAAAGCTAAGAGAAGGATGTCCACTTGGTGCCACCTTTAATATTTCATGCTACTTTTTCCTCATGTTTACTTAGTAATAACAAAACACAGGAGACCCTTCAAAAGACTATGCTATCCTCACATGGCATTTCTAGAAATATGAAATGTCAAGGAACAATTTGCCAAATAACATCAGGATTCTCCTGCACGCACAAGCCAGACCTGAAGCAAATCGTTCTCAATTTCTGAGCAGAAGCAGCAGGATGTTTTTATTTACTGCAATCACAACCCACTACTTTCTCGCCATTGTGCCAGGCAGATGAATTAGTTAATTGCTAGAGCACCAGGGGCACGCTGCTAAATACACACATGCATGCTTCTAAATTAAAGGAAATTACTACAACAAATTCTTCTCCAGCTGTTCCACACATTAATTACACGCAGGTTACACCCACCGATAAAGAGGATAAACACCTATGATTTTGCTTTGGGAATTATGTCAGTATTTCTTGCTTAGAATACTATTTGAAGCCAATGTTTGTGAGCTTTAAAAGATGACTGATGTCCACGTATCATCCGGGAATGCAGAAGAATCTCTGCCTGGAATAAACTGCAGCAAGCTATGCAGCATCTGCACGACGACTCCAGCATAGGGCTGGAGGAAGGCTGCACAGTTAGATGGATCAGTCTGCTCTTTGTGTGTTTTGGGTTCATTCCCTGCAGCTATGACAGACAGGTGGGCACAAAACTCCCACATGTGCTTCTGAAATATAACTATTCCCCCACCTGAGCTATAGCAGCAGAAGGAAAAAAAGAATTGCATTCTGGTTTCTGACATTAATAAGCTTTTTACACAGACTTGTAATGGTCCAGGAAAACTGTAGTGCTGGTGCAGCCCCACCTACATGGATGCGTTCTCCAGGGAGGCTGCACAGCCAAGCAGACACCCATGGCACATTATGTGAGCTGCTCTGGTTATTCAAGGTTAACCCAGTTACCTTACATAGTGCTGAGTAAATACAGCCAAAAATGCCCTAAGACTGCCAGTTTGCATGCTTTGGAGCACATAAGAATCCTCATCTGGGGACCAGGGAGAAACTGCTCAGTTTTACACACTGTATGATCTTCAGCAGGCTCCTAAAATATACGTAGAGCCAGCTGCTGTTGAAAATAAAGCCATAAAATGAGAGGTGCCTTTGACGCTATGAAACCTGCTTTCAATTTCTTGAACGGAATGTAAAGTGATAGCTTGGCACCTGCCTGAGGTGGACAGCTCTGGAAGATTCTATCTCAGGAAACAGCATCCTCACAGCTCCTCAGTCACCTCACCTGGGTGCACGGCTCTCCCCATAAACTCCTCTTCCTTTCTCACAGCAATGCTCATGAATGGCTCAGAGCCATCCTGTGATGGATCAAGAGATCTGCATCTTCATTTCTCATTGTCATTTTCGATGTACTCCTCAATGACAAAATCCCAGCATAAACCAGACTGCACATGGCCACTCTGCTTCAATGGGTATGAGAGTCTGGCTCTACAGCAGGACTGTGCCCAAGCTCACTCTGGACCATGACCCTTAACCTCTCATATGTACTACTACTCTTGACATAATCCATCTGAACAACCACGTATCACGTGCTGTTAGGAATTACCCATCCTGAAGATCATCCAGACATCTCCGGATACGTCTTCCTTTTGATACCAGCTCAGCATCTTTCCCTTCAACTGTTTTCTCACCTAACTTGCAATTCTTCATCTTATTTTACAAGGTAGATTTAAGGACATCACATGTAATCACTACCATCTGGTAATCCCCAGTGCAGTGCTCTGAGACCAAACTATTTACACTTCACCACAAACCATTCTCTCGTCACCCACACAACCCATCTCAGAACTGCTTCTTCTCACTCACAGACACAAATCTTCCCCATCTGCCCTCTTCTTCCCCATGCTTCGTATTGAAAATCCAATGTCCCCTCTCTTTTGCAAAGAAAGGTCCTCTATAAGAAGGCATTGTGCTGACAACTTAAAATGTAAGGCCTTCTTAACTGGGAGAAGAGTTCTGCCAAGGAGACGTGGCCAGAAAAAAATGAATGAGCTGTGCTGAGGAGACTAACCACAAATAGGCAGGCTGTGCCAGAGCCAGGGAACCCTGCTTCTGGCCTCGTTCCTTGCAGCACCTCAGTGCAGCCATCCCTCCAGGCCCTTCCATAGGCACACAGCCTTCCTCAGAGGTTGCCCTCATTACACACTTCAGGAAGTATGAAGATAAGGCACTTCCTTGGATTTCCACTTTTTCTTCCAAATTTGGACAAATTCTTCTCTCCTTGGATGTGCCATCTTTTCCCTTCAGGCTGACCATCTCCTGCCACGATCCCTCCCTGTCTGCCACGAGACTTACACAGCTCAGTATTCCTTAAAAATCTCCATCTCTGATTCAGTTGCTGGGGAATTCAGATTCATTTTCAGAACAGACCAAGTTAAAACCTGTCTGGAATGTGAATGGGCTCAAGCTAAACTGTCTGAAAGCTTCAAAATGTTTCTGATTTTTCATGAAAGTTATTAAATGCAACTGAGCTCTTCTCCTTTTTCTCTAGCTCTAAGTAGATAAAACACTTGTGAAGCATTTGAGTTTTGTATGCTTTTGCAACAGTGATTTATTTCATCTTAATTTTGCCTCTTCTCTTACAAAAATCTGGAAGGCAAACGACAGAAAGAAAAGGCCTCCCACCACCCCTGTCAGGGACAGTAAGCACAATTAAGGACGACACATGAGATAGATGTCTGCACTTATTTCTTCCCCTTCTGCTGAATTTCAGCAAAGAAGCCCTTTAATAAACTTAATTGGATGATTCCCTTATTATGGTGGAATAAAAGAGCTCACAGAATCACAAGAGCTGACTTCGTTAGACCAAAAGGTAATGAAGGACTTACTCTCCCGGGCACCATGTGGTTACATTCACCCCCATTAGTTCCCTTGGTTCTGCATGAGCAAGAACAATTGAGATGACAACGTGTTTTACAGGATCAGAGATGTCACTTCCCAAAATTAAAGCCCAATGACATTTCCCAAATTAAAATACAATGGGATGCGGCTGGCTGAACTGGCAGGCTCAGAGAGCCTGGCATGGCTGTAGGGTTGGAATTAGGTTTCCCACAGCAAGCAGGTCTGCTTGAAGGCAGGAGCAGGGCAGGAAAGAGAAGAGCAGGGCTGGCTCCAGGTGAGAGCAGGATGGCTCCAGGCTCCACTTCCTAAAGCATTTCTGGCAAAGCACTGTAGGACCGTGCAGCTGTTGCCACCCATGTCCTCATTCTGAGCCTCACTGCATCCACTGCCCATGCCCCATGTCTGCCTGGGACATGCTCCCTGTCCTTCCTGCTGAGGCCAGCTCACTGATCACAAAGAAATGGATAATTAAAGGCTGAGAAAAAAAAGAGATCAAAAGGAGATGTGGTATCCAGTGAAGGAGAAAAGGGGTAAAAATTGGGTATTTTTTGCTTCTCCTCCCTGTTCCACCATTTATGAGTCACCGCACAAAACAAAAACAATGCTGGGAGCAGAACCAGGACAAAGTGCTCATCCGAGCCCATCAGCATCTTCCTGCATTACTAGCAGCAGAACTGTGAGACAATGACAAACGCAGTCATAACAAAGCCTGTGTTTTACCCTATTCCTTTGTTTGCACATCCGAAACCCAAAGTAATCCTTCAGCCACAGTGTCACATCCAGAATCCACGTACAGCTGATTATCAACAGCTATTCTCAAAGTCTAATCCAAGCTCTGTGGCAGACTTTCCAAAAATCAGGTCTGCTCCCAGGTGTAACTGCTCCGTTTGGCCAACCTGAATGGAGCTTGCAAAATGTGTTTTAGTGACTCAGGTCACTAAAACATTTTGCACTTACGAGTTTCCTGCTCAGAATTTACTGCTTTCTCCACCCCCTTGTTTTTGTATGAACTGCAGACTATCAGTAATGAGCCTGTATTTCTTTCAAGACACTGATAAAGTATTATATAGTACAACAACAGTATGTTTTGTCTGCCTAGAAACAAAATTTTCCACTGATGAGTCCCAACTCATTTAATCATCCAGGCTTTATTCACTTAATGGGCTCCCATGTCTGTTCAGCATCATTCCACTTTCTTAAATCTACATGTCCTGTGCTTCTTTTTTATATACATGACACCGACGCCATTACATCTTCCAACCAAATTTACAATCTCATTGAAAGCCCAAATTTGCTCACTAAGAACTGTTTGCCATTAATTCCAATCAAAAAGAGTCTATTATAATAGCATCATTAACTACTCAACATTAGATATTTCATTGTTCTACCCAGGAGTAATGTCACGCTGGCAAATCTGCGAATTATCCTAATTGCAGATATTGTAAATATTAACAGAATAATTGCTTTTTTTCCAGTCTTTTGCAGCCTCATCTCTCCTCCAAGATCTATTCAAAATTAGCACTAGTTGGTCACAGAAAGCTCTGTCAATCCATTCAGAGCTGTTTTATCAGAGTTGTTTGGGTTTAGCTGTAGCAAATTCCATCTTATATACACTTAAGCCATTAATGAGATAGAGTCACCGTTATCACATAAGATAAACATCTCACCCACTTCACCACTCAGAGAACAGTCAATGCATACTTCCTTTTCAAACTTCCTTCTGTAGTTTATAAAAAACATCTTATTCTTGTGAGGTCATGGAACAATGTTATTTTTCAAACTTCTGATCCTTCCTTCCCTCTTCCATATATCCATAGCCATTCACAATTCCAAACTTTCAGCTTTTAGGTCTCCTGTAATTTCCACATCTTTTCCTGTAACATACACTTCAGATGAAAGATATCTAAGTAGTCCAGGCATTAACACCTCTAAAATTGTTAGTGCAATTTTGGTGCAGAGAGGCACTCATCCCTGAGTGCCACCCTGCCACATCATACCAGAACTGTCCTCTGTTCTCCTGCTCCACATCACTCATGATTCTCCAGTCCTCTAAACTCTCTTCTTCTGCTGTTTCCAGACTGAGGAAATCTAGTATATGTAATTGTGCCTTCGCTCCTGGTAACCCTCATTTGTACCAATGTATTTAATGATCCTGTGAGGTCATTCTTTTTCTTCAACGACTCAAGCCATTTCTGGAGAGTCTTACTTTGAGTATGGGGCAATCAGCAATACCAGCTACTCTAGACAAAGCCACCACCACAAGCATTAAAGCACTCTGTGAGGCAATGAGAAGTGTCAGAATATCTGCAGCAGGCACAAGAGCTACTGTGCTGCATCACATCATGCCAAAGATTCTGTGCAAGAGTCTGAAGAGTGTTGCACTTTGCCTTCAACAGAGGAAGGTCAAAACCACCTCTGTCCCCCTCCAGCCACCAGGTCATAAAGGAAAGAAAAATACATCCGTTATAATAATAACCATGCCAGTGAGAAGTGATTAAGGCTAAACTTCAGGAAATATGTGACACATTCCCATCTCTGTCAAAAAATTCCTATGTGAATCTGAACAAGTAATTCCGCACTCAAGTTTCCTGGCTGTAAAATGAGGATTACTGTCACAAGATAATGATTGAGAGGCACTCGCACACTAAAGTGCTGAGAACCCTTGTGAAAAATGTTAATACAATTTCTAAAAGGTTTTCACAAAGATCAGTGGTACTAAATTAATGGCAGATCAGAAAGGCAGGATGTGAGCTACTCTTCTCTAATGTGACATATAGCCCAGCTGACAGAAGAGGTAAGTGCAGGAAGAGAGATTTCCCTGATTAATTGTCAGTCTCCAACACTACTGGTGAATGGAAAAGCCATGCTACTGATGAAATAGTGACTCGTGGTGTACAAAAGGTACACATCACTTTATGATTTCAGACTTGAACAAATGAAACCCATTTTACATTGAAGGAAAAAAGTAAAACTTGGGAACTTCTTCACATAGCACCAACAGGACCTGGAAAACGTTTGGTTTAAATTAATTAAAAGACTGCATTTCGATGGTGGTTATCAACCGCGAACTGCAAGGTCCCATCGAAGAGAAAAGTGCTATTCATGATGAGATGTGTTGCATTAGATTTTACTTGATTATCTGTTTCTGACTGGAAGTTGGACACTGTCAGCTGGTCTGTCACCACTTTGTTGCATGTGTTGATCAGAGCTCTTCAGTACAATGTTAGGGGCAAAAAAAGTAGACCTTACATGCTCAGCCAAAAAGGTCGTATAAATAAACCATTTTGGATGTCAAGCCCCAATTGCACTGTTAGTTTAAAATGAACCACACTCCTGCATGCAGAACTAGACCCAAGTTTTGGGAAAAAAAATAGCATTCACTAAAACCATTGAGGAATGGTTTTAAGCTCCGGATGGGAAGGTTCAGATTTGATGTCAGAGGGGAAGTTCTTCACTGAGAGAGTGCTGAGGTGCTGGCACAGGCTGCCCAGAGCCCAGAGCCATCCACAGCCTGGATGCTCCATCCCTGGAGGTGCTCAAGACCAGGCTGGAAGGGGCCCTGGGCAACCTGGTCTGGTTGTGGCCGGGGGGTTGGAACTTGATGATTCTTGGGGTCCCTTCCAATCCAAGCCATTCTATGATTCTATGAAACTTCAAAAGGGCAGTGACTACTTAAATGTTCTTCCAGTTCTTCCCAAGAAAACACTCAATAAAAAAAGTGTCCCAAGACTGGTAAGAAAAAAAACAGGGTGTTCATAAATGGTAAAGCAGAACTTGTTAAATTGATCACAAAATACTACATGTCAGAAAGATTAGCTGTGATATATTTTCTTCTTCAGAATTGAGATTCACACAGATTTTTCACCTTTCCTTGGGAAAAATCAAGCTCCAGTTAGAAACACCTGCTCTCTTTCAGCATGTCATCATATTGGCCACTTTATTCAGACCCACCAATCAAGAGCATTTTGGTAACACTGTGTTTTAGCTTCCCTAGCATCTACAAGAATTCCTCCGTGTTTGTCAGTGACTCTTACATCACACTCCCAAGGTCCAGCACAGTAAAGAACAAGGCCAATGTTGTAAACATATTCAGTTACTGATGGATTGCAGAAGTTTTTTTAAACAACTGTCCTTTGCCACAATATGCGAAGGCACAGAGATGCATGCTGTCAACAGCGTTAAATTACTATCATTCTAGATGCAGATTAGCTTCACTAAGGAGATATTTATTGTTTCACCTGCCTTGAACTATAACTGCAGACTCACTGACAAATGGCCTCCCTACAGAAAGGTCCATATCCTTGTAAATATTGCCACAAGTCTGCTATGTAGCTACAGATTAGTTTTTGAGGATACCTACTATTGTTCGGAAGGGTATCTCTGGTCACCAAGTCTGTAACTTGGTCAGTAGGAGGTCTACATTTAGCAGATCAACTCGTATGTCAAAGCTCTGTGAAAGTTATGAGGCCAGGAACCTGAAGCACTGTGTTTCTGTAGCAACACCACAAATTTTGGTTGCTCTTTTCCTGAGAATGCAGTAACCCAGTATCACTCCACCAAATTACAGTGTTATACAACACATCTGCAGTATCTAAAGGAACAGAGATTATCATTCTTCGCAGGTGACAGTGTTAAGCACTGTCATGATAAGGCCTGCAGAAGTCACAGTGTTTGCCCAAGAGTATCGCTTTCAATAGGTAAATGGAAGGAAACACTAAAACCCTGAGACTTTCCAAAGTATAATGAATTGTGTTTATCACCAAGGGACTCAGCAACTGCAGTGAAGGTGAAGCTTTGGGAATATCCTACCTTGCGGGAAGCATTTTTGTCTGCGTTCTCCACATCACCGTCCAAGAATGGCATGGCAAAAGAGCTGAGATCCTGGTGAGAGAGAGAAGAAAAAATAATGTCCTGTATTAATGTCTTCTTCCATCAGAGCATCCCGTGTCTGTAGCCCACAATTCTACCTCCAAAGTACCTGCTGCTTTACCCATAGCAACTGCTGGAGAGAATGACACAGGATCTGACATTTCTCCTTGCATGGCAAGGAGAACAGATTTAAGTAACTTGCCCCTAGAAGCACTCCCAGTTTACCACCATCAAAAAGCTCTCAGCATCTGCACAGCCACAGTGGAAGATCTCGTGCTGAAAGTTTTAAAGGGAGGTACCCAAATCCCGCAGAAAAATATAGCAGGAAATTACAGTCTAACCATAGCTCCTTGCTCAGTAAATGACCTTTTGTGGCCTTTAGCGGGGACTGCAATCTTCATTCAAGGAGTATTTATGGCAATAAACGTGGATGAAAACACGTCAATGTTCTCAAAATGTGTAATGCACGTAGAAAAGAGGGAGAGAATGCAGACATGGTGTTTGAGGATGGAATAACCATCTCATTTTCACAAGACAGAGAGGAACCCCTGGTTCTGTGCGACTAAGGAAAACAAAGCCATAAGAAAAGCGCACATGCTCGTCTTTAACTAACAAAAACAAGTTGCAATTATGCTCTACCTCCTGCCGTCTGTTCTGTTTATGCTACCTCATGTTCCAGTCATGGGATTTTTAGGGCTCCTTTGTAAACGCATAATGAAGTTTTCTGTGTTAGTGTCAAGTTTAGCATCTGTTTGATCAGAAAAGTAGATAATGGATAACTCTATGAGCTCAAGTATGGGTTGTCAGCACTGTATGCTGAAGAACTGAGGCTTGGATCCCAAACCTTGATCTCAAAGTCAGGAGAATATGCCCAGCACAGAACCTGCCTGATGCAAAGCATCACCCTTTAAATATAATGATGCAGTGCTTCTCTGCAACATCTGCCTCTCATTTAAAATTGTTCAAAACAAAAATAAATAGCAATTTCACATAAACCTAATTTGAGATTAAATAGAGCTTAATTAAAAATTAGCACAGGCTGGGATGTCTGCAAGGCTTGCTTGCCAAAGGCCTTCAGAATTCAGAACAGCCGCAAGTCTAATCACATCACATTGTATAATCATACTAAATCCAAACTTTGCTCAAAAATGTGTATAATTCAGGCATAATCCTTGCAAATGTTTGAAAATATTCTAGTTACATAATGAACAACAAAAATAAGGAACAAAATATTGAATTACTGGAAGTGAAGCATGTGGGAGTAAGTCATGCCAAGTTGGAAAGGGAAAAAACAAAGCAACCCCACTTGGCCAAACTGGCCTTGAGTCCCTAGGCCACAAACCAAAGCATCCATGACACATCAGTGTGCTCCAAGCTCTACTCATGCAAATTCAAAGGGAAGCATCTACCAAGGCCCAAACTACAAAGCACCAACCAAGCTTTATAATGTCACCCTCATCACCACACATCGGTGTGTGTTTCATGTTATGTTCAGTGGAAATGAAAATGCAAGCAAATATCTCAAAACCAGAAGAAGAGTTGACTCATTTTAGCTTACGTTTTCACTGTTATCAAGATTTGACAGAGGCTAACCCAGGCCCCACAGGACCTTAACCACTTCTGTATTAATCAGCTTATTCCTACCATTAATTAAGAGCAAAATGACTTACATACTCCAAAAAATTAATCAGCCATAAGCAGTGTTTATAAACATTGTCAATAAATGAATTAGTATATTCGTACTTAATGTATTACTGCAAGACTTAAATAAAACATCTCTCTGAAGTTTAAGAGCCTAATGGAAAGTTACACAAAAACACATCCCCTTTTGTTTACTTTAATTTAGCCAAAGGATTTACCAACATTTTCCTCTACCCATCTTTGGTAATGAAGAAGCTGGCATTTGATACGTGCTAAGTCATTTTCCATGCAATAAATCAAGCAAATAATCTCTTCTGAGCTCCACATGTTAGCATCCCTATATTACTACTTTTTTAACTTGCAGAGAGAAAACCTGCAGCCTGGGAGGGCTGAAGCCTAGGAGTGGAAAGTGGGTTTTTAAGGGACATATACCTAGCAATTACAGTTGACAAAGCTGTCCTGGAAACCTGGAACAGCTGGGAATGAAACCATCACTTCACTTTTGAGCAGAAGCTTTCAAAAACAGGAAGAGGTAGGCAGGCAGAGTTATTTTCCAGTGAGCTTAACTTTGGCTGCCAGTTACAATTCCAACTTAAAAATGGACACATGCTATGTTCTAAAGCCTAAAAGTATCCTGAAACCCACCTGATGACTTTATTCTAATTTGTAACTGGAGCTATACCAGAACCTGTCGGGACAGCATGGGACCCCTCTGCTGGAGAATATTTTAAACTGGATGATAATTTGAGTGCTATGATAAGTCTGTAATTGTAGCTGCTATCTAAGTTTCTTCATCTTTCACTTCTTCTTGGGACTGCAGTTACTGAAGGAAAGAATGGACAGGTCCAAAGCCGGGCTGAAAACACTGCTCTCTCAGTTCTAACCTGTTGGTTAAGCAAGGAAATATTGCATGCTTGTTTTTGCTTTACATGAATCCTTCACTCAGGGGATGGTGATGCACTGGAAGAAGTTGCCCAGAGTGGTTGTGGAAGCCACATCCTTGGAGGCATTCAAGGCAAGGCTGGATGTGGGACTGGGCAGGCTGGTCTAGTGGTTGGCGACCCTGCCCATGGCAAGGGAGTTGAAACTTGATGATCTTTGAGGTCCTTTTCAGCCCAGGCTATTCTATGAGTATATGATTCTATGAATCTCTGCAGAAGACAGAACAGATATCTATTTCTTTCTTGTGTTGCTCTTCATTCAGAAGCATATGAAGCTCTTAAAAAAAGAAAAAGATAAAACCAGTCCCAAATGTGTTGCAAAACACCTGTGGTTCTTCTTTACAGGCCAATGGTGCAGCCCTAGCTTTTATTGCTTCTCTATCTGCTCCATTCTGCTTCCAGCTGATGCACATATTACAGTGGCTCTGCCATTAACCTGGGATTTAAACGTTTCTTGCACAGCTTTCTCACTCTTAGAAAAAGCTGGTGTGGAAATTCTCCAATAGCTCTCTCCAGGGGCTCTCTCTGCTTTACTTTGCGTAACTGCCCTAGAAGATCACACAGCTCTGGACAGATATTTAAAAAACTTTTGCCAAATGAAGAGGCCTTCTCATTTGAGACTGCAGAGCCCTGAATAAGAAGAATAAATGGCATTGCTCCCTGTACCCATCAGTTCGGCATCACATCCTTGGATAGAAAACCTCTGCTGGGACCAAAGCCTACAGCTATCCCTTCAGGGAAGGAAGGCCACCTGTGACTGAAGCTCCTAGTGGTGCTAACCTGGAATTAAGGCTATGCAAAGCCTGTTTTGTACAGTTTTGTTGGCTTTCCTGTCATGCTCATGCCCCTCAGCAGGTCCTTCACATCCCCCAGTGCAGTCCAACTGTCAGACATCAATCCTGCCACACCCTTATTAAAAATGAACTCTTGAGCTGTTTAGATTGACTTTATATCCACAAGGCCACGTCAGGTTAACATTCAGACACACACAGTGTTGCATCCCTCCCTCCTGAGTCCTCTTTTTCCTTGGACAGCCCTTCCATCAGAATACTTGGAATTACGTGGAAAGAAGGATAAAAATGTTGTTAATTGGTATCTTGGGAAAACTACAAAACGAAACCAAACAAAACCAAACAAAACAAAATCCTTTTCTCAGAACTGTTTTGGAGAACAAGGAAGAAAACCACACTTAAGGATATGGAAAGTAAATATATCAACTGGCAAAATGTAGCCAAATAGCAACAGGAGCAAGATCTGGTTGGCCAAGCCATTTTTGCCTTTTCCAGCTCGTTTCACCATTTCTCTCCTTACCAGGGATAATTCTTGCCAAGAAAGCCTGCCCAGACACGCTGCCTGGATGCTGCTGCAGCTGGGGACCTCAGTGTCAGAAAAGAGTTTCCAACAGTTCTGTTGCAGAGGCTGCAGGCTTAAGTAACAGATCACTAAAGCCTTGAATCTAGTAAACAACATAGAATAAAAAAGATTCCTTTTTATTGTGGTTTTGTTTCAAGGCTATTTTGGCAGCCAGGCTAATAAAGCTTCTCTGTAATAGCTGAAGTCAAGGAGCCAGTCAGGCACTCCGGGGTGCGCAGGGATTGACAAGTCATAGACCCATTTCCGAGGTGTTTTGGGTGGGAGTAAACATTTTTATGGCCCCAGTCAACAGTCATCTAGAATTTCAGGGATGGGTATTAAAAGAGTATTTCACACACAGCTCCCTGCTGCCAGCCTTCCAAACGCCAGACACGGCCACACAACACATCTGCTCATGTCTGTGGTGGCGGGTGCCTGCCCCATGACCACGGCCAAGCCTTCAGCATGGTGCAGAGGTATTCAGGTTGGGATGGCTTCATGGCCGCCCCGTGGCCTATTTCTGCTGGGAGGCTGAGCACCTCTGCTGAGCATCTCCAGAGTCCTGGTGTAGGTGCTAGCAGCATGCAGTTCTGGTCACTGATGGTGTCACCTATGAGACATCATTCTTCTGTTTCAATAACTGCTGTGGATGTGCTGGGGTTGCACTGAATTTTGATGCACGATGCCTGCCAGACATTACAGTCATTTTATGCAACGTAAATTAAGCAGAAGGTGGCACTCTACTAAGACAGCTTTCCAATATGGGAGGCAGTTCCTTTAATAAAATAAATAAAACAAGATACCAAGAAATTAAGCAAAGAGTTCTGACAAGACCCCTGATCTCACAAAGTATTGGTAAAAATGTCACTCCTCAGCACCACATTTTTGCAGGGCTCTCAGGATCTCCTCCTCTGCTAACATTACTGAGCTATGAGCGCGTCAGCTGTCCTACCAAGGACAAAGAAAGTCACAATATTTATTAGTGTTAGTTGTGAACTGCTTCTTTCAGCTCGATCTGCACATCAGCAGGTTTTTTTAGATCAACCTTGGTTTGTACCTATTACAAGCCCATGTAGAACTCTGAATAGTAAGTATACTATGTATGCTAATAGACTGTGAGCAGAATCCAAAGCTTGAACTCTGTGGAACAGGGTATGGAGCTTGGCAGCTCTGACTGAATTAAAAATTATCTTTCTTGAGAACAATCCTGTGCAGAAGCCTTTGAGGATTTATATCAAATCACTCAATTATTACACAAAGAATGTATCAGAACTGACATATACAAGAATTCCTGTCCTTTTGATTTTGTTGTTTTGATGTAACAGGCACAGTCGCATATAATAGGACTTGCTACATGGTTTTATTCCTTTAAGAGTAGGTTGCTCATTGCTTTGCTTTTCTCCCTCCCCCATGCCATCAAGACTGCAGCATGTGTTTTGGAGAAAGAGACATAAATCGCACTGTGAGACATAGGATGCTGGTGACTAAGTCTCAGTATGACTCAATGGGAGTGGGCAGTAACAGATGCATAAAGCTGGTTAGATTTGTGCAAGCCAGCTTTGTACTTCACAGGGCGACTGCAATTTATTTGTGTGCTATTCATTTTCAGGCTGTTCATATTTAAAAAGGACAATCAAGTGGACCTGGACAGTTTGAGATGGTAGAAATGAAATACAGAGACTTCAGTTTGTGTGCAGGACAATGGTGCCAGAGGCAGCATCGTCCACGAGTCACCTGGGTGACTGTGCAGGAGCGGTTGCACACACATCAATGTCAAAGTGGATACAACACCAGACTCGAAATAACTAAACATCAATCACCCTATTTTTCTTTTTTTAATAAATCAAAATAAATAAATGACCTGCCTGGGAGAAATGGAAATATTCAGTCCAGAAGAGGCACAATCTAAAAACTTAGGAATTTATTGCTGGCTGAAATCCAGCACAGAATCCAATCAGTGAAAATCACCATCCATCTGGTGATTATTCAATGTCCTATGTAAAAAAAAACAACAACTTGGCAGTTTCATGTGCAACAACAGACATGCCAAGAACTAAAGAGCTCCTGGAGCTACTTTTCTCCATTTCTCACTCGTGGGTTGATGGTTCAAATTGTCGCTATTTCATCTGAAAGAGCTGCTGAAACTGAGAATTTCTCAGGTAAGGGAATAAAGAACGCAATGAAACCAATAATTCCTTAATAGTTCCCTCAAAAAAGCTGTCCAAGCTCAGTTACCCTGATCACGGGAAGCTGGCAGCCTCCAGCACACCCTTCGTTTCTAAAGCTCTTGGCGGTCATTCAGCTCCAGCAGTCTACAGCAAATGCACCTTTTCTTCTGAGGCTGCAGACAAGATTCATCTAGAAAAACTGCCAAGTGCCCATGGACTGCTTTTTGTTTGTCTCTCAGTGTCAGGCTTCAACTGTGAGAGCACACTCCTATGCTGTTCGTGGAAAAAGTGAAATTTTCTTTCAAATCTGCTTTCTCCTGCCCAGGTTCAGCCTTTGCAAACCAGCCGAGCGCAGCCTGGAGTACACAGACCTGGGGTGGGATGCAGTCACTTCTGCCCAGAGCCCTGTCCTGTGCACAGCATCCACAGAGCTCAGAGAAGTACAGAAACACTGCTGCCCCCTGAGCAGTAAATCACAGCCCATCAGTAGGGGCACACAACAGCCCGAATCGTCAGCTCCTTCACACCGAGAACATTATGGGTACTGGTAACGTGTTTGCGACAACAGCAGAGGGACAGCCTGGCAAAAGTGTAAATAACAAAATGCTGTGGGGAAAAGAAATAGAGAGAGAGAAAGGGTGAGAGAACAGCAGAGAAAGCAAGTCAGTGGGGAAAATGAAATCAATATTCCCTGTAACACCACAATCCACATACAATGTCTGCAGCGGCAAGCTCCTGTATATTCCCAGCCTGTGGGAAGAAGTGGTTGACTTTAAACATTGCACCCTGACTTACAACCATGGAGCTGTCTACTGACTGTGGAGCAAGACTGAATGTCACTCCGGTGCTCCACAGACCCTGCTGGCTACTGATGCTTTGCTCAGCCCCTTCCTAGGAGCTCAGGCAACTTTCTCTGCAGAGACATTTCCTCCAAGAAGAACAAGTTAAGACAAAGTGAAAGTGGAAGATAACGTACCTCAAATCTGGTGAATGTGATCAGATGAATGATGAGGGAATTAAAAAACAACCAAAAGAGACACCGTTCTAGGGAGAGACAGCAAGTGACTGCAAATGTTACCCTTCAGATGGCACGTACTCCGTGCCAACAGAGCTGCTTTCCAATACTTACATAAACACAACAAAGGATTCCAAGGTATTGCAGAGAAAAGAGCACGTTTTCCATGAAAAAGAACATCATCCACAGTAAAATAGCAGAAACACAGCAAACAAATGTAATGAAAACACTTGGGACACACTATAGCTTGGGGACAGTCATAGAATCATAGAATTGCTCGGGTAGGAAAAGACCTTAAATACCATCAAGTCCGACTGCAAACTAACCGTACTACCCTAACTCCAACAACCCACTGCTAAATCGTGGCTCTGAGCACCACATCCAAATGGATTTTAAATACATTCAGGAATGGAGACTCAACCACCTCACAGTCTGAATGGATTCAGCACAAGGAGCATCAGCAGCCTAGTAAATATCTCTACACTAAATAAAAAGCCACTGCAGTTGTGTGTTCTTGCCCCATTTCTCTAGGTCAGATCTCTTAGAAAACCACTGAAGGAAGAAGAAAACAAAACAAAATCAGAAGTGAAAACCAGCTGATGGCCTTGCCTGAGCAGGACTTCCTGGGTTCTCCCTTGCAAATATATGACTTAAAAAATTGACATTCGCACCATGAAGAAAATCTCTGTCATAAATACTTGAACTAGAACTATTTTTTGCAGCTCAGCATGCTTAGGAAGACAGGTGCCTATTGCTTCCTTTTTTTTCCCCAGTTAATAATTGTGAATACCCTTAACAACTAGAAAAAAGCTTTTAGCTGGAAAACCAGGTGAGTGAGGGAGGTACTCTGATCAAGTACATCTCAGGCAAAAAAAAAAAAAAGAAGAAAAAAGTAGAAGCAGAAAATGAGGAAAAGAAAGGAAGAACAGAATGGCTCCATGCCTGGTGTACTGGGGACCAGAATGGAGCTCAGAGCTGACAGCACGCAGAACCCATGGAGAGGGAAGATTCCCCATTTGTTTTCCTGCTCTATTCAACTTTGTGATTCTGTAGCAGCAGAAAAAAAATCCAAATCTACAAAATTTATGGTCACTTTGCTACAGCTTTTCTTATAGTTTTAGTACCACATGTAGAAAGAGACCATTTTATACAGGATCCTTAATTTCATAGGATAGACTACCCGTTTTTCTTTTCCCAAAAGACTGGATGACTTTATTCTTTACTCCCTGAGCTCCTCATACAGTTTGCTGAAGCTGGCAACATAAAAAGCCCTCAAGGACAGAAGGAAGCTCAAATTCCCAGAGACAATACAGAAAAGATTGTCATAGTCACAGTATGATACTCTGCCTTAAAATCAGCTTGCGTGTCCTTCAGTCCTACCACACACTTGGAGCTGAGAGATGCTGAGAGTTGCAGACAAAGAACTGGTACCTCTCTTATTTTTTCTGGTTAGTGGCGCCATTCAAGACAAAGAAGCTACATTAAACCATTCCTTCTGTGAGAATCCAAACTTCATTACCAGCTGCATATCCAGGTCAGAACAGCTTTGTAGGTGAACTTGTGTGACAGTAGTTTCATTACCCGTTCCGACTTTCTAGTTTACCTCTGGGAAGGCACCAAGGACAGCATGACTGCCATTCAAAACACTAGTCATCTTCTCCATGCTTTTGTATAGCCTCTCATTACAGAGCAGGTAGAAAGTAACATCTGCTTTCCCCTGGATTGCAGGGAAAGGCTAGGCAACTTGCTTACCCTTTGGTGACTGGGCACAGGATAAACAAAGCCTGACTTTGACCTCTCCATCTTTAATCTCAGAGCCACAGAACGTCCTGAACTGGAGGGAATCAACAAGAATCACCCAACCCCAGCACAGCATCACCCAAACCCAACCCCGTTCCTGAGAGAGATGTCCCAGCACTCCATGGGTTCCGGCACTCCGGCCATGCCCACTGCCCATTCCACACCGAGAAGCCTCACAATAGGATCCCCATCGTACTACAGGCATGTCTACACGGCAGTCACAAGCGTGGTATCCGCCAGCTTGCTTTCACCCCGCTCCAACACAAGGGTAGCCATGACAACACCCAGTGAGCATAGGCTGTAAAATCCCTGTGGGAGGCTGAGTAAATACTCCAGCAATTGAGCTCACTTCGAGCTCCTCGCTGCTGTACGGCTGTCACGACTCAGCCAGGCTAATTTAAGACGAGCTTCAATCACGTCTCATCCCGCAGTCTAGACACACTGTAGGCATCCATACACAACGGGTAGCACAATGAGGTCCTAATCTCTGTTGGTATTTCTAAGTGTTACTCAAGTGTATCTATTCTTCACACAGCTTTGGGTGTTTAGGAAACACAGCTCTTTGACAAAGCGGGCACACATTGCAGGGAAAAGGAAGAAGCCACTGTGTCCAACTGGAGTTGGACAACAGAGCTTGAATGTTGAGGAAACAGACCTGCCATAGGACCATGGAGAGCAGAGTGGGCTTCCAGGCCTCCTCACACCTCACCCTGCTGCTCACAAAGGCCGTCTCCAGGGATGAGTTTCAAAAGCACCACAGCTCTGTTCACAGGAACGAGTTAGAAGACACGAGTGACCACCTCTGGAAGGAAGATGGATATCTGCCCATCTGGGAAATCTCATCAACAGTGAGACGGATGGGACAACACAACAAAGGGATCGCTCATCCTCATCTGATATACCCTGAACATAGGATTTTGACAGTGGGTCCAGTTGGAAATAATCCTCACGTGGAAAAGAAATAGCACACTATAAGGTTTGCTAATTACTGTACTTGCACTTTTAACATTTCACATCAGATATCTCCCCAGTTAAAATGCAGGCTTCTTTCAAGGCCTATGGCTTTTGTTGGTTAGTACTATTCTTGTCCAGGGAACATTCCCAGTAAAGGAAAAAACTCCTCAGAAGTGAGCTATATTCATTTCTGGCTCCTTTAATAAGTCTTCTAATTTCAACCACCTAAATCCTCATGTGCCCATTTAGGCACAAGGATAACAATGGACCTGTCTGAAAATGCTGTGGAGAAAAGACTAGAAAGCACTCTAATATTCAGATAAATCCAACCCAAAACTTAAGCATGATATTTACACACCTATGTTCCCAAAAAGTTGTTTCTGCCCTGTGTACTGTTTTCTAAATTCAGCAGACACTGTTCAGCCAAAATAGGCAAATCTGCATTTGGTTTGAGTGGCAGTTGGTACGTGACAATGCTTCAGGAAGCATTTGGTCCTGCCTAGAGAGTGTGGGACACGTTTCCATGTCAGGAGGGCTCCCTGGCCACAGTGACAGATGGACAGAGTGCAAGCCCAGCGTGGCTGGGGCTGATTGATAACATGGCTGTTCTCCAAGACACATGGCTGAAGGTCCCAACCCAGTTTTCACAACAAAATAAACCTCCCTTTGGGATCAGTGACCCAGCTTGTGGCTCAGCCCATCGCAGCCATCCACTGTGCCATGGGGCTTCACCAAAATCCTCCCATAGAAAAGATAAGCAGTGAAGCAGGAAACAAAACCAAGCAAAGAGAAGTAAACCACTTGTTTCTCAAGGTGAATTAAAACCACAAGCAGGAAATTTTGACTCAGAATAACATTTTTTATTCTTGTTTGACTTTCTGTTTTTATAGAGAGATAATACTAGCAAAAAATTGAGTTCATGTGAGTAATATGGTCCTTAAGATACACTGGTTCTTTTTCTCATTAAAAATGATAATTTCTATCTGTACATATTATGTAGTTGCACAGCTATCAGTAAGCATTTAAATGCATGCTTCAATAATGCTTCTTTTGAGCTTCTTAGGATGGAAATTGTACTGCCCACAGACCTTATAAGCAGTTAAACACCTATTAGAAAAGTTTCTTTTACATCAGAGCAAGAGGATACGTTTACCAAAACATATCAGCTCTACAAGCAAAAGCATTAGTTCCTCCAGTGAGAAATAGAAGCAGGCTGCCACTGCTGACTGTGGCCCCTCCAGGGACTGGAAGTGCCTGAGCTCACCTCACAGGGCATCCCTTCTTGTTTTACACACATATAATGCATGCTCTCTTAGAGGAGAATATATATGGTAAACACATATACAGTCATTTACTGTGTGTGCATATATGTAACAAGCTCTCATAGTCTTTTAACTGCTGGTTCTCTTAAATTTAGGCGATTTATTATTTCTTGCCTTTTAAATAAGCTCACTGCTGGATCAAGTGGGGTGATGGAATGTGCCCAAATGGCACAGGGTCTTCTCTTCCCAATGGAAAACCAGCTCTGCATACAGCCTGAAGCAAACTGTGCTTGTGGCTGACTCCCACCAGCTCTGTGATTTACCTTTAAAGGTTTCAACAATATTGCTTTTTTACTCTCCTAATTTCTTCCTGATGGCTGTAAGACATCCTAGCACAGATTAATGGTTGCTTGTTGTGTTTTTTTTCCTGTGGTTTTAGCATGTATTTCAAAGTGTCATTCTTTGAAATGAATACCCTTTTATTCTGCTCTCAGTAACCCTGTGCAGAAACGAAGAGCAGTGCAGTCCCTGTGTGCTGGCTTCCCTGCTGCCTCCCATTTGATCCCATCAGCACTTGAAATGCAGTGGGCTGGCCTTGTGTCAGCAGGATCCGTTTCATCCTCCTGCCAGTCACTATCTCTTCCCACTGATGCTCCAGGCCCTAATTCCCAACTTCAGATTTCTCTCATCTCCCAGGGCTGCTCAGAGCCAGAGCAGCCTTACCTCTCCTTGAGTCCTGACTACACAGACCAAGCTGAAATTGCTTCCCCAGAGCAGACGCCCTAATCCATCTCACCCTCTCTGCAGCTGAAATGTGGTCCACAACAACACAGGGACCAACAGGAACAGCAGAGAGGAGCAGGCAAAAATGCCAGTATCTTTATCCGGAATAAATTCCAGTTACCCTTCCCCAGAGCCCTCCCATCACCTCACTAACAGAGCACTGTTAGACCCAAAGCTTTGCATCTGATCCCAAAAAGGAGCTGCCACCACCATCGGACATTCATTCATCCACAGGCCCATGAATTGCAGTGAGCTCAGCATTAAGTCAAGCAGCAGAAGGGGAAAAATGCAAAAGGAACACGTGAAAGCTGCAATACACACCTTTAACCTGTCATAGAGTCAAACATCACATGAAAAGACAGGCAAACAGCAAACAGAAGCTCCAGTCAATGAGCCTACCAAAAAGCTGCCATTTGGGTTTTGCAGTGCCTAGCCACAGCCATGGGTTGCCCAGCAGTTCAGGCTGCTCTGAGATGATCAGGGTAAAAAAACAGGCACTGCAGGCTGCAGAGAGTAGATGGTTTCAGGCTGAAATGAAATAAACACCCCCCAAAATGATAATCTCTCTTTCCAAAACACTAAGGAAAAGTTATGCAAGGAAAAAAAAAAAAAACCCAGCTACATTCTTTAACTAGATAAAAGAACATTTTGTTCAGCCATGAAATATCTATTGTAACTAAACGCTGTGAAAACAGGACAACATCCCTGTGCCAGCCATGCGTACAAAAGAGACAAAACAAGATGAAAAAACAGAACACCCGAGAACCACGCATCTCTTACACAGCCTGAAGAATGCCTCTCAGCGGAGTCCTGCAGTGCACTCAGGCTTCTCCACTCAAATGAATGCAAAACCTATTCCCTCCCCGAGTCTGTTAGAATAAATAAATGAAAGGAAAATCAAACCCGAAGAAACCCACAGACAGGCGAGCCACGTTCTGACTTACAGCTCTGAAAAATCCTGCAGTCTGGCTGGAAACGTCCATTGAAGAGCTGCACGCAAGGCTTTTCCCTAAAGGCAAGCACATCGAGACATCTCAGGCTCTGCTACTGAAGCCGACGCTGCAACAGATGGGGAGCGGGGCTGGGTGTGTTCCTCCTTCCCATCGCAGCGCTGCGCGGGGACAGAGGGAGCGGAGGTAACCCAGGAGAGCGCAGGCATCGGGCTCCGCGCCAGGGATGCTTCAGCCATCGCGGGATTCGATTACCCGGCTGCGCAGGCGGGTCATTAAACGCCGCACCGGCAGAGCCGGCTGAACGCTGCGGGTCCGCCGGGGGTAAACTTTGCGAGTTCGAATAACCGCAGACGTTTTCAGAGGGATGGGAAGAGAAGGGAGATGGCTTTCGCGTGGCCGAGGCTGCATCGGTGCTCTGGAGCGGCGGAGCTGTGGGCCCACTTCGTGCGGGTACCAAAGATGCTTCAGCTCTCCCTTCCCGCAACGTGAACAGAGGAAGGTTTCATTCGCTTCGTAATTTGCCGCAAGGACCTCACTGGGAAAAAAGTGGCCCGACTGCAGAGTGTGACACTGCCATTAAGAATCAAGATAATCGTGCAGCTATTTAAATCACATCATGTGAACTGTGCATGCATGCTAGCACAGCAATGCCAACCCTCTGACTGCGAGATGAGCGATGGGGGATATGCGTTTTCTTTTTCAGCAACGATGCCTTGAAAATTCTTTCTTTATAATGGCGTTCAGCTCTGATTAAAAGGGAGCCGATAAACGGGAGGAAGACTGAGATTCTGCATGGGCCATTAGTGACAGGACAAGGGGAAACTGCTTTAAACTAAAGGAGGGAACGCTCTGGTTAGATGCAGGAGAAATTCTTTACTCAGAAGGCAGTGAGGCACTGGCACTGCTGCCCAGAGAGCTGTGGGTGCCCCATCCCTGGAGGTGCTCAGGGCCAGGCTGGATGCGGCCCTGGGCAGCCTGAGCTGCTGGGTGGGGCAGCCAGCCCATGGCAGGGGGCTGGAACTGAATGGGCTTTATGGTCCCTTTGAACCAAACCATCCTGTGGTTCTATGATTAATCCACCAAGCAGTCTCATAAAGTGTCCTTTACTGGCAAAAAAATCACCTCCAGAACATGGGGCCACATCCTTGACCAAGACATTGTTGAAGTCTGCCACAGATCAGGTCAGCCCTGGTAGGACAACACTAGCATTAGGGCAAAAGGCAGAAAGATCCTATTGCGGCTTCCAATATTTTAACAAAAGGCATCAAAATGTTCATGCAACAAACTGACACCTCTCTGGAGAAACAGGTGGCCAAATCCTGAACCGTGAGGCTTTGCCAACCCTTTTTTGGCTCTTTCAGAAGTAACATTTGCCAGGATGGACTGAAACAGGTTTTAACGCTGGGGGCTTGCTTTAATTAATGGCTACTGGCTCCTAAGTCATCACAGCGTGGCTTTACACGCTGCTCTGTGCCTGCTCCATCAGAACCCAGCACACGGCATCGCAGGAGCCTGCTCCTCTTTGCATGCAGGTGCAACCAGCACTGCCCTCTGTACTCTGTCCATGTTGAATATCAAACATCACCAAAGCCAGGAAGGAAGTGGTCAGCAGCACCAGAGGCATGATGGGTGAAACACGTCCCTTCGGAGCAAAAAGGCTGCAAACACTACGTGGTGTTTGCTCACAAACAGCAGCTATTGCTCGGAGCACTTCGAGAGGAGCACGGCATCTGCCTCCTTCAGTACAGAAATGAGCAAATATTTAGCATTTAGGAGGTTTTCCCCAGCTTAATGAATATTTTATGCATGCAGAACATACAAATAGTTTGGGAAAATAAACAAACTTCCTTTTGTAATTCTGTTTCAGTGTTACCAGAGAAATTAGTCTACCAGCTGGGGCAAGCAAAACACTTTTGTGCCTATCCCACTGCAGCTGCAGGAGAAAGGATCCATCTGTGGCTGCTCTTAGAAGGGGCAAAAGGAAGATTGGTGTTGTCCTGGAGTAAAAGAGGTTCCCCTACAAGCCAGCCACAAGGCAAGGATCAGCTCAAACGCTTCTGTGTATAGGCAGCTTAAAAGGATTATTCTGATTAAAGATCAGATCAAATAAAATGGGTATGGTATAAAATGGTATTAAAAGCCAGGAAACCGTCTCATATCCCTAAATCATTCCTTTCAAATCACTCACAGCACTCAGTTTGATTCGGCCAATTTAAAGGAACACCAAGACCTATTAAAGGTTATTTTTATTAATTCATCTTCAAAACCAATTCTGGTCTCAAAGTCTGAAACGGCACAAATTCTACCTTGAAAATATCCCCCCACTCCCTCCCCCACCTTTGGATAAGGAACAGAAGCATGAGAAACACACTGCACAACCACATCTGAGATAAGCAGAACAGTTAATGGTTTAGATACAATTTCATAAATATTTGCTGAAATAGTAGTTGGATTTCGTCCAGCTTCTGATATCCACAAAAAAAAAAAAAAAACTATTTAGTAATTTGCCATTTTTTCTTTCACCCTTCTGGGATGAAAAATAGTCAAGAGTTTTTATTATTATTATTTTCATAGTTATTAAATGATTAGTTGCACTTATGCAGCACATATCCTGCCAAAGAGACCCCAGATATTCTTAAACCCACAGGCCCGAGGCAACAGTGTGACTGCCAGTGGCCGTGCTCTGATGTGAGATGGCAAGGCTGCGTTTGCACGGAAGTGAAATGCAGCAGCCTGGGTGACAGAGAGTAGGGCTGAGTTAGTGCACGCCATCTCACATGAGCAACGTGAGGAGCCCACCCTAACAAGGCCATCAAGGCACGTCTGCAAATATCCTTTGCTGACAAATTCTGGGAGTCTGTAAGGACGGGGAGCCACAGTTCCTGCTTTTTCCTTACACACTAAGAACAATCCTACAAGCCTCCAGAAAATGTTTTACATAATCAACTTTCCATGCAAATAGACTTTTCAGTGGGATTTTTTTTTTCTTGAACCCACTTGTGCCTTGTATGATGAATCAATCTCTCATTTGTAGTCCATAGATCAAAACAGGAGGAAAGCAGATGCATGACTACCTCGTTCTCACCAGCCTAGAGCTACGAAGCTGGCTGCCTGACTGGAGCAGTCACTGCTGTACCAGCTGTATCTTGTTTTTCCATTCGAAGAGTTTAACAAAAAAATGCAGAGCCAGACTCTCAATCAGCTTCAGATTCTGTTGCACACAGTTCCTGCACAATTCGCTCACGCAGTTCCAAAACACCGATCTTATTTCTTCTTTTTGGTCCAAGTACAAGCCTAAAATATCATGAATTTCCAACTGGCAGTACAGCAACCTTCCGCCATTTCCCAGAGGAGACTGAGAAGGCCTCGCTATTGGTTGGTGTTATTTATGTGCTATAATTTCCACAAAGATCCAGTGGTTTTCTAAGTACATAAATGAGTTCATAGGGCCTAATTCCATTAACATTTCCTTGTCCTGACTTACTAAGCAAGCAGTCCTGTAAAATCCATGGAAAAACTGTCTGGAAAATGGAAGGATACCATTGAGCTAGAGGCCTGCAAGGTAGGGCAGAGCATTTGTTCACTGGGGGTCCTTTTTTATACACCTGTTTACATGGAATGTGGTCATTGTATTTATGGTTGCCTTATTCCTGCAAAATGCTGCAGGGAGCAGCAACCAAAAGCAGCACGCAGCACAGATGTGAGCCATGAGAGCTTGCAGCCAAGAAGGCAACACAGGTGGGTGAAGCTTGAGGAAGAGATGCAAACCCTTGAAAAGCATGAAAAACCACAGCAGAATTTGGAATGCAAGGAGAGTCTAAGTGGAAGATGAACTAGTGACTGAAAGCTGCCAAGTAGCATTATAAATGTCACCAATTCTTAGTAGGACGTGGTCTCTCAAGAGCAGATTCTTGGCAAAGGGCAGCTGTGATCTGCAAGGGCTGGAAAAGGGAGTACAAGGGGAAAAAAAAGCATTACACCCCAACATTAAGAGGTAGCAGTGAACTGTGGAGGTCATCACCAAAAATAATAAAAATCGGAAAATAAAGGTGGTGGAAATAAAATGAAATGGAAAGAGGGAGGAGGAGAGAAGCGCCCTGTGCAAAACAAAATCCACAGTTCATCTTTTATTCATCTCAAACAGTCAGAGTTTTTCCTTTGCAATTCTTCAGCACGATCCACCAAGCAACGAAACGAACAGTTAGGATTTGTGACTCACTGTTGACAAACCAGGAGCAGAGCACCCTTCTCTCTGGAGTCAGGAGCACCCCACAAACCTCCACAGCCAAGGCACTGTGCCAGGGATGCCCAGAACCAAAACCAGCTGATACGTGCTTGGGTTAATATGTCTAGTTCTTCAGTAGCTGTTTATCTTCTCTGTATTTACGTTCATACCCAGACCACAGCCATATTGAAATGATTGAGTTCTCATACCAAGACAGCTTCAGAGGCTGAGCAATAGCAGCCTTGTGCCCTATGCTGCACTGACCTCTCCCTCTGCCTTTCCCACCTCATTACCACATCTAGAGACAGACACAGCCTGCTTCCTCCATGGCTGTGGATGGAGGCACTGCTGGAGAGGTGTCAGAGCAGGGTCAGTGAAGGTTTCTGAACCACAGAGAAGAATTATGAGGGTTGGGCTGGGATATGGTGCCCAATAACTCACAAAGGACTGATAGAAGATTGGAGTCCCAAGTGCCATAGGGATGAAGTCCCACAGGGATATCCTGAGCTCCATGGAAAATAAATCAGAAAGCAAAATTAGCGTAGGAGACTCAGTGGTCCCTCATTCCGCCTTGCCTGATACTGATGTATTGGGAGATTTAAAGTCAGAATTGTGCAGCACTCAACAGTAGCTATCACTGAATCAGTACAGCCTGAATTACACTGGGCCAAGAAGAGGAGAAATAGTCCCAAGAGAGAACAGAGGAAGAACAATACTGAGGCAACTAGAAATGGAGAAAACTACATGAGAGTAAGAACTGATGGGTCAACAAAAAGCTCAAACTGTGGGCTTCAGGATGAAGCCCTGTACTTCTGCACACAGACAGACTTTTTACTGGGACACATAAAACCTGTACACGGAAACGTCACTTTCAAGATTCACTGGTCCTACAGTGGGACTCCCAAGGATGAGTGCTTCCATGAGGACATAGCATGGATAGAACCAGTGGAGATGCCTCAGCTCTGCTGCTGCCTCCATTCCAGGTGCTTCAGGTCTCTCTCCTCACAGAGATGGGGGAATCAGTGCCCAGGAAGCCAGGGAATGGTTTAGGACAAGGAGGCGGCAAGGAGGAAAAGGTGATGGTCATCAACTCCATCTAAAACCTGCCCCACCTAAACCATCTGTGGTATCTTAACGCTTTTGGTTGAGGGTTTGGGGCTGAGCACATACAATGTTATAGCACACCTGCAGCTCTCTGAAGAGCACTAATTATTTACCTAAAAGAAAACATTCCACTGCTGTAACATCATGGCACCACCATCCAGGAATTAAGATGTTCTTGCAGGTTGCACAGCCTGTTTTCTTTTCTTTGAGCTTTATGACTATTTGTTACTCATCCTAGGGTTCAGTCATGCTGGGCACTGAGCTATTTCACCTATGTTGTCCCCACAACTCCAGGGCACAGGTAAATTACTCATGTACACCCATGTTTGCACAGCCTGCCTAGGGACGGAATGTTCTTCATATTGGGGATTCTGGGTTTTCTAAGGCACTACGTGCACATACCAACTTTACTGCACGCTAGTCTGAAGCACGCAATAAATAGTAACCATTAACTTTGAATTGAAGCAAGAGCCCACCTAGAAAAGGATAAAGCTTACATACCATAATGAGCAGTTAAAATGTCATCAAAGGCTTAGAAGGTGAAGTACAAAGATCTCCACGGGTATCAACTAGCTGCTGAAAATGCATTTAAAGAAAGTCAGCACTGACAGAAAATAAATGCTTTCAAATAAATCTATTGCGATGCGGACAGGTGGTAGAGAGTCAAAAACTCACCACAAAGAACGTGGTGAATGTATTTGTCATCTTAATGAAAGTAAACTAGTTTATCTGCTTGTTTTCTTTTATTACAGAGGCACGGTTTAGTGGGAGGCTGAATGCCATGGGTACAAGCAACATGAATGTTTTCAGACCAGCAGGAATGCTTGAGGAGTAGTCAGAATCCTTATACCATGCTACTCCATATCAGAAAGAGCAGTCAGATATTTTTCACCGTAAACAGAGAAACTTTTGGACAACAGGAGGATTATTTAGCTGCTAAAAAGCAAGGCTATTTCATTGCCAGTGCAACACCTGTGAGTTGCCCAGCTCAGAAACAGCAGCAGCACAGTGGCATAGGCTGCACAGGGAGGTGTGGAGTCACTGTCCCTCCAGGTGTTCAGGAGCAGTGGAGATGTGGCACTGAGAACATGGGCAGTGGGCACAGTGGGATGAGTTGACAGTTGGACTTGATGATCTCAGTGGTCTTTTCCAATCTTAACGATTCCATCTTGGAGAAGGATGCTCAGTTCATGGTGGTAAGTGGTCAGGTGATGCCTTGTGTGGGGGCTTCACACGGAGCCATGTTCCCTCCCCAAAGGGTGGAAGGAGGCCTGGAGGCAAAGCCCTGCTCTTCCATTGTGAACACTGCCACAGCTGAACCCAATGGTAATGAGCTCTGAAATAGATGCTGCTCATGATAAGAGTTCAGCAAAGAGCAGTTCTGGATATAGGAAGGATCTGGTGAGGGTGCAGCTATTTTAAGAAGAAATGTTTGATTTCCACTACAGGGGATTATTTGAAAAAATTAAAAAAATTAATTAAATACCAACAAATAAGAGCAGACAGAGTTCAAGTTTTACCTCCTATTTTTACCACATCGATAATAATTTAAAGCAGTCTACCCCCAGTGGAAAGAAGAGTGCGTTCTCAAAGTCTCTGACCACAGGCAACAGTTTTAAAACATGTCCTAGAAATACAATTGCCTAAAGAAAAGTGGATGCAATTTGGTGTTAAAGAACTCAACAGATAACCAAGCAACAAAATAACCAAATAAAAATAACCCACAAATACATCTACAAAGGATCATTGCAGAAGAGAAGCTTATGAGCATTTCTTTAGCATTTTTTTATGCTTTGTTAAAAAAGTGAGAGGGCATCGTGCACAGAACAGTCACTGAGGCCATCAAAAGGGGTTTCCACTTGAGAGATTCATGAAATAATGGAAAAGGTACAACTTATAGAGATGATAATCCACACATGCATCAAATAAAAGGGTATGACCAGATTCATATTACTTAGACCAGAACCTGAGCAATGAGAGGTGTGAATATATATACCTCCCTAACAACACATACGCATGTGAAGATATGGATATAGATATAAAAGATAGTGCTGCACATGAATACTTTCAGACCTTCAAGTATTAAGCTCCTCTGCCAGCTCAAACCCCATCCACCTCCCTAGAGCAGAGATACACTATTAGAACTAATATTTATAACTAATAACTGTCCTGCCGATGTCTCCTTAGGAGGCTGAGTCTGCATGAAGAAAGAAGAAAGCATGAAGAAAGAAGAAAGAAGAAGAAAGGCTGACTCTAAAACCTCTCTGATTTGCAGGAGCAGAGTGGCAGCAGCATTTCCAGTGAGCTGAATTCACAGCCTGGCTGTGAACCATCCCTTTGAAATTCCCTTTTAGCACTCTTGCCCCAAGTTTGACACAGTAAACAATAAATGGTAAATAAAGAGTGAACAACTTTACCCATTTGAGTGAAGCAGCAACTAACCTCAGAGCATCACCAAGCTGCCCGGCCCTCACCAGCTCTTCTGTCTTTCAGGCTTTCAATTTCCTATGCAACAGCTACTGCTCATTATCTGCAGATGAAATCCAATCAGTCAACTTGATTGTTTTATGGGCATCTTCCTGGCACTTGTTTCAATGTTCCCAGGACAGTATTTGTAATTACAGGGTCTGTTGATATTAAAATCCCATCAAGAACGTTTTCATTGGCTTTTTTAGTCATAGACACCTGAGATTCATTCCCAGCTGCACCCCACTTTGCTGAAACCAAGCAGCACAGCTGAAGACACAGCCCTGGAGAAAACTAGAAGTCAACAGGGATGCCCCAATTTCATCCCTATCATTGCTTCTAACCAAAAAACTAATTGTGCTGAAAAAAATACAGCTGCGATCATGGAGTGCTAAATTCTGTCTTTAAAATTTGAAAGGTATTTTGCTCAACCAGAATGAAACCCAGACTTGGTAAGCTCCCACAAGGCACTCTGCAGCCACCAGCCAGGTGAGCTTCTACACAGGAACGATGCTCCAGGACAGCAGCATCACCTGTTTGGAAGGCTGGAGACTTCAATCTTGTTTCTTAGGCAGTGTTTTGTAATTGAAAGCACTGCCTTCCGCTTCTTTGGACTATTTGCTACTTGGACACTCTGCTTTTTTTTATTTTTTATTTTATTATTATTTTTTTTTTTTTTTTTTTTTTTTTTTTTTACAGAGTAGCATGTATCAGTGAGCAGCAGTCAGTGTGGTTTGGATACAGCGATGAACGACGCAGCATTAGGAACCCTGGGGTGGCATCTGGGAGGACACCAGCACTAAGTGTGACAAACAGCCCCACTGGATCAACAAACAGCTGAGGGCTGTGCAAACCACTCCGAGCCTTTCACTTTTGCCCTTTCTGTTGGATAACTCTGCAGTGGTCCTGCCAAAGACAATTCACCCCTACAGATCATTAAAATACACTGAAGAGAGAATGTATTTTGGAATACATTAATTACTGTATGTACTTACTGTTGGCAGTGCTCTTTTAGAGAGCACACAAGGTGGCAGCTGTTTGGGAAAAGGAGTAAATACAGATCCAAAATACTGTTGGATCGCCCTCTCATAGCACTCAGAGTGAAAACACGATTAATGTGGCATAATATACCAGTTATAATGTCCTGAAACAAAATAAACATTTCCAACCGCACGGGGCTTAAGGTATTTGTTTCTCCAGGACCACTGACTCCCGTCTTGATTGCAAAGAAATGTGAAAAGCAAATTTCCCAGTCCCACAGCCTGCCAGTCCCACGCACCTGAAATACCAACGTTTAACAAACAGCATTAGGCCCTCAGGGACCTCCAGCTGTGGTGCTGCCAGCACACTGTTCTGTGTAGTCCATGTATCTACCTCAGCCATGGCTTTTATGCTGGGTTTTTCTCTGCAGAATGTACTCTTTGGTGTTAGAGCCCGACTGCCTCTCTTCAGACCCTCAGGACAGATATCCACCGAATTTTTATTGGTAGACAGTTTCGAGGGAAGGAATGTAGAAGCATCTTAAACTTTGCAACAGAAATTTTCTGTGCTTCTGGGAGATCAGCTGCAGAGACACATTTCTGTGTAGTGTGGCAACAACACCACAAGCCATGGTAGATATTGAGCTGTTTTGCTCTACTTTCCTCTAGAGCAGAAGGAAGGGATGCAGAAAGCAATCAGGAGAAGAAAACAGAAGGCCCAGAACTGCCTGCAGTATGCCATTTCTAATGATAGATTTCAAAGTCAAGGATGGAAGTGACCACTGACTACATTTACATTCAACATGGAGCTTAACACCATAGATTCATAGATACATTAGGTTGGAAAGGACCTACACGATCATCTAGTCCAACCACCCTCCTATCACCATCCCTACCCACTAAGCTACTAAATCAAATCCCTTAGCACCTCATCTAAACGCTTCTTGAACAGCGCTAGGGATGGTGCCTCAACCACCTCCCTAGACAGGCCATTCCAGTGCCGGACCGCTCTTTCAGAGAAAAAAAAATGTTGGTTTCAGGCTAGAATAAGAAGTATTCCCCCATTTTTCTGCATGAACTTGTTCTTAACGGGAACAAAAAGTGATCCTGTGCAACACTGACAGGAGTGCAGTGCTGTATGGCCACATCTAGGAACTCAAAGCCTTGTTGATTTTTTTTTTTCCTAACGCACAGAGATATTAGCAGTGCACTTCTGAGCTGTAACTTTCTTCCCTGAGGCCAAGTCTAACACCTACTTCAGTCCACAATGATTCAGGGATAGTGGACACTGGGGTATATCCAGGATGAAAGCCACCCAAGCCCAATAGCCCCAGATCTCTCCCTTTACTGACCTATCTTTGATAACACTGTGGTCTTCCAAGGCAAAGTTGGCTCACATGAGTGATTCAGAGCCATCAAGAGAAGACTGGACACCAGCATCATCTGTTATTACATGGGGCTTATTATTACATTACTAACCTTCTTGAATATATTACTCACTTTAGTTTTGCAAAAATAAATAGGCTTATCTTGGTGAGTGCTAGAGTTTGAAGTCCTTGTACTGAAAGGATGGAAGTAATGTTCTTGCATGGGCTGTATAGCGGATCACTGGGAGAAGAAGAGGTGATTCACATGCTCAAGATTAAAGCAAATTGAAAGCTTTGGTCAAAACAAATGGAGAGCCTTGGGACAGAAAGAATTTCCTCTTCTGCCTTCCCTCCTGCTCCAATGTGAAAGTGCTTTGTTTGGTTGCTTGCCTTTCATCTTTTGAAGTGTGGTCCCTTTTCCAGAGCCACGTGGGAAATTTATCTAGCAAATCCTTCCTGCCAGGAAAGTATATTTCAAAAAAAAAAAAAAAATGGTAGCACACTTGATGACTCCAGCCCCTTTCCTGTAGCATATCATGGTTGTAGCTTTTGGTTTTTGTGACAGGTCTTGGCTTCATTATTAGAAGCTGTGAAATACAATGTGGACCGTTGTGTGCACATGGCTCAATGTACAGAATGTCATAAACGTGCTGTTGATCCTTGTAGTGTGAAGCCTTTGAAGGCAGCTAGTACCAATGCTGACAGATGGACACCTCTTAGGAAGAAAGAACTGGAGACATTTCTATCCAAAACGAAAAAAGCAGCAAGCACAGCAGTGCAGACATATCTTAAAGTTTCTGTCTCTCTCAACACACACATGCAACAATATGTTCACTGGCAACAAGTGCCACTGCACACAGATCTTTTTAAGAAACTTAACGTGTTGTTGCAAGCAACCACCAGCTCAGCTCCATCCCCAGATGTAACCACAAACATTCAGCTGCTTCAACAATGCTTTCAAACCGAATTTATCTGTTTTTATGATAGAGGAAATGAGGTAGAAGGACAATACTGAGCAGCCCACTGTGATCTTTCCCCACTACTGAAGTTCTTTGGTTTATAAAAAAATCACAAAGAGGCAGTTCCTGTGTCAACTGCTCAGAATGCTGCAGAGCAAGTCAGCAGCTCCAATACCTTACAAAACTAGTTTGAAGGTCATAAACTTGATATATGGTTTCAGCTACAGACACATATTCAAAACTGGGATTGCATCTGAATCAACTATTTGGCAATTTCTATTTTAACAACCTGTTTTAAGTTGCCTTTAAGCCTTGCCAAACAGTAATGAGAAAGAGCAGAAGTTTTTCAAAGCTGCATCTGCCCCAAACAGGAACTGACTGGGGAAACTTCAGCCAAAATATTTCAGCCATTTCTCAAAAACACTGCAGGAAAATGTCATTTTATTAAATAGCAAAAACAATTTATTGGTGACTTCTAGTGGGAAATCCCTAGCTCGTCCTTGATTTTAATCAAAGAGCCTCAATTCAGCAGGGCAGACTTGTGCACTGGGCAATTTCTGTCCTTACAAAAAGGCACTTCGATGCAGCTGCTTGATATGGGGACACTGACACACACACTGGACAGGTCCTGGCAGCAATGGGACTGGCACTGGGGGCTGAAAAATTGACATTGTCAAGAGGTAAAAAAAGGAGGATGGGAGAGTTTGGCAAGACTAGCTAACAAGCAGCCACACACCTTGAAAATCTCTAATAGAGCAAAGGGAGGCAGAGGACAGTAACTAAGCCTGGGTGAGGGGACTGAAACTGAGCTCAGACATCCACCAAATGGAAACTGGGGTCAAGAAACAGTCATGAGGCAGAGCCAGTGCAGAGGGGGACCCTGAACCCTCACAGGATGGGAATGAGTCAGTTTTGTAATGAATGGGCAGATTAACATTCACTATTGACTACCTCCAACAAAAATCAACAGAACTGAATTGAATCCTCTTGCAGAAATAAAGATATGAGGTTGGATAATCTGACTTTATCAGCAGGACTCAACTCAACCTTAAGTGTCTCAGCATAAGTGCTTACATGTGATCCAGTGTCTAAACTCACAGGACAGTAAATGGATACTGAAGGTGGCATTCAGCTGCCCAAACAGAGATCCCTACTGACACCTGAGAAAAGACACAGGGCTGACAGATCTGTCACAGCATCTGCTCATGGTCTGTGCTCCACAAGAAAACACTTCACCAATATGCCTGGCATCATTCAGCACACTGCTCTTCTTTGTGACTGATGTAACTCCTGCAAAGGGAAGACTAAAGCTGGTAGCACTGCCCAGTGTCTGCATGTGTGCAAGGAGGATGAAGGCTTGGTAGGATTACCTCAGCACAACTCAAATGTTATATTACAGGCTTGCATATCAGCAGCTGTATCTTAATGCATCCGTAGAAAAGAAAGGAATGCAAGTTGGATAGACTACTTATATCCAAACGTTTCCTAACTTTGGCCTTCACTTTGTAACCTTACCAATATTCTTTCTACACTTCTTGGTTGGGTATGCTTGTATAAAATCTTTACACACTAATTTGGGCTGGAATAGTCAAAAACACCTAATGAAATAAATACAAACCTTCTTTGATTCATAATAACCATTAGAACAACACCACGCATACGTAATAAACAGCATGTTCTTTCTGTTGAGTACCTCTGCCAATTAAAGCAACCCCAGTGCTGGTTTTCCCAACCACCAAAGACAAATATGAGCAAAAAAAAGTTATTTTTGAAAGTCAATAGCAAGGCAAGCTCTCCCACTGAGAGAAAGGCCAGCCTTTCATTGCCTCCTGACCTTACATGCTCAGGGAATTCAAAGTCAATGCAAACTGTATGTAACTTGTGAAGAGCAAAGAGGAAGCTCAAAGTACTATAAAAAGGTTACAGAAGAGAACAACTGGAAACACAGAACAACAACAAAATGCACATATGTGTTTCACACTGTGTTGACTATGAGTACTTTTTGTTTGAAATCTCAAACACGAGATCAAGCAATTCATGTCCCAAGCTTGATGTGGATATTTGGCAATCACCTGTCTGTGTGCAAAAGAATAAAGAAAATGCTGCTCTTTGTACTTCTGTACTAGCTGTTTACTTTCTGGCAAGAGTTTGCAGTTCCTGAGATCATATAATACTTTGTGCATCCACCAAGCTGCAAATGTTTGAGAGCTCTACCAGACCCTGGGCCAAGAGTTTAACTAACAACTACAAAAGAAGAGCTGAGATCTTCAAAGAGAAAGAGGAAGGAAATCAGCTGTCAACCTAAAAAAGAAAAAAAAGCAGATGATTTATTGCTCACCAGTTTACTTTGGCAAAAAAAAAAAAAAATCTTATGAGACTAAATTATGAAAGGCAACAGAAACTTCAGCCTTCCCCCTGCAAAGAGACACTGCATCCTGTTCAGCAGGGACGGGCAACCTGCTCCTTCACAGAGCCACCCATGGGCAAGCTGTCCCAGTCTTTCTGTGTAACCAGAGATGACTCTTCAACACTCAGGTGATCTGACTCGTCCATCTACACTGAAGAAGCCCTTCAAAAATTGGCAGGTGAAATGTTTGGGCAGACTGTACCCAACTGGTTTGTAGGATTTTTTTTGTTTTTGCCATCTTTGGCATTAATTGTGGAAAATACTTGAGATGTTTAGTGTTGGTGGTCTACTCAAAGCTAAAACAAATCATGAATTTCAGATAAAGTAGCTAAATACTATCAGTAAGAAAGAACCATAGTTCATTCATGTTCACACAACTGAAATAGAAAAAAGTGCTGAGTTTTGGTTTATTCTGCATATACTGCCCCGGGGACATAGTGCTCAGCCAGGGCATACCCCAGAACTGCTCTTGACATCTTTTGTGATCAGGGGAGTCCCTAACACACATACTGAGGTAAAAATGGTCTTTCCTCTGTGCTTCCCTCACGCCAGACAAAGACAAGGGAGGTGAAGTCTCTCTGGAAAGCACTAGAGAGAAAAAGAGGCACAGAAACGTCACTGGAATCTAAGAGTAAGGGCAAAGGAAGGCAACTGCTCAGCAAACAGCAGAACAAAGTGGGAAGCAGGAATGTAGTAAGAGCAAAGGAAAAGGAGGCCACAATTGATACTTCACATATAATTCAGTGTTTTTCACTGAAGAGATCTCAGAGCTCTGTAATTTGTGAAATTATACATATATTTTGCCATAGAGGTATCATCAACTCAGCTCATGGTAACTAATTTCAGCTGAAGGTTCAGCTGAAGAAGTGCTGTGCTAGTTTAGAGTACACAAATTTGTATTATTCCAAATGACAAAGCTCTTAAGTTATGCTAATGACCCAAAACGATTCAGGAGCCTCCCAGAGCCTGATGACTCTCAAGCACTGTTTGTTAACAAACACCAGATACTAACACTAACAGCAGTCAAAAACCTGCACTACGTAGCAGCAACAGCAATCTCCACAGGACACATTTCCCTGCTGAGATCCATGAGTACTTCTGACTACGAGCAGCATCAATAAGTATTTAGATAATTATAACAACCAAGAGCAACTCCAGGAAAAAAAAAACTTTACCAAAGTACCTCAACGCCTTAACAGAGCAGTGTAATTCAGCTCCTGTTGCCTGTCCCACATAGCTTTTTGAGCAGCTCCAAAGTAATGCCACCTTCAAGACAAAATATCTACATTCTGGAGGCAGGGCAGCCCAGCAGGCAGCCCCCAGGTGCTGGGAGCAGAAAGAAATTCCAAAGCCAAAACGCTATTCAGAAGTTTGAATTTAAGTAAGGAATTTTGGCCAGAAAAGCTGTGCAGCAAAGTGGTCTGGCTGAACTGCTTGGCTGCCAGGGAAACGTAAGAGTGGATGGCTCTGCAAGGGGCAAGGCATTCTCTGCTGCCTGAAGTGACAGGTTGGCTCCTACTCCTATGCTGCCAAAAGGAGCACACTGCTTTTGTAGCCCGCAGTGCAATTTTGCATGAAAAAAAAAAAAAAAAGACAAGGTAGAAAGCAGTCACAGGTTAGGATATTCTAGGCTGCTACTGGTTTGTGGGTTGTTCTTCAGTTATTCTGGGTTCATAATGGTGTTACTATAAATATATTCATTAGGTCACTGCAAACATTTGGTGAAGCTGTTCACCTGCTATTCATTTTTATGGAATCATAAATCCTTGCAGGCTAGAGCTTAATGTCAGGAAAGACTCACAGGGTTAGTAAAGAGGGCAGTTCACAATAATAACAACATGCAAATAAAAGTTCTCGTGCCTAAAGAGTTTGATGAACGTGATCCAGTTCATCTTCATAATAAGGACAAGTTCTCCTTTGCAGAAATCAAGAAGAGAAAGTGGAGCTTGTCTGGTTTACTCAGATCCACTGAGGGAGCAAGCAAGGAGCAGATGGGTTTTCACCCCCAGCGATGCACCAGCCCACTCATGTCTCTCAGAAATGTGGTTTGAGTTTGGGTGGTCCTGCATGGAGCCAGGAGAAGGACTCAGTATTCCTCGTGAGTCCCTTCCAACTCAGGATATTTGGTGATTTTGTGTTTCCCTTTCTCACCGCAGTTATCGGATCTGTGGCAAATTCCTTCTTGCAAGGTTTGTTCCTGTGTCAGAGCTGTCAGCTAACATTTCAACAGAAAGACACGAGGATTCTTTCCAATGGAATAGTTCAGCAGTGGGACAAATTAGGACCCTTTCTTCTTGCAGGCTTGGCACAGAAGGCTCATTAAAATTAACAGCAGATATGAGACTCATGTGCAAAGGAAAGCGATTAGAGCCTTAAACCAGTCAACATCAGGATTACCACACAGTTCCACTTCAACAACTTCCTCCCTGCCCACACAGATGCTGCTTTCCAAAGACTGTTGTTCCTACTTGCTTTCTTTTTTGCAGTGATTGTTCTCAGACAAATGCAAATCTTCCGTATTCAGCATTGTTGATGGAGCTGCCTCTGTGGGGAGGGTGGTTGGCTTTAAAAATGGTAACACCTGGATAACTGGGAACGTGAGGATTAGGTATGGTTACAGAATAAAGGACTTCAAACAAAACAATTTGCAAAGCTCATAATTCAGTGAAGAACTGCCCAGAGGGATGAAGGTGTAACTTTGTGAAGACATCTTTATTTTTTTTTCCTCAACATGGCAAAATGCACAGGATTCTGGGGAACAGCACCTTCCTTCTAAAGTGGCAGGAGTGCGCTCTCAGAAGGACAGCTCAGCATCTCATACACACAAGCAGCCAAACACAGTGCTTGTTTTGCTCCCAAACACACCCAGGATCAGCCCATGGCAGGACTTACTGTGGCACTTTGGGTCTGCAAAACCCACCTCTCTGTTCTCCTCTCTGCTCCTCACCAGAGCCACTGTGGGCCACGCTCCCCTGTTCTATTTCCACATCGCAGACCCTCCAGGTCACAGACAAACAAGGCTGTCTTTTCAAGACCCTTATTCAGCTTACCTAGAGCCAGTGAATGTTTATCAGTGGCACATGCATACTACACCAGAAAAAAAATAAACTAATTTAGCAAAGAAAACACAGTTTACATGCAGGCGCTGCAAGATCATAGAATGGCCTGGGTTGAAAAGGACCTCAAAGATCACCTAGTTTCAACCCCCAGATGCCAGAGAAGGTACAGATTAGAAAGGTATAGAGCTATATGAAGATGATAAAACAATCTTAAATTTACAGTAATATGGAGCTCTGCCATTTTAAAGCACAGATGGAGGAAAGAACTGGTGTAAAGAAGCTTCCTCACCATGCCTGCAGGCAAAGGCAATGCTCTGCTCTCAAATCCACCAGCACAAAAATCACTTTCCACTCCTCTCAAGTAATGGCCATACTGGCATCAATATGAACAGCAGGATCTGCAGAGGGAATCTCTTTTTCTCCCAGTCTATACTGAGGCAGTAAACAAATGCACCAAAAAAATACATATTTTTTATATGTGTACATATTTATATAACAAAGCAATTTCTTTCTCTGATGGGTACTTTACATCACTGGAATGAGGGAATTACAGAGCAGGAAGCACAGCCCTATTCTGTAAATTAAGGTTCTTTTGGGGGATCCATGAGTTACTGCAGCTACTTAGATAAGAACAAAATAAGTATCTTACTCAGGTATGTCAAGAGTAAATCACAAAGTAATCTAATTTAACCTGAAGTAGTAAACAACATTTGAGTAAAGAAGAAACAGCAGATACGATACATCTTAAGTTCTGTAAGGCTTCTTCCCTCATCCCACAGGATGTTCTCAATCAAACTGGGGAAACAAGGTATAGGTGAAATCACTGTGACATTGCAATGGAAAAAAAATAAAAAGCCCTTAAAATAAGAACTATTAATTAACAATGGCACATCACTAAGGCTGGAAGACTTCTGCATGGCATTACTGTTGGCCTGGTTGGAGGGAGCGTCTTTATTTGTTACCTTTGTGAGACCCCGTCCAGAGGTTTTTTTAAAACACAGTGCCCCAAAACCAAACAGTCCAGAAAACAATAAGATTTATCAGCTATGATCTGTGTGTTGACTAGGAAAGAGAAGACAAGAAAGAACATGTTTGTGGTTGTCATAAGAATGTGTACAGGTCTCCATGGCCACTGATCCAAGAATAAAAATAAATCAACTTCATGTGTAGGAGAGAAGGTTTAGGCTGGGCACTGGGGATAACTTTCTGTCAAAACGGTGACAAAGTTTAAGAAATGACTTGCCTTTGAATTTATAAAAGATGAATCCATTCCTTTCAACTGTTTTGTCTCACAATATAATTCTGAAATATCTAATGATCCTTAACAAGGATTAAATCCTTTTTTGTTTTTAAACATCAGACCAGGCTCCCTTCACTACACATCACAAACGGGAAGGAAAATATACGTTTTAGTAGCCCAGATCTTAAGAGCCACTAACAGCTATCTTGTGTGCTACACTATTCACCGCATTCTTGTAACCATCACATTTGTAGTTATATACTTAAATTAGTCACTCTAGACAGCAGTTTCCCACGGACAAAACCAAATGCAAAATCTAAAGTTTCCAATACACTGCATAATTACCATACAAAATAACCCCTGGCATAAAAGAATAAATACACGGATACTGAGATGTATTCTTGTTTGTTCACCTTCATTGACCTTCCCTGCACTCCCAAACCTTCAACCAGGATGGGCACACAGTGGGGTTTAGACAGTCCTCCACTCCCACAGTGAGTGGTACAGCTCCTTCGGTGTCAACACATTTGCCACCCAGATCCTCATCTACACATCCCCTTCCCCCCATTGGTCCCAGAAACACCTTTATTTTGGCAGAAACTGCACACCTTCCTTTCATGAGAAACAAGGGATCATTTCTGCAAAACTACGCTCCAGAAAAAGTACACTTTAACTAACAAACACGTCAAGTAGGTTTTCTGATCAGGTCTTTTTTTTTTTCCTTTAATTCTGTGTTTACATTGCAAAATTCCCGGACCAGGCTAAAATCCTACCAAAGCTGTTCACCAAACACTTTAGCTTCATCTCAACATTCTTGCAAAATACCTAAGCATGTTCCATTTCACTTGCCGTGAGAATGCAGTACAAAACATTCCCACAAAGTCAACCACAGATTCAAGAGCAAAAAGTGTCCTAATTCCTTAATGCTCTTCCATCAACACACCCTTTGCAGCCATTCCAGAACCCGTGAGAAGATGAAGGCTGGAGCTGGAAGGGACGAACTGGTTGTTACTGCACTGTCACACCACTGAGCTTGGTTGTTTTGCTGCTTCTGGTCTTTCCTTGATGGCACAGAGGCATGTGAAACACACGTGCTGGCTGGGTAGCACAGAGCAGAAACACAAATGAAAGCCCTGCTCCCCCATCATGGGTTTGCTGAGATAACATCCCTATAATAAATAGGTGCTAACAGTGCTAGGGTGAACTCTGTCACAGTGTAACATTTAATAATTAAGCAAATTGTGAGCTTTCAACATAAAGAAACAAAGGCCTGATTAGTATCAAAACAATGCATACTATTTTAAAAAAATGTTTTATTACAGGTGCAGAAATGAGGAAAGAGAATGTAAAGCATCCCAAGCTGTCACGTTTTCATTTCAATGCAGGCAATCGTTGAAACAACGGGCAACAAAGGCAAAGCCATTGAAATGTCAACGACCTTATTCCTATTGTTTTTACCTGGAGAAACACAGGCACGGTACAGTGCCTAACCAGCCATGCAGTAATACATCCAATTCAGAGCAACATTTGGCTGTTTAAGGTTTTCCTACAGGTGCTGAGCCCTAAGGCAAAAGAAAAACTGCACGACTAACCACAGCACACGCTTTCTGGAAACACAGAACAAAAGAGGGATGAGGAAAAGTAAAACAAAAGGAGCAAGCAAAATCTTCCCACTCAGGTAGAATTCAGGAACTAGATGAAGAGATGATACTCTCATGTGCTGGTCTTTCCATCCCAGACTTGTGAAGCCATTCCTTGAGATGGCAGCATGAAAGACCCAGTGCTGTGACAGGAGGAGGACAGCAAGTCAGCAGCCAGAATAGCAGAACAAACTTTCAATAGCCCCCAGTACTCCCCAGATACCAGATGGAGCTTGTGCCTCTCATCAAAAATGGTGGAAATCAGAAAGCGATCCTGAGCAGCACGCGCCTCTTCTCATTGCTCTTATTTCAAAGTGGGGCTTTAATACCACTTTAAAAAGCTTTGGTCCACTGATTTCTTGTTCTGGACTTCTCATTTACCATCTGTTTTCTTAAAGTAATTCCCAGAGCATCACCAGGCCTAACTTATTCTTTTGCTTCGAATTGTATTTGCTTCTGAGGAATTGGAGAACAAAGCTTTCTGTCCTATGTATTTGGAGAACAAAACCAGATTCCTTACAGCCCAAAACTTTTTGTGCCGAATTCTAAATTTTAAAAATGTGGGTCACATTTGCAGCATAAGGAGCTTAATTATTCCTTTAGAACACAGTCTATTTTCCCACAGTTGTACTATGATGCACTGCATGAAGAACCAGCCCAGTTGCACAAGGGAGGCTGAGAAAGGAGAACGAATTTTCACCACACTGTGTGAGACTGACAGCTGCTGGAGGCAGGTTACCAGACTTAACTGACAAATTATTTCACCTTCTATTGCAGAGCCTGCATTCCTAAATGCTTTAGACAAACCTCTCCATAAACCTCTTAATCTGCCACTTGAAACAATTCCCAGGCTGGAACAGTCAGCTCCAAGTATTGTAAAGTTAACCCTCACCAAAGAAAACTCACAGCCTCAGAAGGATGTGTTCTACAGCCAGCGTGAAGTACGTGCACATTCATTCAGACCTGGCTGACTGGTTAAGTCAGAGGATTTTCTATTAAGAGGGGGAAAACGAAAAGTCAATGCTAAAAAATGGTTAAATAAAAATTCACACAAATGAAGAAGCTGCAAAGAAGCAGAAAGTGCCAGCCAAGCCTTTTTAATAAATCCCCAAATAGCTAGGAGTAAGGTTGAAAAAGGCACCTCGTTAAACTGGCGTATAAATGATTTAATAGAGACAATTTTTTCCTTAAATGATTTTTAATATGTAGCTATAAACATGTGGATGCAAAGCCATCACAGACAACAGCAATCTCACTCCTTGAATCACGATTTTTGTCAGAGGATGTAACATCTTACCAGATGCACACTGCATCAGAATTCCTAAGTCCTGTACGACCACACAATCAAGTGAACAGGACACTGAACTTTCCCTTCCTTTGCTGACATATTTTTGACTTATAGTAAAAAAATTTCTCCCTGGTTTGTTTCCGTTAAAGCTCTTCCTCAGCTTTTACAATAAATAATATAAACTCCCCAGAGCAAAATACTTTCACTCTATGTCTACAGAGGGCTTAGCATCCAACGGAACAGGATTTTACTTTAATGCTGACAGCAACAAAGATTCATAATCCCTGAAAGGCCATTCTTCCCACAGTTTGATTTCTATGGGGCCCAAGGAATGCCGTATCATAATTTCTCCATTCACCTGAGCACTTGTGTTTGAGTTGCTGTATCCCTTCTGCCCGCGATCTGCAGACCTGAATACAACAGGCAAAGTTTCCAGATACACTGATTACAGGTAGACCATCCAGTAAAGATCTGAAAAGGAATACAGAAATCCAGCTGTGCGTCCTTCATGAGCACAAAGTTTAAAAACAACCTGCACTAGAATGATCATCTCATGTACTATCACCACATAATTTATCACCTGTGGTTGGTAAGGACTTACTAAACACTTATTTGAGGAGAATTGTGCATGATTCAAAGTCACAGAATAATTCCGATGGAAGGGACTTTGGGATCTCTAGTTCCACCTCTTGCTTGGAGCAAGGTCAACAATGAACTGAGACCAGGTTGCACAGGGCTTTGCCCAGTCTCATCTTGAAAACCTCCAAGGATTCATAATTATTCTAAGATTTGAAGGAAATCACCCCTTCCAAAACAACACAGAGAGTTCTTCCCCAAAATAAAGTTGTGCTACCCACTTAATTCACCGTGAAATGGAAGCATTAGGCTACTGCACTGAAGGAGCCTCCACCTCAACTTCTGTCTGCAGTCCTAAAGCTCCGGGATGCGGTACTGATGCCACAGTCAAACTGTGACTCCATGTAAGATGGAATTCCCCAGCTTTCACTAGAGCCAGTCCTTGAATAGGGGCTCCCACGCACACATGGATATGAATTTAAACCCAGGACTCCCTACGTGAAATTCTCATTGATAATTACATTCACAGCGAGGAGGCAATCTTCATTTTCAGTAACCTATCAATTCCTTATTCAGCAAAGACACATTTTTAAGATCTAAGATTTTTAAGATCACAGGATCAGAGGATAATTCAGGTTGGGAGAGATTGGTGCAAGTTTCTATGCCAGCATCTTACTTAAAGCATGGTTACCTACAAGGTCAGATTGGGGCTTTAAAGAAAAATATATAATTAAAAATATATATAATAAAATATAAAATATAAATATAAAATAAAAATATATAATTACACAGTTGAGGCTGACAACTCAAGAAGAGTCTGTACTTCAAAAATGATAAAAAAAAGCCAACAGATTTAATTCAACATCATCAACAAGCATTTTTTCTAGAAGGCATTTTCAACATTCAGTTCTGGTGTGTGGGAAAACAGACAATATTGTGTGAATAATGAATTGTTTTGGTGTTATATAAGACATTGGTTAAAAACCCATGCGACTTCAAAGGGAGATTACACAAGATTATCGACCTAGGGTGAAATTCTGGCTCTGATTAAAGTCACTGGCAAAAATCCCACTGACTTGACCACTGCCAGGATTTCAGCTCGAAGCCAAAGCATACATGATTTACTAACATGGCCACACAAACCCACAAATGCCAGCCCAGATTACAACTGCATCGCTCTACAACAACGAAGCATAAAAAGCTTTTTGTGATCTCCCTCAGAGCTGCGCAGTTTGTCTCTCTTCATCTGTAGATTATTTATGTATGGATCAGGGGAGACTGTGTCTGCAAGCAAAAACAATCTGTACTTCTGACACTCACATTTGCCTTCTTACTGCTCACTTGCCTTTTCCATCAGGATGCTACTGCAGGAACAGCTCCGTGACCAAACAAACCAATCTAAAAGCAGTCACTGAAGTGCCATTAATTACTCCTTGTGCCACAGATAATGTTTCCTGTGGAGACCAGCAGCTCAACAGTCACATAAAAACATGTTGCGGCCTCGCCACATTGCCTATGGAGTTGAATGCCACAGCATAAGGACAAAGATATTAGAAAGTGTCCAAAGCATGGATACAAAGACAGGGACAGGTCTGGAAGGGAAGGAGTGGCTGAGGACCCTGGGTTTGTTGGATGGAGAGCAGAGAAGGCTGAGGAGCCCTCATAGCCATACAGGAGCAGAAGGGTAGTGATTTCAGACACTGAGTTTGGATTTTGGTTGTCCTGTGCAGAACCAGGGGTTGGACTCGATGACCCTTGTATGTGATGTCCAATTAAGCACATCCATTGATCGTGCCTTATTCTGGCAGAAGGCATTGCTGAATCCTGTCCCACTACCACTACCCATTTTACTTGTGCTTCCAACACAGCTGCATTTCAGCAAGAGGTTTCTCCAGCTATAAAATGAGCATCATGCTCATTTACAACTAAAACATTGTGACAGTTAACTATGCAATTCTTGTAAAGCCTCTGAAATTATAAATCACTGGAGCACTGAATTCTTAACCTTCATTATTGTTGCTTATGCAGAACTTTGGGTTGGAGCTTACAAAGGCAACTGAAGATTAATTATAACTTGTCCTAAATGCAAAATAGGAGGAAGTGGAACACCCTTGATTTTGCTCTCATGAAAAACAACGCAGTTGCTTACAGCAGCCTGTAGCTAACCTGGGAGCAGGGCTTGGCTGAGACTACCAAGCTCAACAGCCAGTGGACACAACGCCCAAAGCACCAAGCACCCAGCCCTCATAAAGGCAGTAGTTGGGTCCTGCCTCTTGGCAGTGTACTGAACAGCAGAATGGCTTCACATGCACAAAATGCTCTCTCTCAAACTGTCCCAGTGAGAAACTTTGCCATGTACACAACTTACAAGTAACAACTTGGAAAGATCCTCTTCCTGAAACAACAACTGCAGATTTTGTCATGCTACTGTCAGGAGCTCAACACAGAAACAGTAATTTAAATTCTGGGATTAAAATAAACGATCACTATCGGAGATCTCAATAGAAGTTTTAAGGTTCTCAAAGATCTCAGTGTTTTAAACAAAAGCACAGTCCTGTGTCCCATGAATACGCTGCAGCACTGTTACACTGCCAGAGGAGCAGGAAGGGCAGCGGTGGCTGCAGGAAGATAGGTGCTTTATTATCCGTGCGTGCTCAGAAGTGATACAGAGAATGCAACTTCGACAAGAAATGACACCCCTCGTAACTCCAGAAACATGCAAGATGCAGCATGTGAAACCAGGGCAGCCCTGATCTTACTTTTAGAGAAGTTAAGCATCTGTTTAATTTCTTCAAAAGGCCTATAGGACATTTTCCCCTTCTTAAAAGATGTCACAGATAACTTGCGTGATGAGCTCAGCACTGTAACAGTACTGACATCCTTGTACTTGTCATTGCCCAGACAAGAGCTGCAGAGCAATCCACGTCAGTGTGACAAGAAAAAAATTCACCCATTGCTAGCGACAGTTACAAAGTCAGTAATTTTTCACCTCCATCTCCATAAAGAAGGAAGCACTGCGCTTCAGAAGACCTCATTAAGAGATTACCAGAAGAGAGCAGGTTAGGTACCTCTGCAAGTGAAACTGACTCCTGTGCTGATACTGAAAAGCTTTTGCTGGCTGCAGGAGCAGAACAAGCAGATTTCTTCAGAGGATGGGGGACAGTTGCCTTAGACTTCTTTGGCTGAACACACTGTATGTGCTAATCAGAATTAAATTGCTTGATTCAGCTACTATTTCTTTATTTGGATCTAAAGCTTCACAAAATCAGCAGGGTTTTTTTTTTTTTTTTTTTCCTAATCTTGCTGAGATGGAAATTTCCATACCACAATTCCGCAATGATTGTAAACAGGAGACTGATTTCAACATCATCGGACCTTAACCCTTTATATAAAGAACAGTGGCTGAAAAGTGGGTGTAGAGAAGGGAGAGCAGGGCAACTCACCAAGGGCACTGTGCAAAAAGAAGGAACTGAGACTATGTGCCTGCCCAGCACTCTGCCTTTAAACTTCATGAAAACAAAAAGACAGAGAAGAGAATCAAAAGGTCACTAACTTAACAGAACTTAACACTTCAACATTTTCATCTGCTCCTTAGCACAGGATTACAGACTATCTCATGTATGGCAAAGTAAACAAATTGCAAGAAAAAAAAGCTTACACAAATACCACAGGATTCCTTCCAATTCCATCACCTCCTAGCTCAAGAGCAAAATATACACACTTCCCAGTACTGAATGATATCACTCTTGAGCCGTAGCATCCAAAAATCTGATACCTTGAGATCCTTTTTTCCAGCAACCTGAACGGCAAACAGGGATGGAACATGCTTCCTAAGAACAGACTTCCACATTGACATTACCAGGCTGCTGCACAGGAGAACCAAACGATGCTGTGGACTTGAAGCACCCATGCCCTGCATCCCTTCCATGTGCTGTACATGCTGGAAACGGCAGCTCAACCTCGCTCATACCTTTAGCAGAGTACGTTCCCCCAAAACATATGTACAGAAGAAAGGAGATGGGGCTTCTGGGATTCCAGCTCGTCCTATGCAGGACAATTGATCTTTAAGTTACTTCAGGATCTGCCTCTTCTTCTTGCCTCTTGGGATCTTACACGCATCTCCTGACATAATGGAAGCATTACATGTTTCAAGGGTGCATTCATATGATCTGAGCCTAAGGTATACCTGGGACAGATTGCTCATGCCACACCTAGCCACACAGCAGCCAGGCAGGTTTGCTTTCTTTTCTGTCCAAGGAATAACAGAATAATATAATAAAACAATTAAAAACAAAACAAACAAAAAAAAAAAACACTTAAAGATCTAATGAACTCCACGGGACGTGGAATTTGATCCTGAATTCTAGCTCCTCCTTAAGGCTTAAGTTATAAATCAAATGCAAAACTGTCAAAAAAAGATGCATCACATATATCAAATGCAGATGGATATTTTCAGTGCAGAAAGAGCACTTGAGTCCCGACACACAGCCAGCCTGGTTAACAAACGCTCCTCAAGCAGAGACGTTCCAGTCTGTGACTCCTGAACTTTGCACCAAAAAGCAACTCGGATGAGACAGCCTTGTGTGAAAGTTGCCATCTCTATTGGATAGATTTGTTCATCTTAGCTCCTTTCCCCCTTCTTCCCCCCCCCCCCAAAAGAGTCTCACTCGAACATTCCCACTTTTCATAAGACTCACTAGATTTGTTTGCTGTCTCCTGTTTAACAAGATACTCACAAAATCCTCTTGCTATGCTGTCACAGCAGTCTGAACAAAAACAAAAGCCAGATCCAAATGCTTAAGGCTCCTTTCACTTCCAGTGTACTTTTGCCATCAAGGGACAATCATTCGGTCCCTTCAGTGCCACATTCAGATAAAATGCACTCTTCTGTTAGCGAATTGCAACACCAGCAATAAAAAGACCATCAACCATCTACCATGATCATCAACAGTGCTCCATGAAATGCCATACCGCCAATAAAGCTGTGTCCTCTCCAAATAGAACGGGACTTCTCTCTTGCTGCAGGGTTTCTTTTTATTTTTCACATAAACTTAGAGGGAGCTGAACAGCCGGGCACTCCGCAAGCACCGACCTCTTGAATTCCTTGTCTGAGTTTGCAGCCTATGTATCGTTTTTGGTTAATATTTATTTGACCATTTTGGCTTCCTTTTGAGTTCTGCATATCTTACCTGTGGGCCCGCTTTCCCTGAACTGGCAGCGATCCCTGTTCTGATAAATTTTGGATCTTTACACACATTAACACAGACACATCTTGAGACTATGTCTCTATTAAAGAATTGTGCTGCACACAAAATCACAGCTTTCCTACATGTGTGCATAGGGCCGTGGTTTGCTGCTGGATTATTGCACGGATTTGAAGACACAGCTCCAAAAAAAGATCTGTAATTGTTTAGTGCTTGGGCTGCTGGCAGAATTCTCTGCTGTTTTTATAAATAGGCCTAAGGACAAACAAACAAGCTACTATAACAAGTGTTCTGTTTTAAAGCAGCTCTGCTTTGTGTTGTCCAGCACATAAGAAGCTCAGATGGTAAATACAGCAAAAGCCATGTTAAAAACTAAGATCAGGCCAATAATCAACAGCACTATTTCTCTAAAGCATTAACATTTCACTTCAATTAAAGAAGCTTAATTTAAGAGAAATACTGAGATACACAAGGCTGTGTGTGTGCTGTGCTGTCTCACATTTCCATTTATACCACAGCTAGAAGAAGATGAGAAATGGTGAAATGACTTAACAGATAAATACAACTCCAGAAGGCCTGCTACATGCCTAACACAGAACTGTCTTTCTGGCCTGGCTTTTTCCACCCATCATTTTCACCGTGTCAAAGACACAGCCATGACTCAGAACACCTTTTCTGACCATTATGAAATTCCCGGATTTGTCGGGGACACCACAACCTTCAGTGGGAGCCCCTCTTTCCACCAGCAATTCCTTGGGTCCTGAGCCATCAGCAGTGTTCAGTTCCTGCTATGATTTTTCAGTCTATTCACTTAATATTATGATTTTGTAATTTATTTCATTTTACTTTTGAGTTCTGGGAAGGTGATTTAGCCTTCCTAGCTAAACACTCAAACCCACTTCTTAGTTATTTAGTGCTTTTCTTCAAGGAAGATAGATAACTCTGTCTTGGATATCTTGTTGGTATTTCTTATGAATCTATTGCAGGAAGTAAGCAGGAAAACATTTTTCACCTATCTACTTAGAAGCTTATTTGTTACTAATTAATGGAAGCCAGAGGAGTTTCTATAGGAAAAACTCATCTGGAAACAGAAACTCATTTAAGCAGTGCAGTGCAAATTCTTATGGAGGAAAGAAGGGAAAATTAGGCCTCTAACCCTTTTAAATTCCTTCTCTGTTACTTACAGATCTTATCTCCGTTACTTGGAGGATGATCTTCATCAGCCTCTATTGGCCCTGGGTTCCCTAGCACAGACGTCACCATTTTGCTGCCTGCTGCTCATTTCCTCCACTAAGCATTCTCTTGGAGGAGCTCATTTTTAATTTCCATAACCACGTTGTTTTTGCTTTGTTTTGCCTTTCTGTATCCCCTTGGGGAGCATACTTTGTCCCCGCAACCCTTCTCAGAGACTCAGCAGCTCTCTTTATCTCTTTCTTTATGTCATTCAGCATTAGCAGCTTAGTCTGCGAAGAACACAAATCCTCTTTCGTGGTGATAAGAGGAGTCACATACGCTATTCCTTCCCCTTTGTTTGCTCCTCTCTTCAGAAGGAAGAGCTGGCCAGCCTTCACGTGATGACGCAGGCCAGACCACGATGCCAAGTGGGCCTCATGCAGCTGCTACTGAGGTGAGTGCTTTTCTGATAATGCCCAGAAATGACGGAGTCAGCACGGATTAAGGGGACAACAAAGTGCTCAGCGTTTGTGGCAGTGCTGAACACACACTGACGCATTTCAGGGTGCATGCTGCAGCCCCAGGGGAAGCTGCAGTAACACTGCTAGCACAGGTAGAGAGCCGCTGGGTGACCGTACAAAGACGCCTTCGCCCAGAAAATATCCTCTCTGGTGGGACCACATTGTCGTAGTAGCAGCACAGCATAGAGATAGATGGTAGGAATTATGGGCACGAGAGCAGCAGATGGTTGTCACCAACCACACAGACACAATTTAGTTGGCATGACAAATGCCATGCAGCCTTCCCAGAGAATGCCCTCATCAATGACCTTCACAGCTATGAGGTGAGTACATACCCAGCTGAGCTTCAAATGGCCCAAAGTCTGCAACATGGAACTCACAGGACCTTCAGTGAAGCAGAACCTTAGAAGCCTCTGCAGGCTGATGACGGGCTGAAGAGGCATTGAAATGGTCAGTGGGAGAGGCTCAGCATCCTCTCAGGGGACCTGGATTGGCAGCTGAGCCAAAGGTAATGGCTGGACAGGCTCGAGGCAGTGCTTGCTCTCTTTACAGGTCTGTAAATCCAGCAAGTGTTCTGAAAGCACCGAATCCACAGGAAAAAAAAAAAAAGATCCTTACTAAAACATAAAGTGTTACCAAATGGTAACTACATCAGTGTACACAAGTGAAAACAGCTTTGTTCTTGAAATCTCGCTACTTTCTCAGCGGGTATCTAACATCACAAGAAAACAGTCAATACACTTGCATAGGAAGGAGGGGGAGGAAACAACATTCTGTTTCAGCTTTAAGGAAAAGTGTTGTTTTCACAAGCTTCTGCTGTTCTGCAGCACAGCAGCTGCTCCAACCTCACTGTCAGCTTTAGCCAGTTCTAAGTCATCAGTTTGCAGCACACCATACAGCTGAAAGCAAATTCAGCTGGTAGCACTGTTGGAAACAAGTCATTATTTGACCAGATCTCATATTAACCTTTTATTTTCCATTAATATCACCACTGAAAAAAGTGCAGTTCGTACCTTTCAAACAGATCAGTGGAAACAGGTGCAAAAAGAAAACAGCTTCTCAAGCCAGCTATGAGGACCTTGAAGCAGAACCTGAGCAACTTCTACTCCAAATGATATAGCAAATGCTACACGAATACCTTGCAAACAAACTCTGTCCTAGTGGTATACAGTTCAACAAACTGCCAGATATTCACCTCAAATGCATATTTTCAAGCTAAGCTTTAGCTAAAGGCAAAGAGAAAAATGTTTTGCCAAATTAAAAAGCCAATACAACATAAAATAGAAGAGAGCCATCATTTCCACTAAGACCACAAGGTCTGGGAGGGTCTCACAGGGTACACGGGTTTGTCTTTGGCCATCTGTGTGACTCTCCCCTGCTCCATCCTAGTGCCACGCCAGTTAATCTCTGTTTCTTATTTTTTCTTCCAAGATTTAGCTGGTAGATGGAAATACCCCTTTGTTACTCTTCTTTCATGCTCCCCACTGCTGACATCCCAACAAGTCCCTAATGCAAAGAAACCGTTTATTACAACGCAGAGGAACAACATGTTTTTCCTTCCTTCTTCTCTCCTGCTGCTGTTTTAATAGAGTTCCCTCCAGATACTTTAAGCTGAGGCAGACAACTTGGTAATGATACAAAGCTACCAGGCTTATTCACTAACAGCAGCAGCGGATCTCACTGAATTACACTGCTGAGGGAGGGAAAAGAATTTAGGCTAATTTTATCAATTTAATTTAATGAATTTAGTTTAACCCCTGAATTCACATAATTATGGACTATCATTTTGCCTAAAACTTGAGAATTTAACAGCTGGATAGAGACTAACTGAAACATCAGTGTCTCTAAAGGTTAATGAGGAGCTGTCATCACAATGCCACTATGGATTAAGCACATGCAGTTACAGAATGCATCAGGAAGCCTTCAGAGCAGATAAAAAACATTAATACCATATATATTAGCACTGTGAAGACTCATCTGGAATGATGTGTACTGTTCTGGTCACCCGTGCTCAGGAAAGGTTAATTCAGCTGGGAACAAGTGCATCAAAAGACTGTTTTGATGATGAGCAGAACGGCCTCTCTTATGGGACGTGACTAAAAGAGCTTGGCTTGCTTCGCAGTTGACAGCTGAGAGCGCATGTGATTGCACTTCAATATTGCATTAGGTGGATAAACACCACCCAGGGAGAAGAGAGATAAAGGACACTTGCTGGGTGCTACTGGAAAATGAAAATTTCAACTGGATATTAGGAGGGGAAAAGAATGACACTGTGGAGCAACGTTCTAGCAAGAGCATTGGGGACAAAATCCATAAAGGCACTTCAGGCTGATGAAGTTTCTTACAGGGAAGATGCAGTGAGGCTGCCTACAAGTCTTCCTATGGAGTTAGGAAATGGAACTAAATGGGAGGTTAAAAGAAGGCTCCTTCTTGCTTTATGCACATGCTACAGCAGTCAGGAAAGGAAGGAATCCTTATTACTCAACATTTTTCTGGGCTTAAGAAGAGTACAAACAACCCAGAGGTCTGAGGAAAGAAAACCAGAAAGAGCTACCAACACCTGGAAACAAAAAACGTCATTCTACGTATAACATGAGGGTCAACGCAAAAATACAGGATGATTAAGATTCATTCTGGACCATTTCCCAGATTTGCAAAAAGACGGGTATGCAACACGTGACAGTATCTCAGAGAGCAACTGTTCCAGAGCTCAGAGCATGCCAGCCACAGCCTTCTGCTAGGCCTGCAGCAAAACATGGTAAGCCTGTTGCAAGAAGCCCTTGCTCCACGCATTTCCAAAAGCTCACATTAGATTTGCTGCGTGGATTATACTCAAAAGTGTCTATGGAAATACGGGCGTATGCAAGCACACTTGTTTTTATAAGCTGTATCCCAGCTTTGTGACATGCATCTCATCTGCTTAGACAAGGGTCTGAAGTGCCCCCAGATTTGTTGAGGAGCTCTGTAACGGCTCTAAAGTGGAATCTAGATGATTGTATTTATCTAAGCTAATCAACAAGCAATAACAATCTCTGTAACCTACTGAATACCTTGAAAAGCAAACAAACAAACCAGTGATGGTTCTGCAAACCTGAAAGAGCACGTTTTTAACTAGATGTAAAAGAGAAACACAAAAAGAGGAATGGAAAGCCCTAAAAGTGAAATTACAACTAAAACAGGACAGAGAAAGGAAAGGGGAGGAAAAAAAAAGCTTCCAGAAAACAGTTAAGAAAGGCAATGTATAGACACTGTTACTGCCAGTTCTGAGCTTTGACCAGCCACCACCACAGTCCCTGCTTTCACCCACCTCAAGTCACCTGGCAGATCACTTTTAGCAGGTAAACAAAGCCCAGCCCCTCCTCTGCAGAGGGATGAAACCATTTGTCACTGCACTTCCAGGTTCAGACCGCAGTTCCCACAGTGAGGGCCTCGTTCCCAGCACCCGCTCTGCCTCAGCTCTCCCCAAGACCCAGGGGACAGCCAGCTCTCCAGAGGCATCAGCTGCTGCCCTGCCCGTTCAAATAGCAGGAGTAACTTCCATTGCTCCCTCAGTAGCTCTTTTAGGGAACCAAGACGATGCCAGAACACCGCTTGCCCTCGTGCACAACCCGAGGAACAACAGAGCAGCTGTGCTCAGTTTAAGGCAAGGCTCTACTTTCTCAGCCCTTATTTAACAGTGGCTTATTTCCTTCACAGCAAATAACAAGGAAAGGATGCTTTATGGGGAGCCACAGGCTCATGGTGCTATCTGATTTTGCTTTAGCTGGGTCAGTCTCACTTCATCCACAACAGAAGGCTGTAAGTCTATGTATAGAGGAGTTTGGCAACAAACTTCATTACAAGTAAATCCATGAAGCCAAAGGGTCTTATTACTCTTGATCTTACACATGGAAAGCTCCATACAGAGTCACTGCAGAATCATCACTGCCAGCGTTGATTTACCCAGAACCATCTGCCTTCAGGCATGATGTTTTGCTGACATACAAGACAGGAGCCTTTCAGCTCTATTTTCCGTCTTGATATAGATTTGGGCAAGCTACCTTTTATACCTTTGCTTTCTAAGCAGAAAGGATTGTACTTACAGGCACTCTTACATCTCTGCTAAACATTTAGAAATTTGCAGAAGGAAGGAGACAGAAGAGGGCAATGCATTAGGGTTATTACGTTACACTGGCTCCAACACCAGTCTTTCTTTTCAGAAGAGTTTTAAAACAAATATTTGAATCAAATACCCCCAATCAATAAAAACCTGGACACCTTCCAGGAGTCCACTTCTTTGGCAAGTTCAAATAAAGCTGGGCTGCCTGTGTTTAAGGTATAAACAAAAACTGGAGTGCACAGATTGATATTAGAGGATTCAGCTGACTGATAAGAGCTGTGATCTACAGAGGACAATCTGAATAACATTTGGATAACAAGATGATACTGGTGAATATTAGGACATAGCAGGTACCTGAAAATTCTCAGCTTAGATTGGTGATATTTTACATTTCATGTTCACTGCAATTAAGGCACTGATACCACTCATGGCTCACCAGGAACTACTCTGCCCTCCAAACCAGGATGGGTTCCCAAGACAGCGCTGGCAGCCAGCGTGCTACAGAGGCACTTGAGTTCAAATGAGGTGAACAAAACCATATTTTTCTCTAGATACAGAGAAGTAAAATGCTTGTGTTCATTCAAAAATCTCACGACACTTTCCTTCAGAAAATAAATTTCTACTCTACATTTGCATTTTTGAAGTGATTAAAGATATTTCAAATGATGTAATTCTCTTGAATTCCATCACAAGTCTTTCTCATAGAGCTAAGAATCAGTGAAACCAGAAGCTCTGTACAGTCATCAGTCATACACAGCAAAAGTGTATGATTAGATGCTCAGGGGGCTCCTGTGAAGAGGGACTGAAGGAACTGGACTTGTTCAGCTTGGAGAAGAGAATGCACTCCAGAGACATCATTGTGGCCTTCCAGTACACAAAGGGAGCTTGCAAGTAGGAGGAGGACTAACTTCTTACACTGCCTGATAATGATAGCACAAGGGGCAAAGGTTTTAAACTAAAAGTGTAAAGATTTAGTTTAGATGTTAGGTGGAAAGTTCTTACCCAGAGGGCAGTGAGTCACTGCCACAGGCTGTCCAGAGAATTGTAGATCCCCCATCCCTGTAGCTAGTAGCATTCCCCAAGGATTGGTTGGTACTGAGTCATGTCTTGTTTAACATCGTTACTAGTAACCTGGATTAACTGGTAGACTGTACACCCAGCACGTTCACTGACAATAAAAAGCTGGGGGGAGTGGCTGACACACAGAAGGCTGTGCTGCCATTCAGCAAGATGTGGACAGGCTGTACAGTTTGGTGTAGAGGAACTCTTGAGGTTCAACAAGGGCAAGTGTAGAGTTCTACAGATGGGGAGGAACATCTGCATGCATCAGTACAGGTTCAGAGTAGAACTGCTGGAAAAGAGCTCCGCAGACAAAGATGTAGGTGTTCAGGTAGATAACAGGTTGGCCAGCAATGTGCCTTTACGGCCAAGGCCAGTGGTATCCTGGGGTGCACCTCCTTCTTTAAAGATATTCAAAGTGCACCAGGACACTTTCCTGCACAGTCGACTGTAGGGAACTGCTTTAGCAGAGGGTTGGACTCGATGACCTCCAGAGATCCCTTCCAACCCCTAGGATTCCGTGATTCTATAGTTCTGTGATGCTGAGCTCAAGCCAGGTTGAATGGGACCCTGGGCAACCTGATCCAGTGGATGGCAACCAGCACAGCGGTGATGTTGGAAATGAATGGGCTTTAAGGATTCCCCCCAAATCAAGCCAGTCCATGATCTGTGATCCTACAGAATTCGCTTAAAGGTTTTTATAGCTTGTAATATTTGAAGGCTTATAACAGTTTCAGAGCTAACTCAGTGTCCACCATACCCAGCCAGGTGCCAAAAGGTCAGTGGAATGAGTGCCGACTTTGAGTACATGTTCCTCTAAAGATCAAGAACAAAATCATTAGGGTGTTACAGTCAAGACTGCCACATTCCATACCAAGAGGAAATCCTTTTCATCTTTACTCCTGACACGTGGAAGGAGAAGCACAGCTGCATCCAAGATAAAGCAAGCTTGTGGTTAGGAGGTTGCTCTCCTGCTGCCAGTCTAGCTAGACTTGCTTTAACCTTAACCACTAAATCAACTGTGTATTTTGTAGTTGGTGAGGAAATTATACATTCATGGCCAAGCTTTGGACAAAGTTTCAGATGATGCTGTTAATGAATGACTCAGCTATGGCTGAGTTTATGTTTGACTGAATTTCTATGGCCAGCTTAAAGAATGCATATACTCAGATTTAAATAAGATGCACATTCATACCTGCTCTACTTTGTCCATATACATACAATATATACAAACATGCTGCACCAATTGCAGTTGCTTTACATACAATTTTTCAAAAATAAAAATTTAAGAGCAAGAAAACATTAAGGCTATTGCCAGAATTACATCATGAATTTCCTTCCCAAAGTTACAGCATTCTGCAGAGCCCAACCAATGCATCAGACAAAGAGTTCCAGTTCCAGGCACCAGCACTACGTTCCATGTCTCCACTGATACTCTGGACCCTGCCCTGAGCAGTTCCATAAATGGCACAATCAGACCCATGGACAGATGTGCTGAAAGGCCTGAATAACAGACTGTCCTAGAAAGGAAAATATTGACTTCTTAAGGCCTAACTTTAATTAACTTCCAGAAAGAAACAAGCTGTTTTTCCTCAGAACTTTTAGAAGCGCCTCAGAAACGTCAAGCTTTCCTCAGAAACAGCCTTGTGTTCAAACTGGGACAGAAAATATACGTATTTTATATTAAATAGATCATTATGAATTCCAACATAATTCTGGAAAAAATATATATATAACTAAATCACCATAATGATTCCAACATAAAATATCTAGCCAAGCATATGTACCACACGTAAAAAAAGAATATATTAGGCAAACATGAAACAGTTTGAATTTACAAATCCTCAGCCAGTGCACTGAGCCATGCTTAATATAAATGACTTATAAATCCATTCAAAGCACAGAATTTAGCCTTGTAACTGTCTCACAAGCCATACTACTCCAGGCCTCTACACAAAATACGGTCCACCAGAACTATGACTGGCCCTTTTGTACTTTGTCTCCACAACGCGGATGTGAAAGAGAAAGGCTGAATGTATCTATTCTGGTCTCTGCAAACTCCACATAGATATTTCAGGTTTCTGGCTGACACTGAGTTCAGCCACTTACCTGCTTTCCCATTTAGACCACTGGATGAAATCACAGCTACAGAATTACCATTGTAACACAAACAGCAGAGAGAGTGACTCATGCATTAGCGCTACCCTGTTTCACTGACCCACCTCCATCACACATCTCTCATCATTTTGCAGAGTCCTCATAGATGGCACACTCAGATTTTCATATTTATTAGCACAGTATTTATCTGGACATCATGGTTTTGTCATTTATACTGGCTATTAGGACATGCTCAAATTGAGGTGGTTCTCTCTCCCCTCCTCCTCACTTGTGAGAGACCCCCAATGAAACCTGCATAGTTTAACCTTCTGCAGAAATAACGTCCTTAGCACTGATCCCTCTGACTGCAGCAGTTCCAGAGGTGACAGGGAATGCACTCCCATGAGGGCAAGTAACCAGAGTCAGAGCCAGCACACACCGAATGGTGAGCAGCTTGTACAACTGGAACTCCCTGCTCAGCACTCAACAGGAACTCAGGCAAGAAGATGTTTTCTACATCTCCTAAAACACTGCTTGAAATGGAAGGAGCACCGTCACACTCATTAAGTAACTCAAAATTTAAGCACTTGAGTATGTCAAAGCTCTGGAAAACCTGCCATTCACCCCCAGTGCCCCCACCCGTGGCTCAGGGACACACATGAAACCAAAAATATCCTTTCACTAAAGGCAGGAGATATAACTCCACGAGGATGATTTTAGCAGTGCATGCATTTTATGTTTGTGGTGGTCTTTTTTAGAAACTATATCTGGAACATCCGCTGCTTCTGGCTGGGAGGATACTAAGGAATTTTTTCTTTTGTGCAGAGGGTACAGTGGCATTCAGAAATAAAGGGAATACAAAAATAGGGACATTTTTAAAGAGCGGTCTGATGTGAAAACTGGGAGACTGGCAGGAAGTCTGAGAAACTAATATCTTCTGGCAACAGGTTCAAAAATCAGTCTTAGTCAGCAAAACATTTAGGAGACTGCTGTGAGATGAAGTTCCCAATGCAGTGCCAGGAAGTCGGATTTCCTCACTGCAACGATAAATATCTCCAGTGGTAATGGCTTGAGGGCCAATCCCGCCTGTCAAAACACAAGTGCCACAATGAATTGCTGTGAGGAATTCTGTATGATAGAATTGGTTTGTGCTCTGAGCCGTGATCAGTCTTCAGGGCCGTCCTGATGATAACAGTAATTCAACTGATTTCCACTAAAAAGGGATCAATTTAACTCTTCAGATAAACCATCATATCCTTCTACATTCTCGCATTTCTGCAACGTTATCAGCAGTCATATTTCTACCAGTAAATAGTTTTCCATCTTCCTCAACTCTGTTATCGTTTTCTATTTAAAATGCACTATGGCATAATCAGGCTGCTCTTCAGCGTCAGTCAGCCCCAGTAGGAACAAGGATCTGTCATGGAGGAGAATAAATGGCGCTGGCATAATCACATTACTAATGACAGGTCCATTATATAATCAACAAATTGGTGTTACTGCTGGCTGTTCCCTTTTCTCTCGCTTCCATAATAGTCCTTAGTCCACTTCAACATTAGCAATTCATTTAGTAAATGGATAAAGCGTTTGGATTTCTACCAACAGTGTCAGTTACTAATTGCAGCTGTTACATTTCACTGCAAAAACACCTACTGTTCAGCATAAGTATAATGATGGCAGGCACAGGTGAACATGCAATTTCCTCGTGCATCACTTGATCTCTGTGTTTCCCTGATGCAAAGTGAAGTCGAGGCACACAGCTGCCAGCTTCTCCCATGCAGCTGAAGTGAAGCAAAGTAGAAATTTACTCATTTTACTCTACAAACCTCAATAATTTCACTAACTTCTCAGCTGATCGTTCTTTTCTATAGCAACCATCATATAGGATGAAGACTTTGTATTGCAGCTTATCCTAGCAAATAGTGATCCCTCCATCTGATTTTTGTCAGAGCTCAAGGAGCACACAGGTTAGACATTATGCTGCAGCAGTTCTTGAGATCAAGTTCTACTTTTGTCTCATTATGAATAAAAAAAAAAAAAATCACAAATGTATAATTTTGTTCTATTTTATGCATTATAAAATTGATCTGCGAAGCACTTTGGGCTGCTTTGAATTAGAGGATGCAGTATGGAAAAGATTCACTTAGACATGGAACCTGCTTTGGCAGGATATATTTCAAAATGCCACTAGCTTGTTACATTAATAGCTAATCCATTTAAATTTCACATTTCCAATACATAGCAGTACCTGACAACTAAAATCAGTAATTAATATGACTTCAAGACAGTTTAGCAGTAAATTACCACTACCTTTCAGAACCCATGGCCGCTAAAATCCACATCCCCAAATAGCCAGAAAAGATCTCAACAGGTAAATAAGTAAAAAAGAAACAGTCTAAAATCACCTGGCAGGGGCAAACTAGAGCAGAGGATTCCTGCTGTGGGAGTTCTCCCACACTACATGTACATTCCCAGTGAGCAAGCCCAGGCATATTTGTTTTCACACAGCCATTTCCACACCAAGACACATTTCCATTCCCCCCTCCCTCCTTCTGCTTTTGTATTCCATCGTCCACATCAACAATTAGTGGAAGTGGCTGGCTGCGCCTGCTCACATTGTTCCCAGGGTTTTCTCCCCCCCAGTGAGCTTTGAAGACCACGCATTATTTGACATGACACGACTCAGAGTTCTTCTACAGCAACAGCTGCATGCAGGGAAGCAGAGAGAAGAAAGTTAAGCCAGGCTACAACCATCTTGAACAGCAGGACTCAAATTAATATGCCCGACTGTCTAACTATGCTACCCCACGTGACTGGGCTTTAATTCACTTCATCTTGCAAAAAAAGAAAGACAAAAGAAAGAAGAAAAGACAGCGTAAAGGTCAGGACACAAAGTCAGCTAGCTGTTCCATTTGTTTTGTGATGTTAAAACGCAGGATATGAAATTGAAAACAATCTCCGTACAGCTAGAAACTAAGTCCAGATGTTTTAACATCGGGCAGAAGCAATTCATAATGTGGTGGGTTATTGGTTGTTTTTTTGCTGTTGGTGGTGGTGGTTTTTTTTCCTGAATCATTAAATATCTATTGCATTTTTCATCACAGTTCATTTTTTCTGGATCGTGTGATATTTGCCAGCTTGTACATACACACTGAAAGCAGTCAGCTTATAGTAAACAGCTGTATACAGGGCAGCTTCCTTTCATACATTCACACACAGGCTCTGCACTTGTGTCCTTACACATGTTTTAAATTAGTCCAGCCAAGTGCATGGAACATTCGAGACCAAGAAATGTAATGGTAGACTATTGCCCTCTGGAAATGAGCCCTTAGAAATTTCTTACCTGAAAAGGGATGTTCCCTTAGAGCATATACTTAAGGTTTCCTCTTGTTTTGTGGCTGAGGTCCAGAGAAATAAGATTTTACCATTTGTAAGGTGTGAGGTTAACAGAATGAATGATACCACATGGCATTACAGCCAAGATATTTCATAGATAACATAGTTATACAGATTATTGCGATGGAAAAGAGATGATCAAATCAAAGGAAAAAAACACTCACCCACATCCTAGGATTGTGACAGGAAATACCAAAGGAGCAATCTCCAACAAGAGATCCTTCCCCAGTGGTGGTCAGCCCTTACATGAGGTCTAGGAGAGGTGGAGTGACTCCACCCCTTCCAATCACACAGGTACATTGCCTTCACCTGTGCTCCCATGGCTGACTCAGTGCTCACCTCAGGTGCTCAATCAGTGGTTCAGGCCATGATTCAACAGTTCCCACACACCATTCATCTGAGAGACGATGAACTCCACACAAACGTCCCCAGACACTCAGCCCACGAGTTCCAGCTCTCATCCACCAAAATCCACATATACTGCTGTTGATATTAACAGTCTTTGCTAATTGGATGTGTGCCTCAGTTACAAACTCGAGGCCATAAGCTGATGTACACAGATATGCATACAGAAAATTCATAGAATGAAGGAATCATTTGAGTTGGAAGGGACTCTCAAAGGCCATCTGCTCCAACCCACCCTCTCCCTTCACACCCCCTACACCTGCATTGGAGAGGGACACCTACAGCTCCATCAGGTGCTCAGAGTCCATTGAACGTCTCCAGGGACAGAGCATACACCACTCAGGATCTGGGCAACCTTGCCACAGCTTTGCCACCCTATTACTGTATTTTTTTTTCCTTGAATCCAATCTAAATCTCTCCTTTTTTTTTAGTTTGAAAATATTTTTCTTTGTCTCTTCTCAAAGGCTTTTTCCTCTTTCAAAGACAAAGTTGGTTCCCCCGTCATCTTCTCACAACTCAAGGTATCTGCTCTTCTCTTCCCGCTGACCACAACCAGCAGCAGCCCACAGAGAAACACTGACAGTGCAGAAGCTCCAGCACCTCCAAATACTTCTAAATCTGAATACCTTTGTTTCATATACACTCAAACAAAATGTATATGCAGATTGTGGCAGTGAAAGGTATTTTTGCTCTTAAAAACTTCTGTATTTCAACATAAGTTCAAAACACCTATCCACAGTGAGTCTGAACATGCTAAACACCCACAGTAGTTGTAAAAGTTACACAGCTGAAAATATATAAATTAAAAATTCTCCACACTGAAAATCAGTGCAGCTTTTGTCACGTTACATTTAAAGGTTAAAGAAGGTAGAACAGTAATTTGTTTTGGAAGTCTTCATCATACAAACAACATTTCATCCAACATAACTTCGTTTGTCACGTGTCACAGTGGACTGCACTGCAGTTTCAGACTGCACTAGTTTCAGTTTCAGTCTTTATCATCAAGAGAAAAGCTGCTACTTATCTCTTCCCAAATTACTTCCTGGTATTACTTTCCATCTCTGTTCCATTTAAAACCAAGCTAATGACTAGTTTTCTTGTTTGTTTTTGTAGAGATTTTTTTTTTTCATTTTAACTGTTAGGTGCTGGAAAATGCTTTCCCCATTCAAAGCGAAAAAATACACAGGGAGTGGAAAAAGTAGGAAAATCAGCTTTTGTTTTGTGAAACGTATACAAAAAACAGAATGGGAAGAATGGTGTCTTGAAAGCTTGAAAGACATAAGGCTAGATATTCAAATGTAGGTAGTTCCTGATGCAGATGGAGTAGTAGGATCTTCAGCTACTGCAGGCAGAAATAGTGTGCCTCACATCGTATGAAAAGCTGATCTCTGAAACACCAGCCTTCTCAGCACCTAAACTTTTTTTCTCTAGGATTAATCTTGTGAACGGCATTTCAAGTCAACCTTTGGGGGAATCTCAGACTGTTAGTCAGTCAAAAGTGAACAAATTACTGTGGCTTACTGTGTTACTGCCCATCTGTGGTTTTATCTGCCAGTGCCCACTATGAAAATAAATCACATCAGATATCAAAGAAAGTATTTTAAGATGTTTTACTCAGCATCGCAATGAGAGAGGAAGATTCACATCTGTTAATGAAGCCAAACTGGCAAACAGCAGCTTGATTTGCCTTGGGTAAAGTACAACAGGACAGCTGATGAATGGAGAGTTACCCAAAGGTGAAACATGTTTTTGTCTTCCAAAATAATGGGGACTAGTCCACTTCCGTGCAAGGCTAAGTAAGGCGTGTGTTCTCTGTGTATGGAAATCAGACTTGTTCATTTAAAAGCAACTTTTGCATGCCTGCTGATGATGCCTCCACCAGTCTGTTCCAGCAAAAGGAGCCAGAACTCTTTAGATTCACAATAAAGTAAAAAGAAGTAATTGTAGTTTTTTAACGACTGGTATTACTTTATAAAGAAAAATGTTGGCATGTGCCCTCCTGCCTCTGCATAGCTTAGAGCTGTGTACGGTCATTCTCAAGAATACAGAAAAATAAGGAAAATGTTTAATTGATAATCATCATCCAACTAAAAGAAATTTACTAAAGTGGTATTTACCTTGAACATCAGCTAGCTAAAGGAAAGAGACAAAGAGAACAGCTGAGTTTCTTACCTCCCAATACCTCAGATTATAAATGTTATGTTTGTGAACAGTGTTAGCTAAACTTTTCAAATTGCAGAAGCTCTTCATTTTCTCACTGAAAATATAGAGCTGGTATTGAGCTCTGAGCAAATATAGGGCATTAATGGAGGGAGTATTCAAGAAGAATAGTTTGAGCCTATGCTGGAATTCCCTGTCTTACACTAAGCTGGCAGCAGAAGTGAGGAATACCCAACTGGGGCAACTGGAAGAACAAGTCAATGGGCTGTGGGAATGGAGACAGAATGCCTGCAAATTCTTGGGAAGGTGTTCTTAGTTGAACACGAGTGGTACAGTGATGTTTGTAATGCTCCAAACTCTGTTGCATTTATAGATGATTGTGTAACAGCTGAAGATCCTTTGTGTCAAGGAATCTCTAGAGCTAATGTGCCACCAGCTATTCAGAAAGAAAAAGTACAAAAATACAAAAACTGATTTTTCACAGCTTTTAACAACCACATGAACCACATGGAGGGTGTTAATAACGAGGCACTTTCATTGCTGTGTCACTTTGGATGCTAGAATGTCATGTAGTCTTCCCTCACTTATCTAATCTCCTCTTTGTTCTCCCTGATTAGGCGGGCAAAAAAGCCCAAACAATGTTAGTTTAGAATACAGAATGACTGTAGAAATGAAATTGGAATCATTTAACTTTACACATGTTTTAAAAAAGCAATAGGAAAAATACTTTCAGTAATTGCTGTCTCAGGCCTGTACAGGGATCCTCATGTGAAAAATACCACAGGAAACAGGGTAGGGTTATTATTAAGGCGATCTAACTAGGTTTCAGGATCTCATGAATGCATCTACTCAAGTGTATACAGCATGACACCAGTTTGACTCCAGCCTCCTTCCTTATAATATCAGTACTGCAGGGATAACATTGTTTCCTCTTAAATATCTCCATTCTGTAACATCTTTCAAGTCTTCAGATTCCTCAGAGAGCTTCTCTCTACCGACTTATATACCCCATGCGTGCAGGGATAATTAGCTCAACATTTAGCCATGCAGTCTTCCAGTGTGGCATACTGATAAGATAAAAACAGTTCATAGTTTACCAGCCACCACGTCTAAATGATGGAAAAGTGATACAAAAAGAAGAGTATTACTGTACTGCACTCTGTGCATGGAATATTACTTATGGGTCTCAAGGTTCACATTCATCAGTGCAAAGCTTACATCTAGCACCCTGCTCTGTCCAACCTGAGGCAATACAGCAGACAGAGATTCAAACAGCTAGGTAATGATTTCATGCTCTTATCCTTGAACTGCCTTTCCTTGTGCTTCTTGATCTGGATCATACTTCCAACACAGAAGCCCTGATTAATTCTCAGTACCAGCAAATCCCCCTCTAATTAATTTATGCAGAAGGAATGACAATGCATGATGAAAACTAAATTCCAGAAGATGCAATGCTCTACTGAGAAGCTGGCAAGCTCCCATATGTATTGTGATAACATTGACTAAGCGTCTTTTCTAATCTCTTCCTTACTCTCCCTCTCTTCTAACAAGCCTTGCTGGGACTATTGTGCCTCCAGCTTCATCCCCATCTGACCATATGCACATGATCAAATTCAGTTTCACTTCCCAAACGAACATTACACTTTTGGGATAAGATCTGAGTGACTGTAGAGTTCATCTGTTGTTTGCCCAGGTAGTGTCTAAACAATATTTAGTTTCAACCACCTTTCACTTGCCCAAATGCAATATTACAGAAAAACAAAGCTGTACAATCTCTGTCCTTGGAGATATGGAAAATGTGAGAAAACAAGGTTCTGAGCAACATACACCCAACACTGCTCTCAGCTGCAGGACTGGACCAAATAACAACCAGAGGTCTCTTCCAACTTCAGCTCTTCATGATTCTGTAAAAACACTTGCTGGTGGATAGACCTCACAAAGGCAACGTCATGAAAAAGCAAGAGAACACAAAGGTACTTACTGAAAACTCAGTTGTTTAAAGGAATGTAGCAGTCCTGAATCCATAGAAATTTGCCAAAGGTTATGACTAGGTGGCAAAACTGGAGTCATCATGACACACCATACAGAGTCTGTTCAAATCAGTGTTATGCAGGTAGTAATTCATTTTTCCCAGCAGACACGTTATAGTAAATACGAATGGCATCTGGTCAGTCCATTACTTTCTTACAACTGTATCTTTTCTAATCAGAGCTTGCCTTCATTGAAATGTTTCCTCATGCTCAGATTCAAATCCAAAAAAGGACTGCAACCACTTCAATGCTAATCCACCTCAGCAGGTATTGATTTCTCTCTGAGTCCCTAGAAAATGGGTTTCCAAATTTTTCTCAAAGAATCAACAGACATGCAGCTTCTAAAAAACAGACCTGTATGACAATGATTTATCAGAGACCAGTAAGAAGTCTGGAACCATGCAGGAAAACCCTGTGCTTTGTAGTGCTGTACTCCAGCACTCCAACCACTGTGACTGCTCATCTCTCTTCTGCTCTCTGAAGCAGGATATTTTGTTGTCATTAACCCAGCAGCATTACCAACATGAAAACTTGACTGCAGATTGCCCGACACCTGTTGTAAATAAATGATGATAAAGGTTTCATAGCGTGGCACATAATGTTTATAATGCACACATTTCCTCCTAATGAAACTCTAGATCTATGAATATGCTCTCCAGAAGCTTAAAAAGGGTATATAGAGCTCTATCATCCTGCCTGCAAAAAATAGATTAAGTCTTCAGCTTATGACATAGGTTCTGGTTTTGGAACAGAAGATCATCAGCACCCTGTGTAATAATGACCAAAAGATCTGAACAATCAAAGTGTTTGATATGAATGACAACCATGAAACACATACTGCTGTGCATTTGCTATGCATCCCAGTAAGTCATGCTTACATAATTCAATTTACTGCTATGAAGATTTTGTGTGTAGTTTTACGTGAACAATTTGAGAGAGAGTATTAGAGAAGCAAACACAAAACTGAGGCATTACATTACAAACCCTAAGAAGCCTGAAGAATAAACCCAAAAATCAGTCTGCAGCAAAAATGGTCTTTTACACCATTTCAACTCTCTGCTAATACCGGAGGTATTTCAGTAGAAGCATAGTGCTATGTCACCAAACCACCAGTAACACTGTATCTGTACTTATGGCATCTTCTATTCATGTGTATACATGAGATCATTCCAGTTACATGCAAAGCATACTCAAGCTGCTTTTCTCCTCTGTCCTTGAAGATGTACACAACTCTCCATACTCATCAGGCCCCAGTGCTTTCTCTAGTGTGCCTATAGTGAAAACAACAGTAGAAAATTGAGACAGCAGACGTCTGCAACTAGATCAGGCACTGAAAGCAGACTAATTGTCCAGGCCACTGTAGCCCACAAAGGTCTATTTTTATGCCAGACAGACATATTCTTCGTTCTTCTTATAACCGACTCCGCTCTTTCCATTTTCCCTGCAGAAAAAGGAGCACCTTTTGATTTAAATTCAGCTTTTCTCCAAAAGGCTGACAATTAAAAGTGTACTCCATTCAACACGGATGCCCATAATTTGTTCTACCAACAACCACTGTTTTCACTTCCTACTGCTTTCTCCTTTCTTTTCCCAATAGCCACACTGAGGCAGCACAGGGGCATACCAACCTAGTTTTATGACTACCCACACATCGTCAACAAAACAATTGTTTAACCCTGTCTCCAAGGCTAAATTCTGCTTTCAGTCACCTCTGAGCAGCTCCCCTGAAAGTGATGTGGTACCCATGTGAAGTTGGGCACAACATAGACCTTAGAGGTGTATGAACATGACAATGGAACCTCTCGCCCTCTATTAATATGGGCACAAGTTAACCACAAGATGCTACTGGGAATGATCGAACAGAAGGAAAGAGTGCATCTGGTATCCTGATATTCTTAGACTGCTACATGAGAAAAGGAACGAACAACTTTTTAGCTGAGATTTTGGGAACAGCCTCACTGAGGCAGATATAACATGGTGACACGTCACTCGGCCTTTAAAAAATAGTGTGACCAACCTTACATGAAGGGAGGTATTAAAAGTGAATTAACACTTAACAACATGAATCCTCTTTGGCAAAGGACTACAAAATCATGATCTCACCTTCAGAAGACCTTTCCTTACTCCTGATCCCTCCAGGAGGATGACATTTCCTTCTATTTCAGTAATTCTTAATACAAGCATGCTGTGAATAGCATTCCAAGGAACCAAGTCTCGAGGTTCACGTTTCTGTAAGGTTTCTTCTACATTCATGACTTATTCTACCAATGAAATTCACTTCTTTCCTCTGAGCCCACAGAACTCCCAGGGCTCTCAGGGATAAGTAATGGAAGGAGGATGGGACAATTTAGGAGTAGAACCTTCTATCAGAAATGGGATGTTTTAAAGAAGCACTACTTTTCAATAGGATGATGACCACGTTGTGTTATACTTTAAAACTAAAAAACACTAAGAACTTCTTTAATTACAGTGGCAACTATTTTGACTGCCAACAGGAATCCTTTATTCTTCAGATAGACTCAAAGTGCAGTCTCAAAGCTCCTAAGCAAATACCTGTTGCCTTCTTCAGATGCTTAATATATCAGCCCTTTAGGCAGCAATCCAAATTTAAACTTCAAGGCCACAGAAGCTCAGGACAACTCAGAGTCTGACCGATCAGAGCAAGAGGGAGGACAGCTGCAGATTTAATTTTAGGGAAACATTTCTCTCTCCTCTTTGTCTCCATCTCCCTCCAGCTTCTCTTCACAAGAAAAGAAACTACTTTTTTCATTCCTTGTTCACATTGAAAGCTGATTCCTTCATCCTCTTTGAAACAGCCAACGACCTTACTTCTCATCTGCAGCTTTCTAAAGTGTTCGACTCAAGTGCAGTTCTCATCCGCCCAAACAACAACTGCCAGTAGACAAGATGCACCCTGCAAAAACTGTCACTGAACAAAATCATTTCACAGTGACTTATTAGGCATGCAAACATTAATGACTTTGCAAGAATGGCAAGCAAGATGGAGGGGCAGAGCCTGAGCCAACACTAGCTGTCAGAACATCACTGTAACTTATCATGTTAGAAAATATTAAGCCATCTGATGTTTCAGCCTGGCATCCCAACATAATAACAGGCCTGGAAACAGCAATCAATTCGCACAGTGAGGAATATGCTCAGAAATATAGCAGATGACAAAGAAATATGCAAGAGTGTACTGTAATGCTTGTGTGACACTGATAATAGAGGATCGTGGTCTTCCAGAGCCTCCTTGCAGTACACTGCTTTGCTGTCAGGGCTGAAGCAGCTGAGACAATAGCCGCTTCACCGGACTGAAAGAAGATGTTTTCACATTTATGTGCCCAAGTTATTTTTGCCTTTATTATGAAAAAATAAGTTAAAAAAATAAAAAACCCTCTTTGCTTCTTGCATGAGAAGTCACTTTGAGACATAAAACCAAGGAAGTGCCAAGGTTCTATTCTGAATTCAGTTCTCACCTGCCAGGAGCAGCAGGTGCTTGGATTTTGCCACAGTAAAGCTAGTGAAACACGTTCTGCTCTCAGCTGCAGTAGTGTAAACACAACAAAACTTTGCTGGCACTGACTGAATTGTCCTGGCTGTAACAGAAAGTAAGCAAGAGCACAATTTCTTCTTTTTATAGCAACATGGGCTTAGAATGATAATATTAACATTAGAACAGATCAGTTCTGCAAGAGGACAAAAGAACATGCTGATCTCACTATGGTGAGCTCCTTCCTACTCAGTAGACAATTGCATCCCATCTTCTAGTTCTTAAAATGCTCAAAGCAATGTGGAAGCATTATCTCCTAATAGCTTAAAAAGGAATTCTATAATGCTAATGCCTTCATATAAAAGATGTGATACACATAGAGAATGAGGAGTTGTATCCAAATCTGCAGCAGATTTCAATGGCAATGGATCAGAAATTTCCAGTTAGGCATTTCTAAATTCAAGGCTTTAAAAGGGGCTGCTGGGAAGGACAGAAGATGACATGACCACTACCTCACAAAGGCTCATGCAGACATATTATGGTTCATATAAGCCAGTGGTTAGTAGTTGTGCGTCTGCAAAGAAAACAACAAGCAAACCCAAAAGCTGTTCAATCAGTCCAGCATTTCAGCAAACACTTCCCTGCTGTGCTACCAGAACACAGAGTCCCCCATGTTACTCTCTGTTATCAAATGACAAGTTGAGGAGACTCAGCAAGCAGAAATCCAGAGGCCTACTACTATTCCCAGAAGCTAAGGTTGAGCACCACTGACTTGTCCCAGAGGAGTTTCAACACAGAAAGTAAAAATAGGGATTTTCAGACTTACTGTATGTTTGATGCTCTCGCTCAAGGAAGATGTACCTGAGAAATGCCCTGGGGTGTTGCAAGACACAAAAACATCTTTCTTAAATTGATATCTTTTCACATTGTCAGAGGCCAACTATAAAAAATAAGAGCATGTGGCAGAGGGAAGGAAAGCACACAAGCATTTCTTTCAGACGTGCCTACTATTCCACCGTCTCTAACCCTATCACAGTGCATTCGGCATTATTCACCTTTCTTTTTCATGATATTTGTCATCACTTTTAAAGTCAGAATTCCTACATGGTTAATAAAGATGCTTTAGGACAGCCTGCATCACAACAGCATCCTTCTATCCCACTGCAACCGACTTCTCTCTCTCTTCCTGTTCAGACCTTTCCTGTTTCTAATTTGAAGATCTCAATGAGCAGGAATTACATGTCTCAGCAATAAACACGATCTCACAGCAAAACAAAGAAGAGGATGAACAAAATAAAAATTACTGTCTGGTGAAAGCTCCCTTGACAACTACAGCTACACTGACAGGCGCCGCTGAAATAATAGGAGTGATGCTTCAAAACAACAGCCAAGAAAACGTTATGAAAGAGAAAAAAAAACAGTCTAAATGGATCTTTTCAAATGCAGATTCCACTGTCAAATGAGGAGAATGACAGAAATGTTCTTTCTTACAGCACAGTCATACTTACACTGCCAGATAACAGAAAACCACAAAAAACCGAGAGTACAACCTGTAAGGGTCTGGGCCCAACAGCTCACTTCAGGAATGATAAAATAATGCAGAATGGAACAGAAGGAACGTGTTTGGAGGTCTGGAAGGAGGGAAGGAAGGTCCTTTACCAAGTCATGAACTGCTCTCCACTGGGTGAATGGTAAAACTCAAGTGAGCTTCAGTGCGATATCAGGCTTGTATCTGAGTAGCCACCACCAAGTGACAGACTGAAGAGCAAAGAAAGGAAACCATCAAGGAACATGAAAAAATAAGGTCCAGGACTAACAGTGTTCCATCCAGGTCAGAACTGAAGCAACGCTTGTGGAGAAATATGCCTACAGACTTAAGGAGCCTCCGCTGCAAAGTACTACATAGCAAAGAATAATCAACTCCCTTCACGAACGCACAGGCAGCACCACCAGGTTAGACCCATCTCTCCCAGCACTGAGTGCACTCAAACTAAGCAGCAGAAATTTGGCTTAGGCTCCTGGGCTTGCATTCCTCTCCAGAGGAAAACGAAATCTGCAGGAGAGCCGTGAATTGCTCCTCCATCTTATTCCGTGTGGAATAGACCCAACTCAAGACCCAACGCACTTGTTTTGACTTCTTATTTTTCTCTAAAAGAAAGGAAAAACTTACAAATACGTTTTGCTCCTTAGTGTCCTGGCAGACACACGTGCAGGACTTTTTCCTGCTTTTGTATAATGAGATTAAATTAAAAAGAAATATTCAACAAAGAAACAGATTGCACAGAAAAAGATATCAGACATTTCTTGCCAGAAGCACTGGAAGCAAAACCACGCTGATATTGAGAATTAAACACCAAGATAGGTACACAGATAACAAGAATGCCCCGATTATAATATAATAATAACAATAAAAGCAAACAAACAACAGAAAAAAAAGCAATAACCAAAGTTTTGAAAGGGATGTAAACTCTGCATGCTCAGATAACGAGGCAGCCTCTAAGTACTCAGTGGGAACAGAAAGCAACTTCTGGTCTGAGATTGCTTGTTGTATTTATATAGTACAGACTCTTGCATGCTTCTTCACAGTGTGAACATATGAACCAGAACTGAGCTGGGGCGTGAGTGCACGGCTCACTTCTCTGCCCCAGCGCGGCCGCACAACTGCTCCCGACACTTCAGCGACAAACAGAGCTCAAAATCAGAGAGAGCTCAGGGTCCCCGTGCTGGGAGTGATTCACACACGGATTGGATCTGAGACACGGAACTGTCGGATAAAGCCACAAGGCACGGACAGTTCCCAGACCCACAAGCGAGGATGCTGGGAGCAGCAACCCCCAACTCCAGACCGCGGTACCCGCAGCAGAAGCACCGTTCCGTGCCTCCTGCCCCGTGTCAGAGAAAAACAACGCCAAGGGCAGGGAGAACAGAGAGCCACTTACGGGGATGTGCACTCGCAGCATGAGCTTCTTCTGGCTGGAGCCTCTCCTGCCGCTGCCGTCCTTCTTCTTGGTGTCCATGGCAGTGCTGCCCATCCCGTCCCCTCCGCGCTGCGGGGCGGCGGGCCCGGAGAGGTGGGCTCTCATCCACCTATCCCCACCGTCCCATCGGCCGTAGTCACTCCGGGCTCCTCAATTTCTCTCTTTTTTTTTTTTTTTTTTTAATGGTCTTAGGAAACAAGGTTGGGGGGGGGGGGGGGGAAGAAGCAGGGGGGAAGGGGTGGAGTTTCTGCAGCTCCAGGCTTATAATCCAGCAGCGAGGTGTCGGGGGGACCTTCTCCGGAGCGGGGGATGCCCTCGGCAGCTCTGCTCGCTTCGCTTCTCACCCTTCCGCCCTTTCAGAAGTATCCGGAGTGTCCTTGAGCGGTGGAAGGGAGGTGGGGGGTAAAAAAAAAAAAAAAAAAAAGTTTCCTTCCCTTCTCTCGCGCTCTCCTTAAGAGAAATTAACTCCCCAATTAATAAAAAAAAAATATTAAATAGAAATTCAAAGGGCCGAGAACGGAAGGGTGCGTAGCCGGGCCCCTCCGCACCGAGCTCCGCGGAGCCCCGCGCCGGATTGGGGCGGGCGGGAGCCCCGGGGGGGCGGGAGGAGGTGCCCGAAGGGCTCGGGCGGCTCCGCAGGAAATGCAGAGAGAGCCAAAAACCCGACTTTCCCCCTCGCTGAGCACCGCAGTCCATCCGCTGTGCGGGGAACGGGGCCGTGCCCGGGATGCCGAGCCGCGACGGCCCCGCTCCTTCCCTCCGCACGGGGCTTGGGGCAGATGACGGCCTTCGGGCGAATGGTTTTCGTGTTACAGCGTTACGGGCAGCAGATCCAAACGCGAGGTCTCCGCCTTAAAAAAAAAAAAAAAAACACAAAAACCCCTTTTCTTTTATCTGCTGAGGAACGAGGATCAGTCTACAAGTTTGGGGTTTAGAAGTGGCTCCTTCGCTTAGCAACCTCTATCCAGGTGTTTGCAGTAGGCAGTCACGCCCAGCCCGCCCCGCAGCTGCCCCACATCTTCGCTCATTTAAATGCAGATTTTTGCTGGGTTCAGAGCTGTGCATCCATGTGTTCGCTGAGTGCACGCTGTAATCACTGCGAACAAACCTCACGAGGTCCTATAAAACCATGATTTACAGGTACTGGGAACGGGGGAGCAGTGCTTTCCATCGAATTCTCCGTATCTCCTGAGAAAGAAACTGAAATGTGATGGTTATAAATTATAAAGCTCAGATTTGTTTTCCTTCTCGTGGAAGACTCAGGAATTAGTGGATGCAAAGCTAATTCAGGAGTACGGTCTGCAGCCACCTTTCTAAAATCAGACAGATAAAGATATGAGCACCCTTTCTTTAATGCCTGGAGAAGCAGTGGGTGCCCCATTCCTGGAGGGCTCAAGGCCAGGCTGGATAGGGCCCTGGGCAGCTCTGCCCACAGCAGGGGTTTGGAACTGGATGGGCTTTAAGGTCCCTTCCAACTCAAGCCGTCGTATGATTCTGTGACATATAACTGTCCCATGGATCCTTGCAGGGTGCCGTGGAAGGAAGCAGATCCAGAAACGATGCTGCTGCATGAACAATGCCACCAGAAGAGAAAGAGAGCTCCTTTGATCCTCTAAGATCACAAAGATGACCTTCGAAGCTCCAGTCATATGTTTAAACTTTCCATCTCAGCTCTGAGGATCAGTGACACACTTTAAGGAAACAAGGCCAGAACTCTCTTGCAGATGCTACACTGGTAGCTTGATTCTCCAAAACATCAAACACTAACAACAGCCTGCTTAATAATAAGGGAGCTGTTCACACAGTAAAGCATCATGGTTTTGCTCTTCATACTGTTTTAAACTTGGCAGGCAGCAGAAGAGGATCACAAACACTCCAGCCATATTTTTCCCTTCTTTAGCACAGTGGAGGTGCTCCACATTAACAAGCCCTACCTGCAGCTGTAAATATTTTGTGAGTTAAACCAGGGTATTGCAGTTTCTCAGATCAATTACGTTATTACTTATTTGTGTGTATACACATGCTCTAAATTACGACTCTCGAGATTTAAAATTCTTGCAGGACTTCAGAAAAAGATCCATGAAAATCATGGATTGACATCTGGATGCCCAAGAATCTGTTTGGCTGTTAGCAGCACCTGATATCCCAGCACCCACAATGCTTCATCACAGCTTCCTCTCTGATTTCTTTTTATGAACCTTTTGTCTATGTCTCCACACCTTCTCCTCCTCCTGTCCCTCTCTGTTCCCATTCTCTCCACTCCTTCAGATTCCACCTCTTGTTCTCCTCCTTCCACTTTGTCCTCCATATTTTTCCAACTTTCCACTCCATTTCCTGAGCTTTCATGAAGCTGATTGTTCTGTTTCTGTTCAACACGTTTATTAGATTGAGTTTGACCCTGCTCTATAGGGCTCCTCAATTTAATCAAAAGCACAATGTAATTAACAGGGTGCAGGAAGGAGTACTGCATTCGTAAGTCTTTTCCACAGAAACCAGAGAGGAGAGGACACGCATCTGCACCTGTCTGCCTGTACTCACTCTCACCTTCTACATGCAGACCTCATCACATTGCAGGGAAGGGTTTTCTAACATACAGCCAACGTGAGGGACTAACTGCAGACATATGCATTGCACTGTCTGCAGCAAAACTGCAATTTGAATGGCCTCCTGTGGGGAACTCTGCAGGAAAAGCAAGCTCTCCAGGAGTGCAGGTTGGGAAAAGGTGAGATAATGAGGTTAATGAGAGAGAAATGTCCCAGTGAGACAGTATAACAACAACAAAGACTGGCAGATCTTTATGCTGAAGTAGAAGTTGTGTGATCAGGTGCCTGTGCTTCACTCTGGGCTGGCAGATGCCAGCTGGAACACAAGTGGTTATTGAAAGAAATTCTCTTTTACCATCTGCACACAGTGCTGTTGTAAAGCTGCCGCTCAGCTTGGGCCATCCTGCCCTACAGCTCTCTGCCTCTGTCACATCACTTCTGTTGGTGTGTCAGTCACTCTGGAGCTGATTCAGCATGAATTGGCAGTTGATCCTGGACATCAAGAAGTTTCAAGAGCCTTCACTGGAAATGATCAGGCCCACGCAATGGGTCCGCAGCACAGCAGTGCCATCAGTGCAAGGGTTGGCAGGAGGATCCCTGCTTTGCCAGCTGCCATAACTGCTGTCCGTCTTCACTGCTTACACATTAGTGCTTCCAAAGTTGCCCACGAACTCCATAGTACCAACACCACAAGGACACATGCAACTGCAGTAAATCAGAGGAGTGCACGCTGAAATGATCTGAGTCACACTGCAAGTATTGCCTACACTGTAACATAATAGTGCCAGGTAAGTAAAGCTGTTCAGGTTCTCATTTGCAACACTACAGAATAAAAACATAATGGCAGTAGCATTATCAATGTCATCTCTGCATAGAAAGTAAGCTTCTGGAAGATCTGAATGAGCATTTTATTTTTTGAGACACAGCAGCTTGATAAAGGACCTTACAGCTGATTTCTCAAGGTTTTCGCAACTTCTTTTGGTCCTGAGATGCAGGCAACACCTTTCAATAAGCAGGGGACCTCCTGAGATAAAGCACACCTTCTTTTCACATTTGTTTCTCTCTGCACACATACATACCCACACACACACAGTCCATTGACAGAAACGATGCTGTTCAGCCTCAGAACTTATTACAGTACTGATGAATTGCAGAAGAAATGGACAAAGCCCTATAAATGAATAAAGAAAGAAACCCCACAATTATATGAAATCTCAGCTGTACAATGGCATCCTGAAAATAAGAACACACACTGAAACTTTGCTTGCAAACACACCCCTTGGAAGGACCTATGGATATCAGAACATAGCCACAAGTTCCAAAGATTCGAAAAGCATGAGAGTTGTCTGATAACTTCTTTTTATTATTATTAAAATATATATATATATTTATCTCATCCTGAGAGCATGGTGTGTTTAAATTGGTTTTGCTTGCAACAGTATCAATACATGATTTAATCCCCAACTATCCATTCTGTTTAAAGTTAAGGTGCTGCAGAAATTGTTTTCATGCTTCTCCATGCATGATGAGCACGGGCAAGCAGAGCAGGGGCAAAGTGTGTGCTGATGCAGATCCAAGGTCCTACCTGACCAAAACAAGAGGTGACGTGTTGGGAAAGCTGCTCAGACGAAAGTAAACCAAACTGGTACTGTGTCTGCCCATACTGTCACATTGTTTATGCAGACTGTGCACAGTTTTGGCTCAGGCCAACCACAGTTGTCGGAGATGCTGTCAAGTCACAGTTCAGGAATTAACACTGGTCGGGGATTGTTCCCACTAGGAAGTTTGGACAGGGCTGCTCTGTTTCAGAGAGAAGAGAATTTCTCTCTAAGCCTTGAGATACGAAAGCCATCTGAGGTCTGCACCACGGACCATGTTACACAGCAGCGTCCCTGCATGCGAAGGCTCCATGCAATCAAGCTGCTCCTGAGCCTTTCTCAGGCCCATTAGTAGACCACTTCAGTAGGAAGAGACAAACCCATTGTCCTACTGCATTACTCCTGTTTGAGCAGAGAATGAGAGATGCAAAGAGGAATATTCCTCACATTGCACTGAAGTGTACAATACTGAAGGTGTCAAGGGTCATAATTACTAGCAAATCATTCTGCCATGTGAACATTGATACATCCAGTTAAAGACTGAAGATTGTGCATTGCCATAGCAACGATGTAATTCTAAAAGAAATATGTACTTATAATGTAGCAAAGCATAGATTTAACGCATATCATTTTTCACTTCAGCCAGAGATTCTAAAGCTGGGAGAATTGCTTTAGGTCTCTCAGTGTTAAAAAATGGCAAAAATATAAAAAATAAAAAAAATATAAAAGACAGCAAGGGAAGATTTATTGCTGCACATCTTCATGACGGGAAGAAGTTCTCTTTTGAAATATCTACAAGTAACTGTATCAGGTTCTTAAGATGATGGTCTAAAATTGTATTGGAAGAGTTAGAGAAGTCACAAATGTCTAAAGATGCACTTAGTTGATAAAGGTGCCCCCCATCCTGCCTCCACTGAGCTCCAAACTGATTATTCAGTTATTCTAACTCAGTGTAACTCCACTGAGGTCATTAATTTTTTCTCTGTTGAACTTTACGTTACATCTAATTCTGCAAATGACCTGGTCTTCAGAATCTAAAATTTAAAATTAAGCCCAGTGGATTGCAGGTAGGATGAAAAGGGAGTTGTGAGTGGCTCAAGGAGGAAGTCTAGCCCCTCAAGATAAAAAACAAATTCAAAAAGAATCAATAATTGATCATGTTCTGTCAGTGATGAAGAGTCTATAGTTGTGACATCCCCAGGAAGGGCACAAAATACCACATGCAAGGCACAAAGCACAGCTAACGTTAATCTTCAGAGCTCACTAGTGAGCTTCAGTGCCCACTAGCACTGATCTCTGAGTATTTTCTAGTGAATGCCCTCCCAAATATGAAGACTAACAAGAAAAAAACAGGTATTACCTTTGTGACTGATAACTGCTTAGGTCCCTGTTTTGGGCCAGTCCAAGTGCTTTCAGCAGAAAACAGTCTTCCCCTGGGTACTCAGCACTGAAGGGAGAGCACAGCAATCAGTCTTGTTAACAGTATTTTAAGTCATATTGACTTCCCCATTTTTGCTGTTAGTTTACTTCTTATTCAGCAATCACCTTACTGAATCAAACAAATAGAAGCTTGAGCAGCAGGAGAACTTGTTTTAGTGAATGAACACGTGGTCAGAAACTCACACGAAGTGCTGCAAAAGGGTGGAAAACTAAGGGATGTAGACTGCAGGAATCATGAAGCAGTAAGAATGATTTGCCTAGAACAAGCAGATGTCAAGGTCAGACAGGGAAGAAAAATGGCCAACAAGCAATGAATATCTCTCACCTGAAATACACACTGGACAGCTGCCAACCAGGACTCAAAGAAAGGCAGCTTCTTGGTAACAGGCCTGCCAAATAGCATGGAAGGAGCAACAGCAGAAGTCCTAAGAAGTCCTGCTGCCAGCTCTAAGATGTCCCCACTTTCAGAATAACAGCAAACCTGAGGGGAAAGCTGTGTTCAAGCTGAAATTTGGAGACAAAGATCATCAGGTGTATAATTAGCAGGATAACCAGTTGAAAGAGCAGTGGTTGAATGGACATTGACTCATATTTTCTCCTCTTCCTTTCCCCTTCCCCAGACAAAAAGCAGCTAGACCTAGTGATGCTTAATAACTGCTAAAATTCTGTGACAGAGCACAGCTCCTAATGTGAAAAAGTCCTGCTGTATGACAGAATATTGATATCAGGAAACAGTGTGAGAGGAACAGAACCTATATATGGGAGGAGAATAAATATCAGGATGAAGACTGAAAGAAGAAAATTTATATAAGATTAAAAGTCCTGTATCAGTTGAGATGTGAACGTCTTCTGCATAAGGGTTTTGTTGGTGTTACACAGTAGTAATCTGTGCTGAGCATTATTCTGTTCACTGAATTGATATTCAGTATACAGAAGATTATACTGGCAAGTGTTTTGCACCTGGAAACTGTCAATCACATCCCTAACACAGCAGTATTTTGAGCAGCAAACACTACAAGAGCAATTAAATGGCATATAACTCAATAATAATATAGTAAGACCACCAGAAATAGATCTATGTTTGTACAAAAAGCAATGCCAAAGTATAACACAGAATTATAATAAGCAGATATAAACATATGTGCATATGTAGCCTGTGTATCACAAACCGATCTTATGCATTCCGTACTAAATTGGCCCCAAGGTAACTATGTTTTCTAAGGCAGAAACTGTGTGGATAGTTTTGTGCTGAAGGCAGGTCATGATTACTACAGCTGGGACTAATCCTGCACTCTTAGCATTATGGAAGTTTTGCTTTTAATGCGTCTTCAGAATTCATATTAAACAATTATCTCACAGCCAGAACAAAATGTAAAGTACTTGGTACACCGTTTGATTTTCTGGAATATTCACATTTGTTATTCAGATGCTACTCAGGCAATCGCTACTTAGCACTTAGTTTCTTGGTGTGTGGTCTGACAATTACACTGTTCTTCAAATCGTTAAGGTTTGTTGCCGTGCATCTCAGCCACAGGACTTTACTCCTGAGAGTGGAAGCTTGGACATTTCATTTAAAACTGTTTGAAGATGAAGGGACAACTTTTCCTATTCATCTCTTCAGACTCTGACAGGAATCCGTTAGCAAAAGCTTTAGTCTTAACCAGAACACAGACGTGCCAATAATTAGGACAACTTCAGGAAAGATATTTTTGTATATTCTGCTTCTTAGCACTCCAAGAATAACTGAGGAAGCCCCAACAGCCAAGCAAACACACGTCAAAGGTCAAAGAAGCATTTAGCACAAAATCGTACAAAAAGTTATTGTTTCAAGGGTTACACTGAATGAAGGATACTGTTCTCTTATCTGTAAAAAAAAATTAAATCTCAGTAATTCTAATCACAGTAAAACCATTTAATTATTTATCTTCCAGCTATTTCCCCCTTCAACATCTACTGCAAGATACTAGATATTTAAAGTCACAAAAGATGAATTACAACAATCTGCTGAAACTGAAGAACTGCTTTAAACAATTTGTGGGTGTCAAAGCACTTCTGTTGCTGGGCAGCAGGAAATACAGTTTCTCCATGAAGAAAACTGGAGAGCTTTGGAATTATGTATTTATAAGGTCTTTCAAAACGCATCAGCTTCTGAAAGTGTTCTCAGCTCCCACTCATTAAGATGAGATCTAAAGTTGATGAAAGAACAAATGTAAGTAAATTGACACACTTACTAGAGGAATCAGAAGTAGTTTCTTATCTAAAAGAGCAAGGAAGTTCAGGAAGAGATTTTCAGTGAGAAACCAGGACAAAAAAAGAGACAATTAGCTGTGCAACATATTCATTAAACTGATTATACAATACAATGTGAATAACCATAGAAGAACAGGTTATTATCGGAATATGTTCCCACAAAGGATATAGACATTAATTACAGAACAGGGACCAACAAGGGATGAATATGGCAAGAGGAGTGTTGGATTCCAAGCTGGACACCAAAATGAGACTTCCCTGACTTTATATTGTTTGGATATTGCACCCATCTTACCTCTTACTCAAGTTAAAAAATGTGACTCTAAAATCTTGGTGCTCTTCAGCTGGAAAGCCTATACTGAAAGTATCACCTCTATCAAACTTACCTCGGGCTATAAACTAAATGTAAAAGTGGTGACTCATTTGAGTGAAAGATCACTTCCTTACGTAGAAAGAAAGCAATTTTTTAGTCCTCTGAAATCTTCCCAGAATATATGTGCTTGCTCAGAAGAAAAGCTGAATTCTTCCAAAATTCACTGCGAGAGGAGAGGAGTGACTCATTTTATGACAGTCCTACATGCTGGGAGATAATTCTGAACATTATGAGATGCGCATCAGGAGACACAAGCCAAAGATGGTGCAGCACCAACATTAGTGCAGCAAATGACTTCAATGCCTGGCTTTATGCAGCAATAGTACAGCAAATATCAATTACCCTAGTAGAGACTACCGTGATGAAAATAAACTTGTAACAGCTCAGAACATTGTAGGAAATAAATAGTCCTGTGGCAAGAAATCTGTGGACGTGGAATACTTCCCGGGCACAAGGAAGTTCTAGCTGGAGAAAAAAAAAGCATAATCTGTGAATAACAAAAAAGCATTAACATACAAATTAAGGAAGACAAACAAAGGTGGAGGCCAAATCAGATCTCGGGGGATCCTGGACATGGGAGTTCCAGGCTACATGCCTTCTGCCATCAGTATCGACACAGGAATGCATTGTTCTCTTTGTCCCTTTTGACCCTCAAAACACTGCAAGTCATGAGAGTCTCACCTGCAAGTCAAACGTCATGGTTAAGTTTCAGTTTTACAGTGGTTTGCTGACAAAGTGGTGCAAATGGTGAGCACCTTGCAAAGCCCTTAGAAACTTCCTGAAATCAAATGCTGAACTTGTCTCCTGTGAGTAACAGAAAACCACAAACCAGTCTCTTCGTGTTCGTTTATCACATTAGATCTTCATCTCTTTCTATACTGCTGTGAAGAGCCAAAGTAAACCTATTTTTCATGGATTACCATTAACCTATAAAATCTGCATTTTCTCTTTTGTTAGAAGAATTTTGGAGCCCTCGGTGATAACTACTGATAATCATTGCTCAATGTTTTAAAATGTGCCTATTTAAACCTGGTGGGAGTATTCTGCAGTGTTTTTTTAAGTGTTCCTTCAAAGCGTTTTGCATGCTTTCAGCAAAGAAAATAAATAGATCAAATATTATGGCAGCACAAGTTGGTCAATTATTAGCTTTTGCATACCCAGATCACGGTCTTTCTTCACAAGGACACACGTTAATATATAATAGGAGTGTATTTCAGTTCTTTTTTAATTGATTTTTCAGATGCATATTGCAATCTTATAAGGTCAGCTGGAAAATAAGCTGACTAAAGAAAGGCCTTTGAGGAAAAGAAGCCATTAGCCATACATAACGGAAAACAGAACAGGAGAGAAACACGGCTTTTATTTTGTACCAGTTCCGGATGGACATTTGACCTACATCTCATCAGCCCCACTTAAAATGGGGTGAACTGTGCAGAGCAGAGTTTTAAACTCTGATCCTACACTTTTCAGATCAGAGGTATAATAAATGGGATGTTTTTTCAGGCTGCTGATGCACTGCAGCTGTGACTATCCCAGTGGAGATGCAGTTGTTATTTAGTATACAATACTCATTTTCTGGATGTAGAAATGGTGACAGTGGGGAAACTGCAAGCAAGTTTAATCTGCTTTTATACATAGCAAATGAGATGGCAGGGAATCCAAAATGGCCAGGTAAAGTAAGCACAGCAATCAAGATTTGTGTGGCTACATTCAGGGTCAGAACTAGGAAATGTGAGAGATAAGTATTTCATTTCAAGACAGATTAATGCAAATCAGAGATCCCTGAACCAAAACATTTCTAACACATGCTCACAGATAAACATGACCAGAGAAAAACAGGATAGAAGATTAGAGAATGGGAACCACAGAATAGGAAACCACAAAAGATGAAAACTGAGGCAAAGAATCAAAGACCAAGTAGTCTGGACTTTCCTGGCCTTCTGGGGAGAATTTTGATAAGATAAAATCATATCACAGCAGTCCCATTCAGCCTTCAACAGACTGCCTGAACTTTGTACTGCTGTGTTAGATATGAGGTAGTTTTAATGCAAGGACTGTATTATAGGTCGTCATGCTGAGACCACGTTCATTCTGCCCCAAGTTCAAAATGTTTTGGAGGTAAAAACACCTAAATGAGGTTAAATCAGAGATGTAAAAGATTGAGAACTGTGCACTTCTGTACACAACCCTGCACAGATAAACAACTTTTTGGAACATTCAATATATCTAGTAGCCAGACTCACCCACTCCTTCGCCAGAAATCTGAGGGGTTTACAAGGAGAAAAACGTCTATAACTTACAGGAGTGTTCCCCACACTCTTTCTGGAAACTCCACTGCCCAGTTTGGATATAGACTCAACTTCAAAATTGAATCTACATTGCTAAACACGAGCTAATTTCAGTTGCATTTTAAAATGGGATTATAATAATAATACGTCACTTATGAATTGCATATTATATAAGTTCTGATTTGAATAGCTAACTGTCTGAAGGGGCTCGTAAAGAAAAACAAAACAAAACAATTCACAACTGAATCCATGAATGTTCTAATAAAAGTGTACAACAGAAAAGTTAATCAAGCACTTTAAGGAGAGTAGAGCACAGAAGTGACCTCATTTCCTTCATTAGCATGAGTCCGAGTGTTCCACCGCAAGAAAAAAGAAATGAAAGTGTTACCAGGGGTAGGTGACAAGACAGTCTGCTCAGGCCTAAATAGCTGTTCCATAAGACTTTGAGAACCCATGTAGGAACATGAAAAATGCAGCTCTAATATTTTCTGTGTGTACCACATCTGACATAAGTGGCACACACTAATCAGTCAGTCATTCTCATTCTGGATGAGATATTGGATCAGCTATGAACGTGCCTTAGTGAAACATCTCGTGTCTTTTCTCCATTATTGAAAATCTTTCATTCTGAAGCACTGTTTCCCCTTTAATCTTCTCCCGTGATAAAGCAGATTCTACACATCTGACAGATGTGAAACAAAGCACTCCGTTCAGTCTCATGAATCTATCACTTGGTGGGTAAACATCAAAATCCTGGCATTCTTACTGCATACAACCCATGGGACTCCCACGACTCATGATTTACCACTGAGCTGCACAGTCTGAGCCACAGGCAGACAACATAAGCTCCCTGCGTACAAAGAGACACCTGCTTAGCAAGTTTTAGTTTGAATCTCCTTGGTGAAGAGTGAAGTAATGGAGAAATGGGAGATTTACGGTCATCATTACAATGCTATTTCCTAAGCTGACAATTTAAATCACACATAGTTATACTGATGAGATTCTCTCACGTTACGTATCTCATGTCATGGATAAAGGAGATGCAGGTGAATCTAATTAAATCCATAAACTTGTCAGGAAAAACAAAACAAGTTTGGAACTCTCTGGATAAATCTAGGACAGAAACCTGAACACAACAAACCTTTTTCTGTTTATACTGTCCTGGGGTTTAAAGTGTGTTCATCTCTCGTTAGGAACCGTGTCCAAATGCTTTATGAGTGTTTTTCATTTTATTGCATCAGAAAAATCTATACAGAATCCTGGAGATCTGAGATACCCCCACTTCTTTTAGCAGTAGGGACTTTAACCTGGTCACACAACACGTGCATACACATTACTTAAAAAGGTTTCTGGCTCGTAACAGCCAGGAGGAAAACCCCAAGAACGGAATCAGTGCAGACAGGAAGGTCTACAAGGAACGTGGAATATGAATTTTGAGATGTACATCAGCTCAAATGCCCCCTAATGGTAATTTGAAGGCCAACAACATTAAGGAAGCTAATCATTAATTTATAAATAAGTTTATCAATTATATTTTTGTTCATTACTCTTTGCATAAGAGAACAAAGGCAGGTCATAACTTATAAACGCCTTCCCTGGTTCCACAAATTGGGTGATATATCTGTTATTGCATTATATTCCTTATCTTCCAGTCACGAAGAAGATAGAGATGACATGTTCACTGGCAGTTTTCTTCCAAGCAATTGGTCTACTGCCAATTGTTTAAGATTTGCCTTTCAAGAGCACTGTGTGTTCATGGCTCAGCTTGAAGTGGGAGTTTCAGCCTTGCACCCTGTCCTCAGCACAGACCCAATCCCACAAACACCATCACTGACATCAGTGTTCTGAGGAAAGAATAAAGAAAGCAACGCACTCCTCCAGTGTGGGACTTTGGCTTAAGAGATATCTTATGGGAGTCAAGTATAGTGCTACTGTTTTCTCATTTGTAACCCATTTCATAGGGCTGTGGAATGATACAAGGTTTAATACAGATGTACTGAAGCAGTAACGTGCTACACACCCATGAGGCACTCTCTGGATCGGACAAAAATGTTTTTAAAAGCTATAGCTGGAAAAACAGAGCTGTCTTTTCTTCTGTTCTGAGTCAGCTTCAGTAGAAAGGGATATACTGCCAAAAGTGCACAATAGTTTTTCTGCTTTCAAATGTGGAAAAGCATAAGAAGTGAGTTATGAGAAAGCTGCTTTAAAAAAGGATGAGAAAGAAGTATGACACGTGGTTTACACAAATGCCACTGACCTTACAGTTCCTCCTGATTTTGCTCAGGCTCTCTCTGAACAGCGTGTAAGATACTGACGACCTAGTTAGTATCTGGGAACAGACAAACATTTATTTCCAGGTGAACTGTTTTATCTATGGAAAACTCATTGATGTCAGCAGAACTCACTGTGTACACAGAAGTATGGTAATTGTAGTCTAGCTAGAGCGTTAGACTTTTGGATCCTGACTTTCAGAATCATTCAGGCTATTGCAGTAATCCAAGTAGAAACTGTAGCACATACAGTCAAATAACTAAATCATTTTAAAATCAAACCTTTAGCATCACACTGAACTGGACCTTTCTGACTTAAACTTTGCACAACAGGGCAATGTACATTACTATCACACTAAGGGAGTTTCTCTCTTCCTTCTGCTTTTGCCAACAACTTTGGGTTGCAAAGATTGCTGTGTAAAGACAAAACAATATTCCCCAGCTTCTCCTCTTGCTTCCAATCCCTCCCCTCTAGAACATACAGCTTTAAAACAACCATTTGTGCAACACACAAAATAAAACATCTGGCTGCCCAGAAGGCCTCACCCAAGACAAAACAGTAACAGTCCTTCAGTTAATCTATCTCCCTGGCTCAACCAGATGCCAAGGAATCCAGAGCCTCCCAGAGTTCTGGGAAGTGAGCAGATGTCCTAAAATGCCGTAGGTCAAATGCATCTTTGCTCTCTCCAATCTATAGCTGTTAGGGAACTGCCAGGCCTCAGGCTGATGGGGATTGCTGATGCTCTGGTAGCAGAGCTAGCTGGCAGGATGCGGTCACTGCTGGGGTTGTGCTTCTCCTCCTTACAGAGCAAAATGAAATCACCTCTCAGACTGCAATCCAGGAAAGGCTAGGTACTGAAAAAGCCCCTTTGTAAAAATGGATGGGGAAATAAAAAATGAAAAGAAAAAAGAAAAAGCAAAGGCAAATGGGAATGTGAGCTTCTGTTGTTGAGGTTCTGTACTTTTTGTTTAGCTAAATACTTTTGGTGTGTTGGAAGCAAAGAAACAACCTTGAGCTAATACCTGCAGATTAAAATGTGAAGTTGTTCACTATCAAAAATACTCTGTGACCTAAATCAAGGCTTGGAGTAATCACAACAAATGGCTATAAGCAAAATGAAGAATTAAACTTCTTTAAACCATTGCGGTGACATTATCAGATGTAGTGCCCACAGCTCACATTCCCCTTCAGCTCCAACAGCTTAAATAGATTTTACTGTGCAGGGCTTACACTGGCTTTCTTCACAGGGATGGATTTCACTCTTATAAGACATGATATGATGATGATTCCCCACATTTCTTTGCTGTTAGCAGCAACTATGCTTGCCATTTTAGTCGTGTGTCTGAGTTATTTATATGGATCTCTATTACTAGAAAATGAGAATATCTCACAACCTATACATAGTTACTTTCCATCATTCCTTATCTTCCTTCCCTCTCATTCAAGGACAACTTATTATTGCAACTGAAGAGCTGAATAAGGGAGAGAGTGTGCAGTGATCAATGATTGGTGGGCTAAGAAGAAACTGAGCATACATTGACCAAGATTGTGGTTGGAAGCCAAACCAGATGACCATGTTAGAATCAAGTCAAACTAAATTAAATAAAGCCCCTCTGCAGCACTCAGCACACTGGTATTTGTGCCTTCAAATACCAAATCTGTTTCCCAGGTCTTCCTATCCAATTATTTAAAGGTTTGGTTCAACAGAGATAACATACAGAATCCGACTGTCAAAGATCTGTTGCCAGCTGCAGTCACCTGCAGGGACTGGGAAGAAAGACATGTCTGATGATAGCATCGAGACTTTGGCACAGATAGTCAAGCTTCATAAAGCTGTCATTGTTTGAAAAGTGATGTCTGTTTCTTCTGCACTGTGATGGAACCAGCAATGATCCATCCCTTGGATTGCACCCAAGGAAAGGCCAAAGAGAAACGTGAAAAACAAAGGAAATGAGCAGCCCGCTGTTGCCTCCCTCTGCCCCCAACCACAACCCACACATGCTCAGTTTGTTGTTTTGGCAGGAGTGCAGTCACTGAGTAAGCAAGAAAAGCTGAAACTGGCAGAACAGTCAGAAAAGTATTTAGAGGTTGTTTATGTATGAATGATTGCAGGGTGGGAAGGGCAGGCATCTCCTACTTGGATAGATCAGGTAAAGCCCTGGGGGCAGCGCTGAAAACAGAGCCCTTTGCAATCAGATGAGTAACATGAGCCTGGACTGCTTTCTCTTTTCCTTCTGAGAAGATTCCAAGTTACAGTCAAGCTTTGCCTTGGAGTCCTATTGAACATCACTTTCGCAGGCATTTGTTAAATCCTGCTAGAACCCAGAGGATGCCTACCACTTTGATCCTCTTTATTAACAACTCTCAGATTTTCTGTGCTATAGCCAAGGTTTGCCTGCCGACTCTCTCAAGAGGCCTTGGAATATTTATTGGTCTATTTACCTCCTTCTGAAATACTTCTATATAACATCCTAAAAAGGAGAAACAGGTCTGTCACTAGGAATATAGATGTGCCACCAGCAGCTAGCCCATTTGTATTCAAATCCTGAGTAGTAAACAGGGAAGCAGTCTGAACGCAATGCCCATTTTCCACAGCTAATCATCTGAGAACCCACTGTTACTTGACATGTCACTGTAAGGACTGTATCCTTCATAACCACAGCCACGGTGGGGCAGTAACACATAAGCATACTTCAATGCACGCGTGCTTTCCATCTCCCAGAGTGAGGCTGGTTAAGTCTTGTTACCCTCTGCCTGCAGACAATGGGGTGAATGCAAGTGTTTAGTGTTAACATCCTTTGCTGTGAGCATATTTCCCTAATCAGGGTGACTTAGTGATTTGGGAACAATTACAGTTTCTGAAGGTAATGTTGAAATAAGCCATCGCTAGAACTGTTTTATGTAGTTTATATGTCTATTCTGAGAAAAGTTGTCAACAACTCATAGCTTGAGGATATTTGAACTTAGCAGCACATGGTGCCAAATTATATGTTCTCAGGAGGATCACGCCTACATGCAAACAGGCAAGTTGCTATTTGCTCTTGCCATTTTCCCAGAGGAAATGATGGTGCCAGACAAGTGTGAGCAGACCAACCTCATACAGTATGTCTGGCACGGTGGTTTGAATTCTGGAAGTAGAAATGACAAGTGCTCCCGCTACACTTTGTGTAATTTCCCAGGGATGCAGAATGCTGACTCTAAAGCAGCAGAGTGGGAGATCCCCTTCCCAAACAAGTCTCCAGGCACAGAGACATGAGAACTTTCTTAATTTGAATCAAGGTTTCAATTGAATTTCTCATTGCTCCTCATTGTCCTGGATTCCTCAAGCATTCGTACTCAGTCTAAATGTACACGTAGATTTGGCACAGAGCTGAAGAATGGAGATTGTAACTGATAGCTGATGATGAAGAGATAACTACTGGAGCTCATAACCATCACTTGGAGACATAAGTAAACTGAAAGAATACAGAAGCTATTTTTTTCAAGTTGGGATGCTTGCCATCAAAAAGAGGAAAATCATCAAAACTGCTTCGAGTAAAACACAGAAAATTTTACCTACTTGCTAAAACCAGGAAATCCTTTGCTATAGCCACTGTTGTGGATCCATTTTAAGCCAAACCTCTGACATTAAGTACTGCAGTTCCTCTGTGTTCTGTGACAGCCTTTGTCTTGCCTTGTATTTGTTATGTGATGGACCAAGATTTCCTGCCTTTAAGTATATACAACACTGAATATCATCTTCTTTTAATACAGATTGATTACTGAGCAAGAAAATCATCAATTTTAGTCTCCGTTTATCTTTGTAATACATAATGCAAGAATTTCCTAAACCCTTTCTTCACCCTTTAAGCATAGATCACATGAAACAAATCCTGTAGCTTAATCAAAATTTGCACTTCTTGCTGGATGAATTTTCTTACCCTGTCACATAAGCAGATGAAATAGATTCACTTAATTAGCCTGGATAAGAGAGGGAACAAAAGGGAAGGAAAAAACCAAAACTTCCCAATAACTGAAGCACATTAGCTAGGCTGTTACAATCTTCTTTCTGTAGGAGCCAAGAATTGAGAAGTGGGCATTGAAAGGACAACTGATAAGCCACCTGGAGATAACAGTTATTTAGTCTAAAGTTAAATTACCAATATAGATTATACTATACAGAGAGAACTAGCTCTGTGTGTAGAAGCCTGATTGTGTTAAACAGCCTGGACCTGATGGTATAGAGCTTTCTACAGGTTAACTGAACTTCTTTCATGACAGTGTGAAAACACAGCCTGAGACAGTAAAGAAAATAAACACCTCATCATTCAGAGCACAGTGAATTTAAAGACCACAAAGCTCTATCCATAAAAATTAGCAGGCTGAATAGCTGCCCTGTTCCTGACTTGCAGTTCTCCCACAGGCTAATGTGACAGATGGGTGCTGCATCAGGCAGGAATCATACTCAGCCTCTGGCTTGGGGGAGCACCACAAAGGGCTCACAACCTACACATCTACCTTTCATACCACTCACCACGGAGTTACACTGGCTTTCTTATAGGGCACTATGAAATACTGCTAGTATCTCACTTTTCTTTTTCCTTAATTTTCTTCATGGGGCACTATGGAATGGAAAAAAAAAAAAATAAAGGTTTGCATTTGGACTTTGTTTTGGTCAGGTTTAGGGAGTATTTCTTTATGTACATACACACTTATAAATCACAGGTACTTGGACATAAAATTTCTGAAGATTTTACTTTGTACAGACAGTAAACACCTAATAAACACATAAAAGCATACTGATTTTTGTTTGTTTGTTTGTCAGAAAGCATTAAGGAAATTATGGCTAACTCCTGATTTTGGAAAGGAGAAACATGTGATGTTGCATCACTCTTTGAAAGGTAAAATGACTGCAAAGTTTGATACAAGAATACAAAAATTGCTACAAGGCAAAAGCACATTTGTTTTAAACCTCAGCTGAAAGTTAGAGTAATCCTAGGAAGATCCCCAAATCCTGTTCTTTATGACATCCTCCCAGCACTCACTCAGTTTGTGAAATCACTGAATCGTACATCAAAACATGTGGTGCAGTGAACTTCTGCCAAACAAAAAGAAGGGGGGAGGGGAGCTATAAAACTCACTAGGAGATATGTTTCCCCAAATATGTTCTGGCTATTAAACACATGGCCTGCTCACAGTACTGTTGTGGGGACCCACCTAGTGAAAACATGAGGAATTACAGCAGATCAGAAAATGAATTTGGAGCCAAGGAAGCAAATAACTGAACAATATAATTTAAGTGATGAAACATGTGGCTAGAAGAGAGAGACCACAAATTCCAGCCAACCTACAATCACAATCTGGCATTGCTTTGCAACTGTCAAATAACTTGGTTCCATAATGTGGTAGAGCAGAATGTTACATTTAAGGGAAGGGATAATGTATTTTGTTTTAACTCAAGCTGGTACAGTGCCATAAGACATATTTGGGACGTATGCTCAGTATTACTAGCCTGAGTGTTGACAAAAGCAGGAGTTGGTCTTTGTAAAACCAGAAAGGCTTTATTAAAAAACACTAGAAGATATTTTACTTTCTCTTTTTTTAATTTTTTTTATTTGACTCTTTCAATATTAGCCATCATTTCATATATGTGTCAAATTTTCAAGGCCTTATTGCTCTGCCCACAAGAGCTGGAGGCTTTTAGTACAATGAAACTGAATTTCTTGCCTTACTTACTTTGCCAACAAAGACTATGAGAACGCTGGTATTCCTTGGTTTACAACATTCTAAGTTTTGTTACAACCAGTACCCAAGGATTCAAAGGGGTTTTGACCTCATTTACTAAATACTATGTCCTCAGTTACCTAATTTACAAGAGAATCATAACTTTTTAAACTAATCAGTCTCCAAAAGATGTCAACATTAAAATCAGGCTCCTGGCTAAACCACTGGTATTTTCTCTTAATAATATGAGCCTCTTTTTTTTTTTTTTTTTTTTTCCACCATAAGGACATACAAAAGGGAAGAGGTTTTCATATTCAGAAAACACTGAAAATAGTTTATGAATGAAAACATCCACCTTCATTTTTTGGCATCTGAAGATCCTCCAAAAAAAAAAAAAGCTGCAAATGCTGAGTATCCAGTTACAAGTAACTATGTTATAATATAGGAATCCTTCCCAAATCTTACAATCCCTTTTTTGTGATTCTGATTTTGATTTTGTTCTTGTGTATACATTTTAAGTTCCTCACAGTTTACGTGATCTTTCAGAAGAGTTCTTGAAAACCAATCCCAGAGAACCCCTTGTTATCATCTAGAATGGCCATTGAACGTTGGTGAAGAGCCATGCCAGTTTACAGGCAAGAATGGGATTCTAGTTTATCTCATACTTATTATAACATCCTCTCTTTGTTGACAAGATTACTGAAAGAAAATTCTCGCTCTTCTAAGTCCTCTTCATGCATAACCTCGGACACCGAAAATAATTTCTTTCCACTTCTTTTCTTGTCTGAGTTATCAGGTTACTACTAGGTAACTAATAGTATTTCCCTATCAAGGAATACTTTTGCCACTCCACATAATGTCTGCAAATTGATTTGAATAAAAAGATAAAAGCAGGGCTTTCATATGAGAGTGTTCAGAGCACCACTACTTGGGGAACAGGGACTCTCCTCATGGCTCTAGACTACACTGACATGTTAAGTCACGCAGGCCACAGATGCCTTCTACCTGCACAGCCTCTATTGGCTCTGAAAGAATGGGAAGCAGGCATTAGAATCGGAACAGTGGTCCTAACATCTCCTAATCCTTGCTACTGTAAATATTACTCGAAACTGAGATGCCCAGAGATGCTTTTGCTTATTTACAGTAGCAGTTAAATCCTAAATGGCACTGCTACCAATTCCCCTTTTCCACCTTCGCAGCATCATGTAGCTTCCATTTAGTGATTTCACTTTCTTACTCTCTGTCCTCAGCTGTTTTATCCTCCTCTGACCCTGTGTCTCAACAGAATCAGCAGAGCTTTGTAACACCAGGGGGCATCTTACAACCTGCACAGGATGTTACATTATTTCCTGGTCCAAACCAATGCCTGTTCTGGACAGATTCTAGCAGTACTTAGCTTCCATTTTCTTTATTTTCCTTAGACTTCTTTCAGAGTCTGATATTTTCAGACAGTGAAGTAACAGCTTCCTCCAGTCACTCATTTAATTACCTACTAATAATCCTTCCAAAAATCATCAACACAACAATCACGTTATTTACACTGTTGTTGTTTTTAATACTCCCCAAAATTATTTTGATACTCTTAATCAAATATAATTTTTTTTCTCTGATAAAAAGAGTAAATCTAAAAGTAACTGCACGACACTTTGTTTCTGTATTGAGCAATTAAAACACTTGTTTTCTAATTTGTTTTCAGGCTTAAGGCATTTACAAAGCTTACATTTCAGAACCACTGCTTTTGACAGCCTTGCCTAGCACAGTAATCTGGAAAACCACAATCCAGAACTGCCTCTGGTAGGTTAGGAATCAGAATAAATCTGTCAGACTGAAGCAAAAAAATAGAGCTACAATGAAATTATGAATCTTACCCAATAACAGCCCTTTGCTTGTTACACATCCTCCCTTTTTATGCTTTTCTCAATGCAAAGAAAGTAAAAGCCCCTTCCCTGAGAACATAAAAAATTAAAATTCAGTACTAAAAAAGAAAAGGCTTAGCATCCTGTTGTACAACAGGTATGGGGCCCAAGGCTAAAGCATTCCTTGATCAAAGATACTGGAAGATTGCACCAGCCATGAGGCAGTCTTACCTGAAAGACAGCAGCACAGATCAGGCCTTAACATGGCTGTCTGAACTCTATCCAGTCCCCATTTCTGTGATATAGGTAAAGGTTTGGTTTCCAGGCTTCAAGAAGATCGAATCTTTCTCATGTACTTACCTATGAAATCAAATTTCAGACACGTTCATCAAAATAGGAAGACAGAGTGATGCAACAGAGTGAGAACTAAAGGACAAGGTTCTATTTTTACTCCTTGCTGCTGCTGCTCTTTTGTACAACTTGGAACAAACAGCTTCACCTTTCTGTGCTTTAACTTCCACATCTGTAAAAAGAAGACAAGATTGATCTCCTCTGTGAGTAAAGTTTTTTCCACTTCTTATCAGGGTACAAAAACACAAGTGGAGAGGGATAATTCTGAAATACTTCATTGGGAAGATGCCAGTTCAGTTTTAGGGGTTATATGTGAATGTTTTCATTCTTACAACTTTGCAAAACAGTCAGAAGTGGAACTGAAATCAGTCAGGCTGGCCCAGACCCCGAGCCTGGGAAGAGATCTGAGCACAGTTGAGCAATGCTGGACAGAATGTTTAGCCACTTACCTCCTTCTACAGACTCCAAGGAATGTCTAATTTCAGTAAAATGAAACGACAGAAAATGTAACATCTCGCTCCCATCTCTAAACAGGAGAACATCTGAATACCAAAAACAGATGGAATTTCGTCAGCAACTCTTAAAAGCTAAAACACAACTTTTCCACAGTGCTGGAGAGACCCTACAGAAAATATCAGAGGAGAAGTGCAAGAAGTACAGGAAAATAACACACATCAGGCTGAAAGTTGACATGAAAAAGTTGAAGGGAATGGAACAGAGTATGACAGTACTACAGTTCTCCAAATTACCAGTGCTGTAATTCCTTGCTGAAACAAATCAGGGCAATCCTGCCATGCACAGTCTGCAGCTCACGTGGCTGCCTTCCTATAGACTTTAGGGCCACATGACAGATGCTCCATTCCACAACTTCCTTCTGCCTTCATTAGCACGGGTTAACGCTGCTACACTGAGCTAGTTTTTAGAACTTTTGTGTCTCGGATATGGGATAAGGGACAAGGCTCTGCCATCGGATCATGTAGGGCTTTATTTTATCTGTCTCATCTTGAAAAGCAGGGCAGGAAGACATAGATGGTCTTTTAACAGCAGCGATGCTGAGAAAGATTCTTGGTTATTTATTGTACTATTAAGACATTCTGTCACTAAACATCAAATGGGAATGCAGCTGTAGCTGCACAACTAGTTACCAGTTCAGTTTTAAAAGCATAAATGCTCCTTCATAGTTAGTTTTAAGAAATTCCAAAAAGGTCAGAGTACGTTGACTTCCTTTTTTCACTAAAATTTTCACCATGAGGAGCCCTGGGCAGCCAGCCCCCAGCAGGGGTTGGACCTGGATGGTCTTTAAGGTCCCTTCCAACCTAAGCCATTCTTTGATTCTAGGACAATATTAGTGCTAAAACTTTTGCCTTTCCATCTAGAAAACATGAGAAATTTTAAGTGTAAGAGACTGAGAAGGTAATTGATTCCAAAAGTCATCTAATTATCATTTGGCTTTTCTTCTTACTGTTCTTTCTGTTTTAGCTTGAATGTCAGCCGAAATTCTCTTAAGGCAAGTTCTGCTACTCTAACAAGATCAAACTGGTCTGATTCACAGAAGGGTGTGTAGCTGTCATCAACCAAATTCGTTTTGATTTATCTTTGTGGAAAAAAAAAAACCTGCTTTCAGTTACAGGATCTAATGGCTTGAGAACTTGTTATTCTAGTGGCTTCATCAGCAGCACCTGTGGCTGCCCCAGAACTCTTAGCCATCGGACATCTTCTAGGCTGAGGGATTTATGAAACTGCATTCAGTGCCACTACACATCGAGGCACCGTTCTACAGTGCATCGTGCATCACAACTTTCACTCAGTCCTTATTATCAATCACATCTGAGTGCTGTAAGGAGGTTTTTCATATGTAATATGCTGTCTTCATCCCCTAAATCAATACCAGCTAAATCATCTCGAGGGTCTGACTAGCTAAGGGACCTTAAGGAAACAGCATAATGAAAATGAAGCAACTTTACCCTGTGGTACAGGCTGGCAAAAACCATACATTCTGACAGCCAGGCTGAAGTAACCCCACATAGATGTATTCATGTTAGTCTAAGTTTCTACTGCACTCAGTAGAGAGCTACTCAGCTGTCCAAAAATAGGCAGATACATCTACCTTGAGGTGATCTGAATAGCTTGCTGAATCAACTATGAACAGGATTCAGCTTAGTGACAGCTATGATGGTTTAAGACATCAGGCTCCCACACGAGACTGACAGATATGACAGTTCTGTGGGGTTTTTTTAGGAGACATGAATGTTCTTGGAACATGAGCTGGAGGCCAGGTAGGAAACCCCACAGTGCCTTAAATGGCATTAGCTGCCTGCATTTAGGTAACTAAATACCACATTAGTTCTCTGCTGAGCAGAAAGGGATCTTAGACATCTGGTTCACATAGAGACACCTACACAGCTAAACCCAAGTTTAGGTGTCTTAATCTGCTAGCTGAATCCACCCCGTTACTTGGAGATTTTCTGAGCTGGCAGCTGTATTAGCATTATGCTAAACAAGCCTCAATACATTTTTTCCATTTCTGCTTCTAATCTATTCAGGAGCACATTTATACTTCAGAACTCGCCAATATACTTGTAGAAATCTGCAACTATAACTCAAGAGCAAATATACTTCCTTTTGTTTCTTTTAAATTTATTGCCTGAAAATTTCACGCTAGGCACCTACATCTTATGATATAATAAATACAAGAATTCACTTTCTCAAAAAAAAAAAAAAATTATACCATTATCATATTTCCTTCATACTTCTTTTCCAAGCTAAGCTGTTCTAGTTTATTTAAACACTTCTTAAGGAAGTAATTGCACTGCTGTGATCAACTTGCTGTTTTCGTTCTGCACCTTTCATGGTTCTTTATGGACAATTCCACACAGTATTCAAGATGTACAAACACTTCAGGTTTTACAGTAGTATCCAGCTTTATCTTATGTCTATGCCCTAACATACCTAACATCCTTTTTGACTTTTCCCCTACCACGATGCACAGCACTGATGTTTTCAATGGACGTGCCACAAAAGCTGCACAGAGTCTTTCCAGTGCATTCCTAACGAAATTAGGGGTATGTGGGATGAACTTGTTCTACAGGCTTTTCCTCAGTAGTAGTAAACAGTCTTTCTCCTATCCCGACATTTTGAAAAGCTATTCAGAATATAATCTCTTTGAGATCTCCACCCACTGTCAAGTTTGTTGAATACGGCCCAAGAGTTTATAAGCATTTGAGAAGAGGGAAAAGATCAGAAAAACCCACGTACATTTTCCAAATAGTATTTTGACATTTTCTCTTTTGGAAAGAGCAGGCAAAAGAAACCCCACGTGATATGCAGTAAAAATAACAGGCAGGAAAATTCTGAAGGGAATGTCCACTGCTTACAAGGACTTGTTTACCCCATTCTAAATTGTAATCACACAGAAATTCTACTAGACAACGTGCAGGCTCTGCCTTTAGTCATGGGCAGCCCCTACACAATCTTACACAATGAAGTTACCAAAAGAAATGCAATTCCTCCCGGTTATTAAAAGAATAGTTATAGAGTTCCCACCAGTCTCCTCTATCACAGCTGGCCAACAGCTCTACGTATCACTTGGAGAAATTTGTTCCGAATGATCTAGATTTTGAAGAATAATATACATTAATCCTGTTTGGGGACATTCCTCTTCTTTTTCTTGAAGAGTCAGACTAAGAAAAAGATCGAGAATTCATTTTTGTAGATCAGTGTCCCCTTCTCACAGGTCCTTTCTGCGCATAACATGTCAGTAAATAAAATATCAGGGCTTGAATACATATGAATCTCAAATTATGAATATAACTCGCATTGGCAGAGCATTACTTCACATTACTAATTCTAGCCAGCTTTTATGTGTGAATTCTTGTCCCTTGTTGTGAACATATAGGAAGAGGAGCAATCAGTTAACATTAATGACTTATCACAGAGCATATTAAACAACTGGTCTGAGCAGCTTATTAGGGATTTTAAGAAATGACAGATGTCTCAAAGACCTCACAGCAAATGACACTAAAAAGCAGCAATTTATTAATTGTTAATAAAATAATAATCCAGGCAGGAAGGAAACTCTTTGCAAGAAAGCTAAAATAACTGCTTGTGTAGATTAAGTAATCAGAATTATAGGGTAGGCAAGAACTGGCCAAATTAGGACTACAATAATAATAAATCTGCAAGAAGCAGATAGCATGTGTGCTGAGGATGCTTTTACCTGAAGTAGCTTCACACCTAAAATCCTCAGGCTAAATTATTATGAATGAGAGATCAAAGCTCTATATTAGCAATTATGAAATAGAAATTACGAAAAGCTGGCTGATGGGGATGCTAACTACAAGGCTATGTCATTGCACACATTACTTTCATCTTGATCCCTGCTGCCTCCTGGTCATCTGCCAGCTAACCCCTCCATTCTGCCACTCTTGTTTTTAATCTTACTGAAGCTTCTGAGTATATGCTGCCTTTTTGGCTCCTGTGCTTTAATGCTGTAACTACAGCTTTTTAACAAATCCTGTATTTTGCTCTATTTGTGTTAGTATAAAGCACCTGGTAATGTCTGGATAGCTGGGGCACTAATGCAGCAAAGAATGGACTCAGCGTGTCAAGCCTGTTGAATTTCCACTAAAATAAAAAGATTTTATTTGCTAAAATAAAATTTGCCATCCTCGAAATATCACTCAGCAGCAAGCTATCAGATGGTGCAGTCAGCTCAAGTTCTGCATCTGGGTACGCTCAGAAAAGCTTCCAGTCCTGACTACGCTGAGCAAGTCAACACTTAGTTCATTCCTAAACCTCACCAAGGTTTACAAACCCAAAATGTCTTTCAGTTTCACACCTCAAATGACACGTCACATTCTGCACAAATATCAATGAGTGGTGAAGCTATCCCACCATCCTTTCATCACTGATCGGACCATTTACTTTGGATCTGAAAGATCTGAGGGTTCAACGTGGCTCTCCACCTGAAAGGACATGAATCTTGCACCCAACTGCCAAGCTGCCATTACTTCAGCATAGCTGTGGATAATTTCTCACGGCTCTCTCTCCATTCTGCAGGTGATAATCACTTGGTCAAAAGAACAAACGTGATAATGAACAGTTAAGGCCTGATTTCAGTTTTTCCCTGTCTAAGCAACTAACCCACAACCCCTACAAACTCATTAGTACTCATGGCTTAATTAGTACTTAATTACACATCCAGAGCAGAACAGTTTTCAGAGGCACTGAACACACTCTGCTGGGGCACCTGCTAAATGTCAGGCTCGTGTTTGTATTCCCTGAGGCAGGGAAAGAAGCTAGACCCACGCGTTCACAACAGCTCCACAGTGAAGATAAAGATATTTGGCCCAGACATCTCCTGTCAGCCTAACCTCCACTTGTTTGTTTTATCCGATTCAGAGATAAATACTTCCAAATGCCGTTCAAGACCTCAAAGTCCAAAGCTGGACCTCCTAAGGAACCGGAGAGGGCTTTGATCTTCAGAGAAAACTGCAACGGAACTCCTGAGGGCCATACTGTGTCCAAGTCTGGGGTCCCCAATACAGGAAAGATCTTGGACAGGGTGCAGAGGAGGGCCATGAAGATTCTTAGAGGGATGAGCACACAAAGAACAGGCCGAGGGAGCTGGGCTCATTCAGCCTGCAGAAGAGAAGGCTGCGAGGAGACCTCACTACGGCATTCCAGCATTTAAAACAAGATTATAAACAGGAGGGGGAGTCAACTTTTTACGAGGGAAGATAGTGATGGGACAAGGGGGAAATGGTTTTAAACTCAAGGAGGTAAGGTTTAGACCGGACATCAGTGGGAAGTTGTTTACAGAGCGGTGAGGTGCTGGCACAGGCTGCCCAGAGGCTGTGTGCTCCATCCCTGGCGGATGGGAGGGATGGGACCCTGGACAACGTGGTCTGGCTGCAGTTGGAACTTGATGACCCTTGGGGTCCCTTCCAACCCAAGCCATTCTATGATTCCCAGCGTCCAGACAGACGTGCAGAGGCACGGCAGCACTGAAGGCTGCACCCCGAACCCCTCTGCGCTTCACCGCTCAGCAAAAGAACCTCAGAATGTCCTGAGCTGATGGCACCCACATGGGCTGAGCCCAACTCCCGGTTCCGCTCCCTCAGGCGCAGCTGCTGTCAGCCAGAACCCCCAGATCCCTTTGTGTAGGGCTGCACTCCCAGCCTGTACACAGAGCTACGCCTGCCCTGCGCCAGGCGCAGAATCCAGCACGTGATTACGTTCCACGCACTCAAGAAACCCAGACGGGAACTCCAGCACGACCCCATCACCCACCCCGCCACCGCACGCCATCTTCTCGCCCCCTTAAGCCCCGCCCGTCATGGCGGCCGCGCCCCACATTGTCACATGGCGGGGGAGGGAGAGCGAGGAGGAGAAAAAGGAGGAGCGGGAGGAGGGGTTACGTGGAGCCGGCGCCGGGTGGGCTGAGGGGGCCATGCCGCCGTCTCCGCGGTGAGTGCGTGGGGTGACGGTCCTGAGCCGCGGGGGACGGGGCCGGGGAGAGGCGGTGAGCTTAACCCGACCGGCGGGGACGGAGCTCGGGGCTGCGCGGAGCCGGCTGGAAGGCGGTGTAGTTTTGTTGTTGCTTGTTCCTGCGCTTTTCGGTGCGTGTGTTGTACCATCGGGGCTCCTTCCCTCAGAGCTCCGTCCCTCGGTTGCATGAGGGGTTCCCGGCCCTCGGAAGCCGAGCGTGGGCGCAGGTGTGCTGAGCCCGGCCTGGAGCTGCCCCGCTGGAACCCGCTGTAAAGCAGCCGCTGCTCATCGGGAGGGGGGAAGGATCGCGTGACCTGGCTTTGCTGCCCACGAGCTGCGCTTTATCCGCGTTTGGAGAGTTGCTTTCTGCTCGAAGGCTTGCTGAAATCTCCTAATTCCAGTACAGCGGTTACGTAGGATCGCCAGCAGTGCGCTAATACGCTTGTTTTTCTCTGGAGTGTGTGTAAGGTCAAATCCCTCCTCTCCTTGCTTAGAAAGAGCGGTAAGGTGAGGTATTTTGACTACATTCCGATCCAGCATCTGCATATATGCATTCTTCTATGGATCTTGCTGTAATAGGAACTTGCTTCTGAGCATCTCTGTTTGGGTTCCCCTAGTCTACGTGCCCCAGCAGTGTCTCTGCTATCTGCATTACCTGCAGCTGCGAGATGGTCCAGCTGGGATCCTAGACCTCATTTTAGAACGGCACGAAGGACCAGGTGTTTCCAGATAAGAGGCTTTTGATTAGCACGCGATTGGCCTCCCCTGGTAAAACTGTCTCTGCGGCACTGTGTGCCTTCTGCATAAGCTTTGACTCATCTCTGGGTAAGATAAGCTCCTGTGGAGTTCTAGGAGCTCTTCTGCAGCAGGGAAGGAAAGTAATAGTGCTACAGCTCCAGCGAGCCCTCATCTATCTTCCTCGTGAGGGAAGCCGCAAGCTGCCTGACCGGTTGTGACTTAAGAGATGCTCAAGGCAGGTCCCAGGGCTTCCGCTTTCTGGTCACTTTGTTTCTGAGGACTCAAATCGATACTCTGTTATGCAATGGAAGGAGTTCCTGTAGGTTACTGTGTGTCAGGAGGAGGAATGAGTGGATGTCAAAGTTTTTCTCTTGGTGATGTAAAATAATAGAAGGTATGATGTGTGATTCAAGGTTTTTGGAAGGAAGGAAGCCCCAAAATGGTATGGCAAGGGAGATAAAAGTGAATGATGTGTGTAGAAAGTAATTACTAGAGAAATAACACTTTTAATAGTATAGAGTGTGTGTAGAACAGCACAAGTTGTGCATCAAATGTATGGAAAGATTAGAAGTATATGAGCAGAGGTTAAAAATGAGGAACTTGAATTTTCAGGCAAGAGAACAGCATACAGCAAGGGCAAGAAGAACAGAGGAAGGATCGTTCTTGCTTAAGTTACCTTAAGATTCTGTGAAGTGTTGCAGCCTGAGCAGCTGCTGGGCTGTTTGTCAGCTGTGTGTTGATTACAGAAGTAGGAAAGCAAGGGGAGCCTTCCAACTGAAGGTACAAGGTCATCTTTGGGGGTGGGCCTATGTGACCTCCTGAGGTCTTTCCAACCTCAACTGTTTCGTGATTGTGAAATTTTGAAGGAGATCAAAACAAAGTTGTCATTCTTTTCTGTGACAGTTCAGCTGATGGACTTACTAGGCTCTCATCTCTCTGGCTAGGCAGAACTCATACCACTAAACTTAATAACTATTTTTGGAGAGATGCTGCTCTATGTTTCTGTCAAAGAGCAAAAACATACTCATTCGCTTCAAGTGCGAAAATTCATGGTTTTTTTTTTTTTTTTTTTCCCCCTCAAAAAAGTATTACAAATGTAAAGTCTGCTTCGGTCCTTCTTAAAATGACGGATGCAGATACTCTCCTGATTCTTATATAAGGCCCCAAAACATATGGTGGCTTATGGAGATAACACAGTAGCTCCAACAGCAGATGCATTTAATGTAAGCTATCAGTATGAGGTCTTTAAATGTTAAACTGGTGCTTAACAGCATGAGAAAATGCATTTGTTTGGCACGTTCCATGTAAAAGTTAATAGTGTCTTCCAGATCTTTCAGCTGTGCTCCAGCACGTTTCTGGTGCAGTTAGTATTGTCTGATATTAGTGTATATAGTTTGAACACTCTGAAAACTGCAACAAAGTGGGGAAATTAGGAAGCTGTGATACTCAGCCCTTTCTCGTGCAGTCTAGGGATTTTCTGCAGCCAGATAGTTTGCATGTTTGAAGCTGGAATACAATGCTCAGAAGCGAATCAACTTTTCCACTGTTTATACAAGCTAGAAATCTCTAATCCAGGCAACTTTGAAGTTCATACTGAAAGCTGCATGCGTGAGCAAGGAATAGGTGTGCAGGTTTTAGGTGTAGCTTGCAGGTAAGTGCTTGGATGCCTCTACTCAGCGTAGGGTGGGTGAGCTGCTGTGGTTTTATTTCTTCTGGTGATAATAGCTGTGCAAGATTCTGCATTTCTGAGAGTGAGCATTTGCCATGACTGATGAGCAATACTTTATTGGCTCTACTGCAGTGGCACATGTGCTCTGATCCCTCTTGCCATAGAGCAAGCCATTGAACAGGATCCACTGCTCTTATTGTGCAAGAGGCAAGGAGTATGTGCATGAAGAAATGCTGCAGAGCTGCTAATGTGAGGTAGCTGCTTACCTGCAGTGCCTTTTTGATGTCATTCCTGTGACTTTCACTGTGAGACGCGGCTCTGTTTAAGAAGTCTAATTTTAGAAGGACAGGCTTGGCTAATAGACCTGCAGGGGCATGCAAGAATCAAGGAACTTCAGTAAATGATGGCTATGTGCCATGCTGATTTAAAAGGATGCTAAGAGTGTTATTTGGAGGTATTGTTTTTAGTTTATATAATGTTGTTAAATAATCATCTGACTAAATGGCTTAGATTTTCTTGTGCAGACAAGGATTAAGTTAGATGCTGTAAACCTCAGAGGTGGCCTGAATTAAGAGATCCTTTTCCGGGAAGAACAGAGCTCTATCTTGTATCCTGTTTTGATATACAACCCCTAGTGAATCATTCTTTATAGGTATTTTGACTATTTTGCTAATTCCTTTAGTGAAGCATCAAGAACAGATGGGGCTCTGCTGGTTCTTTTCACGTATGTGTTAGGCAGTTTGCTTTCTGTAAGTGCATTCTTTACTTTCCTATTTCTTGGAATACCTAAATTTTGCCATCTTATCTCTTTTGGCATCTTATCTCTTGCATCAGCAGACACTGAGACTCATCGCTTGTGAAACCAGAGGAGACTGAATTCCGAGTTGTGCACTCAATGTTTGTGCTATCAGGGTTCTGGAAATTGGCTCCCAGTGAAGTAGGAAAATGTGCTGTTGATCCTGTTGCAACATCCACGATTTCAACATCAAAATTGTGAGAATGTTTTCGCATTAGAAACATTGGCAATAGATAAGTAGAATAAAAGAGGCTAACGGGGATGGAGAAGTTCTCCACATCCCTTTCCTCATAGGAGGCTCTTTGGAAGAGTAGCGAGTGTGTCTGTAAGATCATGTTGAAGGAAATGAAAGGGCAATCTAGTTTTTGGCCTAACTTGTGGAAGTTTCCTTTCCATACAGTGTGAAATCTATTTGCATTGGAATAGAGCAATAAATCATTAGCTTAAGGTCACCAGGAACATGCCAATACAAGGTCTGTTTGCTGATGTGTTTGAAAACACCCTACTCTGCTGTCAAATTCGATATTTAGCAGTGTAAGTCTTAGTTTCAATGTAATGTGTGTGTTTTCATTGATGCTGTCTGTGGATATGGTTGTAGCAGCAATGGTAGGTATCTCTTCTGTTACTCTAAACTGCATTTTGTTATGAGTTATATTGAACTCTTGCACAGGTGATGCTCTGTTTTACTCTTAAATCAGGTTGCTGGGGATGAGGGGGCAGAAGGAATGAGCTCTTGCTCTTTCACTCAGAGATTCAGGTGTAAAAAGTCAGTATTGAAACAGTGAATTTCTGAGGATCTCATCAAAATCCATAGCAGTGCAGATAGTTCAGCCAGAACATCTCACGGCTTTATCACATACTTTGACTGTATGGTTGTCCTGGCTCAGTCCACGAGCTGAAGAGAGAACGTGGAGTTGGTTTGTATCCTTGGGTGTCTTCTCCTATGTTTATGGCTGCAGACATCAGTGAGAAAATGGGCAAAGCAGAGAGAAAGTGGTATGTGGAACTTACTGTAAATTTCTGTTGTGAAAACAGATCCAAAACAAAAATGATGTGATTTTTTTTGGTCTTCCTGGGAAAGAGTTCCCTACTGGAAAACATGAAAGTCCCTTGTTATGCTGTTCCAGATGGCCTGAATACTGTGGCTTGATGTCAAAACTCCAAGTGATCTTTGTTTTTGGATGCAAGAAATGCTAATAGATGTTGAGTTCAGTTAAACCTGTGTTTTTAGGATTTCTTTCAGTTCTCTGTGATTTATCAATAGCCAACCATGCAGGATTCCCAATGTAATGCACTGAGGATCTCATAGTGGCATGGAGAGCCCTAACAGGAATTAGGAATTCCTAGCAGTTGAGAGTTAAATATTTTCCTGTCTGCCTGCTTTTGAGAGTTTAAACCACAGCTTGTTTCAACCCTGCTCGCATATCTGCTGGATTTAGTCACTTTATTATAAACAAATAATGGGTATGTATCCTAATACCAGGTGCTCCGTCTCCATGAAGGCATTTGGTGCAAGGCTCGGCAAGCTACTCTGCGTAGGCAGAATCACAGAGTAACCAAGGCTGGAAAAGACCTCATGTAGTCCTACTGTCAGCCCACCCCCCACCGTGCCCACTGACTGTGTCCCTCAGTGTCATGTCTCCATGGTTCTGGAACATCTCCAGGGACGGTGATCCCACCTGGGCAGACCCCAAAGCTGCAGCAGTATGCACAGCCTTGAGTTGCTGCCAGGTGGCAGCTCCTGGCATATAATTGTAAGGGAATGTAGTGTGCGGGGTGCAAACTTAGCACTTCTGTCATGTTTTTATGTAAGATTCTGCGTACTGAAAAGGAAAGTCATCTAGGAAAAGAGAACTGAATCAGCCTTGTGTGATTTGTGGGAAATAGACTTGGAGGTCTATGAATGAGTTCTTGTAATCTAATGCTGGAGGGCAAGATGAAACCTAACCATTCTCATTAAGTCAGCTTCACAGAGTTTCCAGTTCTGTAATAGGAAATAACTTAATTGCATTAGGTTTGCATTTTATGCAAGTTCAGGTATAGCCTTTTGTGAAAATTGTACTTTGAGTCTGTAGCTGTTTAGTGTATTTCTTGTGTGCAGCTGTTGATTTTGCTACTGAGTTTGCTACATGGGGATGTCTGCTTGGGGTGTCAGCTGGGATTTACTGAAAGTCTTGTGCAGAATGCAGTGTCGATGGTCAGTGGTTACAGGCTTAAGCTGAGCCCATCAGCCCCAGTTTTTGCTGTCCCACTCCAAAGTACTTTTGTGAGGTCTGTTTCATTGCCAAGTTCCCTGCCAGCTTTTCTGGCGGGAGGACTGTAAAATTGAAGTTTGGGTTTATTTATTTTTAGGATTGGAGGATGTTGTAAAAGGCTGGGGGGAAAAAAGGTGAAAGCACTTGATTATTAAAAATAAATAAATAAATCAAGATATATTTGAGCAGAAGTCATACCTGCTAAACTTTATTAAAAATATGGAAATCTTACGAAGATACTGGTGGTTTGGAAAATGAGGAGTGGAGTTCTTAGAGTTAAAATCTGCACGTGAACTTGATGATGGCTTTCTCCAGCATAACTGAGATCCAGTCCATTGGTATTGTAATGCAGGATAGGAAGATGTTGATTGTACTTCTCTAGCTAGCTGTAGTAAAATGATTGCTGCCAAATGTATGTAGTGTGCATCACCTTTTCTGTAAGAAAAATAAAATAAAAAAAAATTATAACAGTTCTTTGGAGGCTGTATGTGAGGTCAGGTGAGGTATGTAGCCTTATTGAGTTCATGTCCTAAAGTCCATCCTCATTAGCCTGTTGTCATAGAGAAGCCTGTGTTTGTTGCCCCACTTTCAGTACCCACTTGGAAGCAGTTCTCAGCAACCAGGTGTTAAGTTTCAGCCTCAGCATTTTATTGTGTACTGGCGTGAAGACACCAACTGGCTTTTCTGCTACTGCTGTTGGTGTGTTTTCACTGTATAACCTTGCACTGCTTCTTTAGTGCTGACTCTTCTGGAGAAGGTGAGTGCTTTTCTATTTTTCTGTTTATGTAGAAGTATTTCTCCTCTAATTGTTTTGAATGTGTCTGTATTTTAACTCCTGCTCTTGTGAGCCTTGCAGTCATAATGTGCAAGGAGCAGGTAGGTAGATCTGAGATGCTGAGAAAAGGCACTAAGCAGCTTACCTAGGCATATCTGACCTGGTAAGCTCTCTTACCTTTTGTGTTTGCATATAGCACTGGAGGATTGTTCAGCTAATATTTAGATCTTTATTAGAAGAGAGGAACATTAAAGAAATTCTCAGCGTGGTTTTTAAGCCTGTCTTTTTTAAGTTGTATGTGAGAGGTGTTGCAAAATGCATTCATCTTTCTTTGTAGATAGTTCATGAACATCAGGGATTCCTTGAAAGCTGACTTTGCCAGTGAAAAGCAAATCTCATTGTTTCAGTTGTAAGAAAGCATCTATTAGCAAATAAAAGGAGGGAGATATTTATGGCATGTATTTATGTGCCAGTTGGCTGAGAGTAACATCCAGCAGAGCAGCCCCGTAGTGCAACACATCTGCTAGTGGTCTCTCTAATTCCTTGGGTGCAATTGTCCTTTGGGCAACAAGGAGCTTTGCTAGGGGGAAAGGGCATTGTAGCAGCACAAAACTGTTGTACGGTGCTTGCTTACTTGGTACTGGGCACTGGGATTTTCGTAAGCTTATGATTCTAAATCCAAATGTACTTGCTGACTGTAATCACTAACTAGGCAGCTGTATTAATCTTCTTGATGTACTATTGTGCCACTGGTTGTAACCAAACCTGGTAGAGCGTTAATGAGAGAGTCAGAGTCTTATGGAACTTCTGTTCCAAACTTAGAACTGCTTTTTGCAGTTAGAATGATAACTGTGCCCTTAATGTCTTTTTTTTTTTTTTTCTTCAAGCATTGCCTTTCTGTGGAGAGGAGAAATTTGTAGGGGGAAAAAGTATTTGTTGTCAATAAGGGGAAAGAAAAAAACCTAGTTGACTAAGTGAAAAATCTTAAATTTTAAGTATCTTCTTCAGGGAAGAAACATCTGAAATGGAGGTGGGTAAAGACAGAACTTGCAGTTGAGAAATTCCAAGAAGCCTGATAACCAAAGTTACATCCCTGGAGGAGGTATTCAGTATTTAGCCCCCAGCTTTCGAGACAGTAGCATGCAATATTTAGGCATCTGTGGTTAACATTCAAAAGCTGAACTACAGGTCAGTGTTTGTACATTGCAAGCAAACCGTTTGGCAGTGTTAAAATAGGGAAGAGTGGGAACCTACAGCTGAAAAGATAAAAAAGTATTTTATAAGTGTTCTTCCATCTTGTGATCTTGTACCATTTTTTAGGTTTTCAGCAATTCATGCAACTATTCTCTCTACGCATCTTTCTTTCATTATGAAGTATAATGGATGTTATTGGTATTTTAAGATCTTCTTTTTCTGTGAAGCGCTGATCAAAACTTGTATTCATTCCAGCAGCGTTTATTTTAGATGGTGTGACATGGATTTCTATAGCTGTGCTGAAATGACTAAACTTGGAACCTAAAGCTTTTAAAGTTGCATTTAGAAGTGATTTACAGTGGCTCATTAAAAATAGATCTCTGTATGTCATCTCATTAAAATGAATGGGAGCGATGATGTTATACAGGAGGACAGCTTGTGGCCCATAGCATATTTCCTTGAGAGTTGCTGGAGCTAGATTAGTCTGGTTTTAGCGATTCTGTTCTCCCACTCACCACAACAAAGAGCCCAGCTCTATTTGGGAGGTTCCTGACCCTGCAGGTAGGAGCAGGCTGCTGTCAGGACCATCCTGGGTCCTTCCCAGCTGCCCTCAGCCCATACCAGCAGCTGGGGAGCTTCTGTCCTGAGTGTGCTGTTGTGTTGACTACCACAGGCCTGTTTCTCCGAAAGGGATTTATATGAGCAGTTTCATGCCTCTATTGTGTCAAAAAATAGCCATTTAATTTGGAAAGGACAATGACCCATCATTCTGTAAGGTCAAAAACCAACGGCTGTTTCTGGTTGAAGATCTACCTATCAGTTTGCTTTTAACTTTGTCCTAAAACAATGCAGTAAGAATTTTCTTACAAGCAGCTAGGTTAGTTTGTGTCTTAGATTCTGGAGCAGATGGAACACAAAGCTTCTACTTGGAAAAGTCTCTAGCTTTTGTTCTGCAAATGCTTTCAATATATGCTGCTTCTAGTGATGTGTGGTTTTTGTCCAGTCTTTTAGTACATGCTACATAAAATGTCCTTTTGCTGTGAACAGTGGCTCTGTATGGGATGCCTGAGGGGAAAAAAATCCCCAAAGCCAATAAATTCCAACAAAATCAGTAGCAGCTACAGTGAATGGGATCAGCCCATGTGATGAGTGTATTGCTGCAGTACTGCTTCTTCCAAGTCTGGCCTCTGTTTATCATGCTGTTAGTGCTGCTGTTTGCTGACGATTCAACAAGATAGGGAAGCCTTTTTATGCTAATGCTTTTTTGGAAGTGTGATATTGGTATTGCACTGGGACCACAAAATATATGAAGAGTTAAGGCTGTTAAAACTGCATTTGTGAATAGCGTTACTTTATCTTCTTAGCTTTTCCATTCCAAAATTAAGTAAAAAAATTAAAAGGAACCGCTGAAGTCCACGCAGGTATTTATCCAAGTACTCTGTAGAAGTATAAATGATTTTAATTATATTTTACTAGGATGCTCCTTTAGAAAATGAAGATCATCGTAGAATTGCAGGGGTTGGAAGGGGCCTCAAGAGATTGAGTCCATCCTCCCTGCCTGTGAGACATACTATATGGAACCTCCTTCTGCAGGGGATCCAGATGGGTATTGAATAACTCCATGGAAGACTCCCCAACCTCTCTAAGCATCCTGTTTCATTCTCTGTAACCCTTACTGTAAAGAAGTTCTTCCGCATGTTAGTATGGAACTTCCTATGTTCAAGTTCTGGGCCATTACTCTTTGTCCTGTTGCTGCACACTGCTGGGAAGAACTTGGCCTCATCCATTTGCTCCTCTCCAGCAAGTAATCCCTAACCTGTACAGATGCGTGCAGTTATTCGTCCCCAGGTGCAAGATTCTACACGCTTGTTTAACCTTATCAGCTTCCCACCTCACATCTACACAGCCAGGCTTGCAGAAGGAAACCTGGGTAGTATGAGTGTCTTTTTTCTTTAAGTAAAGCTGTGCTTGGAAAAACTTCAAGCAGAGCTGAAGGTTTTCTCAAATAATTCCAACTGCTGTTTCAAAAATCTTGAGGTTAATCTGATCCTCTGTTTGACCTCTGACAAACAAGAGTTTTGGCACGGGCATGAAATATCTAGTCATACGGTGTGTTTACTAAATTGCTGAGGTTAATCTAAGCAGATGTGGTGTTTAAGCAGTGGCTGCTCAGAGATCCTGTAGCTACTTCTTCTCTATGAGCCAGAATATTGTGAAATGTGGTTGGCATTCTTTTTCATTTAAGAAAATATTGAAGGCTCAAACACTGGGTCAGTGTTAGAGCTGCACAGGTTCCTAATGGCAAACTCTTCCAGGCTGTCTGGGGGAACAGTGCATCAGTGTTGGGGAAATTGTTAAGCAAATGTAAGTGCTTGGGAGTTGTATGTGTGAACTGATTTTTGTGATGGTGCTGTTAGGAACCTACACAAAGTCAGAGCATCGCGGAAAACGTGTTATCACTGCAGCTAAAGACTGGCAGGTAGGCTCCGGGTGCTTTTCATCTCTGCTATTGATTGACTTTCAGAGAGTTTTACTAAGTTACTTGTAACTTTTATACTTGGAGAATAAAATTAATAATTTACTACATGTGCAAGGAAATGAGATCTCTTCAGTGGAATTTCTTGGGATTAGAGAGGAATATTTTGCTCTTGGCTTTTCTTGCATTATGTCGTGCGAACTCAGTTCTTTCTGAGGCTTTGTCAGAGTGAGAAAACCGTCAGGCAATAAATATGGCAGTCAGTATATTTGGCTAGAAATACATAGAATGCTGTGCATTGCAATATAAGTATCTTTTGAGTTGGTACTGGGGGCAGCTTCTAAAAGCATGCATTTTTTTTTCCCCTTCTCAGTCACTCTAGTTGCCTTCAAAATAAACTGTCTCTTCCTGATACAAGAGATACTACCACCTCAAATGATTTGTGTTTGAGAAGCTTTAGACCCTTCAAGTGTAGCCCGAATTATCTGTGAGGATCTGTATTACCATAGAATCACTGAAGTTGGGAAAGTCCTTCAAGATCATCCACTCCAACTATCTACCTACCACTAATGTTTCCCACTAACCCATGTTTTTTAGTACAACATCTAAATGTTCCTTGAACACCTCCAGGGATGGTGACTCTACCATCTCTTTGGGCAGCCAGTTCCATCAGCTGACCACTCTGGAGAAGAATTTTTTTCCTAATATCCAATCTGAATGTTCCCTGCAGAAACTTGGGACCATTCCTCTAGTCTGATTATCACTAGTTATGCAATATATGTTTTCATAATACATATTGTGAAGTGTTTCTTGATACATTTAAATCATAGTTAGGGGTTTTTTTGGTAACAGTTTTTTTTTTTTTTGCTTGCTTTGTGTTTGCTATTAAATCAAGAATCTTAGGGATTGGAAATGACCTCTGGACATCGCCTAGTATCAAACTCCTGCTTGGCGAAACCAGCCGGGAGAGGATGGGTGTTTTTAGGCCATCACCAGAGTGCTGCAGCCATGTCTGGGCAGTGGGTAAAAGCTGCTGGGTAAACAGGGAAGGGGTTTTTCATGGTTAACTTCACAGCAGTGGGGAACAATGAGCCTGGACAGGTGGATTTATTTGCTGTGCCCTCAGGAGCATTAGACAAGGAGCAGGGAAATAAGCAGATTTCTGTGTCAGTTTTCCCTGTGGCTGCTTTGTGTTCTCTTCACTCTGGAGCACCTCAAAGCAGTTATTTTGGCCATGGTATTTTGAAAGGAGTGAAGCTTGGTGCCCTGGGGGAGGCAGGGATGTGTTGGTGTGATTGCATAGGAGCACAGGGCTGAAGAGGGTCTCCCGGCTCCTTGGGGCAGGTCCCCTGCAGGACTTTGTGCTTAGTGCTTGGAAACTTGGTAGAAATGGTTAAAATCCATTTTAAGAAGCCAGTTGTGTAAATGCTCAAGTGTTGTTAAACGAGGTAAACTTCTCAACCCTGATGTTCTTTTGTAGACGGCGTTTGTTTTTTTCCACTCTGCCTTCAAACCTAAGTCTCTAACAGAACATTTGGAACTTAGAGGAAATAAATAATGGGTCTGTATTTTCCTGCCAAATGTATTACCAAATGTCCTGGTTGAATAGCAAGCTACTGAAAGGGCCTCGTTTCTGCGTTGTGGAGGTTCTGTCACTTACTTCTAAATGCAATTTTTTTTTCAACCTTTGTATCCTTTCACAAATCTGAAAAAGCAGCAGAGCTGGGGAAAGGAAAGCGAAGCAGTTCTGCACTGGGAATGAACACGTGGAAGTAGCATCATGCTCAGGTTTGTAAACCTGCCAGATTGCTCTTACAAACAAGTGTGGTCTTCAGCTTGGTCAGAGGGCTTTCCGGAGATGGAAGGGATAGTCAGCAGTCACTTCATTCTGGTGGTCACTCATTTATCCCTTCCTTCTTAATCTCAGCGTCTGATCTTGGGCACAGCAGACTTTGAGCCTGTGTTTGCCTCAGCAACAACGTGGACTCTGAGCTGTAGAACAGATCTGAGAAGGTGAGGAGAAACTTGTTCTGTGATGAATTCTGCTTTCTGTGCTGTGTTCCTACTGTTAAATGGGACAGCAAGGGTAAGATCTGGTTCTCCTGTACAAACATCAGTGTGGATATACCCTTACGTAGCTCTGAAATGAAAAGGTTGCTTCTGCTGCAGGAATTGTTGTATTATTAAAGCAGCTCTGTTCCACAGCATATGTACATGTGCCACGAAGTGGAATTGTGCATCTGTGTTACCATAGCAAAAGGAGAAACAATTCCTGCAGGTTCTGTGGAGCTGTATGTTCAGCTTGGACAAGTCTTGCAGGAAATGTCCTTCTTGTGGCTGTGCAGGAGGGAAGTGGCAAGTACCCAGATCTTCCAGGATAAGTATTAATTGTCTGCAGACTGTCTGGCAAAGAGAGTTACTATGTTTAAAGGATATAGCTGTGTATCTAATCTTCCTTCTTTGCAACTCCTGTGCTTTTTCAGAGCCTAGATTTGCTTTATTGTACGATAATTGACACTGTTAGCACAAGCAGTAAGGTGATCTGCATCTCTCCAGCTTCTAACCCCATTCTGTTAGCTAGAATGAGGGTTTTTTGGAATCACTTATACCCCAGAGCACTTGTTGCCTGACTTATTTTGTGGCCCTCTGGTTAAGCAGCAAGATTTGTGTGTGGCAGTGTTAAAGCCTGTTTTCATAGAACGTGCGGTTTGTCTCCATGCACAGGATCAGTTTGAGATTTAAACCCTGTTTAAGACCTTTTTAAGCTCCTTGGGCTTAACTGCTGCATGGATTTTTTTTTTTTTTTTTCTGCATTACAGAAGTGAGGGAGTTTGACGTGGTAAGAATAACAGGTAAATTGTTTCTGAAGAGGCTTTTTCCTTTATTCTGCATTGTGGAAATGTTCTTTTTAGAATAGAGAGGATGACTTGCTGCAGTCTGTAAAAGTGGAGTTTGAATTTTTGGATGTGAGTCACTTCAGGACTATGAACTGCACTGCCAAAATGAGTGGGATCTTTATAGATTTCTTTGGGATCATAACACCTTCTGCCTCTGCTTGGTAGTTTTCTGAATTGAGAAAGGAATAATCTGTTTGTGTTTATAACTGTTGTCGAGGTCTGTTCTTTGCCAGGCTGACCTGAGGACTTCCATTAGTTTGAGAAGCCTGGGAAATATGTTAGCATAAACCCTTGACTCCCATCGGCAATACTTTGTTTTCTTAACACAGATGTTTTGCCTAATTTAAATAGGCAGCTGAATGTTTTCTTGACTTGTTGCTACTATGCAAATAATTCACTGTCTAGATAATGATGAGAAATTTAATACTTTGAGGACTTTTTCTGTATTTTGGGAGCCAAGCTTTTTGTTTAGAGAGGAGAGACTCCAAACAGTTTACCTGATTCTCCATAAAATTTTATCACCAGTTTCACATGCTTCATTCCAGGGGGTTGCTGACTTGAGTAATTGCCAATATACTTTGGGCAAGTGGTGTTACTGGCAGGATGCCTGCAGGAAAACTCTAGGCTGGTTTGCTTCCTTTCAGCTTCAAGGTGAGCATCTCCTCCAGGGTGGACAGAATCTCTTCTGGAGTCTGCAGATGCCTACAGGGAGCCAGTGAATTTCCTTAGAGCTTTTTATTTTTTTGCTATTCTGAATCTGCTTCTTTTCTTTCTGAAGACAGTCTGTGAATGTCACTGTCTTGGTACTATGCCTTTGTTGGTTTGTACCCTGTGATTTCTGGGGTGCTTGTGAAGGATAGTGTCCTTAAATTTGGAATAAATAAGTTATCTAGTTAACTTTTTGAGTCTGTGTTCTTGCATTCCATGATTCAGGCTAGGAACTGGAAGCAAGACCCAGTTCCTTGTATCTGATATGTCTGCTTAAATAGTGATTTCTTTAAATAAAGGTAGGCAAATAAAGAACGTACTGTGATGGAAGGAATGTTAATTACTAACTGCTCTGAGAGAATCAATTGCTTACCTTTAAGTGTGATGTGTCACTTGGCTCTTAGTGATTGTTTGCTTTGTGCTTTAAAGTAGTAGTGGCCACAGTTGACTAACTGTGGCCATACTTTTTGAATGGGAAAGTGAAGAGGCATTTCATTCTTAAGGTCTATAGCTAATGTTACAAACATATTTAATGGAAGAGTAATGGGTAGAATGAACTTCGTTAATGTATAAGCCTAAGGAGTTAGTAGGCAGAATTCTCAAAACTTGTTTTTATTCTCTTTCAGGTAATTGAGAATGGGTCCCCAACGATGCTAAGTGTACAATGGGAAGTGTCACGCTTCGCTATTTCTGTTATGGGTGCCTTTTTACATCGGTGACCTGGACACTTCTGCTCTTTGTTTATTTCAACTTCAGTGAAGAGAACCAATCCTTCAAGAATGTGCCCGTCAAGGGGCTGGAGCCTCAGAGGCCATTTCCAAAAAGATTCTACCCCCGTTTCACTCGGGGGCCAGTTCATATACCTGAATTGCAACAGAAAGAGAGTAAGTTTAGAAATCCTCTTGGAAATCATGTCCAGGACCCAGTAAAGAGGGACGGAGACTTCTCTCCAGAAATGGGTAAGTGCTTTTTAGTGTGGGTGACAAAGTTATTGAGAGTAGAAGTAGAAAATGAAAGTAGTCTGTTTGTTAAAAGTATTTCAGGGCAAAACTGTGTAATGAAGTAGTCTTGGTGTTAAATGTAGGTGGTACTAGTGGCTCTCTTAGTTAGGAGTTACTTGAAATTTATTCTACTGTAATCCAAAATGTACTGTTTCTAACAGTTAGAGCTCTGTGTGTTAACGAGGGCTGGATTACAGCAAGGTGTCTTCCCTTGATGCGGTTCTTGGTTTTGTTTTTTTTTTTTTTCATACAAGGTTCACATCTTGCTCCTATATTGATTAGGCTCGAATGCATGAACTTTCTCTACCACAGAGGAGCTCTGATCTTATTCAGCAATTAAAAGCAGCTTGATAGTGGTACGTAATGAATAACTGCTTAAGTGGAGAATACTTCTGGAGTATGAAATAGCCTAAAAAAAAGTGCATGGAGCAAAATTACAGTGTAAGATAAAGATGACAGTGATTATGGTCACATCTTGCTTGTTTTGTACCAACAAAAATGTGCATGTTTCACTGGAATGTATTTTACCAGTGAGGTTTATGTTCATATTCTGATCTGAAATGCTTTGTGTACTGGACTGCTTACAGCTTAGTGTTTTCTGCTGTATTTTAATATGCATTGGATATTAACCTGTGAGCTTGTCTCAAGTCTGAAGGTACATACTGAGTATTATAATATTGGTACCTACTGCTTTTTGGGGAATTATGTCCATAGTCAGGAGTTTAATAGTTCTGTCCAACTGAACTCTTCTGCCATTGCTGCATCATTAGTTTCAAAAGTGTGTGGACCTTCAACGAACTTGCACATCAGACTTGTGTGCGTATGTGGAAAAACACCCCCAGAACAGAAATGCCAACTTGCATTGCCCTGTGACATTACAAATGTTTATCAATTCACTGCAAAAACCATGAGAGCCAAGTGAGGTGAAAGCCAGTCCAGAGGTGGCCATTTCTTTCCAACTATTCAGTGCTAGCCAGGAAAGAAATTGGAGCTTTTCAACTGAGAAGTCCCTTGATCTTCAGACAGAGCGACTGGTTTGGTTGGTGAAAGCCAAGGGGATTTATGGTGCCAGGATAAGCTCTACATGAGTCATGAGGAGACAGCTGGCTCTCTGTTTGAATTAGATCAGGTGCTGCAGGAAGGGGCTTCGTGCCTCTCTCGGGTTGGGCAATGATAAACATGCAAAGCCAAAAAAAACAACCCAGCAAAAACAAAACAACAAAAGGACTGGCATGTGATAGCCACTGATCTGATAGAGTAATCTGTTTATTCCTTACAAACTTGTGAGATACACATAACACTGCTGAAGTCAATCTTGGGCTGATGTTTCCATTGCAAACTTCTTGTTTTCTCAAGGACTTGCATCTGCTGTTTGCACTGAAACCTTTCAGGTCTTTCACACACATTTTGAATATTGCTCTTTATAAAGATGCGTTTTAAAAAAAAAAAATTGCATTTTTTTTCTGTATTCAGAAGATCAGAATAAAATAGCTAGGGGTTGGAGTGCTGATGGACTGCAGAACAAAACATTTGGTGTACGTTTCTCAAAATATTTCCTTTATTCAAAGCATGAGCTTAAGTTGACTTAGTGGCATTGTGTTACTGTAGTGTATGCAAGAATGGCTAAGCTGGAAACCTTTCTCTGAAACTTCATGTAATTTGAAGGAAGGCCAACTCACCCTTTTACACCAGTGCTGGAAGAGAGGCACTGCTGCTGTGACCTCATTCTTGCTCTCAAATGTCAGGGCATCTATACCTCATAGAATTGAGTTGGAAGGGATCCCTGAAGGTCGTCTAGTCTGTCCCCCCTCCCCCCTCCTCCTACCTTGCAATGGACATGGAGGCCTACAGGTAGATCAGGTTGTTCAGAGCTCAGTCCTGCCTGACTTTCAGTGTCTTCAGGAGTGAGCCACCCACCACCTGTCTGGGTAAACTAATCCAGTGCTTCAGTACTCTTATTGTTAAAAAATAAATACAAACCCCACTTTTTTTTCCTTATATCCAGTCTAAATCTCACCTTTGTTAGTGGTGTTCAAAAGCGTCACTGCATTGCCATTGCTGTACTCAACTAAAGGGCACTAGAGCTGGAATTGTAAGAGGTGGGAGTCTGGAGATCTGGATGCAGATTTTCCTCTAGAAAGTCATCTTGCTGTATCTTTAGGTAGACTTTGTGTTGAAACATAACTGGTAGTGCTCTGAAGGCCAACCAGGGCCTTGTACTTAAGCTTTAAACTTTTCCTTTACATTTTCTTATGCTCTTTATTCTGCTTTTCCCTGCATTTGAGCTCAGCTGGCTTTTGCGTAGCTGTCAAAAACTCAATCTCATAAGAGGATGAGGTTTTATTGTATTCTGCTTTAGTGACAAGGCAAAGGAGTGAGATGTTATTGCTGTCAAAAACAACTTACTGGAATGCTGTAAGGAAGACACAGTGAGACTTGCTGGTCGTGTGCTCTTACCACTTCCTCCCACTTATAATTTTTTTTGTAGAAGAATTCATTTGAAACACTATAATATTTTGCTTTTCTTCACCCTGGTGAGCATTTGGCTCAGTGAGAGAGGAACCCTGGCACTGAATCAAGGCAGGCACAATAGTATTTGGGATTTCACCTTGGCCTCTGGCATTGTGCTTATTTATACTAACAATTGCTGCCCCTACCATGCTCAGCAACAGCTGATGCTTCTGCTAAAATAATCAACAGAAGACCAGCTAGCTTTATTGCTATTTTATTTGTTGTCAAGGTCTCAAGTGAGAAATAAGTTGCTGATTCTATCGTAGCTATTTTTGTTACCGCAGGCACAAGAGAACTGCATAGAATTGTAGCTGTTACTGTGAGGGCTCTTCTTCCACTGTAACTATTTTTCTTTCAAAAATCCCACTTCCATACCTGGACAGGTGCTGATGCATTGTGTGAGCTAAGTCTTTCCTGTCTTTGGTGTTGTTTGATGGTGCTAGGAGGAAGAGGCCATTTAAGAGAAGGGAATGCATCTGTTAAGGTAACAAATAGAACGGATCAGTGGAGGAAGACTTTGTGTTACCACAGCTACACAGACTACTCAAAAGCACTCCCTATCTGGGGGGTGACTAAAACAACTGAGCAAAAATACATTCCACAAAACCAGAGATCAAAAGAATTTCTGAAGAAATTCTTGTTTTTTGGGAGGTTAAAGCATACTTTTCAATCCTCCATGATTTCCCATGGATGCTTTTAACCTTTCTGACTGATCTTGGCACGTTTCTTCTGCAGGAATGATTTTTAATGAAGAAGATCAGGAGGTACGAGACTTGGGCTACCAGAAGCATGCATTCAACATGCTGATCAGTAACCGGCTGGGATACCACAGGGAGGTACCTGATACAAGAGATGCGAAGTACGTATGTTTATTCAAATGTTAATCGTATTTATTTGTGAGCTGCTTTCCCAGCTGTGCTCTCTATTACTTCAAGTATGCTACAGCACTCTGTTTTTTTTTCCCCAAGTTTTCTTTTTGATGTTATGAGTACTGTAATTGGCAGAGGAGATGCTATAATTCTCTTTGGCACCATTGAAAACTGGGTGTTAAGTATTCCAGTGCCCAAGTTGAGGAGTGTTCTGTGGATAAGACGCATTCACCTTACTTGGTGCATGGTGTTTGTTGCAAGCACACAGAGGGTGAGTTGGATAAGTTAGATGAATAACTGAGGAGAAGAGCTTTCTATTTCTGAATTTGTCTGGTGTCTGGATTGCACTGCTGGATACTGTGTTCTATTATAAATCAGTTTTTCATTAATCCACGTGATGCATATGGAAAAAATCGTCACAGTAACAACATAAGAAAAAACCCACTGAACCGAAGGAATAAATAAGCCTACTTCTATTTTTCTAGTGGTTGCTCTGGTGTGGGTCAAGGTAATGAATCGTACTTGTTGAAATCTCTCCCAAGAGCTGAATTCGTTCCAAGTCAATGAAGACTTCTTTTGTCTACCACTGTTTCCATTTATGGTTTTTATTTTTACTGGATTCCCTCATGCCTGGCATCTTCAAATGGCATTAATCTGTGATATTGTAGCCTATTAGAGGTTGTGGGTAAAACTTGAGAATAAGTAGAATAAACTTTCTGCTTTGAGTGAGATTCAGTGAGCCTAAGATGCCTAAATTCAGTTATCTGCATGTTAGTCAGTTGTCTTTACTATTATCACATTTATCAGAGAGCCACTCAGTGTAGTTAATGGGGCGTACACAGCTCTTCAGCTAACAAAATGCACTTCCCTGCCTCAGGGCGAGCCGAGTGCTGTCTAGACTTCACTGACAGTGTTGACCAGATTTGAGTGTCTTAATCTGCAGGCTGAATCCCAGTGTTTGGTTGTCTAAACAAGTATTTAGCACTCTTGGAGATACTCTGGAATATCCAACCTGCTTTCTAGCGGCCGGGCAATGGTTGTTTGTCATATTTGCCATTCATGCATGAATCTGAGCTACCTTAGGGAGTGTTTTGATAGCTGAAATAAGCCTTTAGTATTTACTCTTCTGTCTGAAGGATCTGTTATTCTCCTTCCCACTACAATCTATCATATTCTGTTTTCTAGCAAGTAGCAGTGGTAGTTGTAAGTTTGTATTTGTATGGAGAGTAACTTAATGCTGAACCCTACTGTAGATGTTATCCTACTTACATCCAAGTTATTTATGACATTGCAAAGGGACATGTCACTGTTTGAGATCCCACACATAATGAAGCTCTAAGTACTATTTCTGTCTGCAGGTGCAGAGAGAAAACCTATCCTTCTGAACTGCCATTTGCCAGTGTTATCATCTGTTTCTACAACGAAGCACTTTCTGCCCTGCTTCGCACAGTGCATAGTGTCCTGGATCGCACTCCTGCACACCTTCTTCATGAGATTATTTTGGTGGATGACAACAGTGAACTGGGTGAGAGCCTTTTGGAAATGCTTTGGACAGAGCTTACACTTCTCAGCTTTCCTGTATCTTCCTGCGCTTTACTGACTGATCAGACTGAATAATGTTGAACTGTATGCAAAACCAGTCTTTACTGCTGTCTATATCTGAAAAGTGACAGCCAGTACGTATGTAGGATGTTCCATTAGGCCCAAGCTGCCATCCACTTTGACAGTGGTGCCATTTTCCTGATGAGCTTTGCATTATATGGATTTAAACATTATTAGCTTCAAAAACAGCTTTTCAATGAGGAGTGTCCAGGCTACTCTAGTGCTCAGAGCAGATTACACTCAAATTTCTTGGGCCAGTCCTGCCTGTGAGCACTTCTGAAAGGCACTGAGTGCACATAATCTCTCCTGAGGTTTCACAAAGAAGTTGATGTTGCGCTATGGAAACAGTGCTTCATTTTTTATACTTGCTTGACATTTCAGGATGATAGAGTGCTGGGATCAGAGCTCAGCCTTTGCAGGCAGGGCTCTGCGTGGCTCTTGCACAGCCTCTTGTGGCCACCCTAGGGGTAGCTATTGCTGGCTCTTTGTGGAGCAACCATCTCCACCAAGTCCATGCCATGCCCCAGAGGGGAAGACCTTGCAGAGTTGCATTACTCTTGAAAGTTTGGTTTCTTTTCTTACACAAAGCACAAGGCAAAGACAGACATGCAATCCAGGTGTTTTGGTATCTCAGAAGTTGTATGCAGGTAGGATTGTGCAAGTTTCCTCATGCCTCTATATAAGTCTAAAATTTCATGAGTTTTTGAAGTGATTTTTAGGTGCTTTTTTGGTACATACTATCATCCTTTCTCTCATATTTTGGTTTCTAAGTTTAGATCTCACTTGCTCTGTGAGACTGAGATGCAGCTCTTGTAGAATTGAATTCTCCAGTTGAGCAGCTATGCTGTCTGCGATGTCAGGTCTAATGATAAGATATAGGAGAAAAGAGATCGATCATTGTCTCTTGCTAATAAGTATGCATAATATTTAGAAACTTCTGTCCTTTAGTTCTTCAGAAGTAGTAAGTGCTTTTTGCTACACTTGTGCAATTTGTTATTTTCAAGTTTCATAACCTTTGGATCTAAGCTTACATCAAAAACCCCCTTTTTTGAATATGGCAATGCATTTGGTTTATGCTTGTGTTTAGGCAGTGATGTCATCACCTTCTTGGCATTTTGCTGATTCAAAGACCAAATTAGATTCAAAGCAATGGAGTTGCTGTTGCCTTTCTGGCTTTAATTGATTCTTTTTTGAAGTTAAAGATGGTGGAAGATGCTATTTTTTTTTTTTTTTTTTTTTTTTTTTTTTTTACAGAGAACTACCTTTCTCATTGTTGAAACACTCAGTTTAACACCAATGCTTCTTCCTCATTGTGTGCACGTCCCAGAGCTAGAGCAACTAGGGGATGTGTGAGTCATGGAATACAGTCCTGTTACCGGTGTGTCATGGAGTGTTCCAGGCCCTTCAGAAGGGACTGGCAAGGCAGGGACTAGTGTTTATATACTGCAGTGAACTTTGTTCTTCTTCTAAAGTATGTGCTCACCAACAGTGCTCTTGGTTGTAAAATCCTTTGAGTTGGAAGGGACCCCCAAATGTCATCTAGCCCAACCTCCCCCCCCCCCCCCCCCCGCAGTGAACAGGGACAACCACAGCTCCATCAGGTACTCAGAGCCTGGTCCAGCCTGACACTGAACGTTTCCAGGGTTGAGGCATCCGCTACCTCTCTGGGCAACCTATTCCAGTGCTTTACAATCCTTACTGTAAAAAAAAAAAAAAAAAAAAAAAATCCAAAAAACAAACAAACCTATTTCATTATCCAGTCTAAAATCTCACTTCTTTTAATATGAAACAGTTTTCCCTTCTTCTATCACAAAGTGAAACGGTCATTTTGAAAAACAACTACCTGTGAGGGCTGGTTGTAATTCTCTTTATCTACTACTGAATCAGTTGAGAAGGTACAGATGATGAAAGGTGTTATTGTGCTTTCCAAGTGTCGTATTTGTTTTAGTATACAGAACATAATAATTTAAATGACTTGTGTGAGTGAAAGGGCTTTCATTACTCTTGCTGCAAATGACAGTACCATTAAGAATATAGGAGGAGAAATGTTATTTCTTCATATAACGCTCTTAAAACTATTTTTTTGTAGCAATGGCAATTCAATTTAGCACTAAACCTGTTCCCATTAACTTGAGTGATATTGTACTAAAGGCTTTGCAATTCGGTCTTTAAAGAAACTGCAGCTTAATGTTTACCCCTGATTTGAACATCTTAGGGCTTGAATAAAAACTTTTCTGAAGCATCTGTCCTATTGTGGATCTTGTGCTCTTCTTCTAGCTGACTTGAAGAAAGACTTGGTTGATTATGTTAAAACTCAGCTTCCAAAAACAACAAAACTAGTAAGAAATGAGAAGCGGGAAGGCTTGATTCGAGGAAGGATGATTGGAGCCTCTCATGCTACAGGTGTGCTTTCTTGTTTCCCTTTTCATTGTATGCTTCCACTTTATTTGGGTCACTTTTTGTGTGGTGCAGCTTTCTCATGTGTTGAATGGTTGACATGAGATTGCTTTAGTCCATTGCAGGGGTGTCTGTGTGTTGTATCCATTTCTAAGCTGCACAAATTAAAGTGGGGGGAGGAAAGATTTTAGTACCTTTTTTGCTCTTGCCTAAGTATTGTCTCATTTTCTTCCTTCATTCATGTATAAACTCATTTTTAATAAGTGAGTAATAAAAATAAGTTGACTATTTAGAATGGGTCAGCACAGCAGTAAAATAAAAGCAGTACTTGACTACATTTAGTGAGGCATTGAAGAATTTACCTTATTCTTGCTTGAAGCAGTGGTGTTTGAGAAATTCCTCCCTCTGCCCTGGGTATTGTATTCTCAGTGTTTCATGTGGGAACTATTGCTCCAGAATGAATCTGCTTCCTTGCTATGGTAAACTCAAAGGTGGCTTCTAATTTACCATCTAATTGTAATGACTTTCACATAAGCTTTTCTTTTGTTGAAGTGATTGTTAATTGGGATAAACCGGTCCTTTACATACACTGTGTCCTTTACCTCAGTATACTTGTGTTAAAACGTTTTCTCTCTGAGAAAATATAGGCTACTTTCTGATAATTTTGACTGGTGGGTAAGATCTTTCATTTATGATTACTTATTAGCATTGTAACAGCATAATCCAGAGACAAAATTGTGCTTACACTTCGTAAACTGTGGCTGGACCCACTTGTGTTAGTGCAATACTGAGTCACTTTACTGTTCTTCAAAATTCCCAGTCAAAAAAATTCTGTTAATAGAAGCAGACAAACATAACTTGTCTGTCTAAGTAGTTTTTATGAAGCTCTTTTTTATTACTGTGGGAGAAAATTTATGTAACATTAAAATAATGTTATGCAGTTGAAGTTCAGATGAAAGAAATCAGACTAGCTGAACCTGAAGGCCTTCCAGGTACTAAATTGTCCTCTCATGGCAGATAATCCTATAGGCCTAGTAGGACCAGTGTTGGCTGGTCTGATACTGGTGGGTCTGGCTGTGCCACTTCAGGGCGTTTGTTCTCACTGTCAAACAGTATGGATCCACAGTAACTAAAGCTAATGAAATGTGGAGATTTTCTGCATTACTTTATATTCAGGAATTGAAGTGCTGTGATCTGTGTCATGGATGAATGCAGATTAATTTGTCAGAATGGCTCGGCTTAAAACTCACAGATCTTAGCTGCAACGGTAAGAGCTGAGGTCTGATATGAAGGAAGCCTAAGGGGATTACAGTCAATGGACAAAAGCAGCTTTGTCACGAAGATAGTTCATCCAACCCAGTAGCTGTCATCTTTGTCTGTCTCTGTAGTCTCACTCAGGCATTGGAGGTGCTCCCACTTTAGGACTAGTCTGTCTCCAGACTCTGAGACTTCTGATGTTTCTTTAAAAGTACAGCAGTTCTGCTTGGCCTGAGTGTCTGATGGCTATAAAACCCTGTCAAGGAGATGTAGCCAGGATCTACCTTCTGCCTTTGTGACTGAGCTAATCCCAGTGCTGTCTGGCTTGTCAGCCCTTCTGAGTGCAGATGGAGTTTCCCTTCTGCTACACAGAGCTGTATACTGCTGATACTCTGCAGACACATTTGCATGCATGTTTGTGTATTTCATGGTAGCCCAAGTCTACATATTTTGTGTGTTCTGGCCTCTGTAGGACAAGTGCTGGTGTTCCTGGACAGTCACTGTGAGGTGAATGAGATGTGGCTGCAACCTCTGCTGACTCCAATCAAAGAAGACCGCAGGACGGTGGTGTGCCCTGTGATTGACATAATCAGTGCTGACACACTTACTTACAGCTCTTCCCCTGTTGTGCGTGGAGGATTTAATTGGGGCCTGCACTTTAAGTGGGATCTTGTTCCTTTGTCAGAGCTTGAAGGACCTGAGGGAGCCACTGCTCCAATCAAGTAAGGCTCCTCCTGTGTGTGTGCAGCAGACAGCTCTGTGTAATCTATGAGTGATGGGAGCACTCCTTAGGCATTGTGGAATGTATTTGGGCACACAGCTCTGAAAGCAGATGCCCGTCCTATCAAGTATTTCCCTTGATTACATTGCCCAGAAGTACCCTTTCAGAGAGAAAGGCAGCAGCATACTAGACAGCAGCTTTTCTTAATTACACAAGTCTTAAAAAGCTTATGCTCTATTAATGGTGAAATTATTGGACAGATTGAAACTGTGCATCCATATTTATTTCCAGTCTTGATTGTGATTCTGATAGCAATCTTGTCTCTAGTAGTTGCCTGACTATCCCACTGGAGCCCATAGGCTCTAGGCTTTCTGTGGTGAAGTGCCAAAGAATTGCTACATTGGAAAAATGTATTTTTGTGGTAATATGACGATAATTCATAACTGATGGGAGAAGATGTAGTATTTGGTGATCTATTTCAGTGATTTTCCTATTTAGATTTCATTTGTTTTCGTTTTGTTTGAGGAAAAAAGTTTAATGCTTTAAGCATTTATTTTGCCCTAAATGTGAATAGGGAACTAACGTAGTCTTGAAATCTTTATTCTATTTGAAACTTTTCTCAGAGCTTACTTGGGGTAGACCTGGGGATTAGATCTCACTGTGTTTGATGTTGTTGCCTTCCTTCAACTTATTTTTAGGAAAAACTCCTCTGGAAAAGGCTGAGAATTTTATACTTAATGGTACTCTCATTGTTGAGGGAGATCTTTTTCTGAGTATGGAAAGGACTTCTCATACTTAAAGGCCTCTGCCTATTTTGAAAGAGAAGCCATACTCCTATTTAACCTTTGAGAATGTCTTTCTATTGAATGGAAGGTTGTATATTTTATGACCTAAAGAGCTTTGTAAGGAAATATTTTGATGTCAGGGCTGGAAAAAGTGAGGTTTTTATGAAAGACTACCATTCTAGTAATGCACAGGCGAGGTAGAAAACTGAGAAACTCCAGTGAGAACATCTATGCAAGTATAGGAACTCCAGTACTTATCAGTGACTTTACCAACTGCCCATGGTGCTGATGATGAAACAGGGCTGCTCCTAGTACTTGAGTTGTCTGTGATAGAGTACCATGTCTTTTAGCAGCTTTCCTGGCTTGTATATCTTAAATTTTGGTTTTCTTTTGCATAACTGGAATGGTTCTTGATCTGGTTTTAATATGCCCTCCGGATTCTGCTCTTTTTCTGCTGTTCAGTCAATCCCAGTCAATATAAATCCTTCCTGTAAGAGGGAGATGAGCACATGGTTGTAAGTATACACACTGAGTGTAGGAAAAAGATTTATCTTTACCTGTAGCTAATTAAAGGTGGCTCTTAATTTTCAATTTAGAAAACTAAATGGACTTCAAACCTGCCTGGGTTTTTTGCTACTTTCTGAGTGAAGAGGCAGGCACTTTGTTTCTCTGTCCTTCTTCCTTGAGTTTGCTACGTGCAGAAATATGGTTTACAAGTATGTCAGTAGTGAAAGATCACATGGAGAGACTGTAGAACTGAAGTCCTGTGGAAGTTAGAAATCATCAGATAAGAATTGTTTCCTGTAGGTCTAAATGCAAGCTTTTTAACCGACTCAGCTGAAATCACACATCTCGTTTAAAATATTGACCAGCTTTCACTGCTGTATTTTAGGTCGCCTACCATGGCTGGAGGCCTGTTTGCCATGGATCGTGAGTACTTCAATGAGCTTGGACAGTATGACAGTGGCATGGACATCTGGGGAGGAGAAAATCTGGAAATATCTTTTCGGGTACTTTCTTTTATGTGTGTTGGAGTGTGAGCCTCAGTGTCTGGCTTCTTCTCTTCCCTCCCTATGGTGTCTTTAGCACTGAAATAGCTGTTTGCCACACAAAACAGTGCTTTTATTCCTAGGAGGGATGCCTCTAGCACACTAACCTTTATAATAAATTTCAGGCCAAGTTTTAATGGGAAAATTAAGAAGAACTTTGAGCCCATACTTTATCTTTTGTTTTTTTTTATTTTTCTTGTCTAAGCTTTTCATAATATTGGAAACAAATCACTAGAACTAATAGTAGAAATGCACAGAAAAGAGTAATTTACATTTATGAAAATAGTTTATAAAGTACTTAGAATTCTGCAAATAGATTAAAAAGAATATATGTGGCTAACAGCAGTATAGGCAATATGTAAACTTATTTCCTTAGCTTGTGCTGCTTTTTAAACTCCATTTTGAGGGCATGGGGATGTAAAATTTCTTTTATAAGTGAGTTAAGTAGAAGCATTGCTTTGGTTGGAAAAAATATTAAGAAAGTTGTTAATAAGAGACTAGAAAGTGATGCTTCATTGGGCTTGCTGTCTTTTCTCCTCTTCACTGTCACTCCCCTGAAAGAAAACGGCTTTTTTGTGCTCAATGCCGTGTTTTTTATTCTTTGCCTCTGTGATGTGGATTCATCAGCAAATGTAATGAGGATCTGATCAAAAGTGAGATGCTACCACGGGGAGTACTAAAAGGGGGGATCAAAAAGGAAAGCTAAAACATAAATATCAACTCCAAACCAAGAACAAACAAAGAACCACTAAGCACAGGACAGAGTATAGTAGGGTATGGAGTAAGAGGAAAATTAATTGTTAATGAGTAATATATGCTGTTCCAATTATAAAGGGCTTTGAAACAATGTATATTTAAAGAGCTTTAAAAGGTCTGAAAGCTCTGTCTCTCCTGGGAAGAGCTGAGAAGGGAATAATAAAAACTAATCTTTATCCAGACAGAGTTTTAAAAGTGATTTGATCATAAACCATCCTCTTGATATTGAGTGATCTACTTGTACGTCATTTCTTGTGGAGGTGTGGAGATGTAATTCTCAAATCATTTTTCTTAATCTATAAAATAAATCCCAGCCCAAACATTTCAGAATTTTTTTAATCATGAGAAGGTAAGATTTTGGAATAGCATACTACTTGTTTAGTGAAAGCCATGATGTTGTGAGTGGAAGGAGTGATGATAGGACCCAGACGTTTCTTTCTCTAACCTGAAGGTCTAATAACTTAACTCATCAGAAAGCCTGGCATGTAGAACAACACTGTTGACACTTAATTCTGTCACATTGCACATAAACCTACTGAAGTATCTCTTGAAGCTGAGGAAGTAGTGAGCCTTGTCAGTATGTGTACGGTGAGCTGTGCTCTGCTTTTCTACGGACAGATTTGGATGTGTGGGGGTCGACTTCTGATCATTCCCTGCTCCAGAGTGGGGCACATTTTCCGTAAGAGACGTCCCTATGGCTCACCAGGGGGACAGGACACTATGGCTCATAATTCATTGAGGCTGGCACATGTGTGGATGGATGATTATAAGGTAAGAGACATTTCTAGGGCATGAAATAGTTATTACTGGCTTGTGTGTCTAAAGGCTGTGTCACAACGAGCTCTCTTGGTGTTTCTAGTAGGGTCTTGCTTCTGTATTCTGATTTCCTAATGTTTATTTTGGTATGAATTCCTAAACTGTAAGCTTGTGGTTTTGCTGCTGAGTGTTGAAATTTCACTCCTGTCTCTGAACCCCCTGCAAGCAGTAGCAATGTTATGGCTTTTTAATGAAGTAAAAGATGTAAGCTCAGCATTGTTTTGTGTCCCAATCACTAGCATGTGGGAGCTGGATGCCTTCAGGTAGTTTCCATGTTGGTGAGATGGAAGTTCTGTTGGTTGTTTGCTTTTTGTTACAATTAACAGTCTGACTCTTTTTCTAGCCCTGGAAGGCCTGTCAGGATTCACTTCTGGATTCAAGGGCAAGAGTATTTATTCCTTGTCTTCAGGCCTGGCACAGATGCTTTTAAAAATTGATTGGGTCTATTGCACGAATCCTTCATCTCTGCTGTACTTAAGGGCATTTTGCCTTGTGGAAGTGTAGGATTTGTTTTATTGCCAGCTCCAGTGGTCCCTATAATTTCTGTAGAAGACATTTTCTTAACTTACATTCCTTAAAGTTTTATGTTTCATAGCTCATCCTTTATCTTGATACTCTGTCACTTTGAGCAATCTATTAGGAGTCATTAATTTTTATCTCCAGTCTCCATCTTTATAATGCATTGGTAGACTTGATCCATCACTTCCCCTTTCATTGGTGTCTGGGCACAGTAGTTTGTGATTAATGATGTTGTTTTTCTGCAGCTTGGAGTTGATTCTTTGTTATTTCTGTCTAATACTGCTCTGTCCGAAGAGAACTCATACTGCTGATTGTAGCAGTCTCTTATCACAGTTATGTCCTAACCTTTTCCAGCTGTTTGTAATCTAATTCCATAATAGTGGCCAGAGACTGTCATTATGACAGATTTATGGATGGAATGCAAGCTTGCAGTTATTTTTATCTGTTGAAGTAATTGCAGGAGAATAGAGCAAAGACAAGACTGAGACTGTTTTGCAGATGTGGGCAACATTCATTAAGTAAAACTGCATAATGGAAAGCAAACAACAAAGTGTGAATTTTGGTTTTGATGGTGGTTAAAAAGATCTGAGTTCGTGTATACAATGGAAATAAAAAAAAAATCCAGAAGAGGTGGGGTATTAAAACTTGAACTTTAACCAGAAAAGAGGTGATTAGAATAGCAGAGCTACTTTTTCTAAGCAGGCCTATTTCTGATGACAAGGTCTGACCTATCTTCACACTTCCTTAGAGATGTCCAACATTCCCCTGGTTTTTAATGTTTCCTTTTCCTCTGCTTTTAAAAAAGCAGTGATGCATCAGTTTCATCCACATGCTCAAGGTCTTGATAAGGACAGATGTGCAATCTGTTTTGAGCTGAGTCTGCTGTCTCTGTACCAGAGATGGCACTAAGTAATTCAAAACTTGTTAGCAGAGTCCAGCTGTCTGGTGGAGATTAATGCAACGGAATATCACAGCTCAGTGCCCTGAAAACTGATTTTTAAATAATATCTGCTAAACTGGTTGATGTGCAGATGAGCTCACAGAAGAGCTCTGTAAATCTAGGTGGAAGTAAGGATTCTGTGAGTGAACTTTTCTCACTTTACTTTGAATGTAACAGTCTGGAATGAAACTTGAAGAGCTCTGTAAGCAGGAGGAAGTTAAAAATCACTAATCTGTAGTTCTCCTCTCCTCCCCTTCCCTCAACCTTTTTCCCCTAACTTCAGGAGCAGTATTTTGCTTTGAGACCTGAGCTAAGGACGAGGAGTTATGGAAACATAACTGATCGTGTAGAACTGAGAAGAAGATTGAACTGCAAGTCATTCAAGTGGTATTTAGATAATATCTATCCGGAGATGCAAGTATCTGGGCCCAATGCCAAAGCTCCACAGCCAGTTTTTATTAATAGAGCACAAAAACGACCAAAAATAATCCAGCGTGGAAGGGTAAGAAGCTTTCTTAAAAAGAAAAAAAAAAAAAAGAGGTCTGTCTTCAGAGATTTTTTTCTGAAAGTTATCTACATGAACAGATTTGAGAATCATAGTTCTTGTTCTGCAATGAACTCCCTTGGAAATAACCTTTTACTGTGCTATTTTGTCTGCATGTAGGTTATGGCTAACCCATGCCTGCCTATCTCAGTAACTGGAAGCATCAGGTAGAGATGTAGTGTGCTCCACGAGGCATTGCAGCCTGCAGTGAGTAGGTACTGACAGTTACTGGTGCTGCAAGAGGATTCTGGAGGCCCAGAGCTCATGGAAAAACCTACTAACATTATTACTTTTTGTTTAGAAGAGGCTGCCTAGGATGCCACAACTTATGCAGTGCTTTTATAATTGAATCTGTCAAGTTGTAGAGTTATTTATTGGGGCACACAGGCATATTCTCCCCAGCTGCAACCAATACAGTGAGCTCATGATGTTGTTCTGTTTTTCATGCTAATCAGACTTGATTTCCCCTTATGAAATTAGTGGCTTACTACTTGCATTCAGAGGTTTAAGGATTTGGGGGACATTAGAGGCAGCTGGGAGAAGAAGTCTTCCTAACAGTGATTTTCTTTTTTTCATAGTTTAAACTGAAGAAAACACTTTGCATCTTTTAAGATGGGGGGAGTTGAGACACAGAAAAATGCAATTCCTCAGCTTGATTCTTCAGGGCTCCAGGATTATGCCCAGCATTGTGTCAGCTCTGAGCTCTGGCTCTGGTGTCTGTATAAACTAGTTCCACATGCCTACGAGGAACAGAATGATCAGCCAATGTCACCACTGTGTACCATGCTCCTCAGGATTTGGGATAAATCACTCCAAGTCCCAATTTATTCTCAAAACTGGTAGAGCCAGAGATAAATGCTGGCTTGACAGCTGGGAAGAGCTGTGATGATCACAGATCATGATGGTTCCTAACAGTGTTATCAAATGCTGATCATCATAGCCAATAAAAACGAGGGAGGAAAAAAAAAACCTCTTAGAGCTGTATGGTTTGAAAGCCTACTTGTGAGTGAGGTGCGATGGAAATTCAACCACTCCTAGAAATCTCTGGAGTGTGAGGAAATGTTACTTAGAAGCTTCTGTGTAATTTGTTTCAGATGTGTACAGGGAACAGGAGAGGCATGGTGTTCTTGGGGAGGCTGCTGATGTCTTGGGACAGCTATTTCCAGAAACTGTATTTAGAGAAGAACATTACTTGGTCTTTGTGCTCTCTAATTTTTGATATTGTGTGATGGAGGAGTTCGTTCTTCTTATTACTGGAAGTGTCTTGGTTTGTGAAAGTCTGTGGAATCAATACAAATGCCAAGGCGTCTGTGTTCATAATAAAACACAACTAGCTCATTAGCCAGCCTGGCCTCCAGTTCAGGACAGCAAATTTTTTGTTCTACATCCAGCTCCAGATTGGCTGTAATTATTTTTAGTGATTGTGGCAGGTCTGTTGCCCTGCCACCTCCCACACATGCGCTGTGGGACAAAATCAGGTTGAACTGGAATGGGTATTTAAGGAGTACTTCAACTTTTTCCTTCTTACCTCATCTGTCCTTAAAACAGCAGCTGACTTTTCAGTTGCCTGAGTGCTTTTGAGGATCAATTTGCAAACAAATGATTTCAGAGATGTGTTTAAGAACTTCTTTTTCTCAAAAGCTTTGACTTGTTTTGTGGAGAGATGCTGTGGGAGGGGACTTCTTTGAAGCAAAACTGGTGTAGAATGCCACATAGATCTGTTTGGTTGATGGGACTGTAGGCTTTTATGGGGAGTGAGGAAGGAGAAGAAACTTGTGCTGAGACAAGTTGTGTGTATTGCACTTGTACCACTCAGAGGAAAGAATTAATGTAAGTGGGAAGCAAAATGGAACTAGAAGATGCTGGCTTTTTCTCCAAATTAATCTGAAAAACAAAATGGTATTTTAAAAGGGAGGAAGGGTTTTCTGTTGCTTTTGTTTCTGAGCACGCAGAGTGATTCCAAAGTATTACCATATGTCCCTTTTGGTAGGAAATGTTTGTTGTTTATGCTGTTCATTAAACTGTTTTCCTTTTGTAGTTGTATCACCTTCAAACCAACAAATGCCTGGTTGCCCAGGGCCACCCAAGTCAGAAAGGCGGCCTGGTAGTGATTCGGGAGTGTGACTACAATGATCAAAACCAGGTATGATATTTTCAATAGTGAACCACATTGCTAATGTGCTTTCCTGCTGGCAAAATGCCCTGGTGTAACATCTCATCAGTAAGCAGAATGATTCCAGAGTATTGTTCAAAATACAAGGCTGACAGAGGAGACTGCGGAGCTTAATGCTCTACTACCTACTGAGTGCTGGATGTTATAATGTCCTGTTTTTGTGACCTGAGTCTCTGTACGTGGCTGGAGACTGTCCTCAAGTAGCTCCTGAGGGGTTCATAATTTGCTGATTGACACTTCAGAACCTGTAGAAGCTCTTCTAGTCAGTTCCTCATACTGAGATTCACAGCAGCCTTTTCCTGGCCCACTGTTCTTTATGTACTGGGATGAATTAATGATTTGTTGCTGATATTAAACAGAAGGAACTCTAGATAACTTAGAAAGTTCTTTGGCTGCAAGTGAACTGCTGATCTGGAACTTAATTGGGGATGAACGTGAGCACCTAATGAGAGTTTTTGTATTGTTACATGAAGCCTCTGCTGTTCCACTTCTTTCTGACAACAGGAAATCAGGACTTGAGGTGAGGGTAAAACCTCCAGGGTTGGGACAGCCTTCCCTAATGCTTTAAAGACTTTTATCCAGTTAAGATCTATATTGAGAGCATTCCAATTTAGAAGCACTTGGGTCTAAAAACTAAATCTCATCTGAAGAGAGAAGTAGTCAAAGACATGAAATAAATGGAATGGTAGAATCACCAAGGTTGGAAAAGACCTCCAAGATATCTGGTCCAATTGTCCACCTACCACCAATATTTCCCCACGGAACCATGTCCCATAGTTCAACAGATGACGTGGATGGTATCCACAGTAAGAACAGATGGGTTTCCATTCTGTTCCCCTTTATTGCTGTGGTGTTTCCAATGGTATGTTGCCAAATGGTTGGAGGAGAAAGCCTAGTGTTTTTCCTTTTTTATCAAAGCAGTCTTCTGATTTTTCTCCTAGAGACAGAAAACTGAAGTTAGCCTCTTGTTTTTTGAGAGAAATGAGCAATCTGAGCATTATTTTCTGTTTCTTGTTAATCTTGTTTACTAGTGGTAATTAAGCAACTAGTCCTCACAAGAAAAACCTGGCTGCACTGTCATCTTTCACAACGATTTTGTTCTCCAATCAAGTATGCTAACCAACACTGTGATTTTTCTGCTGTTATACTTGTTTCGTTCTACTAACAGTTCCCAAGAGTATACATCAGCTTTTTGTGTCTTCTGAATGCTCTTGCTCTAGGTACATGAGAACAATGTGAAGAAAGAGGGCATGGAACAACTTATTCTTATAAAACCATGGCAAGAAACTTGCTGAGTATTGGAAGGTTTTGGCCTTTTCTGCTGGTATTACCGGAAAATGACCAGCTCTGTATTTTGTTCTAGTGGAGTCTGTTCCATCTATACCCTTAGTCTTGATAATAGAGCCTGTGTTGGGTCTGGTGAAAGTGGTCTGGAATAAGTTAACTCTGTCTCTTTTTCCAGGCTACTTTTACCACGTGAATACATAGCAGTCTCAGTAACTTGAAGGAACAAAGTGAACTTTACCCAGGAAAACGTGTAAAGATTTGGGAAACAGCATTGTCCTTTTTGAGACTCACAGAGTGCAGTACTTCTGGCTGAAAAATGGTCTTCTGCGTAATTTGTAGTTAAAATGGTACAAGTGGAAGGGTTTGGTAGAACAAAGATCAGGGAGAAGAAGCATGAAGTAACAGAAGCTGAGAAGCAGAAACACAGAGTGTGAATTTCTCAAGCAGAAGGGTAACATGGAATGAGCATTTTATAGCTGAAGAGTGGTTGTGTGGAGGAGATGCCAAGGCAAATGAAGTGAGCTCTTCAGCTCAAAGTCAGCAGTACATGACCTCTTTCCATAAACAAAACTGGGAATGCACAAAGTAGTGCACGGCAAGCAACTTGGGTGGTGAAGGAGGCCTGGAGACACTAAAGGCTTCAAAAAGTCAGACATGCCCATCTCCATCTTTCATGATGAAATGCAGAAGTAAAAAAACAAAAACCAACAAACAAAAACAAGCAAAAAATATCCAGTCCTCAGTGTTGTGGATTCTACCCAAAAACCATTGAGTCTGAGGTTAATCAGATGGTGATTACACAATAAGGGTGCCGAATGTCTTTGTGGTAGATGCCCCAAAAGGAAAAGTAGAAGTTGCTGTCAAACTTGTAAGAGGGGCATCAAAGGCCACTAATGAAGATTTGGGAACAAAGCATAGAAGCCAACAGGAGTCTAACTAATGGGGATGTTTGTGACCTGGATTGGGTTTGTTGTGTATTTAATGCCTGCTCAACTTGAAGCATTTAAGTCAGGAAGAAGACACATTCCTCTTCCAAAAAAACAATTCTACTGAGTTATGCATCTTCTTCTGGTATCACCTCTGTGTGCATTTGCTTCATTTCAGTAGTTTAAGCTTTCTTTAGCTTAGCCAATGTATTAAGCTTTAAACTTGTTTGCTGTCGAGGTGGGGTCAGCTGGTGGGTGTCTGTGCTCAACCACATGGGGTGTGGGAGGTCACAGGAGCTCTGCTAACCTCTTGTAGCACTCCAGTGTAAGCACATGCACCTCTGACTCTTGAACAGTTTGTAGAAGGGTGTGTTTTCTAAAGTGCTACAGTTCTGTAAGATTCCCTTCCCTAAATCTCTGCATTGTGGGTGTTAAGTTTGCTTTTCTGATCTGTGTGTCTGAAGTGAGCGTGGAGGACTGTGAGCTCCTTCCTATGCGCAGTGTTTTCCTCAACCCATTGAAGAACATGATCCCACAGTCCCTCTTCAAACCATCAGCCACACACTGAAATGTGAAAGGGACCACATGTTGGCATTAGGGCCACCTTCAGCAGGACCTCAGGTCTCTTGGCCAGCGGTAGCTTCAAGTCATGATTACAGCCCCTGTGAAACTCAGCAGAAACAGCAAAGCACAAGTAATTTGGTGCTGTGATGTCATCATCAGCCACAAGAGACATTACCTGCAGGGTCTGCATATAACTGTGGTATTGCAGTCACTCGGCACAGCTCGTCCTCATGCTGAGGTGGCTTCTTGGTGCTCTTCAGCTCAGTTTTTGTCATTTAAAAGTTCTCTGATGGGACAACGCACTGCTGCCAATGTAAGCAACAGATGGCAGCTGCTCAGAGTGCTGGAATGCCTCTCCTGGCAGCAGAGCTCACAGCAGTGATGGTGCCACACGAAGGGCTGTTTCTGTAGTAGTTGCTGGCTTGCCTTTTTTGGAGTCAAGTTGTTCAGTGCATTCCTAATGCAGCTTACAGATGCGATGATTGTACATCCACAGAGCTTTGCCAGTTGCCGCCTGTGCCTTCTGCTATGCATCACTGCACTCCAAAAGCTGAAGTATAGGCTGATGTGTCTGTACAGCAGGTACCTGGGTTTCTTCTTCCCAGGTGTGGTGCTGGGTTTTGTTGAAGTTAATCTGTCTGCACTGGCCCAGACCTAAAGTCTGGTGTGTTCAAGTCCTATTGGCCAGAGGAAGTGGCAGTGTGGGGCCATCCCCTTTGTCTTGGGTGCCATTCCACCCCTGTCCTCACTTGGCTTTCCCCAGAAGCACTTCAGCTGCCTGTGATTCATTTGCATTGATTGTGCTGTAAGCATCATTTCATCTTTTAATGGCATAAAGTCAGTAACACAGCTTCTGTGTATCTTCACTGTGACTAAAATAAACAAATAAATGCTAGAGAAGAATCTGTGACTTTCTGCATGGTCAACAAGGGCTACGTGTCCTCCATCCATGTGTCAGCAGAGAGGTGCTGAATTCCACTCAGAGTGCATGAAGGTGTTCAGTTATATAATGAAAAGGAGTGGCTTTGCCTTCCCTGTGCTCGGATCCGTTACCAGTCAGCATGTTTACAGCGATACTTAAACCACTGCTTCTCCCAACTTCAGCCCTTGTTTTTTTTTTTTTCCTTCCTTCATTCTCTGCCCCAAACACATAATTGGTTTGAGATGAGTTTGGGCTGCTTTGTGTCAGCCTCTCTGGAGAAGAATCACTGCTCTCTCAGCTGTTGTGTTCTTTGCTGTTCCTCCCCACTTGCAGCTGTTCTGTGGCCCATGGGGGTGCAGGGCCCTGCTGTGTGTTTGGAGGAGCAGAGCTGGGTGGGCATTGAGCTGGATGTGCTCCCTGTATCTGCCCTTCCCTGCAGAGCTCTGCTTTTCACATGCTCTCTCCTCCTTCCCCTGTGTCTCTTTCAGGCTGCCAAATACCTGCTGTGCCACAGCAGTGAGGGCAGACAGCTTGTGCTGCTTGGTGTCGGGGGTGGCAGCAGAGAAGGTCCCCGCATGGCATCGGAGTGTCTGCACCACAACCTGCTCAGCTCACTCTGCGACTGACATCTTGTCTATCTCATCTTTCAGGTGTGGGTTTACAACGAAGACCACGAGCTGATTTTAAACAACCTCCTGTGCTTGGATGTGTCAGAAACTCGCTCGTCCGACCCTCCTCGCCTCATGAAGTGCCACGGCTCGGGCGGCTCGCAGCAGTGGAGCTTTGGGGTGAGTGCACGTGGCTTGTGACTTACAGGGCTTGTAAGTGACAGTGGCACACGTGGGATGTAGGGCTGAGTGTAATTATGGCCAAACTTACCAAGCCCACAGCCTGCCCGAAGCTGCAGTGTTGTCAGGGGACAATAAATTACAGTCCAGTAGTACTGGACTTCAGCAGGCTTCAGAAATTCTGCAGCTAAATGCTGCTGTAAGGGCGTGAGTGGCCTGGAGAAGCACTGGTCGTTCTTGCTGTGTTCTCCTGCTCCCCTGTGGTTTGCTGGAGGGGGCAATAAAAGCCATTCCCCATCTGATTAAGAGGCTCTGGTAGCTGCGGAAGCCAAAGTGGGGCCCTGTAAAGATATGTGAGCCTTTGTTTTAAGGTCTGAACGTGGTTATGGGGTAAGCTGGCTGTGTTGTTGTGGCTGTGGTGTGCCAGGGCCTTCCTTAGGAGGGAGCATCCCCTTCCCCCATCTTCCCCCCCCGCATCAACGCCAGCTCCAGTTTGCCAACGATGCAGGAGTTGCAGTGAAGAAATCACTTGTCTCTCTTCTCTAGAAAAACAACCGCCTCTACCAGGTCTCGGTGGGGCAGTGCATGAAGGTGGCGGACCCCCTCAGCCACAAAGGCTACGTGGCCATGGCCATCTGCGACGGGTCCCTCCCTCAGCAGTGGCACTTCGAGAGCTGAGGCGGCGAACCAAGAGGTGCAGAGCCGGGCCCGGCTAACCCTGCAGCCAACGCCGCTCACCGCCACGAGCCCTCAGCCACCGTGAGCGCGGTGAGGAGCACGGGGAGCCCGGGGCTGCAGCGGCGGTTCCCTGGGTTGGCTGCGATTCTGGGACTGGTTTCCAGGAAGAGAAATTAATTACTAGAGCAACGTGGTTGAAAGGGTGAGGTTTTGAGCTTCGTGGCTCTCCGACACGGCATGGTGGCGTTCATCGCCGAGTATTTCGCGTGCGGCCCCGCGGTAATTCGCGTGGTGGGTTTTGGTTTTTTTTTTTTTTTTTTTTAGTATGGTTTTACTGGTGAAATTATTTTACTTCACCCAAAAACAGTATTTTTTATTCCCTTTTATCTTCTGGAAATGGTCATTTGTAATATTTAAGAAAGTTCTCTTGATTTACGATGTCAGGACGTTTCACGTAGCTGGACTCCTTAGCTGTCGTCGTCACCTCCTATTTAAAACAAAAAGTCGCTATTACAAAGTCTATTTTGATGACTCACGAGGTAGCTGCGTATAAAATAAAGTATGTGTTTTTTATGACCCCCTCTGGCTGTACTCCTTGTCGCCACCAGCAGGACAAGCAGCGATGCGACTCTTCCCTCGGTGCCATCCTTTTGTCACGACCCTTCCACCTCCTGCAGGGGGTGAGGGGAAGTGGTGTGCTGGGGTTTTGTTTCCCTGTGTCTGCTTCCCCTCCTGGGGAGGGTTTGTTTCACCACGGGTGCTGTGCTTTCAACTCCTGCTTCAGCCCCAGGGACCTCTTCGGTGCATGGGTATGGCTGTGGAAGGCAAGAGCTGTTCAGCACGTGTCATGGGGCAGCAGGGGGTCAGTCACAATCCCAGCAATGGGCTGCAGTGGGTTTCCCTCCAGGTAAAGCCATCGCTCTGTAAGTTGGGTGCCATAAGCACCCCTCACCCTCTGCATCACAGTTATTTATCTCATCACAGTTATTTATCTGTCTGTGAAGGCCCCGGGGGTGCAGAGGAGCGGAGCGTTGGGGGTGGCAGGGCACAGAGAGCCCCATGAAAACAGGAGGGGACCACCGATAGATGTAAAATATTTTTATTTGTAAATGCTGATCTTCTAAATCTGTTTCCACAAATTCCAAAACCCATAACACTCTGTATACTTCAAAAAAAGTCTTTTTTTTTCTTTTTTTTTTTCTGTGACGTTTTTCTTTTTTTTTTTTGTTTTCCTTTTTTTTTTTTTTTTGCCAACATTAGATACTATTATACAGAACAGAAAAAAAAACCTGTAGGACAAATACTGGTAGGATGGCAGAATATTGTACAAGAGAAGAAAAATATTCAAGAACCAATTTCATACAGCTATTTATCAAGAGAAAAATATATACAATTGATTTATTCTGTAAGATAAAAATACATCATGCCATATACATTACAAGTTCAGAACTGTAGCACTGAATATACCAACAGGGCACAGTCCACTTTCATTGTGCACACAAAAAAAAAAAAAAAAAGAAAAAAAAAAAGAGGAACTTCATTTTTTTCTCTTTATATTTAGTCTGTGAAGTGTCAGTACCAGGATTTTAAGTACAAAATAAAAGCTAACCTGCTTCCGAACGCTGATTCCATTTCTACGAGCAAACACAAAACAGTGTTTATTTTATCCTTACTTTTTTTTTTTATTTTTTTTTCAATTTTTTTTTTTCCGATTTTCATTTTATCTTAAAAGAAATGTAAACAAAAACAATCCGTACAAACACATCTTTAAATTACACCGTCCCCACCCCCGCGGCGGCGTCCTGCAGCCTCGGCTCCGCGCTCCTCGTCCTCCCCCTTGCGCGGTTCTCTGCCGTCCGCGTGCTCCGCTCCCCGTCCTCGGGACTGCTTTTTGCTGAAGGAAAACCCCAACGTTCAGCTCTCTGTTTCTCGTGGGTGGTTGTGAGCAGTTCTTCACAGTTATCACAAATTTTAAGCACAAAAAAAAAAAAAAAAAACCAACAACAACAAAACAAACAAACAAACAAAAAAAAAAAACAAAAACCAAACCTGACTGAATTAATAGGGATGCAACAATATAATACAAAGAGAAGGGCTCGGAGTTACCCCCGCCGTCTCCACAAGGTGGAGACAAATCTGCTGAGACCGCATGGAAAAAAACCAACCAACAGAACCCTCCCAAAGCAACAGAAACCGCTCCGACCGTGGAGATTTTGGTTATGCCGTCATTGCAATCGTGTGTGTGTGTGTGTGAGAGTACACAGATCATATTGGAACATCCCTATGACACTGTAAGAAGCACCCGAACTGCTGCGGCGTCTGCTAGCATTTGGTCAATAACTATTTTTTATACGGCTTTTTTTTTTTTTCCTTTTCTCTTTTTTTCTCAAAATATTTACACGTCTGTACAAAGTAACAGAGTCCGTTAGTTCTGCAGTAACAGCAGCAGCGTGGCTTTCTTCTAACTTTCTTTTTAAAAATAGCTTCATTCACTTCTTCAATAATAAATACAAAAAGGTTCTCTTATTTTACAGAAATCAAAAACTACAATAAACTGACTCATGGAATCAAGTATTTAAATGTATTTTAGTGCAAGTTATTTTTCCCTTAGCTCTATCCCTAAGGAAGTCGTTTCAGTACATTCCTTGTTCAGTGGTGTCTACTTTTTTATTTAAAATTTTTCTTTAATTAGAGGGCCTGCCCCTTTATCAAATAAGGCTGTGGCCAGCACTTTGGACTTCTCCCTTTCGCTGGTGATTTCAGTCTTACATTCATAAATGCCCACCTGCGCGCCGCAGGTCAGCCCCCGGTTCTTTGCCCAAGTTCAACAGTTTCTCCTTAGTGAGCTCAAAAACAAAAGTGCTGGACCATTCTGTTAACTCAGTTTAAGCTCCGTGTGGCTGGAAGCTCAGCTTCGGGTGACGCCGACTTGCTTCTGCTGCTCGTTTTGTGGGGTTTCTTTTGTTTTCCTTTTGAAAAACTCGAGTAGAAATCCGTACTTCCAGAAGTGATTTTCAATTATTTTTCCCTTCAAAAAGGCAACGATTTTCTGTCGACAGAATCAAAAGGTGAATCACTTCCTCCTTGGGACAAGCAACCCTCAAAAGACAGCAAGGAATGCATTCTAGTTCATCCATTTTCGGCAGTTTACAGCTCCACAGTGACATGGAATCTTGTGCTGGTCGTCTTCAAAATCAAACTTATAGTCATAGCAAAGCTGGAAGAAGATTCAGGAGAATGGTTATAAGAGAACGGGATTTCACCACATCTTTCCTTGTCCCTACAGTAAAGTACACCAGCGTTCCTGGTAGGAACAGGCAAGAGTTAAAGTGAAAAAGGGGAAGGGCAATGTCACCCCCACCTCCACACCGTGAGCGGTGCTGGAGGTGGCGGGAATCGGGGCAGTACACAGAACTGAACAGATGTGGCACCAGTGGGGTAAAGCAGGATGAGACAGCCGTACCTCCTCCCCTTTCTGGATCCTCCTGCTGGAGCTAATGATAATTTTGTGTCCTCTCTCAAAAGTGACCACCTCCGCCACACAGTTGGGGGCACACGAGTGGTTGATGTACCTGTGAACACAAAGCATTTCAAAGAGGTGACCTCGATGGAAAACGCAGCGCTGGGGGCAAACGTGAGCCAAGGAGGGGTAGAGCTAATGAAAACAACACGGCCGCTCCAGCAGGATGGGCTGCGGGTGCAACATTCCGACCCACACAACTGTGTGCCAAAAGTCAGCGAGAAAGCAGAAACGCAGCCCCAGCACAGGGATGGGGAGAGCTTCTGAGGATGGGGGCAGGGCTGTCCCCAGAGCCACCCACCTGGCGGGACCTCCCGTCAGGGTAGCATCGATGACGTGGTCGTTGTCGATGCGGAACATGTACACCCCGCGGTTCTGAAACACAGAATGGGAAGAAAGAGCCGTGTAGGTTTTAAGAAGTCATCCGTGGCTGAAACAGCAGCACTGTGGGTTATCGCCTCCACAAGTTTCTCTGTGTCCGTACCCACTGCCTCGCTACAGAAAGGGACTCATGCACTTTGTCTCATGGCGGAGCACTGCCACTGCCCTCACTCTTAACAAAGGAACAAGTGGGCTGTCAGACTCTAGCTGTCCAAGTGACATTTCTTTCCAACAGAGCACTAGTAGCTTGGATTTCTGTACCGCCTCTCCTCGGGGATCTTTAAGTGCTGCACAAGTATGTGTTAACTGTTACGTGGCTGCCGAGTTACAGAAAGGAAATGGCTTTAAATTTGAAAAGTTAAAAAGTAGAGGTGCTGACATCTCTGTGGAAGTTCTCTCTTTGTCCTCCAGGAAACACAGAATGCAGGTTACCTGGCCGTGGTGCTGTGAGATGTACTGAACATCTACGTACCCTGATAACAAACCCTGCGGACACCTCTGGCTGTCCTTGTTAGCCTGCAACAAGTGCTCTTACAGCACTTAAAGCACCGCAGAACTCAGGGCACCTTGACTCCTACACCTGCTGCAGTCATCAGAGAGCATCGTCTGTCTCTGCCCTGACAGGCAGCATTTGTATTGCTTGGAAGGGGAGAGAAACAGTGGTGAACAAACACCCCCAGTACCTGAGATTCATAAAGCTTCTCCTTCCTGTTTGCTACCTCATTCCGGATAATAGTTCCGATGTACTCAATGACCATAGTGTGCTTTTCAATGTCTCTAGCAGCATATAAGCCCAGGCCCTACAAAAAAAAAAAATCAATACACTGTGAGTTAGAAATTGGTAACAAATGTACACTGACACCGCATTCCTCACTGCGCCCCAAAAACATTCCCTGCAGAAAACCATGAGAGAAGAGAACCACCCAGAAGGAAAGCAGCACAGGAAAGCAGCTCGTGTGGTAACAGCGCAGAGAAAGATCCAGGTTTGCAGCAAATACTGAAGATGCAGTAAAACATACTTGGCTGCTGTCTAGGTAAGGAAGCAGGCTTCTCTTACACCTCTTACACCTTATAACTGACTGTGTGAAGATTACAGTCACTGAGAGTTAAAGTAGGCCTTCCTAGAATGGAGACACGTAGTAGGAACACAACAGCACAATTAAATCCAATCTAAGATAAATAATAACAACGTTTGTTTGCAAAAAGACATATTCCAAGGTTTCTGCAAAACAGTCTTGAGGAACAAACCCACAAGTGCAGAACAATCCCAGGAACGTATTGCTTTCTGACTGCCAGCAGGTGCTGACTGCCTCCTGCAATTCCACGCTGCCCAGCTTGCTCTGAGCGTGTCACACCTCCACTGTACGTTCATGTAACCATGAGGTTTTATTCACCTTTGCAGAAATACGGTAAAAACACCTTGAAATAACGTAACTCATTTTTTTCTGGATGATTGCAACAAATTATTCTTCCAGATATCTACAATACTTAATAGGATATCTTGCTTGGGAGCCTGTGCCGTGATCTGTCGCATTCTAATCACCAAATTTTGAGAAGAGACTTCAAGAATTTCAATTTGAAGATTCGAATTCTGCAATTCCTTCCTTCTATTTCTTGACATGAAGCAAAGATATCCAATAGAAGCACACATTAAAACTGGTACGGGAAGTTCCCAGAATGAAGGCTGACCTGAATGCGAGAGCGAGCCAGATACACGTTGGACTTCCACTCTGTTTTCATTTTCCGGTACTGGGAGGACTTGGAATGGACGAACTGCTTACTGTAAGGCGCGTTCAGCTCCCCCGTGACTGTGCTCTGAAATGACTTCGACGTGCTGGTGCTATTCAAGGTGTGAGGCCTGGAGGAGTTGGGCATGTAACAAGAAAAAATACAAGGAAAACTGAAGATTTCTCTGAAGACAGCCACAACAGCAATGCAAAATTCTTTGAGACGCACACACACTTAAAGCCAGCTAGCAGAGACAACACAGCAACTCCTTCGATTTGGGCATGCACATACACAGCCAAGGACGACAGGGTTTGTAAGCAGCAGACGAAAGCACAAATAACCCTAAGCAGCCTATAAACCCTGGGCTGTACTATGTGAAATTAAAACAAAATACCTTAACACAAACCTCTTGACATGGGTACTCATTTTAGGCTCGGCACGGGCGCAGCCCGTGGGGTTGATGGCAAGAGGAAGTTCCATTAAGGGGTTTCGGCCGTAGCGGAAAGTATAATTCTCACAGGCCTCAACCCCTGGGAGCTGCAAGAAAACACACACAGAGAAAGAAAATCCGAGTAATTATGTGTTAATGGCACGTAACCACATCTTCACTTCTCCTCCTGCTCCACTTCTCGTGTGTGTGTGTGTGTGTGTGTGTGACAGCCAAGACATCGGGGCGCCCAGCGGGGCTGTGCTGGGGAGGACTCACCGACTCCGCGATCCTTGCCACCGCAGACACCGTCAAACCAAAGAGGTCCTCGCCCTTCAGGTAGCCAGGGAACAGCTGCAGCATTTCTGACTCTTTCCTGACTGAAGCAACGGGCTCCAGGATTTTATCCCACACACCTACACAACCACACGGGAGAGGAACAAGGATCAAAACCAGAATCTGTCGTACTGGTTTAGAACTGATGCTCGAAGATTGCTGGAACCAGGATACTGAAAATGTGCTTTGCCATTGGTTTACAAAAGAGAAGTGGTTTCAAAAGCAAAATAGAGAAGGGTTTGAGATGTGCTGTTTTGTCTTGAACAAACAAACACAACGTTTGTGCTGCACCCTTCTTGGGAACAGAGCTGAGAAACCTTCAGTTCCCCGCCAGTGTTACTACATGTTTGTCTTGAGGGAACTGTGGGCTTTCTGAAGTGACAGAAGAGATTTTCCTTAGAAAACCTGCACGAGGTAGGATTTTCTTGAAGCCAGCTATTACAGTCAGCACTTCATTTTATGCAGGCCATTCTGTAGGCTGTTGTTTGACTGGTTAAAACCCAAAGCAACACAGATCACATCCACATGCCACATCCCTAAGATCTGCCCCATATGCTTATCCTCTCATGTACTGCAGTGCTCCTCACCCCATGCTCCCAGCTCTCACAGTGACTTGGTCAACTCACTTTATCGCCTTTAAACTTCAGCACAACTGATTTGAAGACAACTGTGAAGCAATATCATGTTTGAACGGTTGCTTTCCATGAAAGGGAACTTGCACTCACACTCTTACAACTTACCATCAACCCTGAGAGTCGTGTGAACCTGTAACAAATCTCTTCTGTGTAGCTTAACAGGGTGTTCTCTGTTAAATGTTTTAACTAAAGTCGAAAAGGACCCTGGAGGCTCAGTGCAACCACTACACTGCAATTTCTGAAGCAGAGCAGCGTCTGCAACACTGAAACAATTATCAGACGCGTGGGAAGTACCAGCAGTAACAAACAGCAACTCCAAGAAGTCAGCACTTGAGACAAATTTTACCTTTTGGCGTTGTGTCGGTAAGAACCAGATCTTCGTGGCCTTGCTCCACAACCTTGATGACAAACAACGGGAGCCCGTCCTTCTCCTCGATGGAACAGAGATAGCGACAGCGCCTGTTGGCGTACCTCATGCTCCAGTAGAGCCGGCTGGCCTCGTAGCCCACGGGGAAGAGCGCTTTGGAGGAGTGGAAGGCCTGCATCTGCTGTGGGAGCAGCTGACCCACGGCGTGGAAGATCAGGCTCCCCACCCGGAACGTGTGGTCGCGCTCTCCCCGCTGCACGATGCTAGCGATCTGCCGCACCTCGTCGCGCTGCACGTAGACCCTCCTGAAGACCGCGAAGTAACTGAGTTCCTGCTCGTGAGTTCCCTTTGGTTTGTGCATGGGGCAAAGCATGGTCTTGTCTTTAAAAAACATGCATTGTGCTTTAATGGCACAGGTAAAGTGATAAATATTGGTGCACCTTAACCTGTGACAACCGCTGGTGGCGCCCATTTTGTGACAGAACATGCATTTCATCTGCAAGCCTCTCCGCAGGGCTAGTTCCACATTTATTAAGGCACCAGCTTGTGTCTCGTAGACTTCTGTAGACCAAAGAGCACAGTTCAAATGGACCCAAAGGTCTAAATCCAGGTTAAGAAGCCTCGCTGGTCCATCGGTTAACCCATCACCCTCCTCGTGACAGAAGCAACATTTTCTGTAGTCTTTAGGCACTGGGTCTGGTTTAAGGGTCGTGCCCAATTTCTTCAGAAATTCGTCGATTTCTTCTTCACAAGGAGGTTTGAACGATCCTTTAGGAATCACAATCTGAATGCTCCACTTCTTCCACTTCATTCCTTTCCATTTCTTACTCGGAGGCCGGCAGTCATCAAGACTGCTGTGTATTGCTTTTAATTTAGGTTTTAGTTTCACCGTTACCTTAAGCTCATCCGGTTTCGCCTCTACCTTGGCTGCCTCAAAGGCGGGGGGAAAAATGATCGGGGGTGAAGATGATGGGGACACTTTGTCCTGCAACTGAGGCAGACAGTGGACATCCAAAGTGGAGATGTTGTTGCTGTACTGATGGAATGCTTTAGGCGGCCTCTCCTTCATCGGTGACTGCGGCAAAGATGGAACTGACTCCTGGAAAAGCAACAGAAAGCTCTCAAGAGAAAGTCCCAGAGCATTAAATCGCTCTTTTGGGTCAGAACTGAAGTGAAAAAAACTACTCAGAATGCCTAAAATGATGCAGCAACAGAGAAAGAAACGATCTTTACCTGCTTCATCACAACTTGTGCTGGGATACAGAGCACTAAAGTCCTTCCAGTCAACCCAGAGCACGGCACCCTTCAATACTTAACACAAAACAAATAATCCTGGGCACAGGTTTTGAGTGAAAAACTAAGCAAATGCCCTAGGCAACGGAACTGAAAGATTTAAGGTTTTTAGCTATTTTTTGGAAGCACAGTTATGACATAAACAACCAAAACTTTGGGTCACAGAATTCATTTAAAGAATAAGGAACTTGTTATTTGTTAGAAGGGGAAGCTGAGATTTAATTCCATGTATTTTCCTGAAAGCGAGAGACAAGGAAATTCCTGCAGGGCTCTGGATTATTTGTATACCTCAAGGTCTTAACTACTGAGTTATAGCAAACAAGAACAAAACCTGCAGAGATTTGTTGTTTTTTTTTTTTTTTTTTTTTTTAAAGAGAAAATAAAGAACAAGGAGAACAACTGAAGTTTAGATTAGAAGTGCTTAACGTGGTTTGTGTAATTAATCTTGAAAGAATAAACGAAAGGATTAAGAGGCTGAACATGACATTTAATTAACTTAATTATGTACGTGGTGATGCACTTGTGCAAGCATATGGATGTCAACACATTCACTTTCTCATCCAGTGCTTTTCCTTGTTTCTTCTGAAAAGGGAGGAAAGATGCATCTGAAGGAAGGCTGCACATTCTACAGCCAACACGTGGCTGTGTGGGAGGTCATTAACTTGGTAATGCTCGAAGCATGCTGCCAACTCTGTCCACCACTTCAGGGAAAAATGTAGATGTGAATGACACAAATCAAGCTAGTTCAAAGAAGCACTCTCAGTATGTCAGTGTGAGAACCTACTTGCAGGTCTGTCTAAGCTTATAGTGGCACCTCAGCCAGAGATGTTCTGTCACACATCTCTATCAGGCAGAAGGTTCTGTAAATACGAATCCCACTTTGCTCTGCTGGCTCAAAGTTGCAATGTCTGAATAGAGAGCAATTAATTTACCAAACCCCCAGAACAAAGTGCAGCATCCCCCACCCCATCTCTCTGCTCACTAGGGCCTACCAGCGTTCGGTACTTACTTTGTTCTCAGAGCTTTTTGCTTGCACAGCTGCTGAATAGAGAACAAAGCAGTTGTTGCTACAGAATACGATGTCCTTCATTTTATCAGGCCCTTCTGGGGAATCCTGGGGATCAAACATGGAAGATTATCAGAAGTGCATTTTAATACCACTCTTCACACACTAACTGTCATGAAATAAGTCTTCCAATCTGGCTGGAAACTGCCCACCTTCTTATCTGTAGAACATTCATGAAATAGTGAGTGCTACTGTGATATAAATACTTATCTGACAGATCAAACATTAACACCACCTACAGCCATTGTCTTCAGTGCTTCATCACAGAAATTTACTTTTCTGCCTTTAACAGAAGTTCAACAATCCAAACAAAGCCTTCTAATACTGTGCACCCATCTGCTCTACAGGCACAGTCATAAAATAAAAACCCATTTTCTTTTATCTTTAAGATGAGAAAAGAACGTCTCACCTTTTTCTAGTCGAAGGTTTTATCTATTGAGCCATCTGCAAAGCATTACTGGGAACCCTGTATTCTTCTGACAACACGAGCACATTCATGTTAAATATAAATTCTGACTGCACACCTTTGTTATGTAACCATCTCAATCTGATTCAAAAACAGAGCATTGGTACTTTTTAATGAATGACAGCTCTGTGCACAAATCCTCTGTATTTGACTGTGACCCAAAGGAGCAGCTCGGGATTCCGTTCACTCAGTGAACAATGTAAAATACAGGGCATGGAGGCTGAAATCTGCTTCTTGTTCAGAGAGAGTGACAGTACTGCAGCTCCTCTAGAGATTTCTATGTGGCAGTGTGGTGCTGCCTTCCACATGAAGTTCCACTCAGTTCTTCAGGTCCCTGAAGTGGTCACAGAAAGAGTGCACAGAGTAACCTCGGAGGTCACTATTTATGGGACCTCTTCTATGGACTTTAATGGAATACATTTAATGCAGGTAATTACTTTGACATTTCCTATGTGCACTACCAATTCCTTTGGATGTCTCGACCTCAATCAGGACTCACAGAAAAGGGAGAACACAAAGAAATTGGGAACTGCTAACAGTTGGCACAGTAAGCAGTAGTCTCTGTTGCCTTAGTTTGGCTCCCAACCATGACATGCAAGAAACTCAACTTCCAATTGGAGCACTTCCACTGCAGTACCTGTTTCAAGAAAGGCAGGTCTTTGAAGGACTTCCGCACACCACTACCGAGAACTACTACTTTGCAGTGAGAGCACCATCGAGGCCGCAGTGCTGAGCTCTCTGCAATGTTCTGACTGTGATCCTTGTAGCCAGCAATACCTGCAGAACAGGGAAGTGTGTTAGGTACCAGAACTGATCAAAGCAAACCTATGAGAAATCACAGTTTTTGTCTCAGGGGCTTAGAGGAGAAGCATCCACCTCAATGAGGAGGGAAGCAAACTTCAGATTCGATCCTGATGGGAAAATGGTTTAAATCAGATCAAATCACCTGGGTGTACAACAAGGCAATAATAAATTCTTGTGTATGAAATGATTTACTAAAACAACGTAGGCATACGTGCTTAAAAACTTCTGTCAATCAGCACAGTAATAACTTTCCAGAACAATACATTTAAAAACAGACTGGACAAAAATTAATAACATCGTGTGATACTGGAAGAAATATCTCGCCGACACTGACATGGGAAACAAAGTGTAAATCAGAGATGGACCTGTTTACACTGCTGTTAACATCAGGAGCAGGTCTGCAGGTACTGATCACACAAGAGAACCGTTGTTCAGAATGGGAATCAGCCACGTGACTCACGACCGAACGTGCAAGGCTGACACAATTACAGTTTGTAAGAATGAATGCCTACTCACCATTGCTGTTTGCAGCAAATGGCATACTGGGCTGCTTCAGCCCGTACGACCCTGCAATCCTGGCAGGAGCCATGGGTCCTGCCTGAGGCCCCTGGAGCAGTAAGTGCTGCCGGTACTCCGCTGAAGGGTTCACCCTGTGGCTGCTGGCTGCTGCCATGGAGGATGGGACATCTGGAGCATTACTGACCTCGTAACTGTTGGGAATTCGGACGTGCAGCAAATTGGAGAACGCTGCTACAACGCTGCTAATATTCTAAAAATAAAAACACACCTTTGTTTTTATCCCACAGGCAGGAAGGCAGAAGCAACATGAATCATTACAAGGCTACGATAACTGTTTCTACTTTACTATGCTATAACCCCCTTCACATCCACTATTTAAAGAGCATATTAACTTCTGCTGTATTTTATGCGCATAACAGAGGGTTATTTCTCTTACCTCAGCAGCTGTGGGATGTAACGTGATTGCTACAGAAATAAGGCCAGACTTAGGACCATTCTGGGGTGGTCCAAGCTGAGAGGCAAAGAAGGCAGAACCAGGTAATGCTCCTGAACCAGGTTCTGCCTTTATGTAATTCCTTTTGGCTTCTGAACCTGAAATTAAAATGAAATACACCAGGTTAATCCAACATGCAGGTTGGATGAAAAAAAAAAAAAAAAAAAGAAAGTCTGTTTCTAATTGTTCATTCTGCTGCAGTCTCACCTTTTCCAGTACTGCTAGGAAGGATGGGAATGATGGGAGACGGTACAGGTTCTGGGTTCTCCTCCTTTACAACTGACAAGTCTGGATACCTACTTATTTCCATCCCCACCACACTTTCAGGAGAGGAAGATGGAACAAAGCTGTCAGGAGTGTCCCTGTCCTCACAGTGATCTTGAACCCTGGAACAAAACCAAAAAAAGCTGTTATGGAAGTAGACAAAAAAACCCCTCTGTGTGCCAGTACTATAAATCATGACACGGAGTGATCATGTTTCTCATTTCTAGTTAAGGAACGTAGGTTGTGGGCCACCAAGTCTGGCTAATACTCCACTGCACAAGATGGGTTAATGGGAAAGACATGAAAAGGAAAAGAGAGGCAGCAGCAATGCCCTGGCTCCCTTACAGAACTCTGTTCCCCACGGCTCTACGTGCCTGAGTAAAAATGTGTATTTAATACTTAAAATTATCTGATTTAACCAAATTCACTCGTCCATTCCTCCCTCATACACTCAAATTTAGCTAGGTAGGTGAAAGGGAAGAAAAAGGCAAGATCTTTGGAGGGAGACTCTCATGTTCTAGCAGTTCCTCATGGTAAGCATACTGCTGTCATCACTACGCTCCTTCAGGAAACATATAGTTTTCTTTCGCTTTTAGTAGAGGAAGATAAAGGACTGTTGGAAACGTAACAGCTCTAATGATGGCAGAAGTCCCTTTCATACAATGCTGCTCTCTCACGTGTGGAATGCTAGGAGTTAACTGGAACAAATGATTCTTCTGTGTTCTCTGCTCTGTGTGGCCATGCACAGTGGATTTTGTTTCTTCACACCTTCACAGTTCCGTCTCCTACTGAAAGACTGCAGAATCTGTTCCACATATGTTACTTAAAGATGTCAGGGAAGACCTACCTTAACTCCTCCTGATTGTTGTGAGGTGGTGTTGGAAGGGAAGCAGGAACATCCACAGTTTTAGGGCCCTGAGCCATTGCTCTTGCTAATAAATCGTCCTGTGGTCTGAAAGGCAACTGGAACTGCTTCGGTCCCAGAGCTTTGGTAACTAAAATCAGAGAAACACAGCACACTGAAACATCTGCACAGCTCTTCTCATTTACTTTCATTCTGGGAGCCTTACAGGTGGCTCCAGATACAACCAAGGCATTAACAGCAGATGGTAACAACGCTTTCATCCCCTTTTGGACCAGAAATTTTTGCCTGTTCGTGATTTATCTCCACAATTTTGAAAGGCTACAAATTTGTAGTGGACACAGCGAAGTTGATTTTAAACTTTTTCATTTCTTAAGAGTGCTTCTAGCTCCCGACGTTTTCAAAAGGGAAAGGCAAAAGCTTATCATTTGATATTATACTGGTGTAAAACAAAAGTGAGTAATAGTGATTACAAGCATAAAAAGAGGCTGGGCATCCTGCTCATACAAAATCACATTATAGCATCTGAGAATCATCCCAGCTATCTGTTTCACAGCTTGCTACAAAGCTGACTCAGCTGTAAGGTAAACAATATGCATTAGCCTTACCATCATGGCCTCCCAACATACCAGCCTTGCCTGCAAGTTCTTCAGTGGTTGCGAAGCCGTTTACCAACTTCTGGCATGCCACAGGAGGCGGTGTGGGTGGAAGAGAGGCCGGCGGCGTTGGAGGATTGCTCAGATTGTTCTGCTACAGGAGAGTAAAGGACTGCACGTTAGCCATGAAGCACGGCAGGAAAACTTTCTGTGTTCTACTACCAGATGCTGTAACCCCCTTCTTATTACATCCAGAGGTACCACTGATGAACAGTGACAGTTAATTCTCGAATACACAACTAAATATACAGAATTCATCTGCTATAAAGACAACTTTTTCTTTCTATCAACGATATCATCAGAGAAATAAAGTTTGCATGAGAAGTGTATTTTCCTGAGAGAAGGTACAGCTGAATTATTTACACAAAAGCATAAAAAGAATTTTTTATGAACACTGTGGGAGCCTCAGCAAGTTCCTGCAGTTTAAGCAAAGATCTGATCTAAAGATTGAGAGAGCAATTCCACAGTGACTCTCCATCACAATAAATGAGTTATCCTTTTTTCACTAAAAAGGAAGTTGCCTCACAGCAGCACAGGACACTGAAGCAGTTACCATGGAGAACCTCACTTCACAAGTTCACACTCCAAGCTATTTCTCACTAGCTTACTTAATTGTCCATACTTTAAATGAAAATTAAGTACAAATTTCAGTATCTACTCCTGTTGCAGTCATGCATACTAAGTTGGAAAGCATTATCACAACTACCATGTCTGCCAGGTCCCGTTCTCAGCTCAGAGTAACCATTCTCAGGCTGGAGGAAACACCAAGTATCAGATCTGATGCTCTGTCTGCTCTCTTGCTGCTATCCCAGTATTGAACTCAGAGGTCGAGTCTTAAATTCTGTGGATTATTTGCTCGTCAACAAACATCCTTTTTTTTTTTCTTCACGGTTTTTAGTTAGAGCTTAGTGGATGAATGAGAAAAGTCTATTTCCCATTTAATTCACATTAAGAAATGCTTTAGTGCTTTCAATGACTTTGCAAAGTGCTGGGAATTCAGCCTTTTCTGCTCCATAAATCTGTAATTACAATTGTCACTATTTAGCATCCATTTCTAAGTGGAACACTTGAATATTTTAACCTGTTTACAACAGTTTCTAGAACTGATTTCAACTCTGAGAAAAGCAAAACAACGTCTGTTTCAGCACTGGTCAGTCTATCTAGCACAACAACAGAAGATGATTTTCTTCCGGTTGCACGAAGAGCACAAAATCTAACCAACTCGCAGCAATAACGTAAGGAACTTTTCTCTCAGGGAGCCCACAACGGAAATCCAGATTGAAGCTGTACCTTGTATATGAGCTGGGAGTAGTAATCTGAAGCCCCATCAAGGGTAGCGCTACCAAAACTTCCTACAAGTCGATTTCCAGCATTTAGCTGGCCACTGCCATAGGGAAGAAAGTGTGCAAAGCTCACTCCAATTATTGGTTCCATCAAAGGTAGGAGAGAAAGCTGCTACATTGAAAGTAAAGAAAAAAAGGCAGAAATTAGTCTAACTACAAAACAGAATCATCACAGACATCCAGTCGTTAGTAGTTTCTATTATTTTTCTTAAAAGGGGAATTGACCCACTATCAGACAATCGCCACAAGCTCAGGCCCCTCTCCTTTTTTAAGAATCAAAGATTGATTTAGGTTGGAAGCAATCTTAGAGACCACCTAGTTCTATAGCTCCCCTGTCAGACGGCCCCCAGCCCAGCACAGCCACAGCTCCCAGCTCTCTGGCAGCTCAGCAAGGACAGCTGCCAAAGCAGGCAGGAATTCCATGGCTTTGAGACTGCTGAATGCATGCCACGTCAGTACATCTTCCAAACTGAAACAAAACCAAGCCTTTACATTTTCTACTTCCGTAGAAGTTATAATTTTCTCCACCCTGTACTCAAAATTCAACGCCATTATCCATTTGGTTTTCATGGTAAGAAACCCACTCTTTTCAAGTGTCCCCTTGAAGAGCCATCCAGTGTCTGTATACCTACTTGTTTGAGATGGATGAACGTATCAGCATTTGGGTATATACCCTGTTTTTCTTCCTCCTCTTTTTTCCTTTTCTTGGACCGAGGAGCTGCCTTTTCTCCTGTCCTCTGAGTTCGCTTATTTCTCTGTTTCTTGGTTTCATGTCCCACATCTGCTCTCTGAAGCTGGCTGTTACTACACCCGAAAGCACCTTGCATCTGGTTTCCTGCAGTTTGCTGGCCATAAAAAAGGAAGCGAGGCAGAATTTTTGACATTGGAACAGACAGTCCATTCAAATCCACTGCACAACAGTCGGAGAGAACATGCACAGTGCAACATATACCTCACGGTTAACAAAGAGCACTCCTGTGTCACTGGCAACTGTAAGTGCTGCACTGCCCCTGCACACAGAATTATGACTTCCCATTAACACCAGCGACATCTGAAATTATCATTAAAGCTCACAGAGCAGAGAGATTTTCTTTTGAACGCCCACTGAAATAGAGTTACACAGGCATGCAGCCATGGAGATTTTTCTAAGGGCATAATGAAAGAAAACTTGGTTAGAGAAGAAAGGCAGAAGTTAATATTATTAGTACAAATGTATTTGGAGTTCAGAAAGAGAAACAGTACTGTGAAACAGTTCTGGTCTGTACCCTGGTCTGTACTAAAACACTGCTAGCATAGATTTGCAAAGCCCTTCTTCATATGAAAGGAGAGTTGTGTAAAAACAGTCAGAATGGGACTTGGCAATGCAGCAGGTGGTATCATGCCAAAAAAGGTCTCATGTTTTTCTCCCAGTTACTATTCTGAACGGCTCTGCACAAGCCCTGACACAAGGACCCTCACAACTGTTCCTGTTTACCTAAGTTACCTGCTGCCCACAATTACGTTCATCAGTTTTTGTTCACTTTGAATGTATTTACATCTTATTTCAAGGATGTGTTTAGAGATGGGAGACGAATAAAACAAAAGTGTAGAGACTAAAGACTACAATACAATAATTAAAGTATACAGAGTCTCAAGTGAATCCTACTCCCACAGAAAACAATTTTTCTAGTTGTTCTTAAAAGCCTTATAAATTATTAAATCATATAATGCCATTAATGCCTCCTGCAATTAAAAATAAGCAGAGACAAAAACCAGCCTTTGAGTGCTGGTAACCGTTGCACAACGAAAGCAGTGAGGCTCACCATTCCTTCAGCAGGATTCTGCTTCTCTGTTAACTTCTTGTCTCCAGCAGCCTCTTCTTCTGTTCGACAGCTACTCTCTGATTTCTGGTTCAGAAGAGATGAGGATTTTTTGTTTTTAAGCAGGTGCTTGAGCAACTCATTCCCGGACTCTCCTTTGGCTGCTGGAACACTAGCTGGCTGTGCAGGACTCTGAGCTGAGGAGGGAGGCTGCGACGAGACCTTATCTTCTTCCACCTTAACAGTGCTTTGATTTTCTGTTTTAGGCTCAGCTTGATCTGAGCACGGATCGGTTTCTGCCTTTTCTAGTTTAACTTCTTGAATGCCAGTAGGTGTGTCTGGTTTGGCCTTGTCAGACTCTGTACTCACACCTGGCTGTTTTGGAGGCAAGTTGCTGCTGGGGAGCTGACACTCCAGCTCTGGAGAGGTCTGGCTCTCTGCTGCATTAGATGTTGATGGATTTGTTACCTCCACTGACTCTTGTTCATCTTGATGACGAGGCAGTTCACTGGGGGTGTTAACTGTGGGGGTGGAGGTAGAATCAGAAATGGTCGGGGTTGATGGAGCAGTTATATCCGAATGTGGGGTTGATGGGGCTTTTATTGACTCAGCATCGTCATCCTTCTTCTTTTTTCGTGTCCTTTTCTTTTTCCCTTTCTCTTCTGGAATTATGTCAGAATAGAGCTGTATGAGGGACTGGCTCGACCCAGGGAAGTTTGCTCCCTGGGGCACGCTAGTGTCCGAACCACATGGGGCACCACTGCTCAGTGCTGCAGATGAAGGAACTGTAGATGAAGGTACGGCAGGAGCAAACGGAGGCCTGACCTGGTTCTGAGTAAAGGCGGCCCCGGGAAGATTCCCATGAGTTTGTTTTACATTGTGGAAATTAGAGGATCCACCTGGAACAGCAGACGCATCAGGTCCAAAAGTTGTAGGCCCCACTGGTCTCCTCTCATTGCCTTGCATGAAATTTGTGCCAGGAGGTGAGTTCACAGGACCTTGCTGCAGGATCTGTCCCATTTGTTGCTGCTGATGCTGTGGAGACTGCTGCAGAGGACGCGGAGTTTGTATGAAATCGCAAGGTAGATCAGAATTGAAGAAAGGTATCTGAGACAAGGATGCTCTGTTATTTAACTCAGAGCCCATCATACCATGCTGCTCCAGCTCCATCCTCTGCTGTAAAGCCCTCTGTCTGTCCACCTCCTGCATGAGCTGAATGCGCTGCCGCTCCTGCTGCTCCCGCAGCCGCTCCTTTCTTTCCCGCTCTTGGAAGCTCTCACTGAAAGGGTTATTGTCATCAAACTCCACCCTTGGTGGCGGCCCTGACTGTGCAGTTGCATTTGGACCAGGCACAGGAGCTGGTGTACCAGGAGCCATTGGCAGCGGTGTCATTGGAGGCTGCATCCTTGCTGGAGTCATGGAAATATGGCCCGCAGGGGGATTTGCAGCCTGCCATCCAGAAATATTGGGCATTCTGGTCGGGTTGGACTGCCCCGGGATCACCACGGGGTGCTGCTGATGCTGGAGCTGTGGTGCCACCATGGGGAAGTTCTGCTGATTCATTGCTGGTGACGTTCCTGCTGGAACCATTGGTGGCTGAGCCTGGACTGCTGGCATTATAGCATGGGGTGCCATTCCACACTGCTGCTGCTGCTGCTGCTGCTGCTGCTTGATCCGATACTCCTCAATTAGTTCTGCGTGTTCTTTCTGCTGCTTTCGAATCTGTAAATTAAAGAAGCCATCACTCATCTTTGATACGCTCTGACTGTAAAGTATCATAAAACAGGCATCTCACCAGCAGAAAACGAAGCTTATGTGAGAGCAGCACGTCTGTATTGTCTTATTTTCTCTCTCTTTCTAAGGTTGAATGGCTCTTTTTTTAATCAGGAATAAATATCCATTCCGTAATATTAGAAAAAAGTAACGGTGCCTAATATTTCTAACTATACACCAAGACTGCTCTGTGCTAAGCAAACACAGACCTAAAATCAAAGTGATCCCTGTACAGCTCTTATCACCTGGAACGGACAGGAAAAAGGAAGCTGTGAGACAGATGATATTCACACAACAATATACATTTTTTTGAAGATACTGCTGATACTAGCTGAAAAGAAAAAGTCACACAGCAGAGGAAAAAGACAACTGCTGCTTGAAAAAGTTTTATTTTAGGATGAAGATAAGCTGGACTTGGATGCAGGAAGTTAAGTCCAGTGATTTATTTTTCAGGCAAATGAGAGAAGCCAGTGAAAGGATATGGAGTCAGCAGGACAACAGAGAATATTTTGGAAGCACAACAGATCCCTAACATGCTGCTCTCTAAGAAACTGAAAGGGCCTGTAATCTGCTGGTTGATAGTGGTGGACTACCTCCCTCTCTCTCTTACTTCTCTTAGTTAGATTATGTCTTCTGCAGTTCCATTTGCTGTTTGTAAAAGTTCACCACATAATTAAAAGTGTTTGAAAGCACTCTCCTTTATCTGGGGCAAGAGAGAAGCCGCAAAGCTCAGGACAAAGGAGATATGACAGGACAAATACAGAGCGCAGGACGGACAAAGCCCAAAAGTCTATTGAATAATCTCAGGTCCAAGATGACCTCTGAGTTCTAGTTTGGCACTGATACTGCCAGATAGACTGTGCCAGCTCTGTCTACTTAAAAAAAGGAGGCGTCCAAACTGCTAGGACTGGATATGCAGTGGTGATGAGCCCCGTGACCGTACTTGGAGGTAGATGAGACCTCACAGGACCAGTACCTGTGCAGACCAACCTAGTGATTCCCCCTAAGCAGTGGAGAATGATGCAGAGCTTATTAGCACAGGCACTGTGCCACACCAGAACAGTTAAGCTGCACTAGCCATAGAAACAACATGGTTGTGTCTGCATGGCTCCATGCCTGAGCTAATAACCCTGTCAGACAAAAGCTCACACTGCACTGAGTCAGTTTCAGTTTTTCTGTGCCTGTGACCAGCCCCAAATTTCACAGGGATTTGAGAGTTTTCTCTAGACATGCATACAGCCTACCCTTCTCAAAAACAAAACAACAACAACAACAAAAACAGAAGCCTGATTCCACAAAAAGGGTTTTGATCTGATTTTAAGGAGTGGTAAATTACTTTAAATTGAAAATTTATGTAATAATTTCTATCCAGGTGTATAAGAAAGTGCTACTTACGATCTAGGTGACTGCTCTACATCAGTGCTTGAGGCTGATTTAGAAACAGCCTTAATTACAAGGCACTAAAGGAATGTGCCAGCAGTACCATTACCAGCCATCACTCTGATGTAAGCCCCCATAAGAGAAGACTGAAGTAAATACGATGGAGATGGCTAAGGTTAGTATTTTTGCATTTATTCTACTTGTTATTCATTGCAGAAAGAAAAGAAAGGAAGAAGAAATGACAGACACAATTATCTGCATCATCCTTCCCCTGCATAGTGAAAAGTCAAGCCCGCACACACTCTATCCAATGCAGGCTCTGCCTTGAGGCAACACAGGAGCAAGAACTTGGGAGTCAGGTATCACTGAGGCCTTCACTCCAAGCAGCCTGCTGCCAACTCTTTACCTCATATTAATAAAAGGTAAATCTAAAGGGTTGTAGTATTTGGCAGGACTACTTGTTCCTGACTGACAATGAAAGATTCCCCACCTGTATGGTAAGGAAACACCATGCCAGATAATTTCTAAGCACCGACTCGAAGAACTTTCAGTACTGTTGGCCAAACCACTGATGTATCAAAGTGACTGCAGGCTTAACTTTAGTCTGATTTACTATGATTACAGTTACAAGATGCAACAAGTGAAATTCCAACTGAATGTAAAGAAAGAAGAAAGAAAAAAAACCACACAGTGAAAGTGGTTACACATTGGAACAGGGTCCCAGAGAGCCTAGGGAACCTCTGCCTTTGAAGAATTACCACAGCTTGACTGATGTGGCCCTGAGCCATCTGCTCTAACCACGAAGCTGGCTCTCCATCCATCAGGAGACCTAACTGGATTATCTCAGGTATCCCTTTCACCTTTGCTATTCTGGGATACGATCGCAGACAACACACTAATGGTTAGTAGCTAAACATGAGACGGATGATAAAACCACACTAACATTAAAAATGCGATGGAGATTTTCAAAGAAAAAAAAAATTTTAACTGGCATATCTCCAAGAGGTGCTAATTACATAAAGACATCTGAAAAAGTTAAGAAATTCATTCCATCTTGAAACAGAGCCTTACACGCTTAGACTTTCCTCCTCTGCAGTCTGAATCTTTCTTTTGTGTTGTTCACGGCTCTAGGAACTCTGTTGTAAATCATTTTGCCAAACAAATTCTCCTCGAACAACTACAACAGCTTTCTGCCATAGTTTTTGTTGTAGTGCATTCTCCTACAACTCCACTGCCTTTGGTGATCTGGAGTAATGCAGCCACACAAATGCCTTACGATACAGAGTAGCTCCTTTCACATAACCTCCGCTGTATTTAAGCATTTCAATTCATGTTTTAGAAGTCCGAAAGAGGAGCCAGACCAGTACAGCAGCTCAGTATTTAGGCAGTCAGTTTGGTTTCCTGGTGATTACCTGTTCGAGCTGTTTTTGGACCATACTCTGCTGCTCTGTGACGTGCTTAAGCTGTTCCGCATCCTCCTCTGGGAACTCACGGCCAGCTTTTTTGGCCGTACGCTGTTTTGCTGAGAGTGCTTTTTTTGATTTCCTGTGTGCTCCGATTTGCTCCTCAAGGTACTTCTGTTGCATTTGAAGAAGCTGTTGGGTTTCTTGCAGCCATTCCTCATACTGCTTTCTTTGTGAATCATCTAGGAGACAAGGGAAATAACATACCATATGATCTCACTGTACTTTTTAGAGATGAAGTTTAAAAGTCACGTCCCCCTCTTATTTTATGAAACTGCTGGTCACGTTCAGCCAGATTTCACAGAAGAGTTGAGATCTCACGAGATATTAAGCTCTTGGAGTGATGTGTGTAAAGGAGAGAGAGAATCAAATGACTGCCTTTGTTGAGTTTGCAGTTTTAACTTAGACCCTTCGTTTTGGGAGACACCACCCACTATCTGGGTCAGTACGTGCACTCATGCTGAGCCAGTGCAGCTCTGATAGCAGCTGCAGAGCCTGGTGGAACACAACAGCAAAGGGCATTTGGAAGGCCTGCTGGAAGGACCTGGGTAAAGAGATTACGGAATAAGGACATACATTAAATTGAAATGTGGTCTAATTATTTCTGATGCTTGCAGTGGAGTTCAGTGCACTTAGAAATGATAACAAAAATAGATTTAAGAAAAACATTTATATCAAAAACATTCATCATCAATTCAAGAAATGTAAGAAAGATGGTATATGGGACTGGAAACGTGCCCAGACCTGATTTATACTTCAACATTAGATCCTAGTTAACCACTGATTGAAGAGGGCAAGGCAATTTAAACTAAACTGGAACAGCTAAGCGGTAAGGGAGAGTTACAAGTTATCTAACCTACACTGAAAAGTGCAACAAAACCCTCCACAACAACATCCTCACCATAATGCAACAACCCGATGAGCAAGAGGAGAAAGGCATCCTCCACCAGCAGAGGAAGACACACTCCACTACAGACATAATATAGAAAGAAGATAAAACACTACTTTCTTCCAGCTGAAGCCAACTCCCAGCCACTACTGATCACAGAAACTGGAGTATGATTCCAAGGGAAACTCACAGATGTATATTCTGAGGTGAAACAGATCACTCACGTCTAATCACGGATGGCATCAGCTTCATTTCTTTTTGCAGAAATTTCTGAAGGTCATTAGGAATGGAAAAAGTATTGGGGTGGGCTGATTTGTTTTTAGAAATGTCTAAAAGTCTGGACTACACGACAAATATCTGACTAATCATTTATAATAAACTGTGATAGAAGAAATGAAAATACAACTACCATACAATGTGAGTCACTGCAAGAAAACAAACCAAAAAAAAAAAAAACAACCCTGTATTTTTTACATCTCGTTTCCATTGTAAAAATAACTTTCTCTTGACCATCAGCACAGTGCCTTCAGCATCAGTGCCTTTTCCTCCCCACAAACAACAGCACTCTCATTTAGACGGTAACTGTGACATTACTCATTTTCCAAATGAGAAATACTGATCTGCTAGGAGCAATCCATCGCTCTCATATATTTTTCTGGAGGCAAAACAATCATGTCCAATAACACACTTCATTGGCACTAAGCCCAGAAAGCGAGACACGAGGCTTGGTGACAGTATCATTTGTCTTGTGATCACACTGTGGCAATGAACTGGATAATCAGGAACAAGGCATGGAATTTTCCTTGTGAGGAACGTTTGTTTATTTCAAAGAAAGAATAAAGATATCCATACAAAAGTATGACTTCAATACAACCACCTTTTCCTTGTGCTCTAATCCCTACCACATTCCTCTCTCACAGTCGTTGCAGTAGAAGCAGTCACTGAACCTAACAGCTCAACTGAATCGATTCGCAGAGCTATCTGCAGCCTCAAGGGGCACTAATTCTTTCAGTGATATATTCTGTGAAACTAATCATGTAACCCAAAGGGACAACTGAGTGGAAATGATGGAGAGTAACTGCAGATGGAAAGTACTGAAATATTAACAAGGTCCAGGTAAGAATAACTACTGCTGAAATGAAGAACAGATTTTCTCAGCTGCTCAGAACCACCACCCCCACCTGAGCCAGGCTACTGCCAAGCACCGTTCAGAATCTCACCAGAAATTAGCACAGAAAGTATTAGTGAAGCTTCTCACTGCACGTTTAATGTTGCAGCTTCTGTTTCAGGGAAAGGTGAAGGTGCCTGCTTCTGTTTCTTATTCATAAATACCAAGTAAAGTTTTTGTAGCAATGCTTCTTGGTATGTGGTCTTCCTCTCCCAACATGCACTCAGTTTTAATTCTTGCTAATGATTCTCCTTGTCACAGAGACTAGGACTTACAACTGATCTACAGCAAGCAGAAGTAAGGAAAGCAACGTACTAGAGCTATATATTTCTGCTTTTGGGAACTATGGTTCCAGCCAATACTGCTTAATTAATCCTTGGAAAGCTTTTATTGGCATTTTTAAAATGACAACGATGCTGCAAAAAACTGGCTTTTTGAATAAAACATATCAATAGAGACTCTTGCTCTCACTGAGCTCTGAATACTAAAACTCAATAGAAGACCAGCTGCTCAGGGAGATGCTGGATGCCCCGTACATGGAGACATTTAAGGTCAGGCTGGATGGAGCTCTGAGCACCTGATGGAGAGTCCAAAGAGTCTATGATCCTATGATCTGATTTCTGAGGTAGCAGCCTGTCAGCTAAACACAGTTACTACTCTCACAAACACAAATAATGCTAACTAACTACTCCTCTTGGTTCCCCTTTTCATAACAGTGCTTCTTTAAGGACAGTTATCTGCAATCTATCATGCTGTCTTTCATGAACTGGTACTGCAGTGACGAAATGATACAATTTTAAAAGGATTCAGAAATCAGTTTATGGACATTTTCTTTAGAATAACGTGATAAACAATGAATTAGTCGATGTGTACTTACTGACAAAACCAGGCCCAAAATTAGGAGGATTAGGTCTAGAGATCTGAGGTGTCAAACTTCCATCCTAGAAATTTGAGAAAAATATACGGATAAGGAAATTAAATAATGATTCAAATCTACTTATCATTACACAAGATTTGTGTTGTAAACTCTGTTATCAAGTCGTACTACCTGTGTAATTGCCTGCTGCATATGATTTTGGCCTTCGCTGGCTTGAGCCCCAGGCACTGGCTGACCCATAAAAGGAAACCTATTGATACACAGACACAAAATGAAACTGTAACTTTTAAAACTGGTATGGTAAGGAAGAGAGCATTCTGTATTACACTGAACTTAAACACAGCATGCAAATATTTATAGGCTTTCACTTCTGTAACTTTCCCCAAATCCGTGGCATTTTCTTTCCATTCTGAAGCCGTAATAGTTTGCCCTTGGTATATACGTGCTGCATTTTACACTTTTTCAGAGAGCTGAACTACGTGACACACTGTGCTGACATAGTGAAGACACACAGAAAAAAAAAGTCTGAATTTTAAATATTGTAATGTAAAGGAGAAAAGGAACACTGTATTCAGATTTCTCCGTGCAAAGCAGACAATACAGCAGGGGCAGATGAATTTGACTCAGAAGTTTTAAACAAATGCCTGCAGCATTCTAAGAATCTCTGTCTAGAGAACAAAATCGAATGCAGTTCTGAAGACCCCAGCCTATGATGACAGTTGAGAAGGAAACATTTCATATGTAAAGGTGGTAGAGCATGGATTTAAAACCAAAAAAAAAACCCCAACAAAACAACAATAACAACAAACATTTTTATTACATCAAGAAAGAGCAAGATAAACCAGTGAACATAAGGTACTTCATTAATATCTGTGCAGGTGGTAAATTCTTGTAGTCACTCAGATTAGGTTACAATAACATAAAATTGCGGAAACTCTAATGAACAACCTGGGGTAGAGAATTATCTTACTACGTTCAAATTGACCTCACAAACACCTTCACTAAGCCATGTTTTCCACACCTCATTATTTCACTTTATATTTAACAGCCCCAAAGATGGTATTGAAGCATTGCCTACCTGTTCATAACCATTGGTGGCATCCCCATGTTACTCTGAGCCATGACTTTATTGATCCCTTTGAGAGCTACCATTTTGGCTTTCATTATAGGGTCAGTAATTGCATCAAAGTCTAGAAAAGAAAGATGGTACAACTGAATTACATCACTAAACGTTGCAAGTCATTAATTGGAACTGACTTATTTATATCTCGTTCATACATAAATCATCAGCAAAACAACTCAGATGCATTACTGTTTCAAATTACTTGTCCTCTTCATTTTGAATTTCATGGCTAATATGTTGCTTCATATACCCCCTAAGGAAGGTTAATCTGGCTGTAACTGTTCTTGTTTTCAGCCATAACACACAAACAAAAGCAGATTGGGTTGGGAAGGGCTCTAGAATGAATTCAGCTTATGAGCCAACTGATTAATAAATTCTGTCTGTAGTTTAAAGAATCATGAAGAGAGGCTGTTTCTCAGTTCAACTGGCAAAACTGACACACCATCACAAACACAATAAGACGACCTCTTCAGTCACTCTGTTATTACTGGCACAACTAGAGGCAGAAAAGCATGTGGCATACACCACATTCAGCATCTGAGAAGACCCATAAGCATGTAAACCACGCTCTCTCCTGCCATCTCTGCCGTTGGTTGCCCCAGTAGAGCTGGACAAACCGGACAGTCCTTACAAGAGAGTACAGAACTCTTGAGGTTGGAAAAGGGACCTTTGGAAGCCAGCTCAGCCACCTAGGGTGGCATGACTACATTCAACGATGTTTTTGAGACACCCTGAACACTGCCAAAAAAAAAAGAAAACTATAGTAAAAACACCACAAACAGAAAATTGGGATACTGGATATCAAAAGGTCAGCTACTGCACTTCATCACTTAATTTTCCTTACAAAGGGCACACTTCATCCATATAGCATATGAAGTCACAAGAGCTGGTGATGGATAAATTAGAACTAACACGGTGTTACCCTGACCCTGGTCAACTCAATATGAGCTCTGCAAGGGCTCAGCACTTCACCTACATTTTCAATTTCCAGATTTTCATAACACCTCCTACTCAGGTTGCTTTTTTATTATGCCACCTTCATACTCCAAAATATCTACCAGCTTCAGTCAGTGCCAGAGAATGTTAACTATTTAATTTTGACTTGTTACATAACTAACCAGAACACAGACAGACAGTTCACTACATACCAATATTGGGGAAAAATGGCTCTGAACGTTGGCGGATCATGGCTTGCATCTGTCGCTGCTGCTGCTGCTCCTGCCTTTCCTGATCCAAAAGATCCTGCAGAAGAAGTGGCTGTTCCTCTAGCAGTAATGGTCTCTCTCGATTCTGTTGCTGAGCTAACGGCTGAGGGAGCATTATCTGTTGTGGACCAGATATGCCACTAGGGCCAGGACGGCTCGTTACAGCCACAGTTTGATTAGATGCCTGTCCTGTCCCAAAGTTATGATTGGCCGACTGACCCTGAATAAATCCTGGGTTTGGTGACCCTTGAGAAAAATTATGGTTTATCCGTGGAACCATGGTCAAATTGGAATTTAAAGTGTTTTCCAGGATCTGCCCACCAGGTGTCAGTAGTGTTTGCGGAATACCTGACGCATGGTTCAGCTGCGCTGTGGGCAAAGACTGTGAGGGAGATGCTAGCGTCCTTGCCTCCGCGTTATCTGAGCTTTCATTAGCTAGCAAACTTGAGAGGACTGGTGTGGACCCAGAAATACTGCAGGAACTTACTGCTCCTTGCACAGGCGCTGGAGCAGATCCCTGAGTATCTGGACTAGGCACAGTTGTTTCTTGATTGGAAACAGCAGTAGTTTTGTCAGGGAATTCTAGGTTAGCAGGCCGAGCAGGAGCCTTTTCTCCATCTTTCAGCTCTGTTTCAGTAGCCTGATGAGTACTTGTTGATTCAGCATTTCCATCATTCTTTTCATTTTCATTCTTCTTTTCCTCATGAGCACCTGGGGAAAGTATTTCTGTTTTGATTTCATTTGCTGTAGCAGATTTCGTAGGGGAAGACTGGGTCTCAGGACGAGCAACAGTTCTATCCCCTTGCTCCTCTTTTGTTTCTTCTGTCTTGCCCTGAATATCTAGCTTGACATCAATGGGGACACTAAGATCTAGTTCTTCATTAAACATTCCTTTCTTATCCCCCACATCAAGGTCTGGGTCTGTATATGCAATTATATCAAACTCCCCAGACCTTAGAAGGTCGTCAAGGTGAGGATCATTGGTTTCCAAGTTATCTAAAGTGTCCAGTTCATCCCCTTTTCCATCCTCTGTGTCCAGATTCAAATTTTCCAGATCTTCATCATCCAAATCTTTGACTTCAACCCCATCAAGGTCTTTCACATCCAAATCTTTCACAGCAGGATCATCGGGATCAAGTTTTTCTTCAAGACCATCACTTGACTGGTTGGGAATCTGTATACTTGCTGATTCATCACTTGGTGCAGATGCAGGCAAAGACGGTCCTGGGAAAGCATCAGCTACTGGTGGATTGCTTAGAGAACGTATTACAAGTGCAGGTGGGTTGTCAGGGTTAATTTGATCCTGCTGGGATTGTGACATATGCTCCAATCCTGCAGGCATCTGCAACTGGTTAGGCATACCTTGAGAACCATGTCTCAGTGGTTCTGCCTGTCTCGGGCCTGGAAATTCCTGCCTGGGCATAAACCCCGCGTGCCGCTGATGTTGCACTGCTGGATCCATAATGTTTGGTGCAGAAGGATTAAAAGGCAACCTTGGCCTCCCATCAGGAGCCCTGTGACGTAACTCGATAAACGCCTGACCCAATATATTGTGCTGCTGAACCTGAATTCCCTGTGGAGGAAAATGCTGAGAGATCCCGGACGCGCTGTTCATTTGTGGACTGCTCACAGGCCGAGGCATATCGATAGACAGAGATCTTCTCAACTGTGCTGGAACTCCAGCACGCTGCATCGCCTGCTGAGGGCTGAGGAAACGTTCCTGGCCTGAAGGTGGACCATGGCCCCCTCCTGGAAACCCAAATCTAAAGTAAAGTACAAAAGATAAATTATCTTTTTATTCAGGGCTGCGTAGCGCATTCATCAAAACGCTTTCCGTGACACATTCATTAAAATATTTAAATAAATATTTTGCTGATTATGCTTATATTTAAATGAGCTTTATGACTACAATAAAATAATTGCTTTAATTATGTTTAATAAAAAACCTGTTTTATATGCCAGTAATATTGGATAGGGAACTCTGAGATAGGAAGACCTGAGCAAATAAACTACGTATTAAATCAATGCAGTATGATTAAAAAATAATGTTGTGCAGATTTACTGAAATAAATTCAGAATATTGAAAACATTTATTCCCAAGACTACAATATATGTCAATATTAGTATTCATTGAAAAATGGCATGGATGAAAGTCAATATTGAATTATATATCCATTATAAATCCAAGCAGAAATATTACACTTATCTATTATTAAGACAGCAAAGCTCAAATCAGTCCTCTCTATTTTAAGAAGTTGCCCTAAAACAATGTGTGTCAGTATCATTCAGCTCACTGTAATTTCCACAACCATTGCAGATTCTCCATTTTTTATTTATGATAATTTCCCTATAAAATACAGTGCAAAGCAGTGTTACTAAGTGTAAAATACACATTTCAATGTTACAGATATTTACAGTAAATCTTACTATACATAACAACCTCAGTAAAATCACCAGCTACTGTGGACCATTCAGATCATTTCCCATCTCCAAAAAAAAAAAAACCCAAGCCGTGTATCTAACAGTTTCTGCAAACTTAAAACTAGCACTTTAACAACCTGGTTATAAGAGACTGAAGAGCTTACCTAAGACCATGAGGTCTCATTCCCATGGCGCTCATATCCCCTGGAAACTGGGGTCTACTGAACTGCCCATCACCAGGAAATGGCCCACGCTGATCTTTCGAGTACACAGTGAACCTTGGCCCACCTGGAGGGACAACAGAGGATCTAATATTCCCAGGATATGGAGGAGGAGGGCGGTTAAAGATCTGATTTAAGTTGTCTTGCTGCCAGTGCTGGAGAGGAGTTGCATGGGGAGGAGCTGCTGGATCCTGTAGGGCTTTTTCCTGACGAACTGCATTCTTCTTCTGCTGCTGCTGTTGTAGAATAATTTCACGCAATTTCTGTCGCTGTTTAAAACAAAATAAAAATCATTGTGCTTGACTTTGCAGCTGACGTATTTTGAAGTGTTATGTTTTGCTATGTTAAGCTTTTTGGAAGAAATAAATTCTTCAGTCACTACAGAAAAACACTACACTGCCATAACCACCTCAGAATCTAGGAGAGCGATCAGATGGTAACACAATTTTTAGCTCCAGATCTCTTGTTGAAGTGTGCAGTGTGAACCCGTTTTGCCAAATAACATAGAAGCAACAAACTCTTTCCCCTGTATTATTCTATTTACTATAGAATTTACTCTGACTTTGTGAGAGAAATATTGACAGTTTTTCTTCTAAATCCATTTCCCATTGCTCCTTCCAAACAGAAGACCGAGCAGCCTTCCACAAGTTGAACGCAATTCTATGCCCCAGGAAGAGCTGCATGCCAAACATTCACTGATAAAAGCCCAGAGCAAATGTCCCCGCAGAAGAGCAGTGACCAACGGCAGAAATAACCTCAACATGTTTGCTAGCCATCTGAAAAGCCTGATGTCTAGTCTAAGACCACTGCCTACACACTCCTCCTCAATCTGTGAACAAGTCGTTGACAGTCAGTTCTACAACTCGTCTATCATAGCACTGATTGTCTATATAGAATTAATTGTCCTTTCAAGGTGTTTCTTTCCCACATCGTAGACAAAATCTTCAATGGCTTGGGCAACGGCCTCACTTCTTCCTTGGACCTTGTCCGAACTCCTTAAAAATTAATGATGTTTTTATATTCACATATATCCAGAGAACCAAACGAACACAGAAAGTGAATGTAGAGAATTCTACATTACACACATACGTAAACAAAGAAACAAAAAACCACCAACTTCAAATATTTATCAAAAATAGGGGAAATAACTACTTCTGAAATTTGGATGGTAAGTATCACTCTTACCTGTCGCAATTTCTCAGTATCTGCTTGAGACATGTTCATGGTGTTCTGCGTATCTGTTACCCCTGTAGTGGGTGCTGGACCAGGACCTTGTGAAACTTTGGGGAACTGCTGTCCTTGAGAACTCATCGGAGAACTTGCAGATGCACTGAAGTTGCCCTCAGCTCCAGGCCGTGACTGTTCAGCAGTATCATGGGCTAGCTGAGCAGTTCCAAAAGATTCTGGCTGAGGTCTTGGAGTCATCGGTGGTTGATCATAAAGATCACGTGCTGGAGCAGAAGGACCATGGTTAAATGAATCGGTTATTGCAGGTCCTGCTGGTCTGGGGGTTTGAGAGCACGGGTCTGATGGCCTGACAAAAGTGCCCTGCAACCTGCTCTGCGATGTCTGCAGGAAAGGATCTCTATTTGGTATCAGTCCTGGCCTTGTCATTGCAGGTCTGTTAAAACTCTCTGGTATTCCTGGTCTTGGAGTTGCTGGCTGCTGAGAATAAGGATCATTCAGAACTGGCCTTGGTGTTCCAGGAGGTTGAGCGTATGGATCAGAATGTCTCTGATTTGTTGGGGACTGAGCAAACAAATCTGCTGGCTGTGCAGGCCTCGGTGTGGGTGGTTGCTGCATATATGGATCAACTGTGGTGGGCCGAGGAGTTCCTGGAGGTTGGGCATAAGGATCAGCAACTGGCCGAGGAGTACCTGGAGGCTGGGAATAAGGGTCCTGAGAAGCTGGCCTTGAAATGGGTCCAGACTGAGGGAAAGAATCACTCTGTTGCCGCACGATCCGGGGTGGATGGGCAAAAGAATCCTTTATTGCTGGATGGGGAGTAAGGGGAGGCTGGCTGTATGGATCATTAGACTGATTATGGGAAAAGTTATCCACTGGCCTTGGTGTCAGTGCAGGCCTCTCGTATGGATCAACAGCAACGCGCCTCGGTGTAGCTGGCATTGATGCATAGGGATCTTGTGGGGACTGAGGTGGGCGCATGGGAGTTTTAAAGTGTCCAGGGCTCCCATCCACAGGAGTAGGAGTAGGAGTCAGCGGTGGCCGGGCGTATGCATCAGCGGAACTTACTCTCTGTCTCTGAAATGTATCAGTTCTAGGAGCTGGCTTAGTGAATGGATCGCTGCTTCCAGCTGTTAGAGGAACTTTCCCTGACTGATCCATAACCATGGGTGATCTTGGGACCCCCAACGGTTTGGAGAACTGATCTGAGGTCATAACTGGCCTGGGTGTATCTGGTGGCTTTGCATAGGGATCACTGCTACTTGGAGATGAAGAACATGAATCCCTGACTGGTGAAGGCCTGCTTCCTGACGGTTCAGTTCCCTGAACAGGCCTGGATATAGATGACTGTGGTGCACAGGTGTCTAATGGTGCAATGCTACCTCTTCTAACAAAGTTCTGATTACTAGGTGCTGGTCTAGGTGTTCCTACCATTTTAGCATACGGATCCATTGGAGAAGGTGGTCTTGTGTTTGTGGAACCTGGAGAAAATATCTGCTGTGATGATGTCTGAGGAGTCTGAGACTGAGACAGTGAATCGTGTACTGGGATTCGGGATGGAGTAGGGGGTGGGGCTTGTGGTTTGAGGAACACATCGTCTGAGGATGCTGAAGTAGGCGTAGCAGGTAGCTGCTGCTTTGCAAATAGATCCTTATGGAATGTTTGCTGTGCAGGAGACATGCTGCCACTGCCAGCCTGAGGAGTCAGGGGGCTCTGGATCCCACTGCTGGGTGTGTCTGAGCCAGACTGGTTCAGAAGCTGTTGCGAACCAAACTGCTGCTGTTGCTGTTGCTGCTGCTGTTGCTGCTGCTCATTTTTCACTTGTTCAAGCTTCTGTGTGGCTTCTATTTTGGCTTGCTGCTTGCTTTTTTGACGCATTTGCTGTTTAAAAATTATAAGAGAAAAGGTTATACGTATATATATGTATATACACACACACACACAAAATCTTCGCTGAGTAAAATGAATCAAGAATACAAACTTCTGAATAATCTAAAGATCAATTATGAATAACAGTAAATTGTAAATGCAATGGGAGCAGGGAGCACTGCTACTTGTGAAGTTCAATTACCTTGACAAGCACCTTGATTGCCTGGGAAGAAAATTTCCCAGGTTGCCTAAAGAGCAGCACGGCTTTCTGACCTCGTACTCCAAAGATGAGTACAAACAGATGCAGCACTGATGGAAGTAAATGGGTTCCAAGAGACAACCAGCCTAACTTGAAGCAGCAAGCTGCACGACAAGGTTACTGTTATACAGGGTATATAAAAACTAACTACTGCACCAGCTAGCCATACAAAGGAAGAATTACCTATTTCCATAATAGGGTAAGATTTAAGATTCAAAGCTTTCCAACAAAATTTTCCAGCATTTACAAGCAGCTTCCCTTCTGATAACACCTATTTTCTTCCACAATACCTGAATTTATACTCTTCTACCAAGAAAGATTAAAATTCATTTTATTAAAACAAGATTTCAACAATGCAATAAAAGGCAGGAAGAGAAAGTACAAAAAGCCCTAAATGCAACACACCTGTCTGAATTTCCATTCCTGTTCATGTTCTGATTCCCTCTGTTTTAATGGATCTTTAAAGAGGTCGGAGTCAATACGTGAGCTGGGATCAATGCTATCCTGTTGCTGTTGCCTTTTCATGGAGTCATTTGACATCTGTACTTTATTGATGCGCAAAGCAGCTCTATTATCTCTGGCTTTTTGCTGAAGAAAGATTAGAGAAAAAAGACACATGTAGTTAGTCTCATTTTCTTTTGCCAAGTGTAAAAACTGCATCTGTTATTCCTACAAAATCTAAAATGAAATTACTCGTAAAACTTTTTTTTTTTAAACACACACATGCTTGTGAGAACTACATTATTATTATTGTTATTACGACAAACTCCACACCAAAAATACTCCATTATCTTTAGAAATGTTTTGTTTAAACTAACATACAAGGAGAGAACTAAGGAGTTATTAGCAGTAGAGGTTTTCTGTGTGTTAGCAGTCTGTTCAGGTACTGTGCTGTGCCAACAAAGCATGAATCTCACTGGTATACCTTTAAAACTGCACACTGTGGTGGTCTGAAACCTCAAGATGTGAGTACAGCAGATGATGTTTGGATCAATACGGACCAATAATGTGAAGAACTTCAATGACAAGAAAAATACAGTCTACTCCATTAAACAGACTCTATAGATCTCAATCTGTGTTAAGTTAGTAGTATAAACATAGGACATGGGCTTAAGGATCAGGAAAAATTGGATGAAAGAACAGCAATTCCTTTTCAGTGAGGCATTTCACAGCTATCCTGACACTTTAAAACATCTAATGGAAATTTCAAAGAGTCTGTTTTACCACCAATCTAGGATGTGATTCCTTTGTTGAATCAAATCCTCATATCTTCTCTACCCTTTGTTTTTTTTTTTTTTTTTTTCTTTCTTGCAGTTTTCAAGTGGGGGCTGCTAAGTAGAAAAGACTTAAACTCTTCCCCTCCAACAAAGAAACAAGAAGTGGTAACAGATGAAAGCATCAGTGCAGCACAAATATTCGTGTCATTTCCTTTTTAAGTGTCAAGACTGTGCAAGTAAGAAAAGCAAAGAGCCTGCAGTGAAAATACAATAACACATTTCTCTATTTTATTTTTAAGGTAGCCTCTATCCCTCCCCAACTGAAAGTTCCTCAGTTCAGGCACTGCAGCAGCTTCTTGTGTGCACAATGCTAGGTACACCAGGAACAGCTGCAGTGCAGGAGTAGACAACAGTAATAGAAATAATGGTAAACTGATAAATGCCAGGATAAAAGCCTACCCCATTTATGTCAATAGTTGCTTTGCTAATGCTATATGGAAGGAATCACCATTAAATGCATGAAATGACAGAGAGAACCACAGTTGCTGAAGTTACAGGACTGAATAAAAAGTAAAATAAAGACAATCACTAGATGATACAAAGAAGACAAGAGAGAAGGATTGTTTCAAGGGTTTCAGAAAGATCAAGACCCATGGCCTGGGAATCCACCTCCCAAACTGATTTTGGGGTAGTAACTTATCCCCTAGAAGTTGTCTGTGAGTTTGTTTTTGATTGGACAGGAAGATACCATGTTGGTATTGCTAAGCCATGTGCCATCAACTTACAAACAAACGTATGGGAATCAGATCTGTTTATTAATGAGACCATATCGGAGTTACTTCAGGTGTGGGGAAAGAATACGACTGAAAACATTATCCTGCAAAATTCACAGGAATTTACATAGCGAAGATGAGAACAATCATCCAATTTGCTGTTGTGATGAAAGAAAGAAAATAACCAGGACAGGATGGAGATTAACAACATATTAAAATACGTTTCCCAGCAACAGCTGTCCAGGTCAAGAACAATGAAACTAATATAGGTCCTGAGGTTTGGATGAAGAGTGGCTTTAACAACAGGTGTCAATAGAGTACAAGGGTCACCACTTAAATGGCAGTTCTACCAAATCAGGAATCAGTGATCACGTACTCCAGACAGATGCTACCTGAGTTTGCTTGGCCCAGATGTGAAGAATGTGACCTCTTTCGCTGAGAACGGAATCGCTTGAGCTCCCCACAACATGGAAGGTATCTTAAGAGTTTATTCCAGAAAGAGATGAGAGGGAAACAATAAGGCAAGAGCAGAGGAATAAAAGAAAATGATCAAAGTAGATAAATGAAGCTCTGCCACCTCTGGAAATGGTAGCTCAAACAGGTGAAAGATTTCAACAACTCAAATGGCGCCAAAATGAAAACACTAGTGAGAGAAGAAGATAAAAGACAGGAAGGTCACATAATGATTTTTTATTATCCTTATGAAGAAACTGGTGAGGTCCTCTGCAGAAAGAGACAAGGGCAAGTAAGACTTGAGGCATGAATCAAATGTAGCAAAGAGGCAGTGAGAGCAAATGTTCTCATCTCATTTAACACCTTTATCTTGCACAATACTAAGGCAGTTTATTTCAAGGCTGAAAGGCAAGTAAACTTCCACTAACCATAAACTTATTTAAAAAAAACAAATGAAAATCCCACAGATTAAATACACTTTTGGTGAAAGCATGCAAATGCAGGAGGTGGTTTTTCTTACCACATATGGAGCTCTCTCCTGTGAGCTTGCTTTCCTCCACAGTTTAGCAATCTGCTTCACTCTTGTAGCCCAGTCTGCAATTAAAAAAAATGTGTTAGCATGCAAAGCATTAATAAGTTTACTTCATATTATTTCACATAAAGATGTGCAAATTTCCACACATTATTTATTTGCTAATTCACTCACCTGGGAATTCTTCCTTTAGATTAGGGAAGTTGATATTTGTATAGAGAACAGGTGCTACAGTTGCCATTTCACCCAATGCTTCTTCTTTTTCCCACTTAAGAGTGCTTCTTTGAGCATTGGACATTGTATCACCTTCACCTTCCAAAGGCGGAGCAGATGGTGCCCACGAGCTGTTCGGATCACTTACCATGGGATTGAATGCTGGATTCTTATCCCTGACAAATGAGAAAGGAGTTTTATTTTGTAAATAGATTTCTCTCAATATATAAAGACAATTAGCACAGTACTTAACTTTGCTTGCCATCTTATTAGCCAGCAGACTGCAAGAACATAGTTTTTGCAGTATCTGTCAATAACCAATTAGTTTAATGCTAACAGTTTCACAGTGCTAACAACACCACTAGCATCCAAGCAACAGCTGCTAACAATGGATTCCTCTGACTGCCCATTTTAACGTACCTGGTATCAGTGTATGGTTGTTGTGTTATGGGAGAGAAAGTGCCCAGGCCACCTCCAGGAGTCAAAGCTGTATGAGGGAGATGAGGGTTAGGGCCAATCAGACCATTCATAAGTGGCACTCTTGGAAACGCACTCTCTCCTAGAATGAGAATTTTGAATTATTATTTTAAACTACGAATACTATTTAAAGTAGAGGACAAAATGTTTAGTGAAGAAGGCTTGTCTCATCTAATGAGAAACTAATTGCTTTCATGTTCTATAGTACTGACCTTACAATTTTGGAAACGGTTTGAGATCAGTTTATTTTGGTTCACTATAAGCTTGTGTTCTTTTCTACCAGATCACATCCCTGTACAGATTTACTTTTGTCTGAAAAATTAAGGCTTTCTTTTCAAATGATTTCCAAAATGATTTCCAAAGCTCTTGCACCAGCCTGTGCAAACCTCACCACACTTTATATTGGGGTGTAATCCTAAAGGCTGGTGGTCTCTATGCTTTTGTTGTTGTCCTTATAGCCAGATTCAGTGCCTACAACAAAGAAGAGAAAAATCCATGCTGCTGCCAAGCATCACGCATGGACCAAACTGCTTTCAGTCTTCACAGAGTTATGATTGAATAATACTTGAATTAAGCACCTTCTCTTCTGAGACAGCAGCATACCAAAGTAAGCCCCATTATCTGTTAACTCTGGAATTTGTAACTGATGAAACAGATAAACCTAGTCAAATGAACACCATCACTGTGATTAAATGTCCAGCCTAGCAACATGAGGGCAGAATATTTTATTTATTTGAACAAAATATTAAGCAGACATGGCATGGGCAGATTTATTCCAGCAGATGGTCTTTGCAAATGTTCCTACGTATAGAACTAATCACTGACCTGGGAGTCCCTATCACTTAAATGCAATCATAATCGTGTTATGAATATTTTCCTAAAAGCACAAAAGCAACTGAGGAATTGATATACTCAGAGAGTAACACTGAAACATTCTCCCATGCCTGAGCTCATTACCTTCTTGTTTAAAGGTTACATAAACAATAACAGAAAAGTTTGGTTTGCACGGAAAGTAACTCATCAGTCTGCGTTTAAGAGAATATGCTATATCACAGCATACTCTTAACTGTGAAGACCTGGCAAGCAAGGATGGGCCAGGCCTCTAATTCATGCAGGAGGCTTATATGTCTTTATGAGAAGAGAGTGTCAATTTTATTGGAAATCGCTGAGACTTGACGCAAGCTTCCCCATTACTGAAGCATTTATCTCACAGAAACATGTGGATCATTACACAGTAACGGAACAACTTATAAATCTAAAACTTTGTTAATTGTGGCAATTCCCACAGGGAGAAAGTTAAACAATCTGTTTACAGAGTTCAAATGCTGAAGTTATCTCCAAGTACCCAAACACCTGGGAAACTGGTACAGATATCCACATTACTTTTGCTTTGAATCACCTCATTATTTGCTTTAAACTCTCTCCTTTCCAAGAATTTTTGAAGGCTTTCCTTTTTATGGAAATACAACCAACCACTTCTCTTCTTATGATTAATTCACAGGTGAAATCAATTTGCATACTACTTTTTGTAGTAGCACTATGAAAGAATGGGCACTTTTTATGTGAGCTTAAGGAAAACTAGCAGTGAAGTCTGAGGAGAAAAGAGTGCATCTAATCATGCTCATACATACTGCTAAAACCTGCTCTAATGGTAACTACAATAATAAATAAAATTAGCCTCTTGTTTTCAATATAAAAGAAGCAATATGCTGTATCAATTCATAATAATCTTAATAGTAAGAAAGAGAATAAATTATATCTTTCAAAACTTCTCATCCTTCCCTTTATTATTTGGATAGGAATAGTTAGCATGCTAAACTGAATTCTTAAATGAAATTAAGACTCCCCAAACGAAATTAAGAATCACCAAATCACTGTCACACAGACTTTCTCATTACCCTTGAGGAGGTACTCAAAAGTAATGAAAGAGCAAACGCAGAAGAGAACACATGCTTTATTGCAGACAGTTTCAAGAATATGAAAGTGTCAGCTAAAATAAAAGCTCCAACACATCACACAAATCTAAAATAACTGTCACTTTAAGTTAACAGAATTCACCTGCACATTAATCATGTGCTGCTTTTTCAAGCAATTTTAGAAAAATATTTCATGAATTATCAACTGCAGCTTCCATGAGCTAAGAATAGCAGGAAGTAAAGTACGCCCTACTTTCAAGCCAGTATTTAACAGATGCACAACTCACCTGAATAAGCTGCTGTTTTAAGAAGTAACAGATGAACATACCTTGACTGTGCAAAGACATGAGCTGTGGTGGAGGTGGAGGCTGTGGCAAAGGAGCTGTCTGTGTGGTTGCTGGACTTAGCACAGCTGTGAACAGATCTTCAACATCTTTTCCTCCTAGCTCTGCAAAAACACTGCATATGAGTTGGCTGGCATCGCATATAAACTGCATCTTGAAGAAGACAACACAGACTGAGAGTACATACCTGGGATTTTGTACAGTTTGCCAAGAATAGCACCTGTGCAAATTAAAAAGATGGGATGAGTTATCATTAAAAAAAAGGCAGTAAAATTAATTCTGCAAGCAAGTAGGTAGCAATACAAAGGTAGCAATGTGAGCTCAACAACAGAAAACATTTTCTAGAAGACCAGATCAAGAACAACAAAAAATTACCATCTGTGACCATTTTGTCTAGTTCTGGACTGAGGATTCCATCCAACTGTTCCTCACTCAATGGCCGTGAAGTTGGGTTGACATTTGGCTGAGGCAGAGAAGAAGGATCATCAGAGATGGGACCAATATCCAATCCAGCTAAGGGAGAAAGAAAATAAAGTTAGACATAAATATTAAAATCTACTGATACAGAATAAAAGGCATAAAACACCTTTTCCCTAGAGGTGAGCTATCAACTAAACAAAGACTTTTTCAAAATTTGAAAGGTAAGGAAAAAAAAGACATTCATTAGAGAAAAGTCAACAAACACCCCCAACGATACACTTCCAGTTTCCTGCACTGTCTGAGGAACATTAATTGAACTGAACACAACTGGAAGAATGGGAAAATTTTGTTGAAATAAGACAATTGAGTTCAGGTACAGTGTGTTTTCAAGCATACAGTTCTCAATAAACAGTTCCACTGCAATTACTTTTCACATTGTAAATTCACATGTAAAAAGAATCACACTAGCAATCAACATGTTTTAATGTGTACCTCAAGCTTCACTCCCATAAATTCTTACATATTACATTACATTATCTATTGAAGTGCTCTTGAAGTGCACTCAGTATCAAACTCTTCTCAGGAGTTTCCATTTCAAGAACAACTACTGAATATTCTAGGTTACAACAAGTGATTTGTTGATGCTGACAAAACATACATAAATTTCATAGCATCCTTTACATGCCAATAGATCTCTCAAGAGAAACATCTTTGAAGGTAAAGCTATACACTTCAGTATTTAAAATATATTTCTGTATTAAACACCATATAAAAACTGATATTAAATAATGAAACATGCCATTCTACTCATTGCCAGAGTGTGTCCTACATAAACTGATGAACCACGGTCCAGTAGAAAAAAAAGATATCCAGTGGAAAAAAGATATCAATCTGACTACATCATTCATGCTTTAATATATTCACATTGTTAAAATGCTTGTAATTTACTGAAGATATCACTACGATAAAAACAATACACTACTACTGTAAGTAATATTATACAGTGACAACAGGAGAACACATGGCTTTGTATCATGAAAAACAAAAACTCAGGAAGGTTTCTGAATACTGGCAGCAAAATTGTATGCAGAACTTTACTAAATGCAGCGTGCAGAGGTCACGTTAGACTCAAACAATACAGAAAGAGTGGAAAATGGAAGCATGAATTAGTGACACAGTAAAGGAATGCTAGTTTCTACACATGCAGTTCTTTCAGCTAAAACCACTAGGAAAGGTGACTACTTCTAACCATGGATCATCCATTGTTTAGTTTCTTACCAAATGGGGAGGGTGAGTTCTCAACCTGGAAAGTGCATAAATCAAGACCTACAGGACCCAAACCAGATAAAATGGATGATTATAACATGAAAACAAAACAAAACAAAAGTAAAGAAAAAGCTTCATGCTGAAAAAGCTACACAGGTATGACAGACAACAGCAGCTATTTTTTTTTTCTCTCTTAAGCAGCAAAGCAAAGAGCCAGGTAAAACAAAATGTTGAAGGGGCTGTGTGGATTTTTTTTTCTTTTTTTTTCTTTTTTTTTTCTTTTTGCAAAAGACAACAAAATCATCTCAAACCAAGGTATTTTTAAAACATAAAAACTATATCTGAAATAACCTAGAGCATTACCTACAGGTATAAAACAACCACCACATCTACAGTAAAGAGAAAAAAAAGAAAGCAAATACCAGAGAGACCTCATAAACCTACATACCTGAATGATCTCCAGACTTTACCAAATCATCAGAAAGGATTCCAAGAATATCATCATCGGTATTTAAGACTTCAGAAAGATCAGCTAAGGGGTCATCGCTGCTACCTGTAAAAGAAACACAATAAAATCAACCAACTGTGGCAATTTTATGTTTAAATTTGACTCCAGTGGTAGCTTGAGCCCTAAATTCAAACACATTTACAGGCCATAAGGGCTCTTCTAGCGTGTGATACTCTGCAGGTCGCTCTGGAGTGAGAGACAACTCTCACCTGTTAGTACTGCAGCCATGCTCACAAGCCTACGTTCTTTAGCCTTTCTGAGTGTAGTAGAAGTGATAACATAAATCAGTTGTGTGGAAGGGAGACTGGATGGTTTTAAGGAAAAAAACCAATCTGTTCCTATCATGTGAGAACTCAATATGTAAGTTACAAAAGCCTTTGAAGGCAAGAGTCAAGAAGAGTTTTGTAAAGGAGACAGCTCACAGTATGAGAACAGAGATCATGGTTCTTCTCTTACCACCACTACCTTTCTTAAGAGCAACCAGATACCATAAGATGATATAGAAGGAAAACCTAAAAGTAGTAATAGTAAGAAAAATGGAAATTTGAGATATTATTTTTAAGATCAGAAGAAATGTAATGCAATACAACTCCTATCAGGATTAGGAGTACTTAGAAACATCTCAAAACCATCTGGTGGGTACAGTTATTTTGAGTATATACCTGGTGAAAAAAGGGCTATGAAACACTAGGTCTTTAATAAAACCTAGTTTGGGATTCTTTTATGGTGAGTTTTCCCTTCTGGTCTTTTGAATTCAATTGTGTTTGGTCCAACACCATCATGCAGGTTGGTAACTACCATCAAGTACACACAGTTCTATCAAGATCTTCACTTGTCTGATAGGAAAAGGATTGAGTTATCTGTCTTTCACCTGAATTCCTATCTGAAGGCAGATAAATACTAAAGAGAAAAAAGCCCTTATGAAGGAAGCACCAAGACAATATCAGCAGTCTTCAGTTCTTCTGTAACATTGGATGCTACCGTGTTTTTCTCCACAGCTTGAGATCTGTTCCTAGTAATTCAACTTCTAGTTTGAATATAAATACACCGAGTAAGCAGCCAGAAAAGGACTAAGGTGAAAAAATGTAACTGAAGTGTTTATCATCCATTGTTACAAACTGACTGTGAATAAATTCAGGCTTTAAGTTAAAAGGCTTCTAACTATTGGGGCAAGCAGATTCTGCAATGGCCTCCCAATGAATTTAGTAGGTGTAAAAAAAAGTGAATGCTATCAAGACGGAGCTGGTTAAGACCATAAAAATAGTGAGGGCCAATGATGGAGGTGGCTGGATTCCATGAGTGAGTAAGTCTCATACTATATATCTCATCTAACACGTTTTTTTTTTTTTTCTTTTTTGCCATTTTTAATTCAGCGAGTACTAATTGTCTTGGAAATGACTAAATCCCTTTAGTCAGCTGCTTCAGATCACAATCAATAGCTGGTTGACATCTGGTGCCAAATAAATAGCTCAATACTGCTCATTAATTTGACTCTTCAGAATTGAGATGTAAACTAAGACAAGGCTAAAAGGAAAATAAGTTGCTTGTAATGCTGGATCTCTAACAGAGCTCTGTTCTACTGCTAATCTCATGATCCTGATTCCTCTGATGTATTTACTTTAAGTTCTAAAAGAATAAAAATGCCTCTCCCAAGGCTGCAGCCACCCTAATGTGTTTAATCAAATGCTATCTACCTAGTTACAAAACATCCCAGCAGCACTGGAATCAGTTGCTTAGATTTGTTTTGTTTTTTTTGGTTTGGTTTGTTTTCTAAAGAGACTCAGCCAGGTAAAGAATCCCAAGAGTGGCATAGGGAGTCCCCAGAGCACTCAGGATGTGTAGATAATCATCAGCATCTTCAACATCTTGCCTGTGCTCCCACCAAGCAAGCCTCTGCACTCTGCTCTAGTGCCCTCTTACAAATGAATTTAAGGTCTGGACCCATGTTAAATACACCACAGTGGTGGACCATTTGTGTTACAGGAGAGATGAGTCTTACAACTGAAAATACAATTTGGAGCCTCCTTGCCAGATAAAAATCAGAGCTTAAAACACAGTTCCCAGTAACGAGCAAAGGAGTGAAGAAAAGAATCGACAAACACTCTTCTGGCTGGCTCTGCCAGCAGCCAACATTACTGGCAAAAGCTTTGGCTATCCTTAACGAAGCTCAAAGAATAAATAATCACAAAATGTCACTGAAACACACTGTAAATTTATCAGGAATTCATCACTGATAACTCCCTAGCAGCCCTGTACACATGCTGAAAAGCAAAGCACATCCAGTAACTTCTCCTTCAGAAGCTCGAGAGCTCTTCGGAAGACGACCTTTATCTAACCCTTACTGCTGGGTTCAATCAATTGGAGTTTCCCAGAGAAGAACAACTTCCTTGTGGGAAAGACCTATCCAACTAAGCAGGGATTCTCGCCGAGTTAGCAATCACTGTGACAAACAGCCCTGTAGGAAGATAACACAGCAACAGCATGCTCCTACCACCTCCTGGTGCAGTGAACAAAGCAGGTCTGTGTCAAACTGATGAAAACTGCACAGGTGCTCTTTTACTGTTCTTCACCACCAGCTCTGCAATGCTAGCCAGAAAGGACAGTGTGCCTGTTGCTAGCTCAATAATTAGCAAATTTATGAGGGTCTCCATCACCCAAATTGCATCTGGCTCTCTCAGACATGTGGATACTGTTGTGGAAATGACTGTCTCCCACGCAGTCACAGGAAAAGAGTTAAGAAAAATTGCACTGGAACTGATCAATACTGGCAGACGACTTCACCCTCTGGCTCTCCAACTGCAACAAACAGCTTTGTCTGGATGCTGTTTTGGCCTGAAATCCAAACACTGGAGATACCATTGCTGAGAACATTCTGATGGCCAGAAAATACTGTCTTTTGAGCCTCTCATATGAAGTGGGAAAGATGGTAGGTTATTCACTTCAGTGGCTGCATTTATTTTGTAACAACCACATCCTCCTAATTTATTTCTGTATAAAAATAAGAGGAAATCATGAAGTTTTACAACTTTGCTTATTCATAAAGAACATTTTAGAAAAACTCTTCTCCCTTTTAAATTTCCTTTTACTTGGAAAATCAGAACATTAAATTAGCATCACGTCAGTACAGTTCTATCATCTCATACTATCATACTACATGAACATGAATGACTTCAATCATGCAGTCTGATATGCAGACAGACTTCTGAATCCGTGCTTCGTCAAAGAATGCTGAGGTGAAAAAAATACCTGTGTAAATACATTTTCCTGCAGAGCTGGAACCAATGAAATACAGACTTTGAAACACTTCATTTACAGTGGTTTACCCTTAAGGGGAAGTTAACTTTTGTATTCACTATTCACGTTTTCAAGCGTTTAACAATCAGTGTTTAATGATAACGTAGCCTTTTGCTTTTCATTTAGCAGATTTTCAATAAGTAACAACCTCAAAGAAATGATCTCTGCAAAAGACTGCTGGGCATTCAGAACTAACAGTGTGCATACACACTTCTAGATGGAAAAAGATGGGAGGATGAACTGAAACAGAAGTGACAAGTTAGCCCCTGTAAACAAGAAAGAGTTAACAGTTAAAAAAGATGAGAATATTAAGACACCTCTAGCACAGAGCACACACCACAAGATGCCAAGGGAAAAAAAAAAGCATGTGGTGAAGACAGTTAAGTTTTCAATTGTTCTTTTGCGTGACACCGCCCTTCCAGCAGTGCTTGCAACCCTCTGGATATCTGCAAATCTCTCAGTACCTCCAGCAAGATTTTGCAAGAGAAAGCAAAACCAAAAGACTGCCTAGGGACTACGAACTGTACCTTGAAAGGATGCTCATGTTCAGAAAGAACACGAGAAAGAGAGGAGACCAGCAACCTAAAACAATCTAAAACTTTAAATAAGACAAAAGTTGGATGACACTTATCTGACTAACCACCAGTATACTTCCATAAACGCTTTTTAATTCTATTTTTTTTTTTATTATCTTATAATGGATTTATACATGTATTATTGGAGGGAATTCATTTCCATGAATTTTACAGATGTGGATGTTACTGTAAAAGACTTTCAGATTTGTATCAAGTTCCACTTATTCCATCCACTGCTCTTTCTGAAACAGGCAAAACCCCAGAGCTGGATATTCCTAATTATAAATGTCACTTTGCAAGGACAGTTAACATACAGAACGCTGAAAAAGCTAACAGTTGCACTTTGAAAGAAAATCAGTGAAGAACTCTAGCTGTAATGAAAACAAACTAGCAGGTTATCACTAACTCCAGCTTTGCATACCTTGAGGTCCCAGTTTTGCCTGAGCTGGAGTGGAGGCTGAGCTAAGAAGAGGGTCAGATGAAGGATCCAAGAAACTGGTTGCCAAATTGGCTTTACATGAGAGTGGAAGTGATTCTTCAGGTAAGTTATCAAGGCTCATCTTGTTTTGTCTACTAGTATCTAGTAGATCTTTCCCAAAGAAAGCTTCCTGCAAAGAGGAAAAAATGATTCAATGTAGGAAAAACGCTGTATCTATTGAAAAAGTTACACAAACAGCAAATTTAAAATGAAATTACCAATGATTATGGTCTGAGTTCCACACTTTATCCTGTATAGCAGTACTTTTTCCAGGCCATGAGATGTGGATACACTAATTACCACTTACCTAAAGTGGCTACCTAACTACCTTAATTTCACATCTCTAAATCACACAGAAAAAACTTCTGAGTCTTCTTACATATGCAAGCACAGACACTGTAACAATACAGTGTTATTGCAAACATATATAAATGTACACAGCAATACATGAGATATCTCAAAAAAGGTTTTCAGTACTTGAAGTATTTCCTGTCACACAAAAATGACAGCTGAAGAATACTACTGAAGAACTCATGGCAAAACACCAGAACAGCTAAACACTGGATTTCACTTAGTACAAAATCACACAACCAGAGCTGTAGGAACAAAACACTCAATGCTGTTAAACTTACATTTTACATGTGAAATATTGTGCAACAGCTACCACTCACCTAAGCCCTGAGTACATCAATAGCAAATTTTCAAGTCAATTTTTACATAACAACTTCTCCCTGTTTTTGTGTGCTCTTTAAAATTTTGTTCTAGCTAGAATTAAAGCTATAGACTGAATTTTAGTATCTTTTTTCCTACATGAGTGAAAAAAGAAGCAAATATTTATTCTGAACAAATGGAGCATTAAGAAAAAATGTGAGCTCTTATTAATAGAAAGGAAATGGTGCTGAAGTACTTTCCTTCCAGCTCACTTCCATACTCATGAAATACAAATTATTTTTACAAAGATTGTGCTACCTCCTGTCAGTTCTTTCCTTTTAAATTTGAGTTAGTTTATGTCACAAAGTTTGGTAAATATCTGGAAGATAATAAAGTTTTCATGAAAAAGATGGCTGAGATGAACAAGTCATGTAATGTTCTCAGTGGAAGATACAAACCAACTGCCTTATAAAACAGTTGAGGGTGGATAAGTTGGTCAATCAACATTACCATCCTAGTAATTCTCCACACTCCTAAGGAACAATGAATGCTACTCCTTACCTCTGGGGATATCACATTAGTAATGGTGGGTGGGTAAAAGAGCAGGGATTGTTGTGGTGAGGAGATGCAGAGCATATAAAAACACAGATCGATAAATAAAGTTTCCCCTATAAAATCAGGTTCTATAATCTTCTGTCAAGAAAATGTAGTATCTAGAGTAAATGTCATGATCAGGCTAAGAAATCTGACACACGTGAATGAAGCACATGAGAAGACAAGCTGAAAATGTCGTGTGTCAGCTTAGAGAGAAAAGGTGTTTTTTTTCCTCTCTCAGAGCAAGCAGAAGCCTCTGCAATGAGAAACAACATCAGAGAAGAATTAACATAATACACAGCTTTCCCGGCACCCTTACAAACGCTCCTATTAGAAAACCCAAGACGTTTGAATGATAAATGGGTAGTCAGAAAAAAAGTATAGTTCCTATGAATCAACAAACACAAAGATCTTGTATTTAAACGTTGACACACACAAAGCACAGTGAAAGTTTTACCTGCAAGTAGGCAGGAAAAGTTTCTTCAAGTTTATTCTTCTTTTTCCTGTAACGTTTTTTTATTTTCTCAGTACTTTCTGAAGCTGGGGTGGACTCCTCAACTGGAGTGTCGGGCAACTGTTCTGTCCAGCCTATAAAAGTAACATTCAGGAACAAATAAACAACCTTCTCAGAAGGTACAGTGGTAGTATATCTTGCTGCCTATTTGAGGGCCTGAGTTGTCTGGATTACCCTGAATATCTCGCTAGGTACCATCTAAATGCGGCTTCCATCTAGACAGCTGTGAACCTGATCATGTCTGGGCTCAAGAAGTCACAAATGTCATCTGTGATACTAGCCACATCATGATCTTATCATACTTTATCACCTGTAGGTAAATCTTTAATTTTTCTGTCTCTAAGCCGACCTATAAATGTGGCCATTTGAGAGAAACTATGGGTACAAACAGCTATTTGAAGGAGAATTCTACTGAAGCAGCTCCTCCAAAATCCACGATGTTGAATTACATGTGGATCACCTTCTTGCTTATAACTAGTCTTTTTCAGATTAGAAGTATAAACCTCTTTTTAGAACCTGAAAAGTAGCTTATAGAAACATTGCACAGACCAAAAAAAGGAATCTATAAAGAAGTCCTTCAATAAAAATTACACATTTATTCAGCTACCAAATACAAAGCTGCACCACATTTTTTCCTAATGAACACAGAAGAACAGCGTGGTAATCAATCATTCAACACTTTAATTCAACACATCAGTGAAAACACCAGGGGAAGAACTAAACTTTTTAACTCCTCCACTTCTCCCTTGCAAAAGCTAATTACAAGAAGTTAATGACCCTGGGAAGTTACTTAAAAAACTACATTATGTAGTAAAATCTGCCACTCTCTGTGCTGCATCTCTTGTACCAGACACAGAGGACTGTGAGTAGACTGAGCCTCACCAACACCGTGATCTCTGCACTGTTCCAGAGTGAGTTTTAGCAGCAAAAGGAAGTGGGACACAACAAGGGTACCGACAGCTCTGTACAGCTGATGAGGAAGCTCTCAGCAAGCTATGATGATGTTAAACATACAAAGATTTTCTGAGTTATTTTTTTTTCTTAACAAAGGATTTTGCCTGAGCAAGAAGCTTAACTGTTTAACTGAAGAACACTGCTTTTAAGAATAAATTACTGAGAATGAGTAATTCACTTGGCAACCTTTTTTATTTTTATTTTTTTTAAAGGAGGAGATTACTATATATACATTGGAAATTTTTACAGCAAAAGCTTTCTGCAGTACCTAGAACAATTCAGGATACCATGCTGACATAGTATTTACAAAGCAGGATAACACAGCTGTAACTTTAATACTGAAGAAAAAGCAAACCCCTTTTCTTGAACTAGAAATCCAGCTACTATGCTGGGTTGCAATGATAACAGAAACATTTGCTGACTTCATAAAGTAGTTCTACAAAAGCAAAAAAGGAAAAAAATATATTAGTTTTTAATACTGACTACATACTGCAGTAAAGACAGGTCTCCACCGTGTTTTAAACTGAACAGCTAAACAAACAGTAAAGAATAACAGGAGAAATTGAAGCCAGAGTCCTCTCAGATAGTATCAGTCAACTTCCAGAAGCAGCTGCCTCTTTCTACTGATGATAAGAAGCAGACTCTGAACTAAATACATTCCACATCTCACCTCCGTGATACCTCAATATACCTATACTATATAGTGTGCAAAAACCCAGACGAATTCTTTTGATTACACATAGCAAGCATGAGAATAAGCCCTAGGAACAACACCTGACTTCTTGTCTGATGCCCAAACCACTGAATATTAGAGTATCAGAGGCACCAGAATGCTTTCACTGTAAGAAAAGAGACCAAACTGAGTAGGATTCTTCAGCCCTGGAAAGGAAGACAACTGAAGGGGGGGAAATATGACACATCTAGAGAATCTCAGAGTACTAGAAATTAATACTGATTTTTTTAGACATGATAAAACCATGAGAGTACCTTATGAAAGTCTCACTTATCCAGCTGAAAATGAACAAAGGCGATTACTTCTTCATACAATGCTAAATATAATGAACTCACTAGTGCAGGATTCACAGAGAATAAAGAGATGCACAGAAGAGATCTGACATGTCTGTGGAACACGGAACACTGGCAAATATTAAAACTCACAATCCAGAATATAACTCTAGATCAGGACTGTGTCAAAAGGAAGGCTTATCAGAAGAGCTGATCTCATCTCGCCTCATTTCTTAACACTTTTTGCTGTCTTCTGCTGGTCAAAGCTGGAGCTCTGACGCAAAACAACAGTCCTTACAATCCACACTGTTTAGCTCTAGCAACAGCCTGCAGTTGTTCCAATTTCTTTGTAAATCATGGGCTATGCCAAAACTGTACGTGCATAGGAATGAGTATTTTCAGTTCACTAAAAAAGTTGTAGCAAACACTAAAACCTTCTTTGTTCACAGCACATCTCTGGAAACTACCATACATTGTAAGTTGCACTATTTTTACTTTAAGAAGCATGAACAAAAAATAAAAAGCAAATTTCTGCACTTACCCTCATCCCTGCCAGGCAACTGCTCAGAAACAGATCCAGAAGAATCCTTCCTAGAGAGAGATCTTTTCGTCTTCCCCTGCCCTGTACGACTTCTTTGACGTACCATAAATCCACCAATACCTAAAAAGGAAGCACAGTTTCAATACACTGATTAAAACTGCATTTCATAGCAAGAATGAGAGCCAAGATGATTCTGCAGGTAAAGGGGACAACTGCATCTAGAGATATCTAAGATCCAAATACTTTTCATTTCTTAATTTTACTGTCTCAGTGGGTATGTATGTAATTATCAGGAAAGATCAGAATTTTAGGACTTTAATACATCTGCAGAAAGATTAAATCGCCAAACTCGGTGACTTTCAGATGCTGGTTTTCTCCTCCCTTGGCAAGCTGATGAATTGCTAAAATTAGTCAATCTACTAAATGAAAGCTATTAAAGAACATTAAGGGGTCATAAGAAAATTCAAATTGCTCTGGAGAGCTCACCACTCCAAATGACAGTATTAGAGTAGGATGTACCACATAATGAAAAGATAATTAACCAACATGATACTGGCTGAAACTCCAGAATCCTTCACTAATGATTGACTGCCGTGCTCCTGGTCCTTTACAGTTGGTCTATAGGTATGTACATGCATCAAACTCAGGTTTGTTTAATTTTTCAGGGAAATTGTTGGCTGCAGAAAACTAACAGATGGCTGCTTAACAACTCATGATCCAAAATCACTCTGAGCAAATGAAGCTCTCTTCTCTTGAGGACGCATCAGTGGAAATAAATGACTTATTGAGGTATATTGCTCGTAGAGAGACGGGGAGATCTCTGTTAAGAGCTGTGGGTTTGTACCACCATATCCACATGGCTCCCCCATGATGGAAGGGGAAACACACACGGGCCTGACCTGCTGAGACAGGGCTCTTGCACAGCACTGGGGAGGGAAAATGGAGGTTAGAAACCTGTTTAGCTACTGATAGAGAAGCAAGTGAAAGTGGACTGTGTTCTAACTCCTGCTTCCTCTCTCTATTCTCCTCCCCTGCTATCTTCATAATCAGAGGATACGGTCATTACAGAAAGGAGGATGGGTGTGTATGCTGAAAAGAGCATTTGTGACTGCAACGACTACAATGTGCTTATCATCCACAGCAGTGAGAGGCTGCATAATGAAAAACAAAAGCAGCACTAACACAGCCACTGAGGCACACTGGGGAGTGTGATGCAGGGGTTCTTCAAAATGCCAGCCTTAGTCTAAGGACACCTTAGTATCTAGGGTTTAGAATGAGACTAAAAGAATCAGAGCCTACTTTCTACGCTGCCACTTAGGTATCCTTCTGTCAAAAGACAGCTCAAGAGGTTCTGCATTCAAGACACAAATTATTCCACAGAATAATTAACAGTTGATGGCACTGATAAATTAAAATAAATGAATTCTATCCAATAAATGCATTCATTAAAATTAATTGCCAGAAGTACTCTGCAAATGTTTAGCACATTACTGTTATCAATTATTTCAGAAAGTAAGATACCAGTAGGAAGTTCTCCGAAATACAGATCCTTGAAGATGTATACACACACACAAACTGGTCTCCATTGATGGTATAAATGGAGTACATTTTCCTACTGAGTTAAGAACCCGTAACAAGGCATAGATTTCAATTACAAACCAGTCACTGACAACATACCATTGCAGCTGTACTGCTGTGCAGCAACCTCTGGAAAAGTATTTGGTAAAAAACTTTAACATGATAAGATCACTGGCTAGCAAGAGAACTCTTCATAATTTCATATTTTTCTCCTATTTCTTTTTAATGATACTGAAAAATGAGTTAAACAAGTGACACAATCATACAAATGATGTGTCCTACCAGGTCTGTATGGTTTTCGCTTTCTTTTTTTAATCCCATCAGCTCCTTCTGCCACTTTGGTATCATCATCCACATTTTCCCGTTCTGGGCTGGAATCGGATTTTCCATCACAATCCATAAGATCACCCTCTGCAGAAAAGAAGCAGTGCTAAGTACAGCTGGAAAGGGGAAGGAAGACATTTTCCCAAACTGTGTACACCTGAACGTTTTCTCGGAAGTTACTGAGAATAACAGGGTGGTTTTTTTTTCAGGAGGATGATAAATAGCCATGCTCTTTCGATGCTTTTGAGAAACCCACCCTACTACACAAAGACCCGGTATATACATACATTAATTTCCTGTGAGGTTATGTCAACACAAAACCAGAGAATAAATGCTATCATTATTACACATGAATCTTGAGATTTATCACTTCAGGCACCTCTTCCAGTACCCTGTGCTGCATTTTCTAAGCATTTAGGCAATTTCTGACAATACACTGAGGAATATGAATACCATCTATCCCACAAGATATATCTTGTTTACGTTCTATCTAAGTTACATTCGGTTGAGTTTGTTTTCATCTAGAAGACAGACAGAAAAAATACAGCCTACAGATGGAAGATAATATATAATGACTCTTAGTTTGGAGGGTTCTTGACTTGAAGCTGTGTGACTGACTGGAAGCAGACTTATTAATGCAGGTGAGTTTGACTTATATTGCAGGAAATTCAACCCAACAGAATTACTCAGCCTTAAAGACAAAGATCACAATTTTGAGTTTTTACTCTACAGGAATGCAGATCAGAAAACGTATGTCGAATATAACAGTCCTAAAAAGCCTTTGGTGTTGAAGAGAAACTCAGTTAATTCTGCTTCTGGTACCCCTAAAACGTGATTATATTAATAACCTTGTATCTTCATTTAGCTGTGAAGCTTTTGAAATATCTAGAGTAAATATACAACAGTCCCCGAAAAAAATATCAAAAATCAAAATTTCTGCTTTGTATTTATGCATTCAGTCATGAGCAGAAGAAATATCGTTCAAGAAATATGCTTTGTAGTCTGTTTAGTCCCACTGCAGACCAAACCAGACCATCCCACCACTTCAGCTGTGGTACAGCTGCAACTCTTGCTCTTTCAAAGGCTCTACCACTGATCTGACTTTGCACAGAATCACAGAATGCTTTGAGTTGGAAGGGACCTTAAAGACCACACATTTTCAATCCCCTGCCATGGGCAGGGAACACCACGCCACAAGATCAGGCTGTACAGGGCCCCATCTAACCTAGCCTTGAGCACCTCCAAGGATGGGGCAACCACAGCCTCTGCAGGCAGCCTGTTCCAGTGCCTCACCAACCTCAGAGTGAAAAAAATCTTATATCTAATCTAAAGCTACTCTCTTTTAGTTTAAAACTAGTTTGGGAGTTGGACTAGATGATCTCTAGAGGGCCCTTCCAATCCTTACAATTCTGTGATTCTGTGAACCATTGTCCCTAGTCCTGCCATTACACATCCTGAAAACGTGTTCCCACCCAACTTTCCTGTACGCCACTTTAGGTTCTTCTTTGGGCTGCTCTCAGTTCATTCATCCTTCAATCTGCACCAATGTTCAGGACTGCCCTGACCCAAGTGCTGCACCTTGCACTTCATCTTGTTAAACTTCATGGGGTTCATGTGAGCCTGCTCCTCAAGCCTGTCCTGTCCTCTCTGGATGGTATTCCTTCCTTCTATTGTATCAACTGCACCACTCAGCTTGGTGACATCCACACCACTTGTATTTAACTGGACTGTTGTTTCAATCAAAGCAACAGCATAACCTTATTCAACTTGATGCCCACATAAAAACTTCAGCCTTTCAGAGAACAGGCACCAATCCACTCTACAGAGAGCATGTAGTACTGCCTAGAGATCCCAGGAAACCCAGCCAATCCACCATTCACATACAGTTACAGACACACGTGAAAATGTTTTGACTCTCAATGCATTAAAAAAAAATCATCTACGGGACATATACATGCATTTTTGTTTGCTATATTCCAGCAAAACAAAACAAAACAGTGAAATCAAAACAAAACCAACAACAAACAAAAAACTCAACACAATAGGAGAAACACAGAACTGCAATTAGAGTCTGTGGAAGCTTTGGCTCTCCCATCATGCTCTGCTATTACATTTAAGTATCTTGGTATCTACCAGAAAAGGGTATCTATAAAAGTTAACAACCAGGTAAGAAAATTACAATTGTGAAAGAGAATACAGGCACACAGTTGTAGAAGTAAAGATGATCAACCACTGAGAAAGAAGAAAGGAAGTGGTTAATTCTCTGTCTTGATGCCTTCAAACCAAAACTGAAAGCATTTTTCCTTTCAACAATCTACTTAGTGGACTGTACGAAGGCATGAGATGAATAAGAGTCAGAGTAATGGTTGGATAACATACCAAACATTGTGAATTCCAAAGAAAACAAAAGAAAATCAACCACTCAACTGTTTTAACAGCTACAAACAAAGGGAACCTAATATTAAAAAAATTGCAGTCAGTAGCAGAAGGTTAAGAATGTGCTAATCAAACAACAGGAACAATACTTATATCAACAAGTTAAGATGGAAACTATGTCGATGGTTGAACTACACAGTTATCTCAAGCACACACTCTGTACCTAAAAAAAGCTGCTTATGACATTTAATCTGATTAACAACAAGTCAATGTTGCATAAACAGAGCACTTCAGATTGTGGTGATGTGGGGTGCCCCTGTTCCACTTGTAACAGACACCTGTATGACTAATGCAGTAACTTTCACACCTGCCACTTCAGTAAGCCTTTCCTCAGGCCACAGATTAACACCAATCCTACCAACATACTTATCAGGATATACAGCCAGACTACAGCAAAGAGGATGGGAGAATAGTATTGCACCATGCTGGCTGCTGTTCCTAGTGCTGAAGAGTGAGGATTTAGGCAAAAAGAAGGTTGTGTACCCCTACAGGCTTCTTTTCACTCCTCCAACTCCCACCTTCTGGATGCTGTGCTACTTTACTTTAAGGGAAGGAGATGAGACTGAGTACTGCTGCCCCTGAGACATGAGCCTCTGCACCATGATCAGATATGCAGTTTAAGGAGCACTCCCAGGGGCTTCCCCAGTTTACCAAAATCTCATTCCATACACAGATCGAGGTGGTTGGATAGCCCAGACCCCTTCATTCCTCGTCACTCTGAGATGCTGTGCAAGCACTGTTAACTTTCTCCTTCCACCCACGTTAAATGGATTCCCTATCCTGGAAACTGAAACCATTTGGCAGGTCTCTATGTACGGTGTCATCAACCTGAACAAGAGCAACATCCCAAATTTCACTTCCAAACTTAAATTCCTTCTTCAATTCTGCTTTGGAATAAGGATGAACAAAAGGTATTTTTCTCCCCTCAGACTCAGTTTAGCCCACCTCACAAAATAAATACTCCAAGTAAAGAGCTACTTCTCCTTGGTTTCAAATACAGGCCTTACAGGAATCTACTGCTGAGCCAACATTCCCATTTTTCAAATGGTGTTTGCACTGTTGAGAGCCTCAAAATACACTGTACTCAGCAAATGCACAGTATCCCCTAAATGATCAAACAAAGAGGCAATTCCTGTTTCCAGTGTTGCCAGCCTCGGAGAAGTGTTTCCCATGGCATGGATGACAATAACAGAACAATGGTAAGAAAATCCCTGAACTGTGCAACAGCAAATCATGACTACTGTCCATGGAACTCCCAGAGATCAGCACAGAATTTAAAAATGACACATTCTCCTAGGGATGTATGCAATGTACACATGTAGTGCAGCACTCAACATACAAGACAGGCCAAAAGAACATTGCTACCTCTACTGTCATCCATCTCGCCATCTCTTGAGTGTTCTGACTGGGCATCTGGGGGTGTCTGAAGCACAGCCACACTGTTCTGATTTATAATCTTCAATTTAAGCTTTGGTTTCGTCCGTTTTCTTCTAGGTACTGTGACAGTTAGGCTCTGTAACTGAGACATGCCGGATTCTGTCAAGCAGACTCCATCCTGAGTGTATGTCTTCGGTGGGTCTATAAAAGTTAAATGAATCATAACAGCAATATAAAACTCTTTAATTTACAAGTCTTAGATCTTTAGGAACAGCACTTTTAAGAGTTAATAATTCACATGTATGAAACTGATTCATGAGTGAGGAAGTCAGTATAAATAAAACAGACAGGTATTACACTGCCATACACATTACAGTTACACCTTTATAATTCAGTCTGATGTCAAATCCAGCAACCATCCATTACATTGCTACAGAAGAACTTACATCCAGAATTCATTAGACAGAACTACTTGATTATGGACACAGGTGCCTTATAGGGTATTTGTGTATCCCTGACACAGAATAATCTGTGCAAGTCTTAATTTGGGTTCCTGCTGCTTAACAGCCAAAGCCTTCAGCAGTACAGCTTCATGTTGTAACTCAGCCGCAGTCTTACAGAACCCATGGTGAATCAGGCAAATTATCAAGCCTCTTTTAAAGGTAGACAAAAAATAAATTACATCAAGTGAACAGCTCAAGATCTATTTGTCAGCTGAGTAGAACTCAAGTCTCCCAAGACCTGCAAGACTTCTACCTCCTGAAGCTGTTGCATGACAACTGAGTCTGATAAATTCTTTACATCATTCCTTACTTCACGATGCAGAAAGACACTGCTGTCTCAGTCATCTGCTCTGGCAACTGCAACTAGAGGTTTGGGAACTTTCTGGGAATTAGCAATAATGAAGAGTCTGCAATGATGCTTCTGCCATTTGAGTTCAATTGCATAATGACCAGATAACAATTTTTGAAAACACCTTAACATCATAACTTCTTTAACAGAAAGTATTTTATTATGTCACATCCTGTACCCCAAAACAGAGCTGGTTCTGAATGCAGCTCTTCATAAATGATTGCTCTCTTACGTTGAACTAAAAAGAGTGCCATAACAAACTGCTTAATTTTTTCAGAAACTGGAGGGGATAAGCTTCACTCAGAACTACACTTAGCAGCACCAAGCAGAATAAAATCCTGACATGATGGAAGTTCTCCTAACATGATGAAAGTGTTAGGATCTACGATAAAAAATGACTTGTCAGTAGTTTTGTCAAGATTGTAAATTCCTAGCACACATTAGACAAACACAGAAAAGTCGTGCCCTCCTACAATTTCATCCTTTGAATATTTTTAACTCAGCCACACTGTGTTATCTTGCACTGCTAATATTAAGGCAAGCAACTAGGTCTGCAGAACCAAAGCACAATCTCAGATTATTATTATAGCACAGGTATGGCAAGCAAAAGAGAAGAAAGAAGAAAGCAAAAATATAATGAAAAGCATGCTGTGATAACTGAAGGATAGTTAATGTCGTGTGTTATAAAAACAAAAAGGAATTTTTGCCTAATGTAGAAGTATACCCTTACAATATGCTAAATGATCAACGATTAAGTATTTACATTCTTTACCTAGTTCTTTTGATTTTGAAATAATCTGAGCTCCAACTGATGAATCACAACAGTCCAAAGAAGGCACTGAAAAATATAAGGAAAATCATTTCAACTTTTAAAAATCGTGACTTGATCTAAACTGAAACTCTCAAGTAGTTTTCCTTTGAACTGTTCTGTTAAACTCCCTACTTAATGCTGCTGGCAACTTTCACTAGCACCTCTAGAAAAAACAAAGGCTTTTCAGTGTCTCAGAAGATGTGACTACAAAACAAGCCTGACATTGGCTGAAGATCTCCAGTTCACTTGAGCCAAGAAAGGCCCTGGGGAAGCACTGAACATGATGACAAATTATCTCCTCCTACTGGACCACAGGCAAATGCATGCACTGGATCTAGTGGATCTTAAGGTTACCTCTGCACTACTCACAGTGTCCAGGGTTTGCTAAACCACGTGCTTACAACAGAGGACTTTGTGAACAAGTACCAATTGCTGTCTTAACTCCTCAGAAGTGGCAGGTGACTCCAACAGCTTCACACTCTCTTCTAGCTGTGTCTATGCTGTCAGATGTCTTATTTTTAGGAGAAACAAAGTAAGGCTGATACAGTATCTTAGAGCAGATGATACGTGACTTGTTCATGTTAGAAAGGCTAATTCTTATTCAAAATTAAAATATTGACCAATGGAATAGTAGAAGCTCAATTTAAAAAATGTGCCTTGTGAGCTTCAGAGAATAATTCATTTCCCTGATGCCAGCGTACTACTGCTGCAGGTAGAAACGTTTTTCCCATCTGTGTTAATTACAGTAACTGTAATCACTAACAAAACTGCTCCTCTAACCTGTACTATGTAGATTAGATTTTTAATATTAGTAGTAACTTCATATTATAGAGATTATGAAGACAGAGTAAGTAGAAAATTAGAAGCTTTTATCTCACACTGAGAACTAAAACCACAAAATCAGTTAGTTTGGCATAGTTAGCATTACCACACATTCAACATTTATTCACTTCTTTATTTTCCCACTAGAAATCTTAGCTAGGCTGAGTTTAACACTTGGACAAACATCCAGTGTTCTACATTTGCATCTACTACACAAGCCCAGATCACTGAGGCAAAGTATGTGAGGAAGGTTCATGTTTCTCAGACCAGTTGCATGTGTGCTACAATCTCACACACAAATCTGGGAGACAAACGTAAGACTAGGAAAAGAACAGACTTCCAAACAACGTTAACACTTTGCTAAATACAAAACAAGGATGTAGCAGATACAAAAGCTACAGAATGTTTTTCTACGCATACATAAGAAATAAGGAAACAAAATATGTCTTCAAGAATTGTAGTCCTCTGAAAGTTTTATGGAAAGCATAACTAAAGTATGTGATGTGACTCACAGAAAATTAGGAAATGTAAGGAGCCCATGAGCATTACTGAAAAACTGATACAAAGACAAAGAAGGAAAAGACACGGAAGAAACAAAACTGAAAATGAAATTCTGAAGGAGACACTGAGCTGTAGGGAAGCAAAAAAAACATATGGGATGAGCTGCAGGATGGAAGACGTTCACAAGCCCTGACCTGGAATAGAAAAAGGCAAATTCTAAGAGATAATCAAAGGCAGATGAGATATCAGCTGATCTTTCCACTGCTCACAAGTTGTTTTAAGTCAGAACTAACAACTATTGACCTGGACTCTAAGGTAAGCAACAAATTCATAAAGATAGCTGTGAATAGAAATTTGGCGTCCTAACACAAAGGTCGTACAACACGAATTCTTCTCATCCACATCAGTCTGAACAAATTTAGTGTTGGATACTGAATAGATTTGAAAAAGACAATCTGATGAAGACAAACAAGCTGATAGCTACCAATGTGAGGACTTCAGAGACTGACCCAAAGAAGATGCACAATGTCTGAAGACATTATTGAGCAAATTTCCATAAAAGGAGCTAATTAGAGAGTAGACAAAAGATTAAATCAATAAAATGGATAACAGAAAAAAAAGAGTTCTAAGTCAGACAAAGACTGTTCAAGGGGAAAATACACTCATTAAAAATAAAACAAAGAAAGGACAGAGCTTTCTGATGAACTCAGATGAAGTTCAATGAAAATTATAAGCTTATTTTCCAAAGGGTCTAAAACCCGATGAACAAAACACAGTGTCCAGCAGCTCCAGTAAAAATAAAAAGAAGAAAAAAGAAAAAAAAGGTGCACAAAATCCAATACTATGGGAACAATCACCGTTCAAAACGAAAGGTGGTTTTAATTTAAAAGGCTGTAATGGAAAGGAGCAATTCCAGGAAAAAAAATGAAATGAGCATAAAGGACAGTACAAAATGGTCGATGCGGGGACACAACACCTGAGTAATATTAGATGCCTGCATAACTGCGAGCATGATGCAGGGATTTATTTGGAAATACTATGACTCACAAGAATGTAACAGCTGATATAATATACATGCCAAACAATTAAAATTTCGAATCAGCTCCCAATATTATAAATACAAAATACAGAAGCAATGTAAAGTACATACAATAGGTCTTGTTTTACCACATCAGCAGTAACAAGTTGTTATGTGCATTTGCAGTCAGATCTCCTTAACTGATCCCAGTAGAGAAAATCAGGTAGAGCTGAAAGGATGGACTTTACAGATTGTGCTTCCATAAGGGGAGCCATGATGTACAGTGGTAAATTACAGGCAGAGATGATGGGAAGATGGTTTAGAGTTGCTTGTCTGGGAGAGAGTATGATTGTGGGGGTGAGAGATGAGCATCTCTCTCCTGAACACGCAGGAATTACAGCACAGAAACAAAGGCTGCTGCTACGTAGATCAGCCGTCAGTACTCACATCATGGTAACATTAAAACCAATCTTGATAATATTCAAAATTCTTATTAATTAAAAAGTTATTATTTATTCATAAAGAACGAGGAAAGGTGGAACAGATCTTGGATGCCACTTCACAGCACGTATGGTCCTGCCAGACTAAACTGATCTCCTCCAAGATGACCTGCTTCGAAGACAAGGGAGAGACGGTGGACGTTTCTTACCTGGATTTCAGCAAAGCTTTCGATGCTATCCCATAGTATTCTCCCCCCCCCCCCCGAATTGTCCTGTGGCTTGGATGGGTGTACTGTTTTGTTGGGTGAAGAACTGTGTGGTCGGCAGGGCTCAGAGAGTTCTGGTGAGTAGAGTTCTGTCCAATTGGCAGCAGGTCTCCAGTAGTGCTCCCCAAGACTCAGTACCGGAGCCAGATTTGTTTAACATTTCTATCAGTAATCTGGATGGGGGGATTGAGTGCACATTCATGAGCTCACAGATGACACCAACTTAGGCAGGAATGTCAGTCTGATCAAGGGCAGCAAGGCTCTGCAGAGGATCTGGATATGCTGAATCAATGGGCTGAGCCCAACTGCATGACATTCAGCAAGGCTAAGTGCCAGGTCCTGCATTCGGGTGATAAAAACCTGATGCAACAGTACAGGATTAGACAAGACCAGCTCAAACGCTGCCTGGAAAAGGACCTAGGGGTGTTGGTCAACAGCTGGCTGAACATGAACCAAGAGTGTGCTCAAGAAGGCCCACTGCATCAGAAACAGTGCAGCTGGCAGGACTAGAGAAATGACCACCCTCCTGTATGTAACATCGGTGAGACCATGCCTCAAATATAGTGTTCATTTTTGAGCCCCTCACTATTGAGTTGTTTGAGCATGTTCAGAGAAGAGCAACAAAACTGATGAAGGTACTAGAAAACAAGGTTCATGAGGAGTGGCTGTTGGAACTGAGGTTGTTTAGTGGGGAGAAAAGGAAACTGAGAGGGGACCACAACACCCTCTACAACTCCTCAAAGGAGGCTGCAGTGCTTTTCTCGGGTGGTTAAGTGATGGCATGTGACAAAATGGTCTCAAGCTGTGCCAAGGGAGGCTCTGACTGCATACTGGGAAGAATTTCTTCATGGAAAAAGTAGCCAAGCATTGGAACAGGCTGCCCAGGGAAGTGGTTGAGTCCTCATCCCTGGATATATTAAAGATATATGAACGTGACTCTAATGGACATGGCTTAGTAAAGGGAATCAGCAGGTCAGGCTGATGGTCAGATCTGGTGATCCCGAAGGTCTTTTTCAACCTAGATGATTCTATGATCCTGTACTTTAACACGAGACCATATTAAAAACAACCTGATGAAACACTGATCAAAGATAACTTCCAAAATAATCCAGAAATTAAGGCTTATGACACACTCAATTGGAAAAACTTTACCATATGTTCGTTGTGGCTATTTATGTATGCTCGAGAAGAAAATCTATTTATATTTTATTCCTATTTCATGAAGAAGATGACTTTAAGATTATCAGATACGTATCCAATATTCCTAAGATGAGACAGGGAAGAACTCTTTACAGTTCTTGTTTTCTCAAGAGAGAAAAATGGAAGCTCTTTCTCAGTACATACATTCTAGAAGGTATTCACTTGATACCAACAAATACACCTACTTTTTCAGCAGCAATGTGTTGATAAGTTACTAGTTTGAGGGGCTCTTGCTTCTTCTACAAATAAAGCAGTTAAGGAAAAATTTAATAATGTTTGCAACGCATCAATATCCTCTGTGGTTGATCAGATGGAAAGAGAAAGAACCAATCCAATAAAATTACAATACAGTATAATCTAAGAAACCTCATACTGTAAATGTTTGTTTCTCTAAGCTTATTGAATGCTTTTTGCTCTCATCTCAAAACAAAAAATAACACTGAGTTTTCAAACAGCTTGTAGAAAAATTAACAAAACACTGAAACGTTTCATATAAAAAGTACATGCAAGTATCTCTAGAACATGCACACCAAATGATATATTCAGACATGCAACTGTGCAAATGTACACACGTTAGAGTTATTACACACACTGAGTCAAAATGAAAAAGAAAAAGCAGAGAAACTTGTCTCATAAAAGAGGTAAGCAGAAACTGCAAAGAAGGGCTGGGAACTTTCTAACAGGTCTTGCAGGACTGGCTCCTATTCCTCAGAAGATGAACCTACGTATCTTTATGCTGACACTCAGGAAGGACTATCTCAGGGGACAGTTTATGCTTGGAAGTTAAACATCTGATGCCACCTTCTAAAGTTGCTCCACCTCACAAACTATGAACCTTATTATCCCCTGGACAGTAGCTGTGCAAGCTCATAAGTACAAGGAATTCAGACATTCGTTTTAAATGTCCAAACATTATTACCAAAAGAAACAAAACTGTTATAATTACAAGCTTCTTGGTTTTCCCTGCTTAGAAAACTCTTTCTGTTATCAATTTGAGAAAGTCGATTTCACACGTGAAGTTGTAGAAATACGTAAGTATATGTAATATTTACTTCTAACAGCGATGCAAGTGTGATTCCACAACCACACGTACATAGTTGATCAACTTAGACAAGTGAATATATAACATTTCCAAGGCCACATTACAATTATTGCCACACTGTTATGAGGACATGAGGTGTAAAGGGACTTCAGATCTCTGCTGAACTTTTCTTGCCAGACCTCTCGAAGGCATGCCTCACAGGGTAGTCAACCCTTTACCTCGGTCGTACTCCTGGCGTTCTGTTCTTTAAACATTTGCTTGGTTCTTGTTCCTTCCTCCTACCACATTCTCAAAATCTGATGACGCCCTTCAGCAAAGGGTTAATGTGAACAATCTAGCATACTGTCATTCTGAAAATGTATATAGGTGTCAGTGTTCCGTTAAAGCAACAGACTGAACAGACACTCCTGTGAGCTGACACGCAGAGAAAACAGACCCGGGGTACTATTCTTGTAGCAAGACCATAAATCATCTAATAGGCCAAACTAATTGCTGACAAGCCACTCACTATAAAATTAACCAGTACCATCCCACAGAACCAGATGGTATAGCTGTACTCCAAGAGAAAAACTGCAGTAACCTCAGCTCCTGATGTAGCGGTGCTGTGAAACTGCATACTACAGACAACAAGGGAGTCAGTATGTTCACTGAGAACATGTCCAGAGAAGGCAAAAATTCATTAGAAATAAGTATTTTAACTAACAAAAACATGGAGAATCTCAAGCAGGGAAAGACAGGAATTTTTCAAATACCACATCTGGGGAAGTATAGGTCTCAAATACTGGGAGAGCTGAGAGAGTGGCATTAATAAAACACAAGAATGGAGGGAAAAATGCTTATAAGGACAGTTGTTACAGCTACTGCTGCTTCAGAAGGCTTCAAAGCACTGATATATGGAATGTTTTTCTGCACAGAACTCATTTCAGTATTCTCCTCCAATTAATATTGTCCCTCCTCCCTCTTGACAAAGTGAGATGCATTTAACCCTTCCAATATCAAATGTTTTTAGACCTTTGCCCAAATTATCTTCACTAAATCGGTCATGAATTCTCCCTGACAGGTTGCCTTTGGCTGCAGAGATGCTTTCCAGCCAATACTAGAGGGTGAGAAAGAGCTGAGGACGCTTCCAGGGTGCCCTTATAATGAAAACCAAGATCTTGCTTCTACAGTGAGCCAACTCTCCACCACAGAAAAGAACCATAACCCACTCCCAAACCTATTTATTGCAGTGTGCAGTCCTGCCATTGGTTTCAGTTGTCTTCTTACCGTTTGTTGGTGGTATGTATGGCCTACAAATGGTACAGTCAAAACCCATATCAGCTATGTTTTCCACTTCCTCCTCTGTGTTTAAGTTCTGACAGATTGCATGCATCCATCTAGAAATTAAGTGGGGGAAAAAATACAATTTAAAGGAAATATGTGGTGTTTTAGGAGACCTAAATATCAGTATATGGTTCTAGTAAATGTGAAATACTTGTTTAATTTAAATACTAATAGGCAGAAAGGATGAAATAGGTTCTCCATACGCAACATTCTCCTACAGTGGTGTGTATTAAATTCTGTACACAGAGCATCAGATTACCTATTTCCCTTCACAGGAAGAAAAACTCCATAAAACAACGTACCAGAAGCAAATATATCTTGGTATTATAATTTCTATTATAATTTCTCCCTATATTTGAAATCATTTTAACTGCTCTTGATACAACATAATCTAGATCTAAGCCTCACCACAACGGTCTTGTGAGGTAAATTAGTTATACTTTATTTTTACAGAGGGGGAAGATGAGGCACAAAGTGATATTTGCCCAGAGTTGTATAACAAAATCTGTAGTACAACTAGGAATGAAATAATAACAAGACTTCTGAGATTCAGTCCAGTGTTCTTTACCACAAGACCATTCCCTTCATCTTTACGCTTTTATATTAGGGGGAAAAAAATAAAATCACAAAGAAAACAAGCTTGAACCAGAAGAAGCCTGTAAAACAGCAGGAATCCTTACCGATCACATTGTCGACACTGAATTATAAGCTCCTCATCCCTGTAAGTGCGATAGCAGATGGGGCAGGTAGACAAACTTGCACAGGGAGCACACTGTGTGTAATTATTCTGCCATTCGCATCTTAAACCTGGCGAAGTCGCTCCACAGTGCCTGCACCAAACACACCTGCAGAAAAGACAGAATGATCTGTTACTTTCAGTTCACACGGCAGTTGATTTGTGGCTTTAAAGCTCTCCTAAATTAGAACTGGGTAAATAACTTAGTTTTAGATCACTAACTGACTCTGTGGGAGGAAAAAAGCTTACTTCAGGTCAAAATATTTTATCTGAATGAAGAATTATAATTATTGTTTTGAACACTACTGCATTTTTGATAATTTTTAAAGCACTTCCTATGTGAGAAGTCCCCTCAGTCTGCAAAATCAGGCAGATGGGTGCACGTAACAGATTAACAAGGTCAAAGGAGTGCCTGCTTCCAGTTGCCATTCACCATGAGAAACAGCCATGCAGAGCTCCATTCTGTTTGTATTTCACTCAAACAGCACAAATGGTTTTCAGACAGTTTTATCTTGAGAAATTTGGTGAAATGCCCATTAATTATTCCTATTGTTTCAGTGAATGCAGTTTTTTATTGTCAAGAAGTTTAAAAAAAAATAATATTGCCCACCTCTACTTATGTGGTTTCTGGTATGAAGAAAGAATATTATAAGAAGATAACAATTTCCATATTGAGTTGATAACTGAATGAAACAAAGCAAAAGTATTTTGTTTGCTTTAATGCACTTGACTCAAATGCAATTAAAACATTATTACAGTCAAACTGACACTGCAAACATAAAGTGACAACATGGAACAAAAGAGGTCAGGACTTCTGACTCCAGAACTCAACACACCATTTGCACTTCCAGCCTCCCTTTGGAACAGTCTGCAGGGGTGGATCTAAGCAGTAAGTGTGGTAACTGATGTCGCAGTCATCACAGAGAAGCAGCCTTCCTGGATCTGTAGCTTTCCCACAGGCTTCACATACTGTGCACTCCAAGCACCTCCAGCCTTTACTGAGCACCACTTTAGTAATCTGCAAATGGCAAGGTGAAAATTATTTGACCTCTGCCCTACGAAGTACAATCAGTGCATAAATTAAGGCCTGGCTACGCGGTACAGGGTGCTCTCCCATGCACACTAACCACATCACAAGTATCCATTTCTCAGTTAGACTTCATGAAGTTCCACTAAGAGGGAATGGAGCAAACAGAGAAGAACTGTGTGGAGCTGCTGATACTCTTCTGCAATATGAACTCACAACGTCAGCAGATATATATTGTGCTAGGTCTACATGTAGGACAGTGTCACCCCATGACAGCCAAAGCTGAGGTTTCAGCCACCTAAAGTAAATTAGTATTTTTTAATTTACTTTAATTATTTATTTTAAATTTATTTTTATTGAGGCCCAATAATGTAAAAGTAGCATATAAATGTAAAACCAGACTGCAGTTGCATGAAAAATACATCAGATGTTTTGTAAAGCACATCCAGGATAACGTTCTGTGACGTGTTCAAAGAAATCCCAGTTTCAGATACACGTACTTGTACAGTAAGTAGTGTGTAGCATATATATTAGAGGAAATAGCTTGTTGTATGCTTATGAAGTCACCTCGTACCATTCATATTTAATTTTCACACATTCTCTCTTAGACTAATGCAAGTAAAATGTATTAATTAACCACTCCAACTGCTGTCAATTCTGACAGCCAACAGACAAACTGAATCAACTAAACCTTATGCCCCTAGTAAATGAAGATGCATTACAATTTTTTTTCTTTGTTTTTAATTTTGCTTGTATTTAGCTTTTAAGCTGATATCTCAAACTGTTATTTTAACCAACCGCTGGATAATCAGTACTATTTATGGTTGCGAAATTACAAAAAGGTTAATTTCTCTTGAGGCAATGCATACTATAAAATGGCATTTAATTAAAGTCTTTCACAAGTTGCATACAAATAATGGTCACATTAGCTGAAGAATATCTAACAAGTTAATGACTCCCTTAATTACCACAAAACCAAAGGCAGCATCGTGCTATTAAAGTACAATATGAAAACAGTGTAATTAAGTAATCTCTTAAATAACAAAGCACTCACCTTAATACTGACACAGTATGGATGGTAACACTGACCACATTGAGAACAGGCAAGCAGCCTGCCCTCAGCACCTTGGCCAAAGCTCCCACAAACTACGCACATATCCTGAAATTACAGAAAGGTGCAGATTTTGAGCACATGCTAGGCAGTAAATTCAGGGAATGTTTAATTGTAAAGCCGGGCTAGGTTGCTTTAGGGTGAAACTCCTAACAATGACGTTTACTTTTTTTTTTTTTTTCATTAAAAAAATTGAGGGCCACAACTCAAGAACTGTGTTCAGTTTTGGGTTCCTCACTACAAGAAAGACACTGAGCCTTGGAGCACATCAGCAAAGTCAGTCAAGAGTCTGGAGCTCAGGTCTTGAAAGAAGCAGCTGAGAGAACTGGGATTACTCAGTCTGCAGAAGAAGAAGCTCAAGGGAGACCTTATTGTTCTCCATGACCCTTTGAAAGGAGGTTTTGGAGAGGCGGGGGTCAGCCTCTACTCCCAGGTAACAGCAACAGGATAAGAGGTAATGGCCTCGAGTTTCACCAGTGGAGATTCAAGTTGGACATTAGGAAAAATTTCTTCTCATGAGGAGTGGTCAGGCATTGGAACAGGCTGCCCAGGGAGGTGGTGGAGTCACGAAGAAAAGGGTGTTCAAAGAAAGGGGAGATATGGCTCTGAGGGACACGGTTAGTGGGTATGGGGGGTGGGCTGATGGTTGGACTAGATGGCCTTAGTGGTTTTTTCCAAGCTCAATGATCCCGTGAAACATAATGAAAACTTAATAGTCTAACCTGATGGAGAGTGAACTTGTCACTGTTAGAGAAGAGGACAACTGTATTATGCATTGAGTTTTCTTCTTCATCTTTGTTAGATGAAATATCCATAGTTGTGACCTACCAAAACAAGCAGGTAATTAGCAAGCACATCACATATTTTAAGACATGAGACAACATGAACCTATTCCATAGGTAGGCAGATTCTTAGTACTACGAGAGAATACAGTCTTTGAGGATATCAGAAGAATGTGCATATGTCCTTCACAGAAAGCCTTCTTCATGAGAAATCGTTTTACTAATTCACTGCTGGTTTGACCCCAATCTGTAAAGCCTTACTGCAGACTGTCATAATCCTCTCGATTAAGAACACCATCACTCTCAGTTGCCCTCAGCGTATGCATGTGTATATATAGCTCCTCCGGAAGAAAAAGAAGAAAGGAAGACCTAGTGATTTTGGGAGAGTCACAAGAAAACATCAAAGAATGATCTGTGCTCTGAGTTTCATGCAAATCCTGCTGTGCAGAATTCGCCGCCCATGACTTGGCATTAACAGTCTTGGGCTATTTACCCTCTGAACCAGCAGTGGGTATGAAAGCTTGGAAGATAAGAGTGCACAGTTCTATGAGGAAAAAAAAAGGATAAATACATGCTAGGGAAATGTAACTTTGTTTTACCAGCTCGTCTAGTTTTATAAATATGGATTACTTTAAACACAATTTAAAACTTACATACCTAGTTTTGTTTCAGTAATATTGTAAATATTTTACAAATTCAAACATCACTAGAGACAAATATAAACACTGTTACAACAGCCACAGGAATCATTCTGATACACCGTTGCTGAAAATCAGCATTTACAGAGAAAGAGCTAAAATGGGAAATATACCGTTAACATGGTTTAAGTACTGTATTGTGGACAGCTCTGCAGCTGTAACCAATTAACTCCAAAAAAAAACCTACCTGAAATGCCTCTCAAGCTGTTTAGGGAGAGTTTTTCCCATGCATGTATTTCCACAGATTCCACAAAGTTCTCACAGTTGCTTACACACACAAAAGAGTAGAACGTGAAGGACTGAATTCCTGCAATTTTGATGCTAGCTGAACACCAGATGTGAGCCAACATGGGTTAACCTCTATCCACCTTCTCTCTCATTCCCCAAATGTAATGGTTTCCAAAATCATGCTGTTGATCAATGTCACCATCCCATGAGTATGAATGAGTTGAGCAAAGGGGCTGAAAATGATTCTATTTCAACCACTTATCTGGAAAAGGCTGATTTCTTCGTACTGCTACCTTCATCTGCTTTACTACCAGACAGTCACATCACTGCTCTCAACTCTGAAGCTGCCATTCACTTTAAAAAAAGTCAGAGGTTCAAAAACTCTGGTGGAATCCTGATGGGGATGACTGCTAACAGGCCACGGTCTGAACACATATACAACTGGAAAATGGAGCAAGGTGACAAAATTTGCCAACAATATGAAGATATTCAGAGTAATAAAAAATGAACGACAACTATAAAGAACTGCACTAAGAACCTCATAAGGCTGAGCTCCGAGATATAAAATGGCAGATCAAAGTCAACACAGAAAAACACAACAGACAGCAAATGTCTGGAACAGTTTCCATACAAGGAACATAAAAAAAAAATACTTGGTTTCTCCAGATTAGCAACAAAAGAGTGGAAGGAACACGAGAAGGAACAACAGAGAACTATAAAAATGAGTGGCAGGATGATAATAAAAAACACTCCTCAACCATCTTTTCTCTAAGGGCACTCAGAAGCAGGCAGCAATGTAAAGCAAAGGAGATGCTCCTGTATTCAACGGGCTGTAGAACTGAAAGAGGTTAACACGGGCACTAGCAGGTTTTAGAAGCACATACACAAACTTAGGACAGGAAACTCCAACAGAGGCTGTCCAAGACAATGACACCACCTTACGTTCAGCAAGTCCCCAAGCCAGAAGGAGCAGCAGTATTTCACTGTCTGTGGCTCTTCTGTTCTGTGCTGTTCCCTCAGCAGTCAGGTTTGATCCCCAGGGTAGAACAACCTCTGATCAGACCTGCTAAGGCTGCTGTTCTACTTGTATGCACGTGCCTTGCTCTCCCCTCCTCTGCTGTTCCAGTGAATGTTGCATTTATTTGGCAGTTTTTCCACGTGAAAAGTAGAAGCAGTTTGCCAAGATGCCCAACAGCTGTCCCTTTAAGTGGCAACAGGAGCATGAAACTGCTTCAGGTTTATTTTCCCTTAGTGCTGTAGTTCATCCATACGTAATGTTAAGCAGATTTCATCACACACCTCTACTTTTTAGCACTCTTTGGTTTTAAACAGCATCTTAATGGAAGAATTATAGTCGAATTAGGTTATGTTACATCAACATGACTTAAAAATAAGTGTTCTTACCCCTGGAATGACTACAGTCCCAACTCCATTTTTCAGTTTTGATCTACCTCTGCCACCTCGTCCTGAAAGACCTGCACCACGTGGCCTCCTCTTCCCTGGGAATCCTGATCCACGGCCCTATTCAACGTAAGATAACAAGTTAAATTCAGTCTGCAGTCCTTTTGTTTTGAGGGATTCAAACTTGGTCAATATATCTAGGGAAAAATATAAATAAAATAAAACACCCTATGATTTCAAGTGCAAATGGGCACCCTAGGCCACAGTCAACAAATTATTGCCTGAATCACTGTGAAATACCTCTAACTCCTATAGCTACTTACATGAATTAACATGATTACTTTTATCACCAGTTAGAAAGCAGACAAAACCAGAAACATTTATTTTCTGTTCACGAATAATTGGAAATACAGGAATTATTATTATTTTTTTCCACAGTTGCAAAGTATCCCAAGTAAATACCCTCCATTATATGATTCATTTTTCTTTTTGAACAGTCAGCTCATGTGCATTCTGCACATGGCCTGGACCCTTGATTAGTTGCAATCATAGATGCATTTCTTACACTACGAATAATCAAGCAAACACTGGAATTGGTTAGGACTCAATCATACTCCCAAAGAGAAGTGGGAGTTGGCTCCACTGAACTCTTTTAATTCAGCACATACAGAGAGAGCTTTTTATATTAATTATATCAATTAAACTCAAATCAACACTCCCCATAATAGTATGCTTCTCTTAGAAAATATCCACTTATTTTTAGACAGCTTCTTTTCCCCCCTTCCTTATTTTATATGCAGAGACATACAGCGCTTGTGTGCTCTTGGAGCATCCACAAAGTGTGTTCAATTACAATTAACTGCAGAAAAGCAAATATGTTTTTAAAATAATAATTACCTCATACTGCTCCTGTGACTCAGTTTGAACTGCATGATTTTTTTCACGTTATTTCAAAATCAGCTGAATACAAACTGTAAGAGGAACTCCCTAAGTGCTTCCAGAAAGAAAACAAACGTCCTGACAATGTCCCTCACTGAGCTCTGGCCAATGCCACATACCTTTACAGAGCACACCTACAGAGAGGCAAAGGCTCTGAAGCATGACAGTAAATGTGGTGTGTACCTACACAAACATCCTTCCTACTACAAAATAAGCAATGAGATTACTGATTGATTTCGAGTATGTGAATAATCTCTGCTTCTAAGATAGCTCAGCTCTGTCCACAGATTATCTACGAAGCTACCATGTACTGGAAGTTGCTTTTAGTACCCAGACAAAACATTTACTCAATAAAACACTGCTAACTGAACATTAAGCTGCTTGGGGACAGTGTCACCAACAGGCATGAACAGTTTCTGACAGAGATAGGAACTCCGTGGATGGAAAGTAGAACTATGGGCTCAATATTACTAACAGTATTTTTCAAGTATACCAAACCCCTGTTATAAAGAAGATAACAAAAGTTTATGGTCGTATTTAGAGGGAGATACCAAATAACTGAAGATTATACTTCCATCAATATCTATCCATTAACGTAACAAGAAATCGAACTGATTTATGATTTAGGGCAAAGAAATGCAATACTACTTTAGGAAATGAGAGGAAGGACACTACTGATGGCAGAAGTATTTATATGTAGGAAAAGTGAAGGGATAATGTTGTCTCTACATACATGAAGTTAATACATATGCACAGACAGAACATACGAGCATCAATTTAAGACGTAAACTCTTCTGACACTTTTCTCATCTGTGTGTTTCGGATTTCATATCAGTATTGTTATTTTCCCAGAGCTAGTAAAAGGAATAAGCACATACTTGTACCAATGTTAATGCTGAACAGTAAGCTGAAAATTAATGCTTGAAGCAGCAAAAGTTAATGTCAAAATAAAAACAGCATGAGTGTTAAAGTGAAATGAAAATAAATTACTGGTAACCTACAACTGTTTGTTAGTGTTTCACCACTTAGGGTTTGTTGTTCTTTTTTGTCATTTAAAAAAAAACAAGCCCTCTAAGTTTTTTCAGGTATTTTGAACAGTAAATGTCACTGTGAATAAAACCTTTGGTCCATCTAACTGGGTAGGGTAGCTGTGTTTTTTTATTCCCCCATAAGCTAAAAACACTGTCACTTTGAATCTGCTCTGCAGGGTTTCTCCACAGCAAGAAATTCGAGCCCCAGCTCAGAGCTCTGCTCCTTTCATTGCCTGGCTTACCTTACTGCCAGACTTAAGAACATTTTCCTTTTCATGTAACTTATTTTGATGGCTGTGGAAAGCCAACCACAAAAAATGAAGTACTAAGCACACACACAAAATGGCAAATATGGACTAGACTTTGCTCTGTAAAAGCAGGACAATGCCATCATATTGTGCACTCTGGAAAGCACACTTTTTCTTTTAACCTGAAAGCTCCAGAGCCTTAATGGTTTATAAATGTGTTAAGCAGTACTAGAATGGAAGATTAATTCAATTGTGATAGACAGAATTTCATCAGTAGTCTCTACAGCAGAAAGATAGCAACGGATATACGAAAATAAATTCAAATTATTTACCACTTTGATGCTCCAAATGGCACTGCCAGGAAGCTGTCTGGATTTAAAAATGTCCCGACCTTCTGAAATGTCTGGGGACCAGGAAGGTGGGCTGACTGTATTATTGGTACTCCAAGCCCCCTAGGATATGGTAGGTGAGAAAATAGATGTATAAAACTTGGCAACAAAAAAAAAGAAAAGAAAAAAAAAAGAAAAAAAAAAGCAAGCAACAAAAAAAAATCTGACAAGCAAAGCACATGCAGGCATAGGCATTTCTACATTAACTAGTAAATTAGTTCACACTGAGCAAGAGGAAGGTGGGAAGTTTTAGGCTGTCATTGAATCTTACACTGAAACAAATACAACAAACCTCAAAGTGATGGTTAAGTACAGCAAAATGAGATTTATAAACAAAACACAATACAAATATAAAGCAATCAATTGTAACAACAGTAAACCACAGCCCTAAGTTGTACCACATGAAGCTTAGGAGGTCAGCGCTCTAAGATGACGTGATATCCTTTTTGCCCTTCAAATCTCATTTTGAAAGAACAGATGTCCTTATCATTTGAGCCCGAACTACGGACAAACGTGGCTATGTCTAGTCTTAGAAGTGCATGAAACATAAGGAACGGACGCAAACCATAGAAAAAAAGAAAAATAGCCATGATAATTAATAACCTGCAAGTCTGCCACACACACACGCACACAAACACAAAAAAAACCATTATAAATTCCCACTACCAAGGTTTTTTCACCCCAAAGTCTTCGTGTTATGCTGTGATCTCAAATAATAATGTGTTTTTATATACATGTGACATTCATACATACACTGTACCTACAGACTCTTTTCAAGTAATTGAAAAAAAAAAAAAAAAAAAGGATTTTATTATCTCTTCTTACACAGTTCTCACCACGGTGATATATTCTGTAACTCCTCACAAGAAGTACAGCAAAACAAGAAGGAAGAGTGAAGATGTATGCAAAATGGTGCTGAAGTTCCTCACACACCCTAAAACCTCTGACAGACTTTGCTTCAACCCAAAGTAAAGACTGCCTGACAGCCACCTTTGGTCTGAATTTACACCTGAGAGCATACTTGAAGGATAATACGTTTTCTGAATTCTAAGTTTGAGGAAGAGATGCAAGAGTTTGAGAAGGCCCCTCGAGGTGGATCCCAGCCTTCAGCCCACAGCATGCTCCAGCAGACAGAAATGGGAAGGCCGGACTCCAATTCTGTTTGCCAGGAGCTCTGCAGCTTATTAATCCACTCTCTTCCTGCCAAAATGTCTCAGTCCTAGCAAGCACTGGCACACTGCTCAGCATCACGGAGAATAACCTCACTGTGCTAGCCTTAGTTTTCATACCAAGGGCCTTTAGATTCTGGCAGGACAAGCCTAGAACTCCTGTTGAATCTTCCAGTTTTCCTCTATTGTCCGAACTCATTCTGTGTAGTAACTGTTCTTACAATGTGGCAACTCAAGTACCACCTATACAAAGTAAACCTGTATATCATAGAAACAATGTCTACATCGATCCCTAAGGGAGGGGACAGGCCAGCAAATGGTCCAAACCCATCAGCTCAAACACACTGACAACTCTTCACCAACAGATAAAATTACCTTCTCTCATTTGGGACATGAAAAATTATTTTCCCTACTAAGAAGATACACTTCTCTAATGATGAAGTATAATGAAAAGATTAAAAAGCAAATGGAATATTAAGTCTGAAGATGAAATATTCCATCTTTCAAAAAACAATGAACTGTATATGAATCACATTGTTAAGAATTAAATTGGAAATTTAATCCAAGTCTTAGTGTAGATCAGAAACATCTGAATTCTCGGTCAGATAAACTTAATTAAAAACACACACTTCCACAATACTTTGAACAAATGGACTGCATCAAAGAGATTCATTAATTATATTTTGGCTTTTAATTAATGCCTATTACCACACAACACTGAAGAAAGTTCTATTCATGGCAATAATTATGTGCTTTGACAGAAATGGGAAGTTTCATTCTCCATCATATTCCTGAGTACTCAACACTGAACAACACAGCTGCAAGTAAATCAGAACAAAAGGAAACACAATGTCATCAAGGGTCAGGAGATCTCACTAAATTACCACTGACTGTGTTTTGCAGCTTAATCCTTTATGAAATACACCGCAATTGCAGATATACAGACCTGTACTTTCACTTTAACATCCCGTGTGATTTTAGGGTTGTGAGCATTTCATATGCTCAGAATAACCTGACTTCCCATTTGATCCATTCAGATACATGAAGTATACCCAATACTACTAAAAACATGTAGTTGTTGAAAAAATGACCCATTCTTCCTGTGAAGATTTATTTCAAACTAGATGAACGTCAGATCAGTCATCACCTAACTTATGTGATAACTCCTTTTGAGATGGCTCCTACAGGAGAAAAATAATGAGAGGGATCAAAGCAGGGATCCTGCTCCATGGCATAAATCTGAAAATTACTTACAGGCATAAATCTGGACGACCTATGGATTCCATGGGGAAAACACTGCCCGGACCCAACTCCGAGGTCAGCACCGTAACAGCTTTGTTGTCCTGGCAGCTACCAGCACATATCCCTGATCTGTGAACTGCCCTCAGGAGGTGCTGACAAGACAATTTGTCCCATTATGGAATAGGGCAACAAGCAGATGGGAGATAGCCCGTGGAGTAAGAAACACAGGAAGATGGTGTGGTGCCAAGCTAGGTGGGCAGAGGGCTCTCACTGGGCTGCTTATGTGCAGCTAGTTCTCCTTTCATTACAGATGTACTTGTAGAAGTCCTTCTGGTTATCCCTACCCAGATTTATAAACCGTTTTGCATTTCATCCCGAAATTCAGTAATTATTCATATACACTAGGAATTTTATAAACAGATTTTGAAGAAAGACGCTATTGTTCATCCTAATGCACAGCACAATAACTGAAATTTAAAGAAAACACATGCAAATCAGAAACTATTCATTCATACAGATTTCTCTGTCGAAGACCAAAGTTATCTTACAAAACTGAGGCAGAAAGTGCAGAGACACTTTTCCCGTTTGCCTTCATACAGAGTTCCATAAATCCAATGGAGCTTTCTTTTTCTTAAAAGACACACAGAGTGTTCCAAGAAGGCAGATTACACACTAAGATGCCAACCTTCCAGGAGCAAGTGGGGAATGGTGCCATGTGTGGGAACTGGCTGACGCTGGCACATCCACTGTAACCACACACTTCACAAAGCATCTCATTCAAAGCCCTGCAGTCCTGCAGAAGCAAGCACGGCTGCTTCACAGAACTCGAGTTCCAGCTTAGCACATGTTTAAAGCACGAGTCAAAGATGATCAGAATCCAAGCAAACCTTTACAGACCTCAGTGTAATTCTTCTGAAGACAGATCATTTATTTTACAAGTAACTTGTCCAGTTCTACAACAGCTACTGCAAAGACGTCAGGTACCTCTTTATTTTAAAAGATGATCCCCAAAGTGGTGGACAAACTATATTAAGTCAGCATCACAGCTAGGACTTTGTGTTACTCTTCATCTCTAAATTGTAGCTTAGCTCACTTTTGCTTGTGCTACTCACACCATACACTGTGTATGTGTATAGCTATCTCCCACACAGAATATATAAACAGCTATTATTTTTGAAGCTGTTTTGGTTTTGTTTTAAAAGGGGACACAACGGCTATTCTAATACAGAATCACAGAGTTGTAGGAGCTGGAAGGGACCTCCAGAGATCACTGAGTCCAACCCCACTGCCAAAGCAGCTCTCTAGACAAGGTTGCACAGGTAGGCATCCAGGTGGGTCCTGAACATCTCCAGAGAAGGAGACTCCACTATCACTCTGTGCAGCTCCAGTGCTTCGTCACTGCACTGTGAAGAAGTTCCCACACACGTTTGTGCAGAACTTCCTATGCTTCAGCTTGTGGTCATTTCCCCTCATCCTATCACCACACACTGCTGAGGAGAGTCCGGCCTCATCCCTTTGCCTCCCGCTCCTTAGATATTTATAGATGTGGATCAGATCCCCTCTGAGTCTTCTTTTCTCAAGGCTGCACAGCTCCAGCTCTCTCAGCCTTTCCTCATAAGGGAGGTATTCCACACCCTTTACCATCTTTGTAGCCCTTCGCTGGACTCTTTCCAGCAGATCCTTGTCTTTTTTGTACCGGGGAGCCCAGAACTGGACACAACAATACAGGCATTTACAGTTAGGGATCAGCCTTCATGTTTTCCTAAATGGGTCTGTTCCAGTGCTCTGTCATTCACACGAGAAAGAAGTTGTCCTTATGTTCAGATGGGACTTCCATTGTTCCTTATCTTGTCTCTGGGCACCATGAATGGAGCCTGGCCATATCCACTTGACATTTGCCCTTTAAATGCTGATAAGCATTGGTAAGGTCCCCATCAGTCTTTTCCTCTTCTCCAGACTGAACAGCCCCAGGTCTCTCAGCCCCTCCTGATAAGGGAGACGCTCTAGGCCCCCATCATCTTTGCAGCCCTCTACTCGTCTCTCTCCAGAAGTTTCCTGACTTTCTGAGAAGCCCAGAACAGGATGCAGTACACCAGATGTGGCCTCATCCAGGCACAGTAAAGAGGGAGGATCACCACCGCTAAACTATGAGCCACGCTCTTTTTAATGCACCCCATTTCAGTCTGCAAAAGAACACCACCCCTTTTAAAAATTTCTTGAAAAACTATGGCAAATTGCTAACTGAGAAAATAAATTTAATTCTTAAGGCAGTGAGCAGTAATAGGAAAATGATTCTTTTTAAGTGATTGTGCTTCTTTACTTTAAAGCAATAGAGCAGAAGTAACTGAACACTTTCCTCACGGTAGCTCAGCGGTCCGTTTTTTGTTCTCTTGCTCTCCAAGATCTGCCATGCTTCTATACAGAGCAAGAAATAACTAAATAAACAACTCAGAGGTACTCAGAAACCTTCCAAGTTGAATGCCTTACAGTTTCCTTGCCTTCATTATATATTTTTAGAACAAGGAAGAACCAATCTGACTGTATTTTTGAACCCCTTGCTATTATATGAGAACGCAAAGGAATATGCAAAGTTCAGAAAAATATTAAATCATCAGCCTAAAAGTTCCAAAAATTAAAGCTAAAATTATGAACAGAAATGAAACACTAATTTGTCACACTCACATACTTCACGATGAACCATTTCTCCCACAACCACACAACTATAACAGAGAGCAGGATGTAGCAGTAGACTATAGACTTCAGCATTCTTTTCCGTTATCTGATCTAATCCTAATCAAACCACAACAACTTAGATCAGACAACCTCTGCTCACTGAAGAAAACCATTAAATTATTTGCAACATCATTAAAATGTTGACCAAAAAAATTTGGAAGCGTGATGGAAACAGCTGCTGCAGATTTTTCAGCACAGTTTAAGACATTAACACACTTCAAAAGTATTAGCCAAAATATACGAATATGTGAAAAAGAGAAGTTAGAAGACACATTGTGTATACCAGCATTTGTTGCATAGGTGAGGAATATTTTGTTTTCCTCTAAGCATAATCCTAAAGAAACTGTAATTCAAACTACAGACTCTTTCAATTCATTAACATGATATCACTTTCCTGAAGAAATTAACTGAACACTCACTTGGGAGCATAAATGCACACTGCATTCTAAGGATTATACTGGAATTCTAACTAAAATGTGCTTCATAAACACACAACAAAATTTCTGCACGCTTACCTGTCTTGATCTGGGTCTTCCAGGAGAGAATTTTCGTTTGGTGATGGCTGGTTTCCCCATGCCGATTTTTGGAGCGACGGATATGTAAGTCGTTGGGAGAGCACTTCCAGCAGAGGAAGGCAACGCTGGCGGCGGAGCGGGATGAACTTCTCGTGCGGAATGCAAGTCCGGCGAGGAAGACACATCTGCCTTGTTCGTGTTAACTGGTGGGGGAAGTGGGGGGTAAGTCTCAGCTGGTGATTTTATGGGTTTGTCTGCAACGGGTGAGCTGTTTGCAACACCTTCATTTACAGAAGCAGTTTCTACTTCTCGAAGAGCTGGTGTTTCTGACTTTTCGAGGGTTTCTCTTTTTTCTACCTCTTTTTGCACTTTTATTGTTTCCAGTTGTTGCTCTGCATGGATACAAACATCTCCTTTGCTCTCAGTCCCTTCTATTTCGGGCATCACAGTTATGCTCTCAGGTACTGAAGACAGAGACCGAGAGTCTACCGTGGCTACTTCTGCTACCTCAGCACTGCCTTGTGGTAGCTGTGTCTCTTCCACTTGTTTGTCTGACTCCTGCTGTACTTCGGCTCGAACACCTTCCATCACTTCCATCATTTTCTCAGTATGACTGTCACCAGATGCTGGCGTCTTTTTAGGAGACATTTCCATTTCAGCAGAATTAACTTCCCTGGGGACTTCTGTTTCCAGTTCTGCGGCCTTTTCTTCTGGTGATATGCCTGTAACTAAGCACAGCCATATTAAGTGCTCAGTATGATGATAAACAGCATACAGCGTACTGGTCAGCAACAAATAACATAAAGAAAACACTTCCAAATGCAAATACTAGGAAAGCTCCCATTGTTCTAGTGTTGAGTCAAGTTAACAGATGAATAAAAATTACAGTAAGCAGCAAGGAACACTGCTTTAAAATAATCTGAGCATTCAGTAGACCCTAGCTTAATTTTTGAGCAGCCTGAACAAACATTTCCAAGTAGGCAGCTAAAAGTAGTCCCTCCTTCTTCATTACTGATTATTAAAGATACATGCTAGTGTAAATTTATCGACTTGGATCGTCTGTCTCAACGCTTCCAAAAAGCAAACAGCTAAGAACAACAGTACGTATATAAATATAAAACATTTCCCATTTCCCAAATAGTCCTCTTCCAGACTTCAGGAAATCACCTGAAATAAGAACACCTGACACGGTAATGTCTTAAAAGATTTCTTTCACAAGTATTTGTCTAACTTTTTCTGCAATGGAACACCTTTCATTCACAACTTTCTTTGGGGAGGAGCTGCATTCTTGTATCTATTCCACGGAGGACCACACTGTTTGCTCTCAATTTGGATTCCAATATCTCCTTCTGATGGACTTCAATTCTCTTGGTCCAGTTACTTTCTACTGCACTTGCACTCTCAGATTCACACTGCTACACGAACTCCTCGGCCACTACAGTTCAAAGTCCAGCATTTCATCATGAACGTATCCTCCCTGGTCAAGTTCTCAACTGTGGCCTTTGTACCTACTGCAAGCTATGATACATAACACGGTGATCATAGATAACCTGGGAGATGACTTCTTCCTTTGGCTCTACATTTAGGTTTCTCGATTTCCCTTACAGCAACCCTCTTTAAACACTGAGCTAGGCTGGAAGAGACACACTTGAATGTTTTCCACCACTGCTATCAATCACCATCACATTTAGATGACTTGACCCAGAACCCATTCCATTTGTACTCCTCCTTACAGCTGGCACTTGCTGCGTGATTGTAAGATGCATTTATTCCCAGAACGTTAAGTGATCACTTCCTGCAGCACACCCTGCCTGGATGTGCTTTATCAACACATCCATTTATTTATTTCTTTACTACTGGACTCCAGTGTACAAAAACATCTGTCCTTCCCACTGATCTTCTCTTACACGAGTTTTCTGAGGACTATCTTTGCCTTGAATAGCATAGTACTTCAACCAGAAAGTCAGCACTGCTGCTTAAAATTGCAGACAGCAGAACCCAAACAATATGTTTCCAACTGCTTTCCAGCCATTTTTTCTCTTAAATTCATAATTCAACTACCTCAAACTGTACTGAACGAAAAAGGGTTCTCAACACTGTAGTGGCATTCACTCAGACTGCAAAACTCTTTCTTACCATCTGTGACACATCCAACAGCTGATTCTTGACCAGGGCCATTACCAAGGACGAGCTGCTCCTGAAATGTCACATCCTCTCCACCACTTTCCATTTCCATTTCATTCGTACAAGCTTAAGAATGAAAGAAAACAGTCAAAATTGATATGGTGTTTATTCTTTTACTTTGGCATCAGTAGTTTCTGCCACTGCACGACCATCCAGCTAAATAGAATGATATTTAACTACATGATTGGAGAGAGGGCACAACAGCTCTATAAGAAAGTTATGGAGGATTCACAGTACTCCTAGAAGGTGAAGCCTTTTTTACATTAACACTGAAACTGCCTAATGCCTTTCAGACACTGAAAAGGGGCTGTAAAATATCTGTGTATACCCAACAGTGAAAATATTACTTAGACATCGTTACAGACTCTGACACATTATCCGAGCAATACAAAGGGTCTTCCATCAAATTCCACTTTGCTAAATTCAGCAGACCTTGTAGGATGAAGGCTTCACATTTTTTCTGCAGATACTACAATGGCTCATGACAGAGACATGACGTCCCATCTACTGTCAGAACACAGAACACAGATTTTCAACCCATTTGCTGAACTCCAACTACACCAGTTCAGAGATATTTCTGTGAGTCCCCCATGTTAAAATAAGAAACTGCATAGAGAAAGGCACTGCTGAGTCCTGCTTCATTTGACAGTATTGTTAGAGAGCACAAACAGGAAGCACATACTTTTTTCTCACAAAAAAGCTTTTTCAGTGAAGGAAATTCATTAAAATGCACTAGACAAAGCAAGAGCAGGAGAAACAAAATATATAGTAAGTGGTAGCTCAAGAGGAAGTGATCGTTCATGGACATTAGCATGAATAGGGTAAATGAATATAGCTTTCTGTTCAGGGAGGCCTCCCTAAAGTTCAAAAAAGCCAGGAACTAGGTGATGCTACTTTTAGCACCTAAGAACTGTTTGCAGACTCTAGCAACTCTGAAGTGATATTTTAACCCTGAAGAAACGATCATTTAGATTGGCTTCAAAACCTGATTTTAATGAACAAAAATGCTCTCCTGGGCATTAACTACAGCATGACTGCAATTACTCCAGGATTACTCCCAGTACTTGAGATAAAAATCCTAGTCTTCCTGGGGTAGACAAGTATGCTTGACAGTGTTTCTGTAGACCTAAAAACTATAAAAGAAGTATTACTTAAAAACTTCATCCTTTCAACTAAACCTTCACCCAAAAGGATCTGCAGTAGAAAACTGAGTTTAGATACAACGCAGGCTTCTTCCTAAATCATTTAAATACCATCTGAGAGTTCCCCAGCTCCTAGTGACCTTTCAGAACAGAACAGACTGGAGTTTGAAGCTGCCACTCTTTCTAACCCGATGCAGATGTTCACTGACAGAGTCCTTCCACCCATCTGCATAGATGTACCCACTGTCACTGCCTGGGATCATCTCTTCCAACATTTCTTTACTGCTCATCAAAGGTGTACACCTACACAAACTAGTTGATGTCAAAGATAACCTGTTTATGCAAAACTTCAGTCTGAATGCATAAAAAGCCACAGCTCTTCTGTAGTCTAACCATTTGTTAAAAAATATTTTATATTTTTCAGCAACTTCCCTCTCCACCTTCTGTTTGCCTTTCTGTGTAGACAAAAAGCTCTCAGAAGGCAATCACTAATCACATACTGTTTTGAAAAAGGACCCTGATTAAAAGCTGTGCAGTTAAATGCACCTGGCCATTGAACACAGTTCAGTTGCCATTTCTGTGTCCTACCTGGACACACTGAGGCAAATGGGCAGTATGAAGCAGCAGAGTAGCAAAAGTGACACAGGTAAACTGCACGTCACCAGAAACATCTGCCTGAAGCTGGTAGACAGGAGTGTCCTGAAAGACCTCTCAAATGAGTCCAATTATGAGCTGCACCACTTGAAAAAAAAAAGCTGAAAAGGTTTACAAGTTGTAATAGCTGGAAGCAGCTACAAAAGGTGCTTGTTTGCTTGTGCGTCAAATACAGGATCCTGAAGCCCAAGAGCTTTCACGCAGAGAAGACAGAATGGTTTACCTGAGAAGCTACTACTAAATAAAGGAAACAATGAAGTCTAGAGAATCTGAGTGGCTGGTTCACAGAATTCTTACTAACACGCTTGGATTTGATGTTAGCATTTTGTAAATGTAAGATTGCATGTGATTACCTGTTATGCTGTCAGGTTCAGGAATGAGTTCAGAAGTATCCATTACATCACAAGACTGAGTCTGATCCCCTTCTCCTTGTTTACAAAGAGTGCAGATGTAGTCTTTCAACTGAGACTCCAGTTCAACAGCTGGAGATCTGTCACATTCTATGTGAATCCACCTGGGGAGATTAATTCAGTTTGACTGCGATTTTTGTAATAATAATATAAAATATTCCAGCACTGTTTTCCTTTTCTCTGGAGAAATGAAAAATTTGAACCAATACTAGGAAGAATTTTGTAGAAATAAAAATGATGTATTCAGGCTGTCACATCACTGAACAAGCACCAACATGAGGACCTACACTGCTGCTGAAGCCATTAAGACACCACAGTGTAAAACAGTATGACAGTGCTGCACAGCAAGGCACAATGCACTGAATATGTAATGGTCCACGTTCTTAAATTGTTACTGGTGTAGAAAAACACACAAAATGTAACAGAGCATACATACCTGAAAATTTAACAGCAGGACAGCATGGTTACTAACTGTGTTTACAAAAGCCTTATGCAATGAGCAAACATGTAAAAATTAAAACGCTGTGTTTATAAAAGTTAGGATGATGATCCTTCTTGTCTGGAAAAAGCAGCAGATATTTCTCTGCACACTGTATTATCTGTCCTTTCTTGCAAACAGTCAATTACATCTTACTTGCTAAGATGAAAACAAGACTAATTTGTTGTATTTAGGGTGGGAGTATCAAGATGTTGCATAAGACACAACAGCATTGGGCATCACACACAGTCTGCACCTTTCACAAATATACATCGTGTCATCCAGCTCACTATAAGCTTTAGGCATTTCAGTACAACGTAATGAAAACTACAGGGCTCTTACCTTTTGCACATGTGACAGTGCAACATATCTTTCTGGAAGTCTTGGAGGCACAGTTTGTCACAGAAAGGACAAGACAAATTGTCTTGTTGTTGGTAACAACTGTCACATACCAAACAATTATGGTGCCACTGACAACTTGTTCGCGTTCCACACTCAGCACATACTCTGCAGTTCTAAAGATCACAAGAATTTAGTTAATGATGATGTTCCACATTAACTGACATTTTCCAAATAAAGTTTCTGTCTTTCGTAACAGTAATAAATCAACTGTCATCTGATAAGAGATTACGGACACTTGCAACTGGAAGAAGAGTTTTCTTGCACTACTGCCTTACCTTAGAGGAATACTTCTTATCTCTGTCTTCTTATAACTACCACAAATTCACTATGAAATTACATTCATCTCATTTATAGGGACTTCCTTTGTTACCTTGAAACTGTATTGTTATTACTTGCACTTACTCACAAAGTTACTGACTATGCAACAATTTTATCCTGCTTTTCCCCAAACCCGAAGGAAATCTGAACTACAGAACTGCTCTTCTTTAAACCAAGGTGTGGTCAAATCTAACCAATCTTCAAGGATAGATTACATACAGTACCTGGAACAGGTTTTAGTTTACATATAGTTTATATTGTATCATGAGAGCAGCAGCAGAGGTTATCCACTCCCCCCAGGTCCCTCTCTTTCCCTTTTCTCTCTGGAGCTATATAATCAGGATTCCTGCAGAAACTGCAAGGTACGTAACACAGTAACAGCCATCTTCAATACAACTAGTAGAACGTGCATAGCAAAATGTGGTCCCCCGTAAAGACAAGGAATTATTCTGAAACCTTTCAACTTACTTTACATTTCCAACCATTTGTTGGTACGGAATCCATAACTGGTTGTAGACAGAAAGTATGGTACCCTTTGTCACACGTGTCACACACCAGCATCTTGTTGTCTTCCCCAGAATGTCTAAGAATAACAAAACAGTGGCATTTTAAAGACTACTGAAACAAGCAATAACAAAAGATCCGTCTGATAAGAAGTCCAAACAGAAAGGTAGATAGCTGAAAGCATGACAGTACACGAGCATCACTCACAAATGGTTCTATTAAGGTAAGAATTCAGTACACCATGCTTACTGCAGGAAGCGTTGAGCCTGTGCAACCGGGCTGCTAGCAATCAGCCCATTTGGATTTATGCACATGTAGGAAGATTTAATGGCCTTTCTGTACAGGGATCAGTTCAGAATCTACATACACACTTAATTTCTGAAAATGACATGCAGTTCTACTTGCTCCTACAATCAGTCTAAATACATTTTGCAAAAAAACCCGTAAGATTTCTGACCAGCAAAGCTTCTCCATAAGTTCATACGGATTTTCTTCTGCTTTTTCAGTAGAGAGTTTGCTGGTAAATACTGCCACAACAGTTTTAGAACGTGCATAATTATACCTTCACTGCTGGCATCTGCTGTCTAGCTGAGTGTGATTAGGGAAAAGTCTTTGAAGGAAGGGAACCTGAACGCAGGCGAATAGTGATTGCTTTGCTTGGTAAACAAAGCACTGCCTGATCAGGTCGATGAGTTAGTAATGAAGTGGCTTTTTCCCAGGTGCCCCAATTGTTGAAGGCACTACATTAAACAAATTTTTCATCTGGCAAATTTGAAAAAATCCGTCTGTGTAAAAGATGATGAAATCACAAGCTTTAGTAGCTCTCTACAACCTGCCACCACGATGAAAACTCTGGGAGTGTAACATGTAGGAAATGCAGCTCAGTTGTTTTAGAATACAGACCCCAACACAATATCGTAACAGATATATCAGAGCAAATAATTACATCTTTTTGGAAGAAAAAAATAAGGAATGGATAATAAAATTGATGCCATAGAATCATAGCACATAGATCTAAAAACTTCCTCCACTCACACACTTCAGGTTTTACTTACTTGCAGTTCTGGCACACCTTGCAATCAGGACACTGCCAACCTGCTCTTTTTAAAGGTGTAACTTGTATGTCTAGGCACATCCCATGGTAGTGCTGGCCACAGGTCGTACAAAAAAGTTGATCTAAGAGGTCTCCAGGGCTGTCACACACTGCACAATTTGCTTCTTCTTTTGCTACAAATTAATCATTTTCCCAGTTATTATTTAATTTTAAATTATTAACAATTCAATGAACCCAATGAAGCCAAGAAATTCTTCAGTAGTTCTCATGCTTACACAATCTGATCATTCTTAACGAAATTCAAATTTAATTAATATGCTTAATAACTACTCCCTTTATTCTTTTTTTCCCTGTATATTCAACTAAACTTCCCAGAACAAAAGTACATTCATTTTAAGCTCAGTAAGTCTTAGCAAAAGTAACAGGCTTATTCTATTCCTCCTAACGTAAAACAGAGCTTGAGGACCAATTCTTAGGTGCAATGAGTACAAAATAAAACTCCCAACAGATCTAAAACTATTATTTACCTGAAGCACTTGCTTCAGGGGCAATTAAGCATGTCTAGTCCTTCCTGTAAACATGCAGCCTTCACAAATAAATCCCATTTACCCCTCTCAAACAGCAGTATCGTGGTTCCACTGCTAAACAATTTTGGCAAATACAGCTGCATTAAGCATGCTCATCTTCAGCTCAGCTGCTAAAAACAGAGGTGGTTCACCAGAGCTATCTGGCAGAGTGACTGAACGTGTCCTATTGGAGCACTTCAGGTCACGGCGGCTATGCCTTGTAGACCAGGATTCTCCCTCCCATGCTCCCAATGCTCCCTCTGCTGGTCTCAGTTACAAACCAGGAAGAAAATCTGCACCTGAAGGCAGCGTGAGCAGCAGAGGATGCAGAGGTCTGGGTAAAGACAGAAAGACAAAACTACACTTACATTCCCTTCCCCTCTGCTGTGTGAATAAATACTATCAAAACGGAAAAAAAGAGAAAGGAAAGAAAGAAAAAAAATATGTGAATGAATTTTATTTCAAACTTTGAAAGGAACATACTCCTATACACCTGTGATCAACAGAGCCAAGTGCCCTGTCTGCAGTGGAGATCCTTTCATCCCATGAAAACCCGTGAAGCACAATGTGAGCTGGTTTGCAAACAAGCTTTTAGGATGTACAACAATGGGAATACAAATCATCTTTTAACATCACCATGCAGCACATCCCAACAGTCTGTTTCAGGAAATATCAGACTGCTCGGAATCTTTACAGCTACGCTTCTATTCCTAAGACATATTCAAATGCTTGCTAAGAATGTATTTTTGTAACAGAAATATAGGAAGGCTTTTTAAATAAAGTAGACAATTTATTTACAGAAACCCAACGAGTCTCACATAGATATTACAATCTCAATCCTTCATGTCACAAACACTTTGATGCAACATTATTGCCAGCAGAGTCTATTAATAAATCACATGCCAAAATTAAGCTTACTCAAGCAAATCCAGGCATCTTACAGGATACCTTACTCTTCTAATGTAGGATATCAGTTAAGGAGAAGCTACTATAGCTAAAAGATAGAATTATTACACCTTCAGAGCTGAGGCTCACTGTGGTATTTGAATAAAGTGTACTTACATCTCTCGGGAGCCTGATCAATATGGTCTGGACAAAGAAGGGACAAGTTACTGAAATCCTGAAATGTGCCTGCTCCAGCAGCACAGGGGTAATGGTACATCTGGGTACATTTCTCTTCACAGCATTTGATAGTGGCTCCAAGGTGCTTACAATATGCACATCGCTGGAAAAAAAATATATAAGATCACTCAAAATCTGTTTTTTCTTGTTTTTATTTCAGCCCAATCTATTCCTCTACGAGCACTAAGGCTGGTAGGGAGGAGTGAGCACTGAGAAAGATCAAACAGTGGCTGGGACAGAGTCTTTCAGTGGTATTCTCAGATCTTTCCAAGTTAAAACATTCAGCAAAACACACCCTCAATCGCTCTGATTGCTCTGATGACTGATTCTTCTTATCACCAAAGAGCATTTTTCTTCTCTCTGTTAGCTGAGTTGAGCTAAGTCTTCAGTAAGAAAGGCCTGGAGGCTTACACTGAGTAATAAAGGCAGACCTGTTACAGGTTGTAACTAAGAAACATATCGCCCTGTATGCTGCAGTGTAGAACTGCAGACACTGTAATCAGAAACACGAACGACAATGAAATATTATGCTCTATTGAAAACGTACATGACATCATACAACTATTCCCGCGGGGATGATACGGCATTAAATAACCCAGGACTTTCTTCTCATCTCTTATTTCAGTGCTACACAGATATCAACAACAACCTTCCACAAGTCATGAAAAAGCGTGATCATTCCTACGGGTCACAGCCACATCTGTAAAGAAATAGTTTCTCACACAGAACTACCCAATAACCCTCCCGTTCCTTAGCCAAGAGGGAACAGAGTCCATCAGCACGCCTATAAACCATCACCCACACCCTTCAGATTCAGTTAATCAGTCTCTTTACTTTCTTGGATTCATTAGAGTCCCCGAAGCACCGTGACAAGCTTTTGCACTTTTTCACCAAGGCAACAATATTTGAAGGCTAGAGCAGAGCGCTGTAGGGTTTGAAGAAAACTTAGAAAAAAAACAGGTCAGTGGCTCACGGGAAGGCATACATAATGTAAAGCACCAGCTGAGCTCGGGGACGCTCAGCTTTTGTAACAAACCTACATGCCCTCATAACAACAGTGGCATGTTGATTGCTAGCTCAAGCAGCTAGTAACGGCCAAATCTGAACGTACATTAAAACGAGAAGTCACACACTGCATCTGTCTAATTCACAGAGTACAGAAAATACTTATTACCATAATTCTTCACCGTTTCGAAGTCTAGCATGAAATTAGGCACGGAACAGTACTGTGACAAGCCCACAGATACCAAAACCAAACCCACATGAAAGCACAAATCACAGAGTTGACTGTGTTAACTGCTAAGCGGACGTTCCTGAAACATCACATCTGTAGCAAAATATCTGCCTGCAGTACACATTACAGCAAGGCAAAGAAAGCACTAGTTTATGCCAGACCAATACAACTGCCATGAAAAAGATAAACTGCAGAGAAATGAATGCAGGTCACTAAGGATAACTACTGCCAACTTCTCCCTGCTACAACGCTCAGTCTACAGGCTTGGGATTCACAACTCTTCTCACCTCTGCCCATCTCTCTAACATCTGATACAAGCATGAAAAAGACGTACGCTGTTATTCGAGTAAGCAAAACGCAGAGCAGAGGGCAGAGGACAAAATAAGCAACCAGATGCACGGAGTTCCTGAAGCTGGTGAAGAAACTGATGACAGTAATTAAGTTCAAGGACTGCCAGCAAAATCAGTGCGATAAAAGAAACTCATCTTAGGGAAGCACATATTCACTGATCTCTTGTTGAAGATGCTGTCCCGGGGTATATCGTGCAACTCAACTGTGAAGTCATGGAAATAAATCCCAAAGCCCTCAACTTCATGACAAAGAGCCTATAACCCATGGCTTTACTTTGTCCTTGACATTTCTGCATCCTATTGAGATGGCCCACATTAAGCCAAGTCCCAACTCTTAAAGCCAGGCCACAACGTTTTCAAAGGTATTACTCAATAATAAACATTAGAAACAGGAAACTGGAAGGGGCTCAAGTCCTAGAGGAGGTTCCCCAAGAAAACATTCAACACCATTCAAACAATGAACAACACCAAAGTCTTCACTAGATCCCATCATTAATTCCTTAGAAATGTATCTGATGGGAGAAGGAATTATGGAGAACTGCAAGCACTCAAACAATGAAATGCACTAAAAACTGGAAATAATGAAGACGGATTAAATAGCAATATTAATAACATTTTAAAATGTCACATCTGTTTTGCAAAACCACCCATCAACAACGGTACGTAACAATGTAATATCAGAGCGTGCCTTCTTCCAAATGCTGTACGACTGCATGATGGAATTATTAGAAATGAGCAAAATATAGGATTAATGCAAAGCCTTGAAAAATGTTGATGTTGATTTAAAGAATCATGAAAGATGCTGGAAGATAAATGGAAGCCCAAATTACATTTAATTGAACCCTTCAAACCCATCTGCTAAACTGCACTGGCAATGAAAAGCATTTGGCAGCTAAGTAAAACACACACTTTAAAAACAATGTGGTGTATATCATCTGAAGCAAATAAAAAGCACACAATATCAACATTTGCTGAATTTATAAGACATATAAAGCAGTCTGACGAAATAAATGCCCAAAGGGATTTTTTTTTTTTGGCAACAGCTGTTGATGAGAAGTTACTTTTCCAGCAGTAGAAGCCAACGTTTTGCTGAAAACAGGCCCCACACTGTGACCCTAGGAGAGCAAGCACGCAGCCAGCTCGACTGCTTGTAAAGACAAAAGCAAGCATGCGAACAGCAAAAGCATAATAATGTAAAAAATATAAAAGCTTTGCTAAAAAAAAACTTGGTAACAAGTACTACTTTACTACTCCATTGCTAAAATATGGCATTGAGATAGTCAGAGATGAAAGGGAGGCATAAATCCTACTTCTGGTAAAATACAGCATGTGCCTTCACTGTGCTGAGGACAGGAAGAGAGGGAAAGCCAGTGCACCACTTCACTGCTACCAGCACAAAACACAGTGCTCTGTCGAAGGGGTGGGAGCTGGATCCAAGCTTTCTAAGGGCTGAAGCAAGATGGATGCTGTCTGTTCACGGATCAAATAATTTTACAGCTTAGTTCTACTGAAAAAAAAACACCTTGACACGGTGTCACAAAGCTAAAGAGACAGTCTGATATTTACTCAGAGTACACTGAATAACATAAACGCCATTAAAGCAGCATCAACTGATCACATCCTACTGAAAAAGTCCTTCATTGGTTAACAACTGTTTTCTCCAGCAAGCTCCTGGCATTCTCCCATGGCAAGAAAGTACTCATCCCACCCATGCAGAAGGATGGGTATGCAGGGTATGGCTGCCTCCTATTTTCAGTAGCACACTCCAAAGTTTTGAGAAAAATGAAGAAAAGATGTCTGGAAGACTTGATCCATAGAGTAGTTCAAAGAAATAAAGAGGTCGTATTTTATCATGATTTTATTTGCCCTCAGTATTACTTCACAGCATTACTGCCTCAGCAAATGGACAAGTAACAACCCTCAGGAGGCAGACACTGAATAAGGGCTACAGTAGGAACCTGGAATGAAAGCTCACTCGCATTGTGATTAGTACAGAAAGGTTGAATGTTAGCATTAGGTACTGCAAAACGTTTTTCAGCAAAATGACAAAATATTTGCATTGACTACAGAGTTAAGTTTTAAAAGGGCAGGCTGACAAAGGCTGCACTAACAATAAGTATTTTTAATTATAATTAAAATATATAGTGTATTCAAAAGTACACACAAGCCATCTGTTCTCAATGAGACAACTGAAGACGCTACCAGCAAAGAAGAAACTTCAGACTTAGCTCCCAAAATACAAACCCATAGTGAAGGAGAAGTGGACATTAACATCTTGCCATTCACTTGACCTCAGCAAAATTCTAGAGCAAACAGAGATCAAGAGAATATGTTTTCTGGTAGCTCCAGTCATCTTCACTGATGACCATGATCCAGCAAAAAAGCTGGTATTGCTTAAAGACAATAACGACCATTAGCACCTTCCATGTCACAGGAACCATCTTAAGTACCATTGTGGATTTAAGAGCACGATGCAATAAAGGTTAACAGAAACAGAACAGTTTTCCACTGAACTGCTGACTAAAAAAGGCACTACATAACCCAGAAGTTCTGTAAGTTAACTTCTACTTTTTGAATTCTGTGTTACCCCGCAAATATGGAAATGACTCAATTACATAACAAATAATTCCAGGAGAGATCATTTTACTTTCGGTAACAGTTGCAATATGTGAACAACATGTAAAAGGCAAGTTAGAGAAGGAGAGCAGGCATTTTTTGCCTGACGTCCAAAATAGGTGGATGAAAACATACAAACCTCACAGCAATTCGTCCCTGGTATATTCTGAAACGCCCCCAAACCTTGTTTGTTCAGAAGGTTTCCAGAAGGGTTTGTGTGTCCTGATGCCATGTGCTGTACACCATGATACACACACAAGCTAGCTGAGTAACTGCATGTCATTTCTGCTCCAAACTTTGCCTTTGCAGCTTTTTTTTCAGGCTTTTGTGAAGAAAAGCAGTTTCTTAACGTGCACCCTTGCTTCCTAGGAGATTTAGGATAATGTAAATGTTTCAAGTGAGGCTGAATTTCCAACACTTACCAATCATTTCCTCAATTCTCATCTAATACCACTGCGACAGAAGGGCAGGTGAGCTTGCTGTTTCTTCAGCATGTCAACAAGGAGAAGATCAGTAACAGCTAACGTAGTTTAGATTGTGATAATGAGGCTTCAGCATCAGCAACTTCAGGATAAACAAGGCAAGAACAGAAATCCTCAGTTTCAGTTCAGACTGCTTTTTGGCAGGCTCAGAAAACAGACTATTGTACCAGTTCCATTTGATTCAAGCGTGGAAGGTCTTCAGAAGTACATGTAGCATTTTCTTTTTGCTGGCAGAGCACAGCCTAAACCACAAACTGTTGGAGGCTTTACAAAAAAATAACTGGGGGAAATATTGCTACATACTTGCTCTTTAATGATGGTCTTCTCAAGACATCTGTCACTGGCCATTGTCAAAGACACTGAGCTGAAGTCAACTTTCTGAGTGATCCAGCACAGCTCCTGTGATCCTCAATCACATGCAGGGATACGAAGTGGCATGTGCATGCTAAAGGCCACGTCTTTGTCATTACAGCTAGGCTGGCATCATTCTATATGCAGTTATTTAATAGAAGGTTACTTAACAGCATCACGGAGAATTATCTCCTGATAGAGCTGCACTGTGTTTACAGACGATGTAAGGATTGAGATGAAGGCATCTCAGGATCTAAATTTTGTGCCTATATAAGAGTCGTGTGCTTCATTTCCCATTGCACTTAACAGAAACATAGTAAATTTATGGAGCATATATCACTGCAGCTCGGCTGACCAACCAATGCGTGTCTGTTTTCAGGCCCCAACAACACCCTCTTCACCTCCAATGGCTGAAGTGGAATGTCAGCACAGCTCCCAGGTGGGCACGTCCACAAAGAGGTTGAAATTCAGACATCAGCCTTGAGCTGAAACATGCTGAAAAGCTCTCTATTGGTAACACACTCAGTCAAAACCAAGGGTTTTGTCAGCATGGCAATAAGCAATGGGCCATCCAAATTAACTGATATTCTTAATTTAAACAAAGGAAAAAAGAGTCTTCTCTTGAGAAGAATGGAAGACAAGATGCATAAGAAGGCCACATAAATCTGCTCTGCGGAAAAATTCATATACAGGTACTTAATGTGGTTGTTATAATACAAGCATCATTAAAAACTGACGCAGTAAAAAAGTAAATCTTTTCTTTTAGCATTATTTAAATAGTCTACATTGCTAAACATTAAAAAATGACCAAAAAAATGTAATACCAAAGAGACAGTAATGTCCATCCTGTGGAATGAACCAGGCACTCACTGTTCTGCACGTGATCACACAACTAAGGGCTGCATCCTCAGGCACGTACACAAAGGATATTAATTGTGTGCAGACAACCTGTCTGCTGGCATATCCCAACTTTGTGCACCTGATTTTGGAGTCTTAATAGCATGTTCTTTTAAGAAAGATTTTGTAGATATATTAACTTGGTTTAACATTTACTGTCAGCAAATCCACTGCATATACACTCAGTGATCCACCTAATTTACAAGGTAATAGCAGGGATACGGGTACAAGGAACTCTGGATTATGCACACACACAATAATACAAGAATTTCCTGCTTTTAATACCTCCCTCATTAGTGAGCACCTCCTTAGTATTCCTTCCCCACTGACTGCAATCAGTACCTTATTGTTCATAATTCCTATTTCCTTGGCTGTTTCTAAATTGCACTCTCCAAATGGCACAGAGTCATCGTAAACAAAATCCTACATCTTCAGTTCACTAATTTTTGTAAATTGAGCTCAAATAAAGCAATTAGACGGCATACTTTGAAACTACCAGCTTGAAACATTAATATAATTTCTTTTCTAATAAAAGCTTCACATGTTTCATCTGGCTTGATGCTTTTAGGTTGTTTGTTCTTTTTTCCAGTTTGACTGAACAAGTCACTCGCGCGTAATTCTCCCTTCTTTCATCCCCAAACACGGTGACCCCAAACGCGATGTGTTTTTTATTTTTTAATTCATTAGCTACCAAATAAAAATAAAAACCACACGGATCAGCGACTTGTTTTTCTCATCATTCACTCCTATGACATCACCAAAGTTTCCTGGGCAAACACTGCAAAGCGTGGGTTTAAAATCCTCAAGCTACCGGTGAGGTATTTCGCAGGTAATTCAGCTGCTGCTCCGGGGATCCAGGAGGTGGGGACAAGATGAGGCCGCCGGTTTTGTTTCGCTGCGCGCTGCCTCGGTAGCTTGCAAAGAAAAAAGCTGCCAAATTTTGTAATGAATTCCACAGAACATTAGGTCTGATGCTTAGCAGAAGCCATAACTGTTAAGCAAATGATATCCTTTTGATGAATGCCCTTATTTGAAAACAACGTCGGTTCTTCTAACCCTTTAGCAGTGTCCCAAAACAGATGTGCACAACTGCAAATTCTGTTTGCTTTCAGGTTTACGAAGTGTGATGACATTTTTACAATCACGCACGAGCCCTTTTACCCAGGAGTGAAATAAAACACAATAATTCTTCACCATCTGTTTGTTAATTTTGCATTCATTTAACTTTGCATTTTAAACTAATAATCATTTTCTTATAATATAGTTTGTTCCATTGGTAGAAATTACAGCTGTTCAATTAAAAAAGGAATGGTTTGTAACAGCATACAGTTTCTCTCTAAATGCTTCCATTGCTCTTAATTATAGAGATATTAGTGCCATCAAAAGGAAAAAAACTGCCAAGAAATAGTGTTATGCTTTATACATCACAGATTCCCTTAGTAAATGTACATATTTACTTCTGTTTCAGCACCAATTCCCACCTGGTCTCTTCTACATTAAAATCCTTCTCCCCACTACAAGACTCAGCGCAGCTTTTATTGCTGCTGTGGATGACAGGCTCCTTACACTCCTGAAGGAATAAGGCACAAACAATTAGATGATGCCTCTGTTCCATTTGTAGCAAACAGTTACATGAAGCACAGCCCTATATCTTCATAATGCTTTTCCTTAATCTCCAGTGACAGGCCACGGAGTTTTTGATGTTTTTATTCTTATCCGGTTACAGCTAAACTAGGACTACAACAGCACCATAAAAGCTTTTTCTCACATTTACAGTAAAATGGGGAAATTCCATTCCTTTATCAAAATAAAACCACATCGAAACCACATGAATAATACATCAGAACCGATGAAGGGAGATAACTTGGATCAACAAAAGCCATGGGTCTGGGGAAAGAATGGGAGCCCATCCGAGCTTCATAATTTGGGATTCTGCTCTTCCTGTTGCTGGGCACAGCCTGGGCTGCCAGTTCACATCTCAGTTACATTTCAGCCCCTGAACACAGCAGAAATTCTCCCGTGTTGTGGTTCCTAGGCACAGTAACGATCACCATCTACAAATACGCTCTTCGAGAGACACAGTCTGCTCAGTGTGAGTGTTCCATTAATATCAGAGAGACTGTTCAGATGGCTAAAAGCAACACAGATTCAATCATTGCTTCCTAAACCCAATTTTATTTGACGGCGTGGAAATCTTAGCATCAGAGGATCGCTCTCATTCTGAGCAGAGTTAAAACAACAACGCCGCCCCAGTACTAGGCTGAGCAGTGCACTAAAAACACCCACAGAGCAAGAAACGGTTCAGCACCCCATGGATCTACTTCAATTAATGACGTTCAGGAAAAGCAGAGTGACACCAAACTGGTGCACGACAAGACCGAAGAAATGAGCAAGTAGAACCAAGTCCATCACGCCCGCACGAAATTAAGAGTGGGAGTGCAACCACGTGGTGACGCTCGGCCTCTGGTCTCAGCAGTGTCTTAAGTACTCCGACCTTTCAGTTTCTCAGATGAGTGAGCACCGCTGCCAGGTCCGACCTTTACTGGAGGATTGATCCATCACAATACTTTAAGTCTGACAGAAAGCAAACATTCGGGAGGTGCCTGAGGCACGTTGGGAAGTGATGGATGCATAGCTCTAACAGTCTTCCCAGCAATCCATCACCTATTTCAAGTTATATTAAAAAAGACCTCACCTAGTATGACATTTGGAAAACCTGAAACTCTCCCCCAACTCCACGGAGCAAAACCGTTTACACTGCAGAAAATGAGTATTTTCCCCACAAAGCTCAGAGAAACCACTGCAACTTAACTGTCTTTTTGTCTCCTTTCTTTACAAGTCTCCATTCACTTTTAAAGGTTGATGATTTGTCAACACATCTCCCTGGAAATACCGTACAGATAACAGCTAATATTGCCATAACAACCTGCAGTCACTGAAAGGAAGAAAATCAACACAGCAGCACGTGCGTGGATATCTGACAGCAATTTATGGAGATCCAGATTCACTATTTACTCTGCGGAATCTGCCACTCTGCCCACCTCTCTGGGAGGCACTTCCACACAGAAACTCAATGGAAAAATGTTTTTGAGCGGAAGAGAATAATCTTTTACCAATTAAAAATGGAAACAGGGAAGGCTGCCTGGAGTGCAGACTGAATGCGTGTATTCAGGCTGTACACCAGGAGAGGCCATGTCACAGAGATCTATCCGGGGTGGAGCAGTTGTTTTACCAATGTCAGACGCTCTAGGAAGCAAATTTTCATCTATTTCACAACAGTTATTTTCCCCCCAGTGTATGGGAGAGAAACACAGCGTTTTTAGAGGGATACACGAACATCACTGAAGTAAAACCACGCTGCAAAAAAAACATTACGTCTTATAAGATGCGCTCATTTGAGTTTCATTAGTTCTTCTGATCAATACTATTGAATAGGATTATTAATATTAATTGTGACTGACGCATGGGTCAGCTACAGGATCAGCAGTGGCAGCTGACCTACCATTGCCTGCCTGCTTTGTACTCCCAGCTACGATCCGCAGAATGGACAATCTACACAGATGAAAATAAACAATACCAAGTCTCTCACTTAGAGAGAGGGCTATCAATAGCAGCTGAGATCATCGGGAAGAACAGCTTTACTGCAACCATTGTCACCACGCGTTACAGACCTGCACATGAAGGGCAGTTGGTCCACGTTTGGGAACATCATAATTCATCACACGTCCCTCACGCGTGACTTTTTCCGTGTTATTAAAATGAGAAAACAGCAACAAAAACCGACACTCAAGGACACGTGCATTAATGGGATCGCTTCGTACCGCGATAGATGCGCTCAATCTGCAACTCTGGGACGTAACTTACACTAATGGAAGTCAATAACAAAATCTTCGGGGAATTCAAAACTATTTTTTGCTAATGCTTTGGTTTTGCAAGCTGCTGAGCACACCAATCTCAGCAGCAGTTTTTGAGCTACTGCTTAAAAGCAAACTGATGCCGACAGAGTACGATGAGCACTCCTGATTTTTGAATTAAAATACGCTTGTGTGATTTTTTGGAGGACTGGTGGAAGCCCCAAATGAAGAAGAGCCACAGCACAACGAAATCTACGACTGGCAGGAAAATAAAACATTACAAAGACTCTTTGGATTGGAATAACTGAATACACTTCAGAACTCTACCTTCAGTACAGAGTTTGAATTCAGAGTTCTTGTAACAAAAACTGATCTGACCAATGTCCGTGAAAAAAACTTAAAGACGTAACTGAATAATATATTATTTACAAAACCAGGATTAGATTCAGTTGTTTAACACTGCCCAAATGCAATGCTACGCTTTGGCAACATACCTACTTGTCTCCCAGGGGGTGATTCTCCTTTCATTCCAGTGCTGTCTTTGAAAGAGTTAGCTTCTGAAGCCAGGAGAGATGCCACCTTTCTATAACGCTCACTGCATCACGAGGACACACTCTTGACTAAAACCAACCATCGTTAACTACAAAAGACCTATCAGCCTTTATTTATTTACCTATTTATTGTATATGTAACCATCACACAAGTACAAAATTAGACAGTCGTCAAACAGTACAGAAAATATCCCCCATCAGCTATGGAAAAGACAATACGAAGTATTTAAATGAACTGCAGCCACAAGGGAGACGGTAGTAAGGCAGGAAAGTGAGGTTTGTATTGAAGTATCTGTACAAGGTGGTTACTGGTTGGCACTGCTATGCTGCCCCATGTAGGTTTCTATAAGCATACTTGCTAGGAGATGTGTAGGGTTTCTGCTTTTTTATGTACACATACATAGATACACATTTGCTGAAAATATTAACGGGATAAATAGATTAAATATTTAACAGATCTGTTATTTCCTCGTGTCAAATCTAAAATTTGGGGGCATGATGTTGTCATTCTTTCAGATTCTTCTGCTGCTGAGAGCAGGAAGGCAGAAGGGAGAGCAGCAGCACCCAGCTCCCCATGCCCTACAGCTCAGCACCATGATGGGTTACACCGGACAGCACACACAGGCACTGTGAGGAAGAGCCCAATCTTAACTGAAGAGGATAATTTGCCTTTAGGGGACTTCCTTTACTCTTCAGAGATCAGGTTGTGTCCTTTTTTTAACACACAGGATACGTAAGGCCCTAAAATAACTTGGTAGGGATAGAAACTCCTGAAATCGAATGCCCAGCGAGAGTGCTGCCTCAACACAAACTCCAGTGTCACTGTCCCAGTGCCTGGAGTAACATTTAAAAAAGGCACCAGGATGGGAGGAGGAGGAGGAGAAGGTGCAGATTTTCTTTGGGCATATTATGGAAGAAGTGTTTTCTACTCAAGTCATGCAAAAAAGAAGAAAAGGCCTTTGTGAAATGCACTCCACCAGTTTGGAACCCACACTAAATTTTACTTCAGAGCTTTCAATAAATTATTTCAGTGAACGTTACCGAATAAAGGAAACTTGCACTGGGAATTCCTTCAGGAACATAAGTTCCCTTCATGTTTCTCAGCTAGGCTTTTTGCCTTTCATTTCTGTGCTACTGCTGCTCCACTCCTGGTGGCCCTAGCCCATTTTCCTGCTTCCTACACACCGCCCCTCGCATCTCCAATACCTAATTCTATTCAGCATCAAAACCCCCTCAGAAATTTCTGTGTGGTAATCATCTCTCTTCCCCTGATACCAGGACCCACACACGCAACATCCAGGATTTAAGAGATGCATCTTTCTAAGGATTCATCCTGAAAAAAGCCACACAGAGAAGACTCTAAGGTTGAGCCCACAGTCCTGGCGCTGCAGTGGGACCAACAGCAGCACTCCACGGGGTGAAAAAGGGAATATGTGAAGCTGAAAAATAAAACACTTCCTTTAGATGAAGCCATGCAAACCGTCTTCAGGAGGCTTGTGCACCCTGAGGAACAACAGGGTTTTCCTCCCTGCTGGCTCCTACACTAGTGCAGTTAGTGGGAGAGACAGCATTTGCACGGAGCCAACAATCTGAAGTGACACTGTGTCTTGGTTCAGACCTGGAGAGCCACAGGGGGAACAAGACAACGAAGTCACAGGAACTGTATTAACTCTATATGAAAAGGTCTCTCTTATTCTAAATAAAGTTTATTAGATAAACTAAAATGTATTCTCCTTGCAAAGGTGGCAGGGATGAAGCTTTAGCACGTACTTGGTCTGCATCGAACAAAGAATAAGATGCATTTCCACTACCATCAATGAGTTATAACATGCACTGACAACAGCACTGCCCATGTAGACAAACTCACTATTTTTTTTTTCCATATATTTGGAAGCAAAAAGGTAGGGATAAAAACACAGCTGTTACTTCACAGAAGGCACACAACAAAGTGAATCAACAGAAAAACCTCAAAAAAAAACCAAAAAAACCACCGACCGTGCAGCCAAAATCCAGACCTAAACATGCAGCTCTTCCTCTGCTTCATCTCTGGAATCACATACTACTCCAAACCTGGGCTCGTGAATTAATGCCTTCCCTTCTTCTGTCAACAGAAGCAACTCATCAAAGACTAGATAAAAATTAGCCATAACTATATTAGTCTCACATTATCACATGTTCATTTTTCTCATCAACAGGACAAGTTATTATGACAACAAGTTATAAGCTAGCAACTACTACAAAGACTGAAAAGTGCCATCAGTGTGTTTGTTATGAATCAAACCACCCAGCATGTCCTAAACATTCTCAGCGACACACGGTGAGTGCACAGTGCTTGGCTATCAAAGCATTCATGAGTGAGCAACAATTCTATCAAAAACACTGGGAAAATAAACGAACTCCTCTGCCTCAGTAAATGGAAAAGTCAAAACGAGCGTCTATTTCAGAGCCCATCTTTCATCAGAGTTGCCTGGACTTTTTATTACCCCACCCTGGACTTTGTATTACCCTCACACAGAGTGAGCCACACTGCTGCCTCACTCTGTAACCACGTCACTGGGACAGTCCATTTTACGGCACAGGAGTCCCCTCCAGCTTTTAAACATCACTCAGGACTGATGTTCGAGCGTGGATTCTCATCACATTCCAGAGTATCCATACCAAACATGCTCAAATAATTACAAAGAGACATTGGAAACATGAAGAGATTCATGTTACTCAGTTTCAGATATGACTAGATTTTCTTAAGTACTGGCAGGGATATAGAAAAATGTGTTTTATTTTGTACCAAATAATGTGGTTTTGTAAGACAACTGAGGACACTGAAAACTGTCTTCTGAAAGTTGGGTCTGTAGATTTAAAAGCGGTGTGTTCTGGTAGGAAGCAAGATTCTTCATGTGTGAGAACTACACATCTTTCTTCTGTGTTACACTGCAGAAGAAAAAATGGGATCACAGAGTCCCACAGGACCACTTAGGAACAATAATAAAAGATTTGGCAAAAGTGACTGTAGGGACAAAAACAGCTACAAGGAAAAAAGCTGGATTTCTTTTTGTATCAAAAATACTGAATTGTAATTTCTTCTTCGTTCCTACCACCAGGATTATAGGAGAAAACAGAAGAGAGTGATTTTCTCAATAATCTATAATAATAATGATCTAACAGGTCAGCCTTCTCCCTTCTCGACTGCTTGTTCTCACTTCTTCCCTACGCCTGGTTCCTCTGTTTTCGTGTAAGCCTTGCAAAGCAGCAGCTACGGGCCAGCATCACTCGATAAATAACAGTCTGCCATGCTACAGTTTATTTTCCTTCCAAAGGAAGAATACTTAAATCATTGCTCACGAGGCAGCATTAACGGGAACTAAGTTTTCAGATCGTACTGAAGAGGAAAATATCTGTTCTCAGCTGCAGGATCTGCAAAAAACTGAACATGTACTGGTTCCCACAGCAGCTCCTAACCCTTAACAGATTTGGCAAAGCTGTGCTGGCATCATTTATGGTATACAAGGGTATTCCAGAAGAATTACGCACAGTAAAACAAAAACAACTACGATCATTTTAAGATGCCACGGCTGCTTTGCGGAGCTTGGAAAACACAGTTATAAATTAATTGGCAGAGCATTCCTGATGGCATTAACTAGCTGTGAGAACTGCCTGATTCACATTCTCCAAATCACAAACGATCTGGCGTTAGGTGACCAAAATGCAAACTGTTTTGGAACAGATTAGGTCACAAAGACAACTTATGTTATTAAAATATTAGGTACCAAAGCTGTACCTGCAGTCACTTTCCTTGAGGTACAACGTTAGTCTTCAGTGCCTACAAATCTCTAGAGGAATTCCTGAGGCTAAGGGGTGAGGTTGTATTCTGACTGTGGGCAAGCACTTCAAACAAACGAACTAAAAACAATCCAAACCTGTGTGTTTTATCTGGTTTTCAACTTTCTCCTCATTTTTTTTTTCCTGTGCCAGAACTGAGCAAAGAACTAAAAAGCGCTGTAGGTGAAAAGGATTGTAAGAAAAAGAAAACTGAGTGAGAATTTAATGCATCAGCCTTGTTACACTGCGCCAAGTACGAAGCATCCACAACCAATCTCCTCCCTCTGGTAGCAGAAATCAAGGGAAATTGCTTTCAACAGAAGTAAAGACTGTGTTACCATGTGAAAAGGGCTCACAGGAGAGGAGAGTGCCAAGGCAGCACAGCGTTCTGAGTTCAGAACAAGGCAAGATACTATTGATCAGCTTGCCTCAATGCAAAGCAACAAGTCCTCCAGTTCTCAGCAGTGCTAACATGCCAAACAGCCTTCAGGAGCTCAGCAGGAGCTGAAAACAGCTGCCTCGTATGGAGAGAAGATAGTGCCCTGATCAACTGAAAAAAAAAACGGATGGGTGGGAGAAGATGAGAGCAAGTTTTCAGCTGTCTGGTTGTGAAAGCCTCGGTCCTGAAAAAACACTTGACTGTTGCTGGGAAAACAAAAGCTGTCGAGTGGATAAATACGTAAGGAGCTATACAAAATCTCAGAGCACAGAGAAACCTTACAACATGGAAACAGAATAATACTGTATTTTAGAATGACTCCTTCAGACACCTAAGCAGTAGCACGTTTCCCTTATTCAGTCCTTAAGCAGATAGGAACCTCCTTGGTTTCCAGCAATACTGTTTTCTTTGACTCTCTTATCCTTGGTTAGCTCTCCCAGACTTGTAAACTGTTCTCTGCATCTTATCAGAAGAGTGAGCTGGCTGGGAAAGTTGACATTACATTGCTTTCTTGTCAACAGAAGAGGTCTAAACGTTATCTACAGAGTCCTCCTTAAATTCCCTCCTTTCATTGGGCTACTTGTGTATTTAAAAACAAACAAACAAACAAAAAAAAACCCTACCTTGTTACATTCTGATTTGCACAACTTCCCTAAACCATTACCACTGATCATTTTTTCCTTACTAGGCAAGCCACGTAACCCCTGTCTGCTAAAATCTGTGCCCGGCCCACCAAGGACCTTCAAGGCAATTTACTGTAATTTTGGTGTACACTGTTGTAGCTTAGAGTGCAAGATGCACCAGACAGAAACAGAGAGCTTTCAACAATGAGGGGATAATGCAGAGATGTGGGACTTGGTGCCACAAAGAGGAGCTATGCCTAGACAACGTAAGGCAGACGAGTTGTAAACTTCATTTTCCCTCAGCAGACGGTAGAGCAACAGCCACCTACTCCACATATGTAAAACCAAGCAGGAAATTATAAAGTAGTATTTCAAAAGACCTGACCAAACTTCAGAAACCACTCTCACTAAGAGCTGGGCAGACATGAGCCCCAGAGGCCTCCATCTTAAACGGCAGTGCCAGTAAGCTCATCCCATGTCATTCATTCAAGCATCACAAGCTGGCGTCACTGAGAAAATATGACACTGAAGCCAGAAAAATAAAGATAAGCAGAAACCTCTGCCTATCCACATCTACTGCTGATTGTGGTTTTTGGATTGTTTTTTTTTTTTTCAGGGAAATCCTCTGATTTCTGTTCAGTCATTTTCCTTTGCTTTATTCCACTGCATCTCCACATCAATATCATCTCTGCACAAATATCTGTAAGAAAAACCAATTCTTCGTAACATTGGCAGTGTGACAACTTCACTACTATGGAACTTTTTTTATGTACTGAGAAGAGCACTTATAAGCTACGAGCAGTGTAGCTAAGTTTTGGATCAAGGAAACCACAGAAAGTTTTCTCCTCTATATGAATCTTTCCTTTCAAAACTTGAAACAAAATGACTCCAGAGCCCCATGAAAGCCTATGAGAACAGAGGGGCAAGGAGCTGTCCCATCCAGCTGCTCAGACTCTTAACTTTAACACTATTCAAGCTCCAAAGCTCAAGATCTGAATTCCTACAAAGGATCCTGAATGAAGGTCTGACAGCTTCACCACCTGCATCACCTGCTCTTCCTTAGGGCTTTTTCAGTTTGAAGAGGGGTTCTGAGAGATGGGACTCACGATGGCTGGTAAGCAAGGTAAGCAATGAGATGAAATGAATCAACGTAGCATCCATAAGGGCTACAGCAACTTCCAGTACCACAAACCAACAGTCCTTTTATTTGTCTGCTGCTAAAGAAAAACAACAGGGTGCACAAGATCTTAAACGCTCATTAAACGTATGGACATACGTGTACTCAGTAATATTAAACAGACAAAACTAAGACTTGGAAGGAAAGTCAGAGAATCCACCTATGTCTTGATGCAAATACATGCAAGAAATTGGTCAGACGCCGGAGTAAATGAATTGCCAGGCCTTCAAAATGAGTGAATGAAAAGAAGGAACTGAAGAAAGAAAGAAACACTAAGCAGGCCACTCTGTGAAACGCACACAGACACTGAAATCTCTGCAGCATTGTTTTGAAAGCCTTCAGAAAACAAAGGCCAAGGGGAGAACCAAAATGAATTAACATATTTCCTTGACCTATTCCAGAGTATGTATGTCCACACGAGCTTTATTAATGCAATCACAAGTTCACTGAAGTCAAATGGACATCTCAGCTGGTAAACAGAGTAACAAGAAACACTGTTGTATCCAGTTAGAACGGATTTGCAAACAATGGACATCCTAACAAATGAGAAACATCACTGTACCACACAACTGAAAGCCACCCTCAAGGTAAGAAAAGCACCGAATTGCTCTCCATGACTTCCAGTACCTGAACCCAGAGGACGTGCTATCAAGAATAAGGCTATCGCATGACAAAAATTAATCCACGTGAAGATGAGGAAAAGAAAAAGTACTTTCCGAGTTAAGGAACGTTGTCAATGCTATAAACCACATCAGAAACCCATGGGATGCCACAGGGACTTTGAAAAAGACAGAAATCCCCAAACAACAACAACAGAAAAAGCAAATTTGGTGGCGAGTAGGGGAAATAACATACAGCCTGCTTTTATTTAAATTATTCTTCTGTAAGCCCTGAGCGCATATTTGCATCCGCGCTGCCAACAGCGCTCAGAACATTCAAGCAGACACTTTGCTCTTAAAATGCAGTAACATCACACCAGAAAGAAGCCCAACATGTTAGCAAATGCAAAATGCAGGCAGCTGTAAATGCTAAAAAGTACACGAAACGAACTGCTACACCTCTCATTCGAAACCTTGGGAAAAGCCTTGCACAAAGACAAGTTCTTCTCTTAAACTGCTTTTTCCCCGGCTGCAGGATAGCACCTTCTACTTCTCTGTGCCTTCTGCAGCTGAGTGACAAATTAGGAAGCACCGAGGACAGGGAAAAACGACGACCAAGCACTACAGACACAACAAAGCAGCTGCATACAACTCTGAGCAACCCCCACAGTGCTGCTCCACATTCAGGAACGGAGATCTACAGAGGAGTTTGCAGCTTATTTCTTAACAAAAAAAAAAATATATATATATAGAAGGAAAACCTTCCCCGGAGACAGAGGGATGATGAGGGCCCATTCGGTCCAGCTGCTCCTCTAGAATCAATCTCACTTGTGCCCTCACTCTTGCTCTCCCCCTAGGGACCACATAAGAAGGACAAAGCAGAATGACCAAAACAACCGCTTCCTTTGTTGGCTGACTGCTGTGTTGCAGGGGAAAAAAGTTTCTCAAGGTTTTCAGCGAGGACTGAATAGAAAAGGGAATGCACAGAAAGGCACTTGGTTCAAAACTCTCTCATCTCTGTGCACTGCACTGAAAACATTCACCAGACTCGCCTTAAAAAAAAAATCACTTGCAGAATCTGAGAAGATGAGTGGAGGAGCTACACAATGGCTCACGGAAAGACAAGACTGAAACAGAAACTGTACTGCACCAGAGAGATGTGGAACTCTTGAAAAATACCTAGTTAAATATTTGCTTTATGAACACATACATCGAAACGAAAATGAACCAGTGGCATCAGGCTGAGGTACCATAGAGAAAGAAAAACTGAAATAACAAACAGGATGAAATTCAAGAGAGCAAAATACAAAGCCTTAACGCTATGAGGAGCCTGCCAGAAGCCAGATTATTATTTGGAAAATGACCACAGATGGGAATGAACAGATCACAAAATGTCTACAAACCACCACAGCTGCTCAAGAAAAGAGGGCGACTAAAAGCTTCCAGCAGTGAGATACAAAAATGGATGGATGGATGGATGGATGGATGGATGGATGGATGGATGGATGGATGGATGGATGGATGGATGGATGGATGGATGGATGGATGGATGGAAACCTAACTCTGTTCTTTCCATTCTTTTTATACACACACACAAATGTTTTAACATCTTCAAACTTGTTTAAAACTGAATTCTACCAGGTTCAATCTTTCTGAGTAGTCTTCTACACTGAAAGCAGAAGCACAGAAATCAATTATGTTATTCAAAGTACAGCACTTATTCAGTGTGAGTGCATGTAAAAGCAGATGGCACAAGGAAAACTGTATTATACAGCTCATATTGAAAGACTGATTTAAAGCAGCTTTTTACTCCACACAATGGAGAACATTTTCTGGCATCTCCCACATTGTTTTGTTATTCTAACGTAATGCATCCAGAGCTTTAAGAAGCAATTAAAAAATAAGCCTAAGTATGATCATTGGAAAGACAGCAAAATTATGCAGATTTGCTGATAGCATGACTGATTAACAGAGAACAAGACAGAATTATTAAAATAATTCGCTAAACACGACTGAGGAAAACACAGCCACAGGTGGTAAAAGGAATGTGAAATAGGTTTTCTCATCGTTGCAACACAACACCAAAAGGAATCCAGCCCTTTCAGAGGTCTCTGCTTTTCCAGAAGTCCCCGCCTCTTCAAAGTGAAACACTAAGTATGCATATGGGCTGCTCCAAAAGCAAGACACCCATTACTTTCAGAGCAACATCTTTCTATCAATATTTAAAATAAGAACATAGGCTTGGTGGTAAACACTAGTGTTCCTATGTCAACCTTCTAGCATAAAAATAATTGAAAATGTTGATATTACATTTGAGTCACATCGTTTCAGAATATAAACCAGCAAACAAAAACTATTTCCTCTGTTGAGCAGGGCATTTGCTAATCTGAACTCAGCTTTTTGATCAGCTGTGAACTTTCTGCATTCTTGTTACCCCACAGGAGGATTCAAAGTCAACTGCATGGAACCTATGATTAATTCTCTTTAATATATTGTGTAATTAGGTTTTATCACAATGACTTGTCCAAAAACCATCATCACGAACGCAACCTACAAGGATTCCCATCATTTTACTCACTTCTGTGCTCCCTGAGACAACAGCTTTGTCCACGTTCACCGATAGCTGCTCTTCAGTCTGGCAGACTCCCAGTGACCACTCTGCACAGCGTTGATGAGCCCAGCAATGACCTAATGCATTGGGAGAGGGCAGCTTCAGTTTTACAACTCCACAAAGCATTTCCTGTTAGCACAGAATTAAGTTCTAAGAGTACACACTTGCCAGACAAACAGTCTCTCTTCCTCTTGCTCTTCTCATTGCATTATTGGCCTTATTACCGGACATTAAATATACTGCAGTTACTATCAAACACCAAACTTACTGCAACCTTTGGCACATACAAAATCCTTCACTTCATTGTGGCACATTCCGTGCATCTGTTTGTAGTTTCCAGCTGCCTGATCCCAGAACTGCAATGGGGGTATATACACAAGGTCTACGCATGAGACACGCACACAGCTACATCTGATCCTCGGTTTTACTGCAGATAACATTTATCTACGTAGATATATTAACTTACCTTTCCCAAAGACCGCGTGCAGTTCTGTGTGTTTACGCAGCACGCACTCCAATGATGCTTCAGAATCCTACATCAAACTTTTTCACCGTGGCACAGAAAACTGTGCCGGTGCAATAAATGCATCAAACAGACGTAAGGACAAACGTTTTCCTGAGTCTCCGCACAAGGGGAATGTGCAGAACTCAATGGGTATGTTTAAAAAAGTTTCTCATTCAGCCATGGGAAAAACAATTGCAAATAACAAATACTTCTGAAGGAACCCTGAGACAGCTTCTTTCTACATCTGAAACAATGCTTTACATTAGCTGCTGAAATTAGGTACTGCAGCTGGCCAACTTAATCCTTCAGCTACATACACACACAAAACCCCAAGAAGTTCTGTAAGGGCCTGGGAAGATTCATGTACAAATAATAATGACAACTTAAAATAATTCAGATTGATCACCCTCCCCACCCCACATGCTACAGCATAACCATTTAAAACAAAACCTTTTTTTTTTTTCTAATTAGACTTCAAAATCAGTTTCCACACTCAGAAAGAATGACATTTGTATTACTTGCACTGGGTTAAGAAGAAACATATTTGCATTTTTGAGGTAAAATATGTGAATGGACTCCTGGCATCAAAGCACAAGGACATAAATGCTTTCCAAAAAAGTAATTCATAACTGACTAAGAAGAGAAGCTCCATTAAAATGAAAGAACAGATGACAAAGCATACAGTTTTTTTGACAGAAAATCTGCAGATACTGGAAACACGCGAGTGTGCTCTACATCTGTTGTTCTTCCAATATCTTCTCTTTTAAATCTTTCCTTCCTTCATTGCCATTGTGGGGTTAAGCTATAAAACTCAGACTTGAAGAATTACAAAACGTTATCTTACCTGTTGGCTCAAATAAGGCTTGAACATCAATGTCATCTGGTAAGCCAACTAAACTGAGTTCATCCCAGAATTTGACAACCTGATCGTCAGAAGCAGTTTGGGTGCTGACACTCGTACATGATGCTACACTCAATCGAGATCTGTATCAGGGAGCAGAAGAGAAGAAAAAAAAAAAACCCAAAACCTTAGAAAGCGGTCCCATTTGTTGTTCAATTAAACCAGGTGCTTACAAGTGATCCAAAATGAAATATAATCAAAGTGAGCAAACATCTGACCTCCTCACACATAACTCAAGGTTAACCAAGCCTTCAGTTACAGCTACTACTTGAGACCCAAAAAAGTAGTTGATAATTTTCCCCTTCCTGGAGCTTCTTCTCCTCCCATTGTTCAGGATGTGCATATTTCTTCTGCTTTTTTTTTTTTTTTTTTCTTTTTAATCCAGTCCTGTTTAATATTAAGACTTGCCCAACCCGAGGGATGGAGAATTATGTAACAGTCTGTGCTGCTCTGGGGAAGATGTGAAAGGAAAAAAAGGAAGTGGTGAAGGTGGAGAGGAGCAGCAGCAGCTCTTGCAGGGCTCTCTCTCAGCAATCCTGGAAAGAGAAGGGAAGGGGAGAAGAAGGGAAGGGGAGAAGAAGGGAAGGGGAGAAGAAGGGAAGGGGAGAAGAAGGGAGGGGGAGAAGAAGGGAGGGGGAGAAGAAGGGAGGGGGAGAAGAAGGGAGGGGGAGAAGAAGGGAGGGGGAGAAGAAGGGAGGGGGAGAAGAAGGGAGGGGGAGAAGAAGGGAGGGGGAGAAGAAGGGAGGGGGAGAAGAAGGGAGGGGGAGAAGAAGGGAAGGGGAGAAGAAGGGAAGGGGAGAAGAAGGGAGGGGGAGAAGAAGGGAGGGGGAGAAGGGAGGGGGAGAAGAAGGGAGGGGGAGAAGAAGGGAGGGGGAGAAGAAGGGAAGGGGAGAAGAAGGGATAACTTGTGGAGAAAAGTAGTCTCCCTTCCCTTCTGCACTCCTGAAGAGAGCTTTAATGTTTTTAGTGATTAAATGACAACCTCATGACTCACGCTGTGACAGAACCCCCACACCCTGACCGACTCCAGCACAGAGTGGCCCTCACGGACACTCCGGGTTTCCCCTCTGGTCCACAGAGCCGGCTGCCGATGCCTGTACTACCCCAGCGTCAGGCTGCACCTCGGACGTGGCGTTCTCATCCTTCTGCCAAGACCCCATCCCTTCAGTGAAGCTCCGGGTACGGAGGGGCTGGGTCGGACTCAGACCGAACTCCCGCGCTAAGAGACGCGGGGGCGACGCGCGGCCCCGCGGCAGTTCCACCTTAAGGCGGCCGCTGCCGTCCCCCGGCCGGGCCCCGCGGGCTGGCGGCGGCCCCGCGCCCGCAGCCAATCCCCGGCCCCGCGCTGCCCCGGGCGGCCCCGCGGGGAGGACGTTCTCTGTCCGAGATTCTCACTTCAGGGCAGAAAGCAGCGGTTCAGAAGGCAGGCGACCAGCAGTTACAGAAGCACAGGGCCGGACGGGCCCTGGGCAGCCTGAGGAGGGGCTGACTTAGTGGTCGGCAGCCCTGCCCGTGGCAGAGGGGTTGTTTGATCTCCGAGGTCCCTCCCAACCTAAGCCCACCATCAATTTCGCAATTTTCACCTGCACACAAACCAAAAGCCGCGGATACTTTATAGGGAAAACAGACTTACTTCTTCTGCCCTCTGTGCTTGCGCGGCACTGAGTTTTGCTTTGGAGTCCTCTCGCAAGCTCCATCGGCGCTGTCGCTGGCGTCGCTCTTGTTTAAAGGCTGGTTCCTCCATGGGATGACGTACCCAGGAGTCGGACTGAATTGTTTTAAGTCTCCTTGTCCCAATGAGCTTCGTTCACCACAGTAACAAAAGGCGCAGAGTTGTTCGCTGTGGGAGGGAAGATGATTACTTCGGGAGGGGGAATAAGAAACAGAAGCTGTTCCATCCGAAATCAGTATCTGTGCCAATGTAACCCTCCGCATCAGGACAACAGTTCACGAGTGCTGCCAGAACCCGACATCGTGGAGCTCGATTTCCAGCTACTTATGGAAAAGAACTTCTGCATTCTGCATGACCCCAACAAACAAAACCCAAACCACCAGGAAATATCCAAATGATCGACATAATCTATCTGTTCAAACATTCTCAGCATGTGACAGTTTGTCACGTCCCGCCTGCAAGGGGAGGAAAGGGCTGAGCACCGTATCTTGAGGTGGCAGAGAACGGGGTCAGGTAGAGTAGAACGGAGTAGGGTAGAACAAATGTAATTAACAACCACACCCATTGTAAGACCTCGGCATTGCCACCACAAAAAAGGGAAAGCCTTCTGTACACGATGCACATGTGTTACACATGCCCCCCCTTTCCACAAGCACATACACAGTGTGTTTATACTGTACACCAAAAGATTGATTAAACGTGGAAATAACAGAATGAGAATCATCGCCGCCGTGACTGCAGCCACACGGAGCACGGTGTGCACGAATCCAAGAACCCTCATTTCACATATAAAAACAACACCTTGAAGCTTTTCTAGAAGAGATGTCTATTTACAGAACTGTGACCATTAAGCTCTCCCTGTACCATTTGCAATTATGCTTTAGCATGCATAACATAGCAGCAGCACTGAAATGACAGCTCTGACAGCCCTCCTTGTGTCACATCATATGGAATCCACTGAAAAATATTTCTATAATAAACACATCCACAAACTTAAAATGTGAACTTCTGCAACTAATGCAGTTTGCATTAGTTTCAAGGGAGGCCGTTTAACACATTTTTATGCCTAAATGAGCAATTCTGTTTTCTTCATATTTACGCCCCGAAGACCCCAGAAAGATGCCTCAGGGAATCAGGCACTTGGCTGGAGGCCTCGTTTTGACTGGATCCCGTTTAAATAGATGTAAGCGCATCTGCAGTGTGCAGATTTGGGTTTTGGTCTGTGTGTTGGCTGGGTGGATGGAGAGAGGTAATGTGGGAAGAAGAGGAAATCTTAAAGCTAAGCTCACGTATAATGTTCACTGAATTTTGGAAGGAGGATATGGAGTGCTTGTGCCTTTCAGTCAGGTGAGGTATAAGCTGCAACAGAAAAATAAAGTAAAAACGTCATGTTCCAACTCAGCACAGAAGACAGAGGATCCAGGAGAGCCCCTCTGACTTGACTTTGCACACACTGAGCCAGGTCCTTTGCCCACACCATAGAACACCGCCAGAAAAAAAAATAAGAAAGCAGATAGGAGTACATGAAATACCTGTGAGCTGAACTGCTACTACAGTCCTGGTAATACCAGACAGAGTCTAATGAAGACAGCAGTGTGTCAAGAGAGCTTAGTCCCAGATGAGGCCGCACACTTTCACTGAGCAGAGCACACGTACTGCTGGGGACGTGCAGCTTGGCGGGCACATAAAACAGGTCCCATTCCCAGTACTCAAATGAACACTCTGCCATAGTACTGGTGGGGAACGTCCATCTTTGTATTTCTGACTTCAGTCACACATCTCACGAGGATCCACCCAAGCTGATGGCAAACATCTGCCACTTTCCAGAGAGGTACCCAAAGGTAAAATGATGGAAAGAAAAACGATGGTAGCATGAGAATGGGGGGAAGGAGAAAATGTGTGGTTATAGCTGGAAAGTAGGTATGTCTCCTTTGTAAGCTGGTTTTCAGGTTGGCATAGCGAGCCATAACTGATCCCATATGTCAGTGAGTGTAACCTATCAGACCAGCAGCCAAACCTGACCTGACCTCGCAGGCAGAGTTTGTAAGAGGGTAAGCAAAGCTCTTTGGGCTAGCTGAGACTGGAGAGACTTGTGAGGGGACTTAAGGGATTTAAGCAGGCAGCACAGCGGCCTATAAATTACACTAGTTACAAACACTAGATTATCCACGGCGGAATAAATAATTATTCACACATCCTGTTAGGACAGACTGTCGCTACTCACTAACAGACTTGAGGATAATTACGACTGAAGGAACAAAGCTCCTTCAAATGAAGTCGTAGCGTTAAGACTTCGGAAAGAATATGAAGCAGTAGTTTATGAAAACACTAACTTTTAAGCAGTAGTATCTTCTGAAGGCGTGCAGGGGTAAAGCAGACGTTTCTGGAGGCTGCCTGGATCACAGCTTCCAGCAGGAGCTTTCTGCGGGTGGAGGGAACAGACAGAGTTGGGAGATTCACAGCTCCGCTGCGGAGCGGTGCAGACAGCTGTGCTGCTGTCAGGAATCAGATGGTTTGTGCGGCTGCTACTCCAGCAAAGCTGTGGATGTGGCTGGAGGAAGGGCTCTCAGCAAGAGGGGGGGGGGGGGGGGGGGGGCTGGGGAATCCTTCGACGAAGGGAAAGTAAAAGAAAGTGGAAGCAGAATGTGGTCAGACCTCTGCCAGGAGGCTGAGAAAGGGAGGGAGAGATTATCGAAGTAAAACAAAATAAAAGGAGGTTCTGATGCTTTCAAGGGAGAGTGAACAGCAATGCATCCGGCACCCAGAGAGCTAGAAGCAAACAGAGCCTGCATCCCTGCCCAGCAAAAAGCAACAGTGCTCTGCTCCTGGACATGTCATGCTGCTGCTCTGTCACGCAGTACGAAGTGGCCAGTTCCACCGTGTGAGCCTTTTAGGTTTAAGTGCTCAGTAAATATTTTAAGTTATGTCTGTATGGGCAGAAGGTAGAGTTTTTTTATTCATATCATCTGAAGATTGCAGAAAGTACTTACAAATCTACTTTCCATATGTCAATATGCAATTAGAGGATCTAAATCTGTGGTGCAAGAAGAGCTCTCATATTGAAGATAACAAAATTGAGATACTGGCAACTCTTAAGATCAAACCCGAGATCTGTTATCATAATTAGCATATTTTCAGCAGGCTAATTCAAAATGGGATAACAAGCAAGAGATGGTGTGTTACATATCTTTTTATAAGCTTCTAAGGAAAAAAAAGAAACCTAAGCTCACCAATACTGCACAGAAGACATACTTACAAAGCTCCAAAGGAAAATTTAAATTCATCACTATTGTTAAACTTCAGTGCCATTCCTGAATTTTCCTACAACAGATGCCACCTTACAGACGTAAAGTTTAAACTTCCACAGGTGGTTCGCTGCCAGGAAGTGCTGGCAGCTCACCCCATCCTGAAGGACTTCAGACATTTGTATGCCCACAAATCTTAATGAGTGATGCACAGCGAAACATTTTCAGAACAAAACAGACACACAGCTGGACTTAGGAGATGCAGGAAGGTGATGAGGTTCACACCTGAACTAACGCCTGCTCCCACCATGCCTTTAGAGGAGGTTCAGCTTTCCTGAGCTCAAAGAGATGCCCTGTCTGACAAAATCATGTAAATCTCAGCACTCTGCTGCAGTCATCATCTCCCCAAGCCTCTTCCACAGGCAGAACAGACTCGGCCCCCTGATAAGAATCTCAGATACTACAATCCTCCACGTCCCAGCAAAGGAAAAGAAAATGCCCTACAGACAGTTAATCCTGGAGGAAGGGAGAACAGTCACAATTTACTTAAGCGATGACATGCAGTCATTGAGGACTCATCCTGAAATACAAACTTTCCTGTTCAAAGGATTTTGTTTCGACAGAGTATTGGGCAACCAGTTGCACAATATTAAATTATAACCAGAGAGGGAGAAACATCTTCTGGCTGGCATGCAAATATTCCGTTAGGGAATGAAGGTAAAACTGGTGGTCCCCAAAACATTGCTAACAGAACTAAGGCTGACCATCAGACTTACTTGAAGAGCACCAAGTGCCACTACAGTTTCACCTCCAAGAGCAAGAAGTCCCTCCAGGATCCTTCTGAGTTGGGAAATGGCACCGGGCATCCTGCGTCAGCCACGGCTCCGTGACAGCGAGCAGATGTGCAGGATGAACTAAGGAATCGTGCCTTGTTTACAAGGCATCCCGTATCTCACTGATCTACACTTGTGTCTGCTCGAGTACTGCTGTGCTGCTGGCAGAAGTGACTTCACATTGGTCTCTGAGTTACTGTGACCCTCAATGGGATGAGCAGAGAGACAGTGACCCCTCACCCTGCTGCCTGCTCTTCGTGCTCGGTGGAACTCAGGACAGTCTGCAGCCATGTGGGGCACTGCTGTTCGTCCACAACTGGGTATGAAGCCAAAACGCACTTCTCTTCCTCCTTTCTTCACTGAGAATCCTTCCCTACAGGCATGCCTCTGCTGTTCCCTTCAAATCCCCAGGAGATCTGCATATCCCAGTGCCAAGGAAAAAAGCAAGTGGCCTGTGCTGACCACATCTACAGGTGTGGTGCTTCATGGTACACACCACTGTACTTAATGACAGAGGAGAAGGTCTGAAGAAAATCCCTCAGCCTCCTGTTCTGCAGAGAGGTGCTAAAGATCTCCTTCTTTCAGGGGAACATGCACAGGGGAATCCAAAAATCCTGCAGAGATGAACAGAAGCTGTTAACAGCAGGAGAAATATGAACTCATCGTTTCAACTCAACAGATGCTCTCCTCTTACATCTTCTCAAATTCCTCCCAGCCTACAATGAAACAACAACTATCAAATAAGTTTATTGTGTATCTCGTCTTTTCAAACACTCTAGTCATTAAGAGCAGAGGTTGTCACTGCTGTTAACACAGGAAAACCCAGGGTGTGGCAATTCCACTATGGTCTGCCAGTCCGCCACTGCCCAACACAATGACCAGTAACACTGCCTTAACAGGTGATCTCAGCTCCTACTATGACTGCATTAAAGCTTTCCATTTAAAAGTTAAAAGAAAGCAAAGAGGGTATCATTAGATTTTTGCGATGAGTTTCCTTGTAAATGAATCGTGTCATCATTTCTGTAACTGTCCCAAAATGCCTTTGGGACTGCACAACACACCTTAGCATTTTTGAAGCAGAGAAGCTTTGTGCCTATTTTGCACGGTACAGGCAAAGCTGTTACCGATTTCAAATGCTCTGGCATGCATTTTTCGCAGTCACAAATAAGCTCAACGCACCGAAATGGAATACTTGGGAGCAGAACAGAACTTATCACAGAATGCTTTGAGTTGGAAGGGACTTGAAAGGTCATCAGGTCCAACTCCCCTGCAAGGAGCAGGGAGGCCGGCAGCTAGAACAGAGCAATGTGTGCAGTTTATCAAAGCAGACTGATGAGAACTGGCCTTGAGAATTCGTTTCCCAGCTAACCCTGATGGCTGTTTTACCGTATGTTAGAAGGTTAAATTAAACACTATGGGGGATCTCCTACTTATTGAGCTGTGCCGAGTTGTGATAATGCGCTCTTTGCTTTCACCCTCATTTTATGTTGTGTTATTTACAGAGTAAATTGTTTTTCTCCTTAGTGAAGATGTAGCGTTGTATCACTTCTGCAAATTCAAATCAAGACCTGCGAGCTCCGTTTTAACAGAGGAAAAGATTTCTGACTTCAAACGATTCCAGTGGTCCCTATCAGTGTGAGCTCTAATACGTGAGGTACTCACAGAGGTGAAGCTATTGTAACACTTTGGGAAGCATGGAATATTGCCTTTCATCATCTCAATATCATGTCGGTGTCTGGGCTTTGATAATGAAGAAGCTTGGAGGAAAAAACTACTACAGCAAACTTTGGAGCAATCTCATTACAAGAGACTTCATCTCATTACACTCTCACGCCAGTGACTCCCCATCAACAGAGCATCAGCACCCAGGTACATCGTCCCGTCGAGTTAATGATACTAAGGCCTGAGAAACATGAGAAATACATAATAAAGATGTTACAAGGATGCCGAGTTTCTCAGATGTAAGCTATATTTAAATGTTTTACATGCAGTGTTCTCCTTCTAAAAGGAAACTGAATCACAAGACAACTTGAAATGTTGAAGTCATTTGACACTCCATACAGAGGCGGTTTTGAAAGCAGCATTTAACTGCACAGTACAACTCCTTTAAAAAAAGAAGGGTGGGGGCAGCCCGTATGAACTTCAGAACTTCCAGTGAAGAATTTTAAAACTTCTAAGTTTGCACAAAGGAATTAAACAACATTAGACAGTAATTGCTTTCCAATTTCTTCTGACTGGCACAGTTGGAGCTCTACAGCCATATAATCTACTTAATGATACTCCTGCAATTTGAAGGAAAACATTACCCCCCTCCAACATTACCAGCAAAACAACACTTCTGCACTGAGTTTTTTAAGATTCAGAAAGTACCAATATGCTCTCATGTACCATCAGCACGTGCCAGCTTTAATCTAAACAAATGTTTTAAGTTCAATTCGGACTTCACATGCCATAAATACAGGAGGAGTTCTCAGAATGCCAGTGCTAACCAACGTGAGTGCTGGTCTGCTCCAAGGCCAAAATCACACCCAGGAAGCATTATGTGTTCAGCACGGATTCCTTCTTCCAATGAATCAGTGTGTATCCTGCCAGAAATGCACGGTCCTTGCAGAGGTGGCAGCACCTCTTAGGAGCTTTTGCCGTAGGCAGCTTTGTACGAATACTAAATATCATTTATTACTTGAAAAATGCTGAAACTTAATACACACCAGGTTGGCTGCTTTTTCAAGCAAGTCCCATCAGAACTGTTCGGTCACATTAAGGAACAGAAAAGCACACTGCTCTGCAGAACTCAAACCTCACATCTCTGAACACTTGCTCACATGAAATACAGCAGTGGGGCTCTTTAGCCAGAAGGGCGCTGGGTCAGGCTAAAGGTCCATCCACCCAGTATGGCCAGCGTTGGAAATACGATAGGCAGATGCATGGCTGGCATTAAAGAACAGGGCAAACATCTGATACTTTCCATGCTCCCAAGTATTTTCAGTTCAGAGCCTCCCTGAATCAGGTATTTGGTAATTCTCAGTTTCTCTTCCTTGAACTCACAGAGTTTGCTCTTTAAGTCACAATGTTTTTTTTGTTCTGCAATCCACAACATCCTTTGGCAAGGATTTCCATGCCATTCTAGACAACTGTCTGCTCTGTAAAGAATCACCTGCCTTCATCCTGCACCTGGCCCTGAGAGTTTCATCTGAAGAACCCTCAGTTTCTTGCACTGAAACAAACCAAGCCATCAATACGCAGCCACCTACCGTTGTGTAAGCCTGTTCTCCTCCTCCTTCAGTCTCCTTCACAGACTGAATGGTCCATTCAGCTCATTTGACTGCTTTGCATATGAAAGCTGCTCCTTACCTCTGATCAACCTTTCTGATGCTCTGTGGCTCTCCCCCAGTTTTCCCTATCAGTTTCTGAAGGCACAGATATGCTTTCTGCAACCCTACCGAAGATAACCTGAACTTCTTTTTCTGAATGTTTCTGACCTCACCAAGTAGATCACACGTGCTCATGCAAAGCTTTGGCACGTCAGAGCTACAAGCTCAGAAACTCTCAGCACTAAGCACGCCCGGTCTCGCAGCGTCTCTCAGACTCCAGATGCACCATCCTTTCCCCATGTACGTACAACGCTTCTGGCAAAGGTTACAAACGCTCACAGGGATCATCTCTGCCACAAAAGCTCCTGGCTGCTGTGAATTCAGATTTTGTCATTTAAATTGCCTGTACTTGCAGTCAGCCATCTGTATGCCTCCGTGAAGAGCAGCACAGACACAAAGAGGTGAAACTCTCAGCTGGAATGTACAACAGTGGAGCAGAAGGGAAGAGGAAACCACTGCTTCAGGCTTGAACTGGATATGAAGGAAGGCACGATGAACGAAGGGGCAGGGTGAGACTGAATGCTTACTGTGCAAGGGACATGGAGGGTGATGGGAAACAGGACAATAGCACAAGTCAGACAAAAAGCCAAAGAAAGAACGAGGAGAGCAAGGAGAATCATAAAATGGAGGAGCAGGTGAAAAGAAACATCATGTCACAAGTGGAAGTGGTGGTTAAGGGAGATGCAGATCTGTCGAGGAGCCAAGAAAGAATACACTACAACTGAGCAGAAAGTAGGATTAGAAATATAAAGAGACTGGGAATATGATGAAGAATCATCAATATGAAGAAGAGTCCGACAAATAATGCTGGAGGGGAAAAAAAAGGCAAGACAAATCGAAGTAATGACGGCAGACACTGCATTCGCTGAACAGTGGAACAGAACTGGATGCCAGGCTCTCACCACCATTTGTGGCCAAAACACACCTGTGCAATCCTCAGACAAAGAAGGCATCCATCCGCTTCTGCACGTGGTCTACATGAGACTGCCCACCAAGTACTGCTGTCAGTACTTCAGCATGGTCTGACAGGCTGCCAGCCATGGAATCCAGCTCACGGGATGCTCCTGTCTACCTGCCATCTCTCAGAGGGAAGAAAATCTGTCCAAACAGTGAACAGATCTGGCCTGCCAGAGGTAGGCTTGCTGCCCACGAGCGGCAGGACATCTGTACATAAGCAACAGGGCAGAACCAGGTGGAGAGAGGCAGTCTGGCAGCTCGGCTGAGACAGGAGAACTGCCTAGGAGCCTCTGTCTGTGAGAGGAAAAGGGTGAGAGAGCAGAGTTCCTTAGACCTGGGGAACATAGCACAGGAGGCATTTCTAAATACTGCTTCAGCGATAGGATCATCTCTACATAGATGCACAGCGGAGAACAGTGCAACTTAAAGGCACGGTTACAAACACCAACCAGGCAGAGGTTCCACACAACAGTGTTAAAATCATTAAGGCCACAATGTCAGTGTGCAATTTAAGTAAAGTCAGGATTAAAGCTACACGCGAAACCTTTCCTGGTCCCTCTCTGTGTAACACCCATTTTGTGCTTCAGGAGGGATGCAGACCATTTGGAGAGAAATCAAAACAAAGGAGAAGAATCAGAGCTCAAAAAAAAACGTCATCTACAAAGAAAACAGGAAGAAATGTGGGATTTCTGTTACAGTATGCTGGGGAAATAAACTAGCAGCCTTTTGCAGAGATGAACAGAGGAATCTATCTTCCATTACCCCTGGCACATGGTACGAGAAGTTATGGGATAAACCCAAAAGAAAGAAGAAAATCTGAGTCGGACCTTACAAGAATCCTTTCAACAGTAAAAACACTGGAAGATAATGTTTAGGAAGAGCTGGAATTATTATTACTGGAAGAAGATTTAAGAGCAATTTACAGAATGACAGCTGTAGTCACCTGCCTTGGAAAAGGAGCTGCACCAAAGGCCCGTTTCTGCCATATGAATCTGGGACAGAACTGCTTTAACAACTATCAGTCTCAAGCCCAAACCATGCCATGATTTTATGTGCCCTATTTCATTCACTGGGTCCACTCTCTGCACACAGAATTCTTACAGAGAAGCATTCAAGTAAAACTACAAACCGCGTAAGAAGACGTGTGCATGAAGGAAAGTGATTAGTGTCTCAGAATTGATCTTAATTCCGGTATCTCCTAAAGAACGTGCTTGACTTTGCAACTTAAACAATTTTTAAACGTATTTTATATTAAATATTTCATCTATCTCCCTCCTGCCTAAAGAGATCTAGCTTCTCCTGCCATCGCTGCAGTGCTTTTTATCTGGATTATCTAATCTCTATGCCACTCCACAATTTCTTTTTCCACTGAGTGTTGCAAGTTTTGTTACGCTCGTTCCTCGGAGATTAAAAAAGAAAGGAAGAGATAAGGAACAAAGATAACAAAGTTCACTGCTGCTTTTTCACCAGACATTATCTTTGTTCACGCAGATGTTCGCCGACTCCTTCTTTTAGATGGAAGGAAGCACCCCAGCTCTCCATCACCGGCCTCCAAATCTGATCCCAGCAGAAGCAACAAAATGAAAACGCTGTGCTTTGACCAACTGCAAAGCGAAGTGGGAAAGCGGAAAGGGAGATTACCAAATCAGAAACGCTCTATGAAAACCTCAGCTTCTGTTGGTTGACGTTAGGACTGTTCTTTCTTCATAGTTTCAGCAAAAGGACCAAAGCAAAAACAAGCCCTTAGTACAATTCACGTTCTCGGAGAGTTGGTGGAAAATAAAATGAACCAAAAGGTGTTTTGTTCTCCTCTGAAATTGCGCTTCCAGCTCACTCTTGTTAGCTTTCAATGCTCGGAGTTGACAATGTGGGAAACAGAGGAGGAACAGAGGAGAAGAGGGCCATGCTCACACCCCAGCCGGCTCCTGGCCACGCTCCCTCTGCTCCTGCAGGCAGCACAGGCCGGGCAGCAGCCTCCTTTCCAAGGATCTGGATTCCACTCAGCCCTATGTCCTGGGCTGACAAGAGTTTCAAAAAGAAAAAGGGAACAACCAAAGGAAAAGGCTCCGAACCCCACGGCACTCCTGATACGTAAGCACTGGCAGCTCTACTTCCACCGCTGCCAGGCTCGATAGTTTATCTTCGCTTGACGTTGCTGCCCCTCCCCACTTGTGGTCAATAATTCACTCGCTGCTTCTCAGCACACACACACGCCTCACCCCTTGCAGCCTGCCCTACCCCTGTGGCTCACATACTATTTATTTCAAAGGCTTTAGCACATTGCTTTCTGAGTAACACTCCTCAAATCGCTGTTAAATTCCCACCCCCAATCCCACCTGCAGGGAACAGTTCCCTTGGGAGTCCCACGCACACACACCCCACTCTACACAGGGCAGAAAGGCTCCAAAACTGGGGGCCTTCTCCATCACCTATCCCTTGAGTATTCTTATTCAGCCTCAGACTCAGGGAGGACCAGGAGAAAGATACCAAACTAGGCAAGCTTTGGGGAACAGCTCAGCTTCTGAATTCCCCGTCCTGGTTCTGATGCATTTCACTAACTCAAGTTCACTTTCTAGAGCAAGTTGTTGATATAAAAGGCTTTGTTTTATGCTCTGTGCCCTACACTTCTCTAACACCTTCCTTTATCTTTACTAACAGAGACAGAAATGCAGAATTTACTTCTATTCAACTCTGATTACTGAAAAAGGGCATTTACTCAGAGGGTGGTGAGGCACTGGCACTGCTGCCCAGAGAGCTGTGGGTGCCCCATCCCTGGACGTGCTCAGGGCTGGGCTGGATAGAGCCCTGAGCCCTCATATGAGGGGGGACAGCTCTGCTCATGGCAGGGGTTGGAACTGAATGACCTTTGAGGTCCCTTCCAACCCAAATCATTCCATGACTGTATGACGTATTGAACTGCTGGTTCTTTCCTGTTGTTTTGGCTCATTTCTTTACTGCCTGTTACAATGTATGCCCATAACTCTCACATACCTAAACTTATTTCTTCATTCATACACATTCCCATTGGATTAAGTTAATTGCATCATAAATGAAATAGAAAAACTCATACAAAAAGAGATGAAGCTGGTGAGAATGCCTGACTTGGAAATCAACTTCTAAACAGTCTCCCCAGGTTACAGATTTCAAATCTTTATGGAGTTGTGCTTTATACTGAATCTCAATACATTTCCTCCACCGTTACACAAGGGAACCAAAAGTCATCGCTGTGTGTTACTTCACACGTAGCATTTTGTCCTAAGAAAACAGAAACAAGCCACTCAGCATCCAGTCCTGCCAACCTGCGAGGCACCGTGCCTGTGTCAGCACCTCACAGACAGAAAGACAAGCGACTGATCAAGAAGTCACAGATGAGGAGAGGCATTCTTCTGGTAGGTTTCAAGACTCAGTGCCAATAAAACCCGGTGTTGTATTTTTTTCCACTGTTATGAGGACATCAACTATTTCTGCAACTGACACAACACCGATTTGGCGTCCAAACCCTGCACCAGCTGGGAGCAGAGAAACCACAGTTACACACCTCTTCAATCCATTTCCTTCAGAAAAACATCAGTGTGACCATTTTTAATTATAGATTAATAGCACTTCGCTTCTTAACGCTTTGATCAGCCAAAGCCATAGGTCCACAATATCCTTTCGATATTGACTAATCAAACTCCACACTGCCAGCTGGCAGAACAAGCAGGTTGAGAACAAACAAGGGCTGGATCAGAACTATGCTGGGTTTATTTGTTTTGTTTTGTTTTGTTTTTTTTTTTGGCTGACCAGCTTTTAAGAAAAAGTTTATGGCTGAGAAAAGTGCAGTAATCAAGTGTGCACGATAACAGCCAGAAAGCAACCTTGAGAAGAACAGAAAGCGGATGGAACAGCACTAAGAACAATTTCTGCAAAGGATCCAAAACAGGATGAAATGAAGAATAGAAGCAGCTGCTCTGTTCAAGTCGCTCCACTTATTTACCACAATTTGATACTGGCTTAGGAATATTCTTTGAAAAGCAATTTTTATGTATTTCCTTCAGGTATACACATCAGAACTACTTAAGCAAAATTCTCTGTCAGGAGGGAAGTACCCACTGGAACCTAATGGGTTTGCAAGCACGTAAAATATGAAAATGATACATGCAGAAAGCATATGAATTCACTTTTTGTGCATGGGAAACGTGCTGCGTGTCTGCCAAGGAGGAATTAAAATGACTACAGAATTGTCTTCGAGTCTGTCAGAACAGAAACATACCTGTAACTGCCTGCTAACAGGCTGGTAAACACATGGCAGCAGAAGAGAACTGCCACTGGTCAGAAGCTGAGAGCAGAGCTTCATCACAGCAGCTCTGATACTGCTTCAACAGCAATCGCAGGCAGCACGGTTTAGTTTTCCCCACACAGCATCATTAATTCTAACTAATACCGTCATTCGGGGGCAGTTTATATTGACCAAAGCTTGGAAAAAAAATAATCACAAATATTACTTCTAAGTATTAGAAAGTGATACGAATTCTTAAACAATGAAAGATAACAGTAGAGCTGACAAGATGCATGCACAGCCTGAACGTCCAGAAACAATTTCCTGTGGATTTGCTCTGCGCCATTTCTCAGGAGGAGCGCTTCGCTACTCACACTGCATCTCAATCTCACTTCTATCTGCTCTAATTCAAACAGCTGATGCGCTGTAATTCGAGAGTTTTCCCATGTAATCCGAGGACAATATTTAAGAAGCGTGCTTTTCACCTCAGCCTCCCTGTACGCTAATTAAGCCACCGGTCTCAGATACAACAGCTGCCAACACAGGCTGCTGTTACTGATCCTTCAGAGCACCAGGAGCGTGTCCTGAACCTGTGCTCCCAGCACTGTGTGCCCCATTCCTCAGCACCGAGCCCCGTTCCAGCAGCTGTCTCTTTGCACACTCACCTGGTTTTAGCTTCGACACCAACGGAGGCGGTGGAGCTTGCAGACTCCTCGGATACTGAGCGCTGAAGAACAGGTGTTAGCTGCTTGGTGCTGTCCACTTCTGCCTGGGCATCCTCTTCTGCAGATTGCTCTTTGACTTCTGTTTGAAAAATAGTGATGAGGATTATTTATTTTGACAATTAAAACCAGACCTGTAAGCAGGTGATTTACGGATTGGTCTGTTCTCCCAGATTAGCTTTAACTTTGATGAGTCCCCCGCACTCGTTCATTCCTGTTCAAACTGATTCTATGCTGGCACAGTTGTTACAGATATATACATCTACAGCTGACAAAGCTTCTGTTTGTCTAGAAGTTTGTTTCTGAGCAGAAACGTGAAACAAGGGGCCAACGTGTGTGCAAAGTAACCTCTGTTCCTGTTGGGCTCTGTCCTTTGTACCACCTGAGTCAGGCGTTTGTCAGCAGAGCACTGCAGGGCATCACTCTGGGTGCTCCAGTAGGGTGGGGGGTGGGGGGGCACAAGGGAGCTGCTCAGGGCTGCCGAGCAGTAAAACATCGTATTTCCACACTCCTCCATACCCTCATTTTGAAATCTAAGCAGCAGAAATCACAGGGGGTCTGGCTCAGGCTCTTTGGCACACGCAGCTTAAGGTACCACTGCCTTCTGTCAGTGGAGAAATGGGTGGAGAGAATCATGGAATGAGAGAATGCTTTGGCTGGGAGGGACCCATCCAGGTCCAACCCCTGCCATGCCATGGGCTGGCTGCCCCCTCCAGAGCAGGCTGCCCAGGGCCCCCATCCAGCCAGGCATGGGGCATCCACAGCTCTCTGAGCAGCACTGCCTCACCGTGCTCTGAGTAAAGCATCTTCTCCTACAATCGAACCTGAGCCTCTCCTTTCTTAGTTTCAAACCATTCCCCCACGTCCTATTAATATCAGACTGCGATAGAAGAATCTGTGACATAGGTAGGCAAGCAAAAAAAAAAAGATGGGGAAAAAAAAGCTGCTAAAGCTGCTAAAGCTGCTACAAGCTTTCATTTTTTTAATAAGAACAATAAAAGAGGAAAATCTTTAGAACATGAAATTGCAACTTTAGGAGAATGTCTCAGTCTGCAATACTGAAATCATACACCCACCAGAGCAGATCAAGAAGGGGAAATCTTCCACACAGAGAGACTGAAGGAAAATTATTCCTTAACCTAGAGTGAACTCATTTAGGGAGGCACTGCATAATGCTTAAAACCCTCAAAGAAGGCATCCAAAAAATACTTAAGAGAACCACAATAGTGAGGAAAAAGAATGAGAAATTGCAGTACAGAACTGGGTGTGCCAGATATCCGAGCTGGTGCAGGCTGGAACTGCTTGTTTCAGTGAAGCTACCCAGTAACATACATCTGAGATGTTTCTGGACATGTGAAGCACTCCGAAAGGACTGCCTGTCACAAGGCCATATGGTTCACTTGAAAACCAGCCCACCAGCCTGTCCTGAGGAGGAAAAAAAAAAAAAAAAAAGGAAAAAAGAGCTTGATAGATATTTGACACTAAATAAGTACCCTGCTGGGAATACATTCCTTGTAATAGTAAACAGCTCCATTAAAAGAAACCAACAACAAAACAAACAAAAATCCCACACAAACAAAAAACCCTCTGTCTGAACAAACAGTCCCTACGACCATTCTGGGATTAGGACTGCTGAAACAGGCCACGCTCTGCAGAGCCCTCTGGAGCAATTTGCAGTTAGTTTCCAAAGCACGCTGCCAGTAACCCCAACATTTCTGTGCGCAACCTCAACGAGGAGCACAGATTCCTCTGTATTAGCCAGATGAGTGTCATTGCGTGTCTTGAAATGTGCACCAGCGGTCCTACTGAGTTCGTCAAGACCTGCAGGGCTCTGCACTGCTAAAAGCAAAACCCTGTGCACAGCCTGAGCACATCCACGCATGAAGTGCTGGAGGAACACCACCACAAGTTGTGGCCTGGCTGTGATGCCAGCAGCAGCACCTCATCCTTTTAATTCACCCATTTATGCTTTGAGAAAGGAACTCTGCTGTGCTTTGTGCCTGCACAAACATTCAAGTGAACAAAAATCATTTACTGTTCATCATCTTTTGTCCCATTACACGTGAGTGGACACCCATTACACCAGAAAGGCAAAGTTCAGGAGCATGAAGTCATTCTCAAGAACTCAAGACAGATTGTTTCCCTACTCATACATGCGCTCACACCCGCATGGTGCCTTCCTCCTGCTGTTTGCTGCTCCAGCAAAGAAGGGCCCTAAATTACACTAAAAGGGATGAAGAGCATCTCAAGTGCTGCCTCTGTAATAACCCAACTGTGTCTCAAGACGTGCCGCTGGAAGAGTGAAAACGTGCTCACAAAACCGAATGGGAACGCTTATGTTGTATGTGCCATACTCCATCTTGGTGCAAGCTTTCCAGCAGAACAAAAAGGAAGAACAGACATAATGAGCATTAGCAGTCAAGCTCCTAGGACATGGGAGTCCAGCACTGGCATAGGGATATCAGCAGCGCCATTCCCATCACTGCTTCAGTGATGTTCCTCCAGCATCTGGCCTGAGACATCACCTGCTTTCCAGTGTATTTAATGAACACTCATCAGACTTGGCTAGGGCATCCCCCTTTGAAGTTTCTGGGAATGAAGGAACCATGAATGATTAATAAATATGAAGTTCATTTGCAGATTCATACAGAAGGCCTTATTTTGCATCCCATTTTCATGACTGCTTCTCTCCAACTTAAGGTCTTGCCCAATTATAATGAGTTGAGGGGGGCTGAGAACTGAAAAAAACTCATCACACAATTCCCAACTGTTTGTAAGTTTATTTCCTCAACAATTATTTCTGTTCTGCTTTCTACAGGAAAACACCTCAAATACAGTAACTAACAGCAGATACCACTCTCAGCAGATTATCTAGGTGTTGGTTTCCTTACTTGCACTGCATACATAGAGAGATATATCAGACATAAGGAGGGCTCCTGAGGCTGATGGAACACAGGTTTATAGGTGGAAGCCTGGGCTTCTGGGAGCCCACCTGCGGCACTGATTCCCTTCAAGACTGTCACATGAATGCTGGTGGGAAAGAGGAGTGTGGCGATGGCTGGAACATCATTACATGGTCACAGTTTTCTCTGGGGATGTGATGGAGCAATAGCGATGAAGCAACGCTGATCAGAGTCTAAACCACCCCCTTTTCTGTTTTCAAATAATCACAAGATGCTGTTCTTCAAGTCACTTGGGTAAATCCATGGCAAGATAAGGAGGTATGTGTGCAGACTTGCTATGGCAATAAGGCAAAGATACCAGCATATCCCAGAGCTTTGTTTTGTGAAGGGAGAGGCTGGGTGTTTTTCAGGTAGGAACTATTTTCCCAGGCAAGAACTGAAAATACCACAAGAAATTCCTCCATCACAAAAATCTCTTTTAAAACGTTACAACAAGACACTCCTTCAGTAGGCAGTACCCCTGGTGGGAAAAAAAACAAATCAAAATAAAAACAAAAGCAGTGGCAATAAACGTAACATAAAAAGCACACTGCTGTTCAGATGCACCGAGTTGGCTGCGCAGCCCATTTACCGGGTGGGACTCCGCTGTCAGACCTGCTTCCAATTTGGCAGACAGCAAAGCAAATGCCAGGAGCTTCCAGCACTCCCAATAAGAACAGAGAGCATTGCAGGCTGGAACGTGCCAGCACCAGCAAGTGCAGCAGGGGCATCGCGGGGTCTCAGCTGCTGCTTACTGACGTGGCTTCTGCAAAAGGGAATAATAAGTTCTTAACTCGCAGCCACAGTTGTGTTATGCACAGAAAGGGGCACTGCTGCTGCAGACAATGCCTAACGTGACCAAGTGTTTTTTATATGGCCTTGGAGGGGTCCACAGAAATACAAGCAAGTTCATAATGCTCCACTTTCTAGAAGACATCAGGTCAGTGCAGCTATAAAGAAATCTTAACAAGGGAACTCAAATTATGAATTTAAAACATCGGGTTGGTAGCAGACACCACCAAGTTTATTTCCCTTTCCCAACCCTCCAACAAAGCAACTATCCATTCACCAGAGTTCAGGACACAGCTTACCAGAACCATCTCCTCAGCATCACCTCTCTGCCCAGCCCCTCACCAGCTGTCACCGACAGCACCCATCTAGGTGCAGCAATCTTCCATATACCCCAGCCTTCTACGGATAGGTTTTAACAGCCAAAAATGGGGGAACAAATTGACATGCTGTGGCTAACCAGCCCCATGCACAGCACTAGGACACCACAGAGCCAAACCAAGGATATTTAAAGACACACAGAAATGGTTGCTAATAACTACTGGCTTTACGGGGCCTTCGGTATGTTTGCAGCCACACAGTTTTCCTGCTGAACACATAACCGTGTGGAGGAGGGGAAAAAAAACAGACTGGAGTTCAAGTGAGACAGTAATGACCAAACACACAAACTCCTCTGGCATAAACAGAGGCAAAGTTTTCATCTTAAGTCAACACTGCAAAGTTCCATTCCCAGTAGTAAGACGTACGGCCACATCTGAAGTCATTGGTTGGTTTTTGTTTCGCAAGTGATGCGCGTGTTGCATTTACAGTCCTCTCCATACCCTCCTTTCACCTCCTGGAGGTCAGCGCAATGATTCATCTACTGCGACCCTCGTTACACATGGAGACAAGGGGAAAGAGCCTTGTACCTCTTCTTGGACATCTCAGTGTGCCCTTAACACTCTTCCTTCAAATAGATGTATTTGATGCAGAACATAACTTCATGCAAATTTTGTACTCATAAAATAATAAGACACAGCTTTTAGTGTACAACCATATAAACCAACTGATGTCATCCTAAGGAACCTGCTCTGGACAGCCAGCTCCAAGGGAGCGGACATCACAAGCCAGAGGTGGTATTTCACAGCATTCATCTCATTACTTTCCCATGATTTGTTTCTCAGGTCTTTCTGAAACACACCTTTATTTTTCATGCCTACAGCTTTCAGTAGCAATGAATTCTGTAACGTAAGTACATGCTGAGCGCAAACACACCTACCTTTATGCTCTGACCATGACCTCATGCCCCCTTATTTTTGTGTTATAAAACAAAATGAATCATCACTCCCTGTTCATTTTCTCCCTGTCACTCATCATTCTGAAGGATCCTATTAAATTCCTCCTCAGTCATATAATTTCAGGTTGAAGTCTTTTACCTTAACTGTTCCCTGCATAGAAGCTATTTTTCCTTTATAATACTTGCTGGCCTTCCCTGTACTTTCCCCATTATAGTTTGTCCTACTGAAGAAAGGGAAGCAGAACTGTGTACAGCATTTAATATGATGTCATGTGACAAAATTTATAAAGCAACGGGGGGGAAAAATCATAAATGACACCCACAACACTGGTGCTGTTTTCCCCTTATTCCTTTGTCAGTAGTTCTTAAAACATATTTCTCCAACTCACAAGTCCCCACAATTCGAAGAGCAACAGTATCACTTTCTCAGGTAGCAAAGGATATTTGAGAGCAAACTTTTGTTTCTACAAAATACAGAGGGTTATTTTCCACTGCACAGTGTTTTCCAGACACTGTATCACTTTCCTGAGGTCCTTCAGTGCTTTGCAAATGGGCATTTCTTCTTTATAGAAGACCTCGTAGCAGCCTTCCAGGACCTGAAAGAGGTCTACACGAAAGCTGGGGGGGGGACTTTTAATACGGGTGTGTAACAACAGGATGAGGGGAAATGGCTTTAAACCAGAAGAGGGGAGGTGAAGACTAGATATTAGGAAGAAATTCTTTACTGCGAGGGTGGTGAGACACTGAATGCATTGCCCAGTGAGGCTGTGGATGCCCCTTCACTAGAAGCAAGTCAAGGCCAGGCTGGATGGGGCTGTGAGCAACCTGGTCTACACGGAGGTGTCCCTGTTTATTGCAGGGTTGGAACTGGATGGTCTTAACCCAAACCATTCTGTGATTCTGTTTTCCTGCAAAGATTTATATCATCAGCTACGTTTTCACTGTTTGTATCTGATGTAGAGAATGGTTACTGGGGCAGATCCTTACAGGCCTCTAAAGCCAATCCACTCCTAACTATGACTTCAATTAGGCAGGACTGAGATCCAAACCTCCCTAGCAGCTCTCCTACTAAACTGGTGAGCTGGTTTCCACACAGTTTTACCAAAAAGTGAAACAGATTCATACAATTGAAATCTACCCCAAACAGCACTGTTTCGGTCATTCTGTGAGAAGAGTGCACGACACACAAGATCCACAATACTACTCAATATATTTGACTGGTCACATCAACACCAGTTGATCATCAGTGCTAGGCCGCAGGCAAAGAGAAGGTTCAAATAACATCCTCTTGCATGTGATTTCCTTATTACAAGGCAAATTACCAAAATAAGAAGAGAAATAAGAAGATGCTTATAATAATAAAGACCCTTTGGTTCTGTCAGTTGTTCCAGTGTCAAGCAGCAGACAGATAAGTGGTTAAGAGGGAACCGCTCATTTTTTAATGAGCACACATATCACCAATGGCCTCCAAACACACTTATGCGTGTTTCTAAGCACGTACTTGTTCCAAATACTTATGGATAAATCTATAGGTAATATTAATCTAGGTAATAGGTAATGCCCTCAGCAGTGTCAGTTCTTCCCTTTCATTAATTTCAGAAGTGATAAGAAGTACGTTGATGAGGCCTGAGCAGCTGGCTGAAAAGCACTAAGTAGATTTCACAAAGTCTTTGGTGTCAACAAGTTGACTGGAGCTTTTCCCATTGATTTACTCAAATGAGATTTCCTCAAGCATCTTTCGCTTTGTCCTAGCAGAAGGCTCAGGGCAGTACAAAGGATAGGTAAGATACTGAAAGAAAAAATGTTTTCGAGCTGCTTCAAATTTCGTGAGGTTCTGAATTTGCCCAGAGTTGTCAGGCAGCTTCTACATGGTTAACTGTCCTCAGTCCTACGCGGAGAAATATCTGCTTCTGATTCTTGTGTCCTTTGCCCAGGGACAAAAGATGAGGAAGTTTTATCTTCAGAAAATTCATATTAAGTCCAACAAGAAAGCAACTGGCCAGGCATCATCCCTGCAGCACATGATAAGGTCACTGGGGATGATAACGCAGGCACTGACAAAATCATCCCGAATGTTTTATGTATTATCACTTCTGAAATCTCCAAACACCACAGGGAAGTGAGGGTTTGTTATTAGGCATCATTTATTTTAAGATTTGCTGTATGCGATACAGATAGTAAACAGAATACCCAACAGATTTACTACGAGTTTCCCAAGGGACTTAGCAGTTAAAATACTTATCCCACTGTGTTTCTCCCCGATCAGTCTGAATCCCAACATTTTTATGTCACACAAAGACATGAAGAATCATAGATGTTGGATACTTTCTAAGTGTTCTCAAAATGGAGAGAGAATAATCAAGGAACTCAGTTCCTGTGAATTTAAATGCCGAACCAAGAAAACATCAAGCACAGAAATTTGCTGAAACTAATGGAAGATGTCAGAAAAACAGAAAGCCAAGCATTCATGAATATCAAAGGGCCACGAAGCCTACAGAAAGCTCACCAGGACACTCTTGTTATACTATTTCTTCCTTTAGATAAGCAGTCTTATGTCTGCAGCTATGTGCACACAGATGGGCACAATGCTTTCCAGGCTTATTGTGCCTTTTTCTGTGTTGTTTTTTTTCCAGGGGGCATTACAGAGACTTAATCACCACCTTCATCTTACTTGGGAAAGCTTTAGCCCGGGCATCCAGCTCTCATGCTGTACCAACACTTCATGGTCTAGAGAGCTGTTTCGGCAGGGGGGTTGGACTAGATGATCTCTAGAGGTCCCTTTCAACCCCTACAATTCTGTAATTCTGTGCTCAGAAGTAAAATGCTCTTATGGAGAGGAGCAAGAAGGCATGCAGTAAAACACAGTGTTCTCTAAACCCACCTTCAATGAGTTTAGGGCGTTGACAGCACAAGAGGCAACTGGCACAGGCTCAGAGGAGTTTCCCTCAAACACAGGAAGTGCTCTATTTGTACCTAACTGTGCAGGTGACAGAGCACTGGAACAGGTTGTCCAGAGAGGCTGTGAAGTCTCACTGGAGATCTTCAGAAGCCACACAGACACGGCCCTGGGTGATCTGTTTTAAGGGGCCTTGCTGGAGCAGGGTTAGGAACACATGGACCAAAAGGTGCTTTCAAAAATCAACACGTCTGTGATTCCATGGGTTACAAAATGATGGGAAGAGGGATGGGTAAGATCAGTATTGGTTGGATAGAGAAATACCAGCGGGAAAGTCACTAGCAAGGACCATGATGAAGAAAAATCAAGCACGGGACAGGAAAAACAAGTCTGAAACAGTTGGAAAGAGAATATGAAGCTACAAAGTAAACATCAGCAAGGGAGAAGCCAAGAAATCTACATCTAGCTAGTAAATAAAAGGAATCTACTCCAAGGTTGACAAGAACCTGAAAGTCTATTGATTTGACACAAGTAGTTTTGGTCTCATTTGCTTCCTATTAGGAAAAAGTTGGAGTAAGCTCCAAGTAGGTCTTTTCCCAAATTCCCTTTCTGTTTCATAATGACCCACTGTAGGATCTACTGCCCGAGCTGGGACGTATGTAAGCCTATGGGGCCCAATGGGATGCAATCCAGGGTACTCAAAGAGCTGGCTGACGTCATCACAAGACCTCTCACAATCATTTTTCTGGGAATATGGAGAGGTCTCAGTCAACTGGAAGCTGGCAAACACCACCACTGTTTTCAAGAAGGGCAAGAAAGAAGAGTCTGGTATAATTACAGGCCTGTCTGTCACATTCTGGAGCCCAGCAAAACTGTGGAGAATATTACTCTGGGAGTTACTGAAGAACACTTGAAAGACAAAGAAGTCAATGGTAACAGCCAGCACAGGTTCACGAGGAGACAGCCCAGTTTAACCAGCTTAATCTCATTTTATGACAGTGTTCCCCACCTGGCTGACCAGAAACCAGGTGTAATCTTTTTGAATTTCAGCAAAGCTTTGATACTGTTTCTCACAGTACCCTTAGGCACAGAACACCTAATATACAGCTAAATAAAAACATAATGCAGCGGGTGAACGGTTGATGGGTCGGGCTGAAAAGCTTATAGTAAATTGGATTACATCATGCTGGAGAGGTCAGTGGGGGTTCTGCACAGCTCCATTTTAGGAACATCTGTCTTTTATATGTTCATGAGTGATCTGGATATAAGAACTGAAGGTATTTTAAGTTTGCGAATTGTAGCGAATTAGGAGGACCTGTTGACTTCCTTCAGGGAAGAGCAGTCCCACAGAAAGGGATCTGGGGGGTTCTGGCTGCTGGCAGATTGGATCTGAGCCAGCAGTGTGTCCTGGAGCCAAAGGGACAACTGTATCAGGGATGCACCAGGCCCAGCACTGCCACGGGGAGAGGGGAGGGGTTGTCCCACTCTGCCCTGTGCTGTGTGGCCTCACCTTCAGCACTGGGTGCAGGTTTGGGTGCCACTGTGTAAGGTACCGCCCCAGAGGGTGGTAGGCACGGAGTGGGCTGCCCAGGGCAGCGGGCACAGCCTCAAGGGCTCCATGGAGCTGATGGAGCGTTGGGACACAGAGTTCGGGCGGTCCTACGTGAAGCCAGGGGGTGGACTCGAAAACCCTTGTGGGTCCTTTCCAACCCAGGATAGTCAGTGATTCTGTAATTCACCCTTCCTTTCATAATGTTGACAGAAACAACGCAACTTCTAGTGCTCGTAGCCCCTCCCCCTCAAAACCATTCAATAGCTAAAGTATACCCTTTATTCCAGGTGTGATTAATCTTAATACTTTATTAAAATGATGTTTCACAATAAACAAACAAACAAACCACTCAAGAATGTTTTCTTTGCTACTCACTACACACAAAGCAAAGAATGAAAAAGGAACTACAAATGTGGAGACCTGAAATATGGCACATAAGGAGCATCTGTACATTCGAGCGACCTCATTGTGAGTTTCATAATAGTTCTATATTGCACTTTGGTTTGTTAACTACTACAACAGATCATCAACAAGTCTCCCATTTTCAAGAAAATGAAAATAAAAGACCTTTTTAGTCAAAGTACAAGCTCACAAACTGGACCACAAGTACACTTCAATTTGAGTACTGTGTGGAGTAACAAACTGGGATTCCTCTCTCTCCCATACTTCACATTAACACAGACAAGCACTCAGAGTTTTAGAAGCAACAGCCTTTTCAACCAACACAATTAAAACTCTATCAAATCTCACCACGTTCAACTTTTCAAACAACTGCGACTGTGTCTCTATCAAAATGCTCAGTACGACAAGAGGATTTCACACCTATGTATTTCTGTGAGGCAGTTTGTAAAACCATCCTGAACTCAGTGCTGAAGCGATGGTGCATCCCTTCCAGAAGGACACAGAGAAGGCTCTGTGGTTCTCAGGGCTTTCCAGCACAGTGCTCCACTGCTGCAGCACCTTTAGGTATGAGCTGCAGCCCTCTGTGACAGCAAGGATGAGTTCGATGAAGGATAACGGAGAGACTTATCTATAGTCACTCCTAAAGACTCTGAAATAATGCTTCACGTCTCTCCTCCAAAGAGAAACATGCTCTCAGATCTCTATAGATAATCTTCATTAATAATGAAACGTAAAGCCAAGAAATATATGCCTACCACTAAAATCCCTGAACAGCAGTGCACCAGCAGTTGTTTAGCTGGAATCTCTCATGTGTTTTTGGTTTTGTTGTAGGTGTTCTGTTTTGGTTTTTTTGTTGGGAGGAGGAAGGAGGCTTGAAGAATTACAATTTCTGTCCTCTTCCCTGATTTTCATGAGAATGATTCTGCCACGTGGGATGGGAAGGGTTATGAATGGAACACACACTTTTAGAAATAGCTTTCCTTTACCCTGCTGTTCTTCGACAGAATACCTGTTAGATCTTTTTCAGTCTCAACTCGAGTAAACAGTTGACTCCGACCAGCACCATATTACCAGGGGTAGAGAAAACAACAGGCAAAAGAAAACAATGAAACACTCTTGTATCCAGCTTTAACCTAGCCTGTCTCCACAAACCACTAACAACGCTTAGGTTCAACAGAAGTTGTGACTAAACACTCATGACACTCCCAAAAGCACACGACCCTGGGTAAAAAGGCTTCTCAAACACGCTGACAGTGTCTACAAAGTAAGAAGCAAGAGACCAGCATACACAGTCAAAGCTCACTCTCCATCCATTTGACAATTTCAGTCTCCTCTTTCATAGCTTCCACCACTACAACTATATTGCTGTATGGCCTGTAGGGAACCTTGCAGCAAACACCTCGCTCTCCCGAGGTCCTCTTCCTGTTCTCCCTAGACACCTACACCAAGCAGAGATTCTTGTCTTCAGATTTGAAGACTTCACAGCTCTACCTCCTTAACTTAACAGCTACAAGCATAACTGATAAATCCCCTACCTCAGCATCTGCCCCCTGACCGACAGCTTCTGCTGTTAGCATGTCTGTGCCTTCTTCCACTTCGCTCATTATGCATATAGGGCTACCTAATTAAATTTATAATCCCTTATGTCTCGATGCATTTTAAACATTTTTATTTCTGTCATATCTAAAGACTTCCGCCAACTGGCCCCGGCTTAAACCTTCCTGGCAGCATTCATCCTTCTACATATATTCATTTCCCAGTTAAAAGCAGGCAAATGGCTACAGACACGTGCCTGGCAAAGAGATGACAGTTCTTCAGCACAGCTTTTATCTCGTGTGTTAGCTCATCTGTTTGTCTCTTTCGACTCTTAACCTACCAGAACAGAACTCACAAACTGTTGCAACAACACTCAGTCCGGTACAGTGCCATCTCTGTGGTAACTGAAGCATTTGAGTACTATCGTAACAAATATTTACGAAAGCAAGAACGCTCTGGTTTCCTAAGCAGCAGCAGGAGGCATGAACAGGAGGTTGTCCTGGCCACCCCTTTGGTGCATCATCTGCTTTAGTTAGCTGAGGATACCAGTCAGCCAGTAACTGTGTATTTCTGCAGGTATTCTGAAAATAGCAGCTTCTGCTTCAGAGGGTTTTATTTTATTAGCTACTGCCTTAAAACAAACACAAAGAACCACTACCCAACCGTAATAAGGACAGTATTCTCATTAGATGACTTAAAAGAAATGAGTTCAAAGAGCATGAATTGATACAGATTTAAGTAACATGTTTTTTAATATCTGCCCAAATGCACGTGTCATGCACTGCCAAATTAAGTACTTCTTGCCTGTCAAAGTTCCGTGTAACTACATGAATTTCCGAGGAAGAAGCAACAACCAGATAGCATCAGTGACATTATTACCTGTTTCCACAGTGTTTTCTGTTTCTGCTGCCTCCAAACCATCCATACTGTCTTCATCCTCCACTGCAGTTTTTCCTCTACTCCGAGGCCTGTGAACGTACAAGAGAGAACTGTTTACGAACCGAAAGCACTTTTAATCGCTTTTATTATTCAAACTGTGAATAAAGCTTATAATTTCATTTTGGAGGGATCATTATCAGCATTAAATTGTACAACATTCAAGCTAACCGGTGATCTGAGTGCTTTGAAAATCAAGTTTTCTCCCCTCTCTTCCTGTTATACGCTTCAGTCAGGCGTTGGCCCTTTACATTTTCTGGCTATTATTACAAGAAAAATTCAATCAAACTTACAGTTATTAAAAATACATATATATATATACGCATGTATATACTGATATATATATCAGTACATTTTATGAGTATTCTGTTTGTTCCACCTCCTTTCATTACATAGGAGATACCTACTGAGATACCAGCATGCACAACCCAATATCTGGCCAGTGGTTCAGATAAAACAATAAAACAGACACTAAACCATTCAAAGCATCAAGCACCCTTAGAAGACATTTCTATCAACAGATACCAACGCTAAAGCAATGAAATAGAAGCACGTATTATTTTCAGTGAAACAAATATTCTGACACCTAAAACAGAACATGATGAGAGATGGCTAGATGCTATCACCTTAAAAAAGGCATAACTTGAGGACGGCAAATCAACACTGAGATACCTGGTGGATCTAGTTCAACCAAGGTCTGACAGAAAGCAGAGAGCCTTGTACCACATGTTTCACCCTTTCTTCCTCTGCCTGGCTTTTCAGCAACGAGCACGGTGGGCTGTTGAGAAGCCCAAGCATCCAGATTCCCAGCTGTTCAGCAGCCCATTTGAAAGGGAGCCAAGAGCTTGGCACTTCGCCTCCCAAATTTTCAGGCTACTTGGCAACCTGCCTGGCATGCTGACAGAAAGCCTGGGAGACCCTGGGAGCTTCTGATTCCAAGCACACAAATTCTGAGCAGTTTGGGGCATCCCAGTGCTTCCAGAGTCCCAGAGCTCCAAGGCAACCATTCACCCAACCAGCCCGGATCAGGATGTCACCCAGGCAGCTCCCTGAACAGAAACCCCTTCGGTTCCTCTTTCATGGAGGATTCTGAAACATCTGGGTTTAGTTCCACGTTGGGGGAAGCTCTGCTGGTTTCTTTTCTTCTTAAGTGATGAAATAATTCCTAAAATCAGCATTTCCTTTTTTTTTTTTTCCCCCCCTACTGTTAAAATACTGAGATCTAGTAGTAGCATTACCTCGGAACTAGATCTGCTAAATCAGCTAAAAAATATACACTCCCGTTCAATGCTTTTGGTTCTCATGGATGAAAGATGACCACATGCACAGAGCTGGGACAGACCATTGCCTTCTGAGCCTACATGTGGTGTTCCGCTGCAGAGCAAGGAGGGACTGACTGTTACCACCTAACCAGATCCTTTCCCATTGACTTCGGGAGCAGTTTTGTCTCAGCAAAGGGGGAACTGAATAATTAGAACACAGCTGAAACCAAAGGCTGAAGCAAACCACTCATTTACAAAGGAGCAAAGGGGAAAGAGGAAGAGATCAAGAAGAGATCTTTCATCTTCTTGGCATTCTTGTAAAATTTGTTCAGACAAAGCCGAAAAATGTGGGAGTAACCACAACCCTACTGATAGGAGGTTACTGTTCTCATAGCCTGCTCATATATGAGCAGCAACAGCACACACAAAATAAATGGACATCTTCTGAGACCAAAAAGAAAACAGCAGTCCCTCCAGTTATCCACTGTTCTACAAGCCTCCAGTGCAGCTCCTTAAAACCAAGGTGTCATACACGTATAAACCAGAACAAATGGCACAGAAGCTGCCATATATTCAAGCAGAACTCTGTGCTATTACACTTCTTGTGGTTCTGTATGACAGCCTCACGTCAGCCAGCATCAAATGGATGTGGGACAACGCAGGTAAACACAACCACTCGCTGCAAGAATGCTCAAAGGCTTCACGAAGCACAGCCAGCCAGGATTATTTCTAAATCCTAACCCAATTATTCTTCCCCCAACTGCCCCTCCGTAACACTAAGTTTATATTAAGACAGAATTACTTTCGAATTATCACAAACGGAAATGGAAATTCTGCTTTCTCCACCAGTGTTCACAGCGTTCCCCAACACATTTATTTAGGCAAAGGTCACTGGGCAGAGAAAATGACTGTTCTGTGTTAATCTAATAATTTGTACACAGTTTGGGGTTTAATATCACAACTACATTTAATGTATTAAACACCAAAGCACTCGCAAGGTCCCTTCCAAACACTCTGTTTAAACAAGAGCAGTACTCACTCCCTGAACTCCCCACTGTACTTTACCAACGTATTTAACACTGAGGAAAATCAGAGGTTTTAATTAATTAAACGTAATTGCTTCTTTTCAGCAGAAGATATAACCACAGCTGGTGTTATTTGCCACCCCTCCCCAGGATCCTACTGAAAGCCATCGTAACATCAGGCAGGTTGGAAATGAGGTATTGAAGGAGTTGGAAAAAAGTGCCAGATTATATCATTAACTTATTTTCACTCATTACATTCCTTTCACAGTTGCAGGAGATTCTGGAGCCTGAAAATTTGTATTTGGCTTAGAGAAAAATAATTCAAGTCACAAAACGGTGAAATGCATTCTGTGCTGACAGCTGTAATTTCACTTTTCCACCGAAAATGCCATTTGAAAAGTCTGTAACATATCCTAGTTGTTTCAATCAGTATTTGCGCTAAGAACAGAATCACAGCGATACCCCGAGTTGGAAGGGACTCACGAGGATCATGGAGTCCAACCCTGGCTGCACACAGCAGCACCCAAACCCAACTCTGTGTCTGAGAGCGGGGTCCCAGTGCTCTGTGAGCTCCAGCACTCAGGGCCGTACCCACTACCCTCTCTGGGGCAGAGCCTTTCCCTCACCCCCAGCTGCCCCTTCCCCAACAGCTCCGTGCTGTTCCCTTGGCCCCATTGCTGTCTCTCCACTCCCTGTGAGGAGCCTTCTCTGCTCTGTTCCCAATGAACCCAGGGCCCTCAGCTGCCCCTCACACCCCTTGGCCTACAGACTCTTCCCCATCCTCCTAATAGAATGATTAATTTTATTTTTATCAAGTATACAGAGTTTATTTCATAGACTTGTTACCTGGAGGCTTTGACTAGTTTGCCTGTGACTGGATTTTTCACTGACAAACCCTGTCACGTTTTTTACTATTATTCTTTTTATTTTTCTATTTGCTTTTTCTACTCGTCTTTAAATACATCTGAAGAAGCGCTTTAAAAATTGAGACAGCACTTCACTCTGCTCTCAGGACTTGGCTCTTAGTTACCAACAAAGCGAAAACGTACGCCTGTTCTCACTGGAAGGATTTCTAGGAAGCTGTACCCTTTGGACTACACGTAGGTCACAAGCAGGTGAACTAGTAAGTGTGCAAAAGAGCAGTGCATCTCATCACCCAGCCTCCCCCAGTAACGCCCAGTGCTTCCCCAGAGCAGACCAGTTCCCAAGCAGGAGCACGTTTCAAATGCTACAGTAAAGGAAGCAGTGATCTGTCACATTCCAATCACTTCGGTTGTTTGTTTTCCCAGCATATACTTTCCCAACTGGAAGCAACAAATATCACATTACTAATTCAACGGAAAAGCAAAAGCAACAGATCCAGCTCCACCTAGCTTGAGTGCTGCTGTGGGACCGAGAACAACGTGTGCAGGCAGCGCGGACCAGGCTGCAAAATGGCAGTGGGCTCGGGGCACCGGCTGGACTGAGGCCAGGCTGCCTGCCACGGGCTCTCTCCTTTGCTTTTTCCTTCTGCAGAGTTCAATCTGGAAGGGAAAAAAAAAAAAATACAAAACCACATCTATTTGTTCAAACGAGGGAAACGCAGCTTCGTACAGCGCTTAAAGCACGTTCGGCGTTTCATGAGCAAAAGTCAATCGGAGAAAAAAAAAACATCCCTTTTTTTTTTTTAATGCATATAGGACTCCAGTAGAATATAATTACTGTCTATAATAGTTTAACTCATATTCACAGAACATTGAGCCATTTATCAAAATCCTTTGTGACCTGCTCCAAAATTTGTCATCAATTAGCTTTCTTGGCTAATGCCTTCCATTAATCTCCCTCTTTAAATACATCCTAATAAATAAAATTATTGCAAGCAACTAATCAAATTCAGCCCACGTGGAAAAAAAAACTGTGGCAGAGCTCAGCAGATCAGCAGCTATTCCGTTTGCAGTGGGTTAAAAAACTTCTCCGAGGTTGTTTTGCAGCTTTGACAGCTCCACGATAACACCACCAGGTACCTGAGTGGCTTCTGCTGACCGGCACAGAGCGGGGTGATGTACAATGCTAGCAAAAAAATGGAAAAGTGTATCCTTGTAGCATTTGTTTTGTTGTAGATATTTATTTTTGCTTTAAGCGCGTGACTTTTTTTTGCAGGATAACCCCACCACCACCACCTTCATGACCTTCAAATCAAAAATCAGCCAACGGGACACCTTACATCTTACTCATTCTTTCCATCAGCAACAAGGCTGTTTGGGCCAGCATCTTCTGGAACCATGTGAAATAACTGAAGAAGCAATGAGCCTTAGATGCTTGTCACTTCCAGTTTGTGATCACCCACCACTCCTGACGGGATAAGAGTTTCTCCATAAGCTGCCACCACCAAAATCAGATGCCAATTTGCTCAGACCATCCCTGGAAGCCACCTTCCTAACCTGGTGGATCTTGTCTCAGGCTTACAAGACTATGTTCATAGGAACCATCCCAGAGATTTGTCCTCTTTCTCAAATGCCATAACTTTTGAGATGTTTGGGGGAGGAACTGCCCTCCTTTCTTTGCAAAATGCTGAGCACAACGATGGCACTAAATATATAAAACAGGGCCAATAACCTTAAAAAGTGGTGTAACATCTGGGATACAGTAACGTCCTAAACCAGCACAGATGTCTTGCTAAATGAACATCTGTCCACAGCCTTACCCTGGAAGATGGTAGAGCAGTGATTTATAAAAAGGCCCAATTAGTGCTGCAGTCAGCAGGGCTCGCACCAAACCGATGTTCACATGACAGTTTCACAAGTGAAAGCTGTTAACGTCTTCTCAATAATCTCCTTAACAGGTGTGCAAAAGTGTATGCTCCTGGGACTTCCCAAAAGCATGCTGTAAGTACAGCTGCAACAGCTCAGCTGTGCTCACGTACACACTGGAAGCACTGTGGTTCAGCTACGAGCCCCACATGAAGGAAATCACAGCAAGCAAGCAAGCATCAATCTGTGGAGATATCTTTAAGCAAACGTGTTTTCCCCCCCTCTCTGAATGCTACTTGTGAATGCAAAGTCTTTACTACTCTTCAGAGTTGAGAACATTCTCCACACATCTCCTGGATAAAATGAACAATATGGCTTCAGAAGCAAGGCAGTGCCAACTAGCTAGAATTTATTTCAATAGCTCCAAACACTAACAAGCCTGAAATAGGATACTTGCTATTACATCGACTCCCGCTCCAAACTGATCCCAATTTGGAAGTTTCTCACGAGGATTTTTTTTAAATTGCACAACCAATGTATCAGGTGAAAATGTTTGCTGCATTTGCCTTCCGTGTTTTCCTTTTTATGCTATAAAAAAGAGCGTGGTATTTACTTTTCTCCTGTTTACAGGTCCTCTTTACAGAAGGACTTTGATGTATGGAAAAGAGGTGCAACTGGAACAGCACAAGTGATGCAAAGGTGAGAAAGCTGAACTTTTAGAAACAGAAGAAGTGAAAGACCTTACAAAGGAGTTGTTACGTAACATTGTGGAAACAGACTCACTATCACCTCAATACAGAACTTACTCAAGCTTATATTTAATTATTAAGAGACCTCAAAAATACTTGGTATTTCCTACTAGGCTCCTGGTACAATCAACGTAAAAGTGTGTTTCTTAATACTTCCCATTTCATAAAGCATAATAACATTTTCATAAATCTCCACATCAAAGAAAACTGACACATTTAAAACCAAAGTACAGCAACTTCGTACACATTGTACATCTCCTTCAACCACTAAGAATATGAAAGACATTCATCCACCCCACATTCCTCATTCATCCAGCCTGGAACATGCTCAGAGCTGAAACCTTTTTTGCATCTCTACTTCATACAGTTCACATCTGAAATTATTACAACCTTTGAGATCAAGACGGACGGTCTGAGAAAATGCATAAGAAGAGGCTGGACTGCACCCTACTACAGCCAATCCTTAACTAAAGATTTCCAGTACTCCCCTCTGAAACACAAGTTTGCCCAAGATTTCCTCCGCTGCTCAGAGCAATGCAAGTGGGAGACAGTACTGAAGGCCACAGCTGCAACTTTACAACAGTCATAGTTTACAAAGGTAAGCTGAAACAAGGCCATGCGACCGATGAACGCAGAGCTCAGAGAAACCAGGCTCGAGGCAGCTCTGGAGTAAAACGCTGCGTGTGGAAGAATCTGCATTGCACAGTTCTAACAACAATATAAAGGCCAAATGAATTAGCACTTTCAACTCTAAGTCTGTTTTGTCTGTGCTTTCGTGTCTACTGCTCCTGCAGCTACCTGTGCACGTGGGCTCTCAGGAGCTCCAAGCTTCCAGGGGAGGCAGCAAAGCAAACAGGAGGTCCTGCCAGCAGGCACCTGTCAAAGCTCAACTCAAATCAACAAGGCATAATTAGTGCAACAGGAATGTCCTCTCGCTTTCAGAAAAGCGTTTCTCTCAGATCCCTCTGCTCATCTGAGCACCATTCTGCAGAGGGCCACCAGACCCAGGAGCACGAAGCGAAACTCCACCACGTGACAGGGCTGCTCTGGCCAAGGCCACTGTCAGCAGTTTGTCTCTGCTCATGGTGGTTCAGTTTGGATCTGGAACTGCTCTTTTAAGTAGATAAAACAGATGAAGACCAACCTACCAGACTGTGAAACCTTCCCAACCTGCAAACCTGTACAGGAATATCCCCAGCGGGGCAGGGAAGGGCTGAACTAGGAAGGTTCCTTACTGGGAACAGTTGCAGGTAGATAAAATAATGAACTTTTCACATGAGCCCATAAAATATTTGTGAAATCACAGCCCTGGTTCAGCCAGTGACAGAAGTACTGAGTCTAGGACTACTACAGTGCACGTGAGTTTCTGCAAGCCTCTTTCAGGTATCATCACACACGAAGTGGAGTTTGATGCTGACAGCATGAAGACAGGCTGTCTGAGCTGCCTATCCAGATTCAGAGACACTGGGAATAACAGGGTGAAAAACCATGTGAGAGGCTTCCAGATCCTTCTAATTTTCTAATTGACTGCTTAAACATCCGTGAATTCTGTAAGCTGAAATTACTTTTAGCCAAATATCTGTACTGTCGACTCAGCAACATACAGCATCAACAACTGCTACACATTCTTTTCTGTCCAAACCACCTTCCCACCGAGCGCTGCTCTCATTGGCTCCCTTGCAGTTTTACAGTTGTAGCTGTCTACCAGCCCTCAACCACTGTACCTATTTCACTGCAAAAACAACCTGATGCAGTTATGACCTTCCAACGCATCACATATATGCCTTTTCTTTTTTACAAAGTACCATCCTTCTACACATCTGTTACTAAAGCACTATCAAAATAGTGCAAAACGACACACGAGAAATTGAGCACACGCTATTTTTTCTAAACTGGCCAAATATTCAGGAGAACCAACAGCCGCAGGGAGAGCTGCCTGGGTCCTCCCAACCTTTTTCTGCTCCTAGGTACCCACCTGAATCTAGACATGAAAATAGCTGTTCACTGTAGGAATCATAAGATCACAATCAGTAGGATGGTCAGCTGAGAGATGAGTGGCGTGGTCAAAACCACAGATCTGCCCTCTGCAAGAGTTGGATGATGCACTGGTAAAAGCACAGCATTTGTCCACGCTTCTCTTCCCTTTGTCTCAACAGAACTGCATTAAAACATACTACCACACCAAACACTTTTTTCTTGACACGTGCGCTACACTCGCACCAGAACACAGGATGCATTTCTCCATGACGACAGCTACAGCAAATTTGTACTTGGCCAATTTTATGACAGATGTGACACCAAAAATTTTTTGCTCATCACAGGGCCAAGCTCTTGTCTTCACTTCAAATGCAGAACCTGCTTGCTGCCTCCTGTGCTGCCCTGTCCTGAACAACTGTGGCAAAACAACATTAAGGACTGCAGTTCCCATGTTTGGTGGTTTCAAGATCTCATACACAAAATTCAACAGATCTGAGTCACCACGCATAAGAAACAGCTGCCAAGTATTTGGAACTTCAGGGAAGTTTTGGTCTCCTTGAACATATTTTTGTAATTATAGCTCCGTTCATTAAGAGTCATTTTCAAAGATTTCCTCCTTGGGAGGCTGCAGTCTGCCTGAGTCTTACTACAGCAGCACTGTGATGGTTCTTTCAAAATGCATTTTGCCTGTTTGTGTTAAACATCCCCACTAGATCTACAGGCAACAGAGGTGCAGACAGGGGCTGTTCCACCTGGAAAAGAGAAGGCTCCTGAATAACCTCATAGCAGCCTTCCAGGACCTGAAAGAGGCCTACATGAAAGCTGGGGGGGGACTTTTAATAAGGGTATGTAACAACAGGATGAGGGGAAACGGCTTTAAACTGGAAAAGGGGAGGTGTAGACTAGATAATAGGAAAGAATTCTTTAATGTGAGGGTGGTGAGACACTGGACGGTTTGCCCAGTGAGGCTGTGGCTGTTCCCGCCCTGGAAGCATTCAAGGCCAGGGAGGATGGGGCTGTGAGCACCCTCTCCAGAGGGAGGTGTCCCTGCCTATAGCAGGAATTGGAACTGGATGGTCTTACAGGTTCCTTCCAACCCAAACCATCCCATGAGTCTATGACCGTGTGGCCCTCAGCAGCACTCAGACACACACGGTACACACATGCAACTGAATGACCCAGTACTCTGTGTTTCAAATTGTTCTAATTTTACTTCTATACTATATTTTTATGGAGTCTACGTACACTGACCATAGAAAGCTCTGACTGTTGCCTTTCATTCACTGTTAACTTGAATGGGGTGCTCAAGAATTGGATGCAAATATTGACCTCTTGCCTATTATTTCAATCACTGTAAGAAACTAAATGCCCTTCACACGTCATCATTCTGAGAGGTTTCCATTCTGAATCGATCAAATTGCATCACCCAGCTCAGAACACCTCACGTTTTTGCCTCGAATGAAGCTCGGCATCTTTTGTCTCCATGTGATTTCAGCAGCATTCTAAGACGTGGTGCTTCCTCCACCGTGTCCTGAAGCTTCATCTGGACAGATCACAGCAAGGAAGGCCTGACAGTACCCGAAGTGATAACAGTCTGCTCTTATGCAAGATGCTGACTTAAAACACATTAAGCAGAGTTTTCTAAATACTAACCAAGCTAATTGATAGAATGGAAGAACAGTAGTTCTTGCATGTTAACTAGTTTGTCATTACCAATCTGAAATGGATTTAGACAAAAAAAAAAAACCACAACAGAAGAATGTCATATCACCACATACTTTATCCATCTGTTAGCACCCTTAGTGCTCCTTATAAAGAAATGCATTTTTTATTTAAGATAATGCCAACAAGTTATGAAACATTTCTCTTTCAGAAAGACTGCAAAATCTAGGGAAGCCAAAGGGAAAAATAACATGAGATCCACTCACTAATTAAAATTCCATTAAGCCTTATTCAGAAGCCTTGGAAAACCTCAGAATATTAAAAATAAACCTAACATGAAAATGGGTAATGTAATCAGATGGGTGTCAGTGCAAACTTATAATTCACATGAAATGTTTTAACAAAATTGTTTTCCAACTGGAGGAGTAAATCCTAAAAGCCAGATCATGGAAGCTGTTTTTATCCCAGAGTAAATAAAACTCTGGAAATACCATTGTGAAAAATAAACAACAATACAAAGAGCATAATAAGCACGCTCCAGAGCACAGTCACCGCTAATACAAGTCCTTAAAAAACGTTTAAAAGATTCTGCACACACAGACATATCAGTCTCTGGGGGGCACGGATAAGGCAGAAACAAAACTGCCTTCTGTTTTATTCGATAAATATCACTGAAAAAGATTCATCTGACCTGGAGACCCAAATTTGCCTGCTGACAGCTAGTGAGTACCCTCAAACACTTGTAGGAGAGAGCTTCTCGTGTTCTGTTCAGGGAACTGCTAAATCATCAGCTCACTTGGGACAGCACACAGGTGCCCAGCAACGTTCTCAGAACTTCACCCCTTTACCTGTGAGGCCACAGGAACCCACATTAAGCTTTCTCCTTTTCTTCCCCATGCTAGTGTTCTGCCAATTAAGAAAAAACAAACTGCCAGTATTTCAAACCTTAAAATTAAGTAGCGACAACAGCATAAAGGTGATTCTCTAATGTACCTAAGGTGCTCTTAAAGAAAAACAGGGTAAAAAGGTAAGGAAATAAACAAATGTGTTTTCCAGCAGCTGATGCTAGAGAAGATCTATGACCTGCCATCTCCTTCACTGCGCCCAGTATCAGGTGAGATCAGGCTGGGACAGAAGTGGTAGCACAAGAATGATCCACTGCTCACCCTACGTCACCTGATACAGGTCAGAGTCATAAACAAAATTGTATCTGTGTCACATGATAGCAGCACGGATCCAGCAAACATTGTTACAGCTACTACTACAATGGAAGTCATCCAAGAGGACCAACTGATATCTCCAGGTCAAGTTCCTTTGAGGCCATCATCCAAGGGCAGGCAAGAAGAGAGCTTACTCCATTTACTGCACTACATGTCGCAAGTCCTCAAGGGCTGCAACTTATCTCCTCAGTTTAAACCAGCAGAGAAATGTGGAGTTCAGATCATATAAAATTAGTTACCAACATTTGTGCTCAGTCTGAAGAAAACACCAAAATACTCAAGATTCAAACACGCTGACCTGAAGAGACAGGAACAATATTAAAAGGTTTACGTACTAACACAGGTACCCAGCAAAACACGGCTAACTTCCATGCAGGTCAATTACTTCACTTCATTCACTGGAGATTCAGGAAGCAGTGAGAGGGCAGAACGCTGATAGGAAAGGAGCCAGCAAAGGAGGAGAGGGCAACAAAGCCACTGACAGCTTCCTCTGGTGACACAGGGTGAGCTGTGCTGTCCGAAAGCATCTGCCACAATCACCACACTCCTGACCTTTTGCAGGAGCCACCAGAAAAATCATCAAAAAAAAAAATCAAAAAATGACTTGTATCTTTGATTGTTTGTATATTTATTTTATTTAATCTTTTCTGAGCGTAGACCTTCTGGAACGACAGCTTTCAAGATATTTATACTTTTACTTCAACTTGCATTTTTACTTATACACATACGCTTCTAATTAACATTTGCTGCACGAATGTTTGATTCTACTCACATAGCCTCAAAAACTACCTCAAGCCCTTTAAGAAGTGCTCCAGGTCTCAAAAGCAGGCCCAGCAGCAGCTCTGCTTGCAACCACTTGGGAAGATGACACAGCTAAGGCAAGTAGACATGGCCTGCTTTAACTTACAGCAACCCACAGGCACTCAGGTTTACCAAAGTACTGCTCAGTGTCCTGACAGAAGGGATACGATCACAGCTTGGCCAACCCATGAATTTCAGTGTTGTTTTTTTTTGTCTTAAGCTTTGCACACTGAATATTTTTCTTGAACTACCTGAGAGTCTACGTCATGACAGAAGAGTTGCATACGAGGTGCTTTTAGAACCTACAGAGGCTCAAAAATCATATGAACTTTGAAACTGATTTATTAAAGCCAGCACCTTAAAAGCATCTTCGATCACAAAGGTGTTCTACATTTAATATACAATCCATGAAGTCTTACTGCTCACAAACCCACTGATGATGTGAGAAAGCACTGCTATCCATCTAATCTCGTACCCACAAAAACCCTGTGACTGGCTGACACCTGCCTTCCACAAAGGCCCCCATGTTGCCATACCCTTCCTAGTTTGTTGCCTTAGTAAGAATCCGTGCTTATTTCCTACATGAATTTCTCTGTTTACAGTTCTTGGCTTCTGGCTCTCAGAGTACCTTTTCCAGCTACAGTTAGGAACCTCCAAGTACTCAGCATTTTCTCTGCTGGAGCTATTATCCACGTCTCAACACAGAGCTGCAAACACCCCGCACACAATTCCTTGCCCAAAGTGCTGCTTCCAGGCCTCAGCCCGCTCTGTGCACTTCCACCTGCTGACAGCACTTCCTTATCTTGAAGCACATTTTGTTTAATCGCACCTCATCAATCCAAATCCCGCTTCCACCCCCTTCCCTTCGCTCATTCCCACTGTTCCATACATGGTTCACCAGCAACAAATTATTATTTCCAGACCACAGCTCCAAATGCTCCAGATGCTGGACCTCGTTGCTGGAGGACCATCCCAAGAACCCACAGCCATGCAGTAAGAGCTCCCAAAGACAACACACAATATTTCGCCCCTTTACAGTTGCTGTTATGTTTATTCCACTGTACTATTCATCTAAATGATTTGGATCAGAATACAAAAGCTAGGCCTGGCGCCTTTGAAAGAAGTCTATACATGTTCTGTTATGAAAAAACAATGTGTGAAGGATTACAGAAGACCCAGCGCAACCCAAGAGTTCGCACCCCTGAAGACCGTTCACAAAACGTGCACATGTGGCCCTGGGGGACGTGGTCAGCAGGCATGCTGGGGACGAGCAGACAGTTGGACTTGATCTTAGAGGTCATTCCAACCCTAACGAACCTGTGACTGTATATAATAACCAAGATAAAACTACAAAGTTAGAAGCCATGCATTCTCTACGCTCCTCCATTTCATGTCGCGTACCACCGAGGCACACACCACAGCCACCACAACACCAGGGGGATTCCTTTCTCACACAGTTTGCCCTCCGGATCCCACTGATTTCACTGAGGGATTCACCACTGCACAGGAGCCAGTACCGTGCACTTCAGTATACTCTATAGGATAATAAAATATTCTATTGAAATGACGAGATCAAAACCCGACGACTTTATTGCTTCTTACAACTTTTCCACCGTAAAATTCGACACCGAGGTAGTAATTGGCAGGGACAAAATTATGTAGCAATTAGGGCATGACAGCAAAAGCAAACAAGAACTGAAAATGGGTTCGACACTTCTGGTAACAAGCAGGTAATTATCACAGCAGCTTGAAAGGGGCATAATCAACCAAACTGACATCATCCCTCCCACATAATAAAACGCAAAATCCCCTTACGTGCAATGTAGCTTACACAGGGCTGGTAAATGCTGCTCGTCTGCACAGCAGCCGAGGTTACACGTGGGACAGTCTGACAGTGGGCACCATTTATTTATTTACTTAGACTGATGGTAACTCTCACATTTCCATCCATTCTGGAATACCAAGATTATTAACAGAAAAGAGCACTCTGTTTCTTCTCTCGATGTAACTTTGTTTTCAGAGTTCCCAGAATACAGAGAAACTGTGCCTTGAGGAAAAGTTACCATTACACCACTGCCTGCAAGACAGAATAGGCTGAGCGGCCTCACTTTAAAAACTGAAAGTTACTGGCTTTAATTATGCTTAATTTCTACCTACTAGATCTCAGCAACAATGCGTTTTTACAGTTTTTTTTTTTTTTTTCCCACAGCATATATCATTTGAACTGAGGTGTGAACATGATCCCTTGTCCCCAAGCTTCGTTATCTCACAGACATATCCACTGCCCACTCTAACACACGGCCCGGCCTCACGGCAAACGGCAGTGGTTCCTCATGATGTATTCGAGGTCATTAAAATGCAATCTGTAAAAAGCCATTCATTTATCTGCTGTCCACTTTGAGTACTATTTTATCACCAGATTCCCACTCTATCAGTGAAGTGTTTCGAGAAGCTGTCAGCCCTGCCTCACCAGCGGCACAGCCGGAGGAGGGGGAAGACGGTCCGCTCTCCTTTCTGTGTGTTTTATATATTCCCAAGCTATGTTCCTTTCCATTTTCTCTCTCGGTGTGTTGACAAATCCATTTACCTCAATACTGTCTGTCAATATCATTAGCTTGCTGTTTCTGCCTTCTTCCAGCTCATTAACAGCAGTAAGGCTGAATCCAACACTAATCCTACAGGCTGCCATTAACCATTTCCAGCCAGCGCCACACTTTGAGCTGGGTGTCACTCCTTGTTCCCTGGATGCAAGCCATTTCAAACACACTGCTACAGTGGCTCAATTTGCATCGTTTTTTCAAGTGAGAATTCCACAAAACATTTACGGAGCACCCACACCTATCATTTTGTAAAGCGTGCTGCATGCACCAGAAGTAAAACACACACGTTCCTAATATTTATACCCTTAGCTTTGATGCTTACCAGATGACAAAGTAAGGCAAACAAAAGCTTGATTGCTGACCGCATGGTACCGACAGGATAAAGATGCTGAGGTAGTCCCAAATCTCACTGTTTTTATGCACACTGAGAATCATAAAGGTTGGAAAAAAAAAAAAAACACCACCAAGACCATCTAGCCCAACCCATCAAATCATTTGAACCAGTTTAAATCTCAAACTGTATTTAAAAGTTAAAATTCTATCAAGTAACCTGTTAACTAGGAAAAAAAAAAAAAACGCTAAAAGAGGGAGTTTATCAGTTTAAAGCTATGCCAAGTGGGTTTACAGGGGAGGTTATCCGGTCCCAGCCCGGCTCCCCACGCAGGCGTGCTGCGAGGTGCCCTGGCAGAGGAACAGAAATGAGCAGCTGCAATAAAAGGTGACTGCTGAAGTCAGTGCTGCCAGCAGGAAAGATCTCTGGTATCGTGGCCTTAAATGCCCTTCAAATCTCAAGCTCGCTAGAAAATTTCCATTACTACCAGCAGATAAGTAAATTGCCAGGAAAACAGTTCATCAGATGCTATTTCACAATCAGAAGAAATGAGGTGGGAAACCTTCAGTAACTCAATCACCACCATTTCTTCCTCATGCATCTTTCTTCCGCTTTAAGCACAGATCCCACTGTTGAAATGTTTTTCCTCAAGCTTGGGAGAAGTACGACAGCATGCGGGAGCTGCAGTGCTCCAAATAACAGAGAATGGATGTGTGAGGATACTTTAGCCCTCAATGCTCGAGAGAAACATCTAAGGCACACAAACTTCGGGTGCCCGTGTTCCAGACAGAAACCAAGCAGATGAAGCCATCTCCAAGGAACGAAAACTGCCTTTCTTTGTCTGCAGATCTACGAATAAAGGTGATGTGGTTGGCTCAGCATCCCAAAGGGAAACTTTCTGCATCAGAACAGCACTGTGTTGAAGACAGTACTTTGGAGCCCAGCTTTGAGAGGATCCAAGACAAAGAGAGTGCTTTTGGTGTTGATGTCCATTTTAACTCCTCTAAACACAGGCACACCTCATTTCTTATACCCAATCCAACGGCCTCACGTGCAGATGTGTTGAGAATTTACCTCTTCCAAGGCTGAAATCACACGTCAAAGTTTAGCTTACCTTTGAAACAGAAGCAAAGCTGGCACACCCTGCACCAGCACAACTCAGCACTGACGTGCTGAATAACACTAAGTTGGTAGCTCAGAGCATCATAAAAACTTCAATAATAGTAATAATAATAATTAAAACAAACAAACAAGCAGAAAAAGCGTGCTGCATTTGAAAAAACATTACTGCTCAGCAGTGTCACTGAACTAGACCTGAGCTTAAATAAAACCTGCCACCAAAGGTCAGCTTCACTCGCCATCCTGTTGCTCCGCTTCCAGTTGCTTTACTGCTTCGCTTTGGATGTGTGCAGGAACATCAACATTCCCTCATCATTAACCCACATACTTTTCCAAGGACTAGCTCAACTCCCCCCCCCACACACCCTGTGCTTTCTGTCATGCTGGAAATTGGGATCACATTCTGAATCATTACACCAACCATTTTTTTCTCCTCGATCAAAACCTACGAATTCTCAGGACTCCCCCGTGAGCTTTTCTTCAGAAGAGCTTTACTCTTTTGTTTTTAAGTCTTGCTGGTCATCAAATTCGATGAAATGAATATCACAAAGAGCCATCACAAAAATTAACATTAAATTTGATATACCACTGCTACTACACGGCCAAGAAGAATCACAATTGACGCTTTTGATTTCTTCAAGTGAAAATGCACTGATGAACGAGGAAGGGAGGGGAAGAGGAGGGACACACAAAACTTCATATACTCCCTGAAGTTACGGATGTTCTTAACACAAAAATTCACGAGGTTTTTGCTACAGCAAGATACTCCTGCCTTAGCAGACACAACAGAAACCACCAAGGCCAACGGCTCTTCTACAGGACAACTGTCTCAAAAGAAAACATACTCAAAATGAGCAGCTACCACAGCTTTAGGACAGTGATCCTGGCTCAGGAAAGCAAAATGAGTTCCAGTGTTCTCCTGTAACCTACTTAGAAACTGTCAACTTATTATTTGGGAAGATCTAAGAATATAAAAATATCTTCGTTGCAATCATATAAAGTGAAGAATTAAGCCACATTAGAAAGCCTTCCCCCAAAGCCTAGAGTTAGTTCACTACTTCTGAGCACAGTTCCATGACAAAAATGCTTTTTTGTGTAGCAGAGACATACAAAAGGGCGCTTAGGGATGCCAAACACTTTCAGAACTCTCCAGTGATGACTCATCCTGTTATGTATACAAAGCTTTCATTAAAAAAAAAATAGTCAGTTGGCATCAGTACAGCTCCTCAGTTAGCAATCTTCAACTTACTGTTATTTCTTGTACAAAGTATTCTAAACACACTGCAGTGAAGAATTCTGGTGTGCTAATCCTGGGGAGGGAAACGTGCAAATTAACTTGAACGGCCTTTCTCATACAAAGAGTTTCTACTCCACAAAGTGCTCCAAGATGGGGATGGCCACTACCACCATATCCAGCTCAATAGAAATTCTTTGTTGCTCCTCATCAGTTCTTTGCCAGATGCACTGATAACTACTTTGTCAGAGCAAGGAAAATCCATCTTTCAAAATAAGTCTCAAGGAGGACAACAAAAAGAATCACATCTTAAAAAACAACAGAAACAATGGTACCTCTGACAACTCGGCCAACACTTTTTCCGGCTGTTTCCTTAGAAACCTTGCTCGAATTCCCTCAGTGATGAACTTCTGTATTTGGATATCCTGTTGTACTTCCAACAAAAACTTCCACGTAGGTACAAGTAAATGCAAAGCCACGTTGTTGTCGCCAAAGTCACAAAGTTGGCACCAGGTAGGTCCTGCATGTGCTCACACAAGAACCGAAAGAACACCTTATGTGAATTTGTTTAAACCTGCTGAACCAACGCAAAGCTGAAGGTGACGGTTTCATGGATCACATCATTATTGGATATGAGATGTGGTGTCACCACTATGAGCCAGAATCAGAATGGCGTTCCAAGAGGGGTGACACGAATTCTTCATTGAAGACAAAGTTCAAGATGCAGCCCTCAGTGGTAAGGTGACGCACACTGTTCTTTGGGACAGGAAAGGGGGTGGTCCTTCTTGATTTCCCAGAACTCAGATAAGCCATCAACTGTGACCTCTACATCACAATGTTAACTAAGCTGAAGGCTCAAACTTTCAGAGTTAGACATTCTCTTGTAACCCAATAACACCAAGCCCCATACCAGTTTGAAGACCGAGGGCCTCACTGTCAACCCTGAGTGGACAGTCCTACCCAGACGCCACATGGTCCAGACCTAGTACCCCCTGATTTCCATCTGTTCTGGTTGATGAAAGATGGTCTGCATGGGCAACATTTTCCTAGCAAGCACGCTGTCACAGCAGGTGTGAAACACCTCTGCTGGTGCAGGTGGGTATGAGTGTGGCACGCAGGTTCTTGTCCATCACTGGTGAAAATGCACTGCTAATGGTGGTACCTATGATGAAAAACAGTGTTTGGTAGTTGGGAATTCTCTCTGCCCAACAGCATTACCGTGCTCTTTGTATCTGCTGTAATCAGAGGCATTACTTTCAGAGAACCCTATGCACAGACCCAGCTCGCAACAACTGTGGATCTTCAGGTTAAAATAACATTTACCTTTTGACGCTCATCTCAAATTTTGTTTCATATAGGCAGCTCCTCTAGAGCAACCCTCCCACACAATCACCTTGCCAAATTCAAATAAACAAGGTAAAAGCAATTCCCTTTGTTTCCAATCCTTTAACCGCTCACTTCCCCTAGCAATTCAGCTCCTACCGTCGATGCTTTTCTAAGCAATGCTACACATGCATAAGGAGCCAGCTTCAGTGCCAGCTATGCAATTTCTCTTGCCCAATGGAGACACTTCCCAGCAGCTCAGATATTTTCAGAACAGCCACCTCCCCTGCTGCTGCCCCATATACAATTTATTATATATTTTTTATAAGCACCTCTTATCCACAGCATTTACATGTGCCAAATAATCTGACTTTTGAGTGTCAAAAGAGAAGCCAGATTTAAGAACCTGTACACCATTTTCTACCCTTCTCGTACAACACGTTCATTTGGAAACAACGCTCCTCATCTGCCCAAATTCCAACACAAGAACTCATCAGTCTCTCTCCAGTCATTTACACTGCCGTGGGTTGAACCAACCTGTGCTCCCTATAAGTTTATGCTTTCCATACTGCCTGCCAAAGCTACCTGATCCCAGTTAGAAATCAAGCTTGTGGATTTATGCTACCGATCTCTGAGTCTGAAGCACATCAATTTCCTCCCTTTACATAAAATAACCCTAAAGAACCACCCTTTTCTTCTACTTCCAGACCAGATAACAAGGCTTCTTTCAGAAAGCATAGCTAAATCCTTCTGTTTTTGATAAATTAGATGTGGGTTTTTGTTATTCTCTCATGTAGTACCATAGGTGGTCATGGCAAATTACCAACATAATTTAGGCTGGCTCTCTACTGCAAGATTAGCTTATTAATTAAATGCAACAAAAAAGACAACAGTTCTTGGTAGTTAAAAAGCAAAATGTATAGGAAAACAATAGGCTCCCCATTAACACCAGTATTTCATATTTGTCTTCAGAAGATTAAGTCTTAAATGAAAGCACATTCCATTTACAGGATGTAATCTCCCATTGAGTTAAGAAAAGGGATTAATAAGGGCAGGTGCACTGAACAGAGTGCATCCTCAGCAGAGGCCTGAACGAGGCTGGGGTTTGGCTGGTGACAGTCTTACAAACAGGACAGACATTTCAAAACAGAGGAAATCTTAATGGAGAGTCCAACACAAAGCATGGGCTGGGCTCCCTTTAATGAACAAAAAGAGACACTTCAATCATATTTTAATGAAGGTTTCCTTCTAACTTGGTCCCCTGGATACTGAAATGCTGGGGCAGCAACCACACAGCCACTCTGGCGTTTGGCGACAGGCTCAGACTGGCCAGTGCTTTACCCTTGAGGAAGGGAGAATAAATAAACACTGATGCAGCAGCTTTGGCTGATAACACAGATCTATCACTATATTGAGTTCTGGTCTTTTAAAGATCCATAAATCCACAGTCGTCAGCATGATCAAGAGTGAAATCTAAACTCACCAACACCCAATTCTATCTGGAAACATAACAAGCAGAATAATTAAGCCCATCCCTACCAGGTTCATCATCCAGATACAAACACCACATAAACAAAGGAACGAAGCAAAGCCCAAGCTACGATTGCTCTAGGCTGCAAGCAGTGAAAAAATATATCACCTCAAGGGCTAGAAGAAAATTTGCTCACATTCTCGTTTTCAAGCCCAGCTTTTTGCCACAATTCCTTCCAATACAGCCCCACTCCCCATCCCCCCACACACAAGTCCTCGCCTCCTTCCACCACCATTCTTTCAGTTTTAGAATTTCATTGACCTCATCTTAGTGCTCTCTTGGCATTTGCGTGCCTACGAGTAGATGGACTGCTTTTCCTACGCATGCATTTTCATGAACCTTTATAATCAAAATCACAGTTAATACTGAAAAGGTGAACACAGAACCCATGTCAAGAAGGTGAACACTGACTCTCCCGACAAACATTAAATGGTGCTGGTGTAAGGAGCTCAAGTAAATCCCAAGTAAAAGGTGATGGCTCTTCAGAAATACACAGTGGTTCTCCACATTCAGCATTGCTGAAAGTTTGTGTGGCCAAGGAGAGGCTGCTTGCATTAAAGGGAAATGCTAACGCTGAACAAATTTAACAGAGATGGACTCCAGAAATCCTACAGTCCTTTCCCAACTTTTGGTAATGAGCAGTTCAGGGAAGTACCATTACAAAATTTCCTCATTTTTCTTCCTAGGCATCTGCTATTCACCACCGCAGGAAACATGATGACAAGACATTTAGATCTCTGATCCGGTCCAGCACAGCCATCGTGACAGATCATTTCTGCATGTTACCTTACAGACAGACAGACTCTGAACCAAGAGCTGGCAAGGCAAAGGTCATCACGCTGCCCAAATTACTTCGGCACCTAAAGACTGATCCCCACCAACACTGACTTTCATTTCCCAGCCTCCAGTGGTTTAAAAAAAGTTCCACTCCTCTGAAAGACTTGCTCACCATTTCCATTGTCCACAGCCTCTAATGCAGTCTAACAGAGAATCAGTTCTGCACTGTGGGTGACGACGAGGGGAAAGAAAAGCAACAGAAATGTCTAAGCATCCTCCCAAACACCTCCACTGAGAGCTTTAGTTCAGACTATACAAAAAAAAGTCATTGTGAGTGCCATTTACACCTTGTCCCTTAGTCAGATGGTCATTAACACTGAGAAGAACAAACAAACAACCACACAGAAAAAGAAATCGTTATGCTGTGCTTTCCAACAATATGCTTTCAGTGACAAAAACCATCAACTGTTCTAGTATTTAAGCAACACTAAACTCTCCTGGCAGCTCAGTGGGCTCTCCCAGTACACTCAATTCTTTGCACAGCCTCAGAAATAACCAAAACACCATGTTCCATGTCACTAAAGAAAGTCAGGTGGCATTCTGCTACAATCAACTCATTTGAAATAAAATCCAATTCTAGCACACCAGCATTCCAGCCTTGCTCTCTGTAGAGAACTCTTTTATTTTGAGTTAAAAAGAAAACAGAGAGGTATCCCTAAGAGTCCATTTTATTCTCCATCCAATGATATCAAGTGCTATGGGGAGGTTACAAAGAAGCTACCAGGTACCAAAGCTCCTGGTTGAATATTGTGCAGATAACACAATGTTAAACATTAGAGTCGTGAACCCATCTGAGAAGACAGGAAGGCAATCCTTGCACAGAGGGATGAGGGAAAGCTCACAAGATGGTTGCCTACATGGGAAAAAAAGTAAGAGGCAATGTAAGGGGTGAGGGGAAGATATTCATCACGTGGTTCTATTCTGACATGATGTAGGGTGAATAACCCAAAAGAGTGGCACTCAGAAAGAATAGTGAAGATTTTGTCAGGCTTATATGGATAGTACACAAACAACTGGTGAATAAGGAAAGGCTCACCTTTTCCGGATGGTTGAGGATCACAGATAACTTCACAGGGGAGGGATCTCCAAGAAGAGATCCTTCCCCAGTGGTGGTCAGCCCTTAAATGGGGTCTGGGAGAGGTGGAGTGACTCCACCCCTTCCAGTCACACAGGTGCATTGCCTTCACCTGTGCTCCTGCAGCTGACTCAGTGCTCGCCTCAGGTGATCAATCAGTGGTTCAGGCCATGGCCGTGATTCAACAGCTCCCATACACTTGAGTACATTAGACTCGTGACTTTAACCATGGCCCCGATACAAACTACAAGTCTTGGGTTAACATTTTTTATGAGATTCGTCACAATCTGGTAAATGTATTTCACAGTATCCTGTGATCCTGATGGTTCTGTCTCAGAGCACAATTACTGGGGTAGCTGTGGAGCTCTGCTGGCAAAACTCACTTCTGCTCATCAAGAACTTCAAGCTCTGACCATTCATGCCATGCAACAGTCAGAAAAGGTAACACAAGATTGCTGAAGAGACCACAAGCACCATTAGCTTTTCTACTACTATAGGGATCTTCAAAATGCCTTCCTCAGAACAGGCCTCCTACTCTTCATCTACAAACCTGTGTAACTTACAGCCAGAGCCAACTGAGTAGCTCTTCTTTATCTACTTTCTGGCTTGAAACCACAGCACAGAACACGGGAAAAGTGCAAGGATAGGGTGTGGAATCCTACATGCAAGATTAGTCATCCTTACACACTCTGGTTAAACTTAACACATGCTCTACTATCAGTTGAGAGCTAGGTTAAACTGTGTAAGCAACTGTAGGCAGGTTTCAAAGGCAGGACAGACCCTGCTGGCTCTGGAGGAAAACCAACCAACCAAGCAACCAGCTGCAGGTCTCAGTGAGAGGCCTGGAGGTGCCCTCCAGTTTTCCCTCTACACACCACAGAACTGTGATTCTTGTCAGTACCTGGAAGCAACTGGATTGAAAAATAACTCACTGGCCGCCAGAACGATGACGCAGAAATCAAGAACAAACGTGTATAATTCAGTACCCAGTTTTGATTATTTCACTTTGTTGCTGTTTCATGGAATCCGAGAGAACAAAAAAAAAAAAAAAATCAGCCACGCATTTTCCTGAAATCAGAAGAATTAAAAACTACGCTGCAATGTCTCATTTACTCTTTTTTAAAGCATTCTTTTCCCTCTACTTCTCTTTGTCACGTTTAGCAGCAGTCACTGGGAATTATTCAAAGCAGCAGGTACAGAAGGGACAAGGCGATCGGATTCTCGCTCATACTGATGAGCATTTACTCTCATGATTATTTTATTTCAGTAGAAAACTTTCTATTGACTTCAGTTGTCTTTGAAACTGAATTCTGTACCTCAGAGAATACCCTATCATCCTGATTAATAATTGAATGAATCCATACTGTACTTATTCACTGATGGACCTCTAAATAGAGAACTAGGGGCATCAATAATAAAAACTCCTGCTTAGTTTTGTGATGCTGTCAGCAGCCAGACGTTGAAGATCAGGCTGCCGAAAGGAAAGAAACAAACATAGAGCATTGTTTACATACAGACTGTACCTGTACATCACAGGGGTTGGACTGCATGACCTTTAAAGGTCCCTTCCAAATCTAAGGCTTCTATGATTCTATCAACAAGCACGACAACCACCTCCCCCTGAGCTCTGCTGTGGCCAGCTACCACTACGGAAAACCATCTTCAACAGGCAGTGGATGTCACAACTGGAAACAACAATTTCTGGCAACCCACGACACAACAGCAACTCTGACTTTCCGGTAATCAGAAGACAACTGATTTCAAAATATCCCCAAGAGAGGCAACAGAAATGCCAAAAATAGCAGCAATTCACCAATTCAGCTCTGGGACTCCAAAACTTTCTATGGAAAAGCAGCATGACCACCCAGGCTATGCAAACAAACTCCCATCAAGAAAAATAGCTATGCGCATTGCTGAAATATGAAGCTGATCAGTTGACAAATTTCTGCTCATCATTCTGCATCACCTTAGGTGGATTTTACAATCTGAAAACAAATATACCAAATATACATATATATTTATATATTATATAATATATATGTACTATATATTTATTTTTATATACTTATATGCATTACATTTCAATAGTATTGTAAGCTAATCAAAATACACAGGCCAGACTGCCCTTCCCAGCCCAGCTTTCAAAAATGTTCACACAATACTGTACTCTGGACCACTCTTGCAGGCTTCCACAACACCACGCTCTTCTTCCATGAACTTCAAACTGCCCTAGCTGCTGCTGCTGGAGCTGCTAACACTGCCTGCACATCATCCTCAAGTCCGCTTCTGTCAATTGGAGAATAAAAATCTCTGCTCCCTGGAGCAGGGAGAAAACAGAAGATGACGAGAGACAAACAAACAGAAGGAAAAAGCGCTTGAAAAGAAAGCCTGCTTGCACCAAGATGGATTGAGAGGAAAACAGAATACAAAGCTGTATTCCTCATCCTCAGGCCTTCACCTTTCCTTCAGACTGCATGCCCGGACACCCCTCTGGATATCCCTTTTCTGATTACCACAGATCCTGACTCCTCCAGCAGCACCCTCCCCTGCTTTTGTACCCACTCCTACGTACAATTAGCCACTGATGGAAATATTACAAAGCCAAAGTGAAACCACTCAACTGAGAAAAAAAAAAAAAAATGTGTCAGAAGTTCAAAAGAACGCTCTTCCAGCTCAACCCAGCCCTCCCTTACAGGACGGTTCTGAACGTACAGTGCATGACAACTCCTGCCATGCCTGTGGCCGGTCCTTTTGTACACAATGTAGGGCAAGTCTGACACGGCAGTGACAACAGCAGGCACACCTACTACTTGGCCCAGATCGAATAACCTTTGAAACGATTATGAAATACTGTGATGCATCATTCTCCTTGACCACCATCCATATCTTCTCGTTTAACTCATGCGTGCCTTCATTCTCAGCGGTGCTCTGCAACTGTATTGCCATAAGCACCGACCCACAAAGTACAAGGGGACTGATGTAAAGCTCCAACCTTCAGTTTTCCTCCTGGTTCCAGACACTCAGTCTTCGTACAGTCCCATCCAACACAGCCCTTCCTTTCCAAGCTCCCTGTTTTGCCAATTGTCGAACGTTCTTCCGCGCGCTTTCCCAAGCTTGCAAGAAGCATTCAAATTCTGTCAGACTTGAGATCCTTACAATTTGACTCCAACAAGGCAGATTTCATTCCATCTACAAGCGCCAATAAGAACTCCACTTGAGGCCTTTGGTAATTCTGGAACAAAACGCAGCTCTCGTTCCACTTGCCATAATCCTGTCTCAAGACTGATCCCACACAGAAATGATTATTCCAGAACTGCCCACTGCTGTACTTCCTCTGAGGCATCCGATATCAGGCACCACCAGGGGCATCAGGGCAGCTTAGACCTGAAGCTGAAGCAGAAACCCAACTATGGAACGTGCCCTAATAAGCTGCTCAGTTCTTGAAACAGTCCTACAAAAGCCAGCTACACTGTTTACAGTTGGGGTGTGGCAACTAACAATGAGAAAAACGGAAAAGGGAGATGTGGAGTAATGAGAGCATGGATGTGCTTGTGTTCAGCATGAGTGTACTCAGTTCCGTCCAAAAGAAAGCACTGCTCCAACTGAATGTCACCCAAGAACTGCGAGTTCTGATGAAAAAAACAAATGAACACAAAAGCAGATTTTTGTTGAGCCTTCATCTTCTGTGAGCATCTCATTACATAACGTTACTGAAGTATTTACCTCTCAGCATTTGGCAGCTAGGCTGGAAACACGGGCCAAAGCAGCCACCGTGAAACCTTCCATGTCCTAGGCAGATTACAGACGTGCTATCAGCACAAAACAACCTCCGACGTTCCTTCAGTTAAAGACACATTTGTTTCCTGAGAATATTCCACATCAGATGACCAAATCCCAAGATGCAAACACGCCCAGATGGTCATCTGTCCTCGGTACAATCTCTCTATTACACCTCTTTCTCTGCTGAAATCCTCTGACATTTATTTCCCGGTTCACCTGAGCTATCCCAGGGTGCAATGCACCCAGTGAGCGCCACAAACCACAGGCAGATGTCAGGTATCCGTGGCACCGCATCACAGGACACTGCCTACGAACCAGAAGATGCCAAGAGGATTTCAGAGGAAAGACCACATTACGACAATGGCTGAGGGCCACTGAAAACTCTTCTTTAACGCTCCTCTTTTAGAGCACAACGCATATTACAGTCTCCAGAAGCCTCAGTAATTACAAAAATTGGAAGAATCCAAATCCAACAAGGATTATTTATTTCAGCTCTTTAAGCGCTTCAGACAGTGCTCCAGAGCCAGACTGCCTTCACCTTGGGCTGAGCATTCTATACCAAATTGTGTCTCAAGCACACACTGCTCTGCACCGTGTGGTTTCCATCCACACGTGAAGAAGAGAAAAGCACAGCTGCACGCTCTTAAAGACCAAGCCCAGCAATGGGGAGAATACTTCTAACATTATTTGTAAGGAGCTGACTACGTTTCAGGCTGGAAACTCAAACACCAGACAGCCCTTAGAACAAGATCAGGAATGAATACATGGCTTGCTTTCGCTTTTGCTCCGCCGTTTGCCTTTAAGGGATCACTTTCAGGCAACTCCAATGAACAATCACATGAAGAAAGCTCAGGTGATACAGCTCACTTCTATGGGGGACACATGTGAGGGACAGCAATGACCTCCCTCCTCTCTCCCTTCCCCCCCTAAAAAAAACTTTCAAAGAGCAGTTTTGCCAAAACTCTGAGGGCGATTCTGAGGGAAAAGAAAAAAGGATGCAAGTTGACCGAGTACACAGACGGACAAAACAATGGAATAATGACACCAAAATCAACAACTCCTACCAACAGACAAACAAACAGGATGATCTAGATGTCACACTGGCAGAGGACCACTAAGTACTGCACACAGAACAGATGCTACAGGGGAGAAGAAAAGCCACAGAACAGTTTGCAAAGATCCACGAGCGAGGGCAGCAATTAAGAAGTACAGATATTCAAGCTCTAAAGATGCTACTAAAAGAAAGGACGTTTACACTAACGCAGTAAAGGAAGCAAACACCAAATACTTCTAAATGAAACGTAAAGCGGTCATTAGCAGAATTAACAGCCAGCATAGATGCAGCTCAACACGTTAACACTAATAAAAGCGTAGCCTGTCTCCTACCCCTGTTGCCTTGCCAATAATCGGTTGAAATATCCGCAGCAAACAGCCTGCAAGCTGCAGCGTTCTCACAGCAAGCAGGACAGCTGTGCTGGAACACCAAACCCAGCCCAGCACCATCACAGCGAGGTACAGGAGTGCAGGAAAACTTGCACCTGAGCTACAGCTGAGCAGCATCGCTTACTTCGATGCACAGTATTTTATATAAGCAGAGGACCTCCACACATCTGCCTCTGTGCCACAGTTCTGCGATGGGAATACCGACCTGCTACTGCTTCTCCAGAGGCAAAAAGAACGAAATCACTTTCAGACTCTTCAGCTCCTTTAAAGAGTGGGACTACAGCAAATAGTGCTCTTCTCCGGAAGGGTAAAGCTAACTCATTTTTCAATTATGTAATGAATCTGGTTACAGTATTAACTAATGACTCACTGGTGAGCACCCAATACTTTGTATCCAGATCCGCGATTAGAAACAGTTTGTTACAGAGAAAATAAAATAAACAAGCCACACAAGGCTCGCAGCCTCCAAGCAGATCCTCGCAAAATCAGCCTGCTACTAAGTCATCTCGCAGGGAAAAGGGCCCACCACACTCCTTTGGTCCTTACCAAAAAGACAGAAAGAAAACACTTCTCCTTCCCAGCTGGTACAAGTTTGCCAAAGCAGCGGTTACATAAGCCTGGCTGTGCCTTAGACCCATTCGCTCCCTTCTCCCACGGCAGCTCCGCACATCCATTTTGTGCGGGTCCGGAGCAGCGGGGTTGGGGTTTGGGTTGCTTTTTCTTTTGTCGTGACTTCGGAACTCCCAGTAAAGGCAGCTGGGAAAGCGATGCCAACAGCACCGGGAAGGAGGAGGGCTGAGATGGCACTCGTCTCACAGGCAGCACGTATGGAGCGCTGCGAGATAGCGGGGGAAGATTAATCCCAGCGCTCCGCAGTTCACATCGGGAAATGAAACTGCTCAAAAAAAAAAAAAAAGGAAAAAACGGAAAAAAAAAAAAAAAAAAAGAGTTGTGCCACAGCTCACCAAATAAAGTCACGAATCTCAAGGAATACCTGCGCGTACACGTGTGGGTATGGGTGCGCACAGCCACTCGGGGCCAATGGCCGGGACCAGCCCCGGGCTTTCTGTTGTCGTTTCCCTTCGCTCTCCCCACCCCCCTCTATTTTTATGGCTGGGGATTATCAGTTGGACGCGGAACTTGGCCGTGCGCGCTGGGCTGAGCTCGGGGCTGTGCTCTGGAGCTGAGCTCTGGGGCTGAGCCGTGTCCCCCCCCCCCCCGGCACTACGGATCGCCATATATAGCGCGGCGCCTCCTGTCACATTTTGCCCTTTAATACAAAGAAGTTAGCCGCGAGCCGCACTCACCCTCAGCGAATCGGTTGCGCGCAACATAACCCGGCTCTCCGGAACCGCTCACAAATCCCCTTCGGAAAATGGAGGGGCTGGCATCGGTGCCCACGCGTACGATCCGGAGGAAAGCGAAGTTCTTTACATGGTGCCCTCCGCCGAGCGCTCAGCACTCCCGCGGATCAGCCATATTTCCCCCGGCTCGGCGCTGCCCCAAAGGCTGCGGGTGCGGCTCCGCGGGGCGGCCCCTACGCTCTGCCCATGGCGGCGGCGAGCCGCGAGAGCGCCGATCGCCTCGGAACTTCGGCTCCGGGATCCTCCCCGAACCAGGCTGGAGCCGGAGGAGGAGGAGGGAGGAGGAGGAGGAGGAGGAGGGGGGGGGAGGGGAGCGGAGGGGGAAGGGGTGGGGAGAAAAGGGAGGAGGGGAAAAAAAAAAAAAAAAAAAAAAAAGGCAGGGAGGAAAAAAAAAAAAAAAAAAAAAGCCGAGCTAGAGAAAGTAGATCCGACGCAGCCGGGAGCCGGCAAAGCGCGGCACGGATCGCCTACAGGAGCGGGGCTGCGCGGGCGGAGCTCCGCCGTGCCCGGGAACGGAGCCGCTCCCGGGGACACGGCTGTGCCCGGCCCCGCCCGGCCCCGCGCCGCTGCCCCGTCCGCTTCTCCTCTTGCCCTGCCCCGCCGACACGGTTTTCCCATTGAACAAAGCGGCACCGAGAAGTTAGGACGCGTTCCGCTGCGGGCACGGCGCGGCCGCTCGGGGCCGTTCGAGGCGAAACGCGGTTTCGGCGTTCCGCGTTGAGGCGGCTTGCTGATTTTTCTTCCCCTTCTAACATCCGTCTGACTTTTGACATCCTTCTCCCAGCCCGGCCTGAAAGCAGCTAAGGACCCGAACGCGAGGAGCGGCCGGCCCTGCCATCTTTTTTCTTCCGCAGACGCGAGAGGAAAACGAGTCGAGAAATCGTTACGCTGCTCTCCGTTCCACGGCCGCAGAAAGCCGTGGGTCTGCCCGTTCCAGCGGTGCCTCCGCTGCCTTTGTTCAGCGGAGCGGCTGTCGGGCGCTGCTCCGCTTGTGGCACCCTCCCCAAGTTTCGGGACGAGTCGGTTAAGCAGCGGCCATCTGCAGGACGCGGGCTGACGTGCTGCTGACAGCACTCGGACCGACCTGAGCAACAGAATTAACACCGCGGGCCGTGCCTAGCTTCTGACCGATCTGACTCGTTTTGTTTTCGATCAGACGACGAACTCGGAGACCATTTCACCTCCGAAGGAAAGCGACCCAGCGCCCGGAGCTCCTTCCCCGGCAGAGCGCTGCGTTCCCAATGGGAACGCTCTCCAGGGCCTACAGGAAAGTTTTATCAAACCAATTCACCAGAGATTGAGATAAACGTTTTTAAAAGGAAAGCACTCACATGAAAAACCGCCTCCGTCTGTTTACTCTAACACAAGTAACTATTGTCGAAGAGCCGCTGTGCCATGTTTGTACAGTCACGGACGTGGGGCTGCACGGAGCTCCCGAGCGTCGTCTCCGGGAACCACGCGCTGCCACGCGGCAAGGAGAAGGTTAAGTGTCAGCCTGGGGTTTGCCAGAGCAGCCATGTCACCCATCCCACAACTATTTATACAGACTTCCCCTGGGACACGAGTGCGGCACTCGCGTCCCCCGCCGACACCGCCCCAGACTCACACACTGCGCTGCTGCACCTCACGTCTGTAGGCGTTTTCCAACGTGTTACGGGCTGTAAAAAGGTGCGTGTTTGAACATCCCAGCGAATGGTGAGCTCCCTGACAGGCTAAAAGGACGTTAGCACAAACAAGGCAAGATGCAATTTAATAAGAGCTGCTTAAAATAATAACAACAGCTTACGCTCGGTGCTTGTCCCCGGTGTTCTGCCGGCTGACAGGAACGAAGTTAGCCGGCCATGCTCTTCCTGAGAGCTCCAAACACAAAGCTGCAGTTTCTCCTATTACGGATGCCAGATCTAATTCATTCTCAGAACAAAACAGCCATTTTTTCCCACCACGACAGGATTCGACAAGACCCAACACCGGGCATGCTGGCTGCGTACCACCAGGCCTCCAGTGGGACCATACAACGAGCTCCAGGGCATCGTGGGCCATGGTTTCCCATCTGGCAGCATTTCTAGCTGAAGCTGATCCCACTTGGTGCTCCTTACTCCCAGCCTCCAACCCGCACCGTGCAGCAGGTGACAGACCGCTGTGGCGACGGGCTGGCCGGGCAGGGCACTGGGAAAAAGGCAAAGCAGTTCTGTCTGCATCAATTCCCTGCCCCGATTCACACGCCTCCACGAGCGCGTGTCGCCGTGGATGGCAAGGCAGAAACTGTTCCAGCCAACGCTTCTGCCAAGAAAACGTACACGGAAAAAATGGGATCAGTCATCTCTCCGAAGACAGACCTTTTTATTTTTTTCACAAGGAACAGAAGCTATGGATTTAATGATTAAGATAAAAACTTATGTCTATACATATGTCGGGCTGTTTTCTTCCAAACTGAAACTGATTAGCTCAAGGATTCAGATCTCTAGAGTTAATCGAGACATATTTAGCAAGGCGTGTCTTATCTGTTCACTGTAGGCCCTACGTACAATTTCTAACTTTTGGAGAACGATATTTCACAGAAACCAACAGAAATTCACACGTGGATATGGTACCACACCCAATATATTCCCATCTAAATTTCAAATCCACTAGCAGTAAGGGAGAAGGGCCCCACAGCCGTTCTTTATTTGGTTACAAGGGTTAGGTCACACATCTGATTTGGTACTTTCCTGACTTTAGAAGACAACGATGAATAGATTAAGGAACACGGAAACGTTGTCTTCTTCTGCTGACGTGCTTCTTCTGCTGACCTGCTCCTTCTACATCTCTTACATCCATGGGTTTCTAGCAATAATACAACAAAACCATAGTAATGACTTGAGATTAAGCCATAAGAATCTAGCTAGAAAAGGACAATAAGCTGAAAAGGAAACTCAAATATTTTCCTCAGCACAGCAGTTCTACTGACAGGTAAAGGCCACTGACCTTCCAGCACCATTCGACACCCTCATGCTACAACCAACTTGAACCAGCCCCTCCCATGAATACAGTCTCTCTGGTACTTCCACTTCTCAAACAAAGCATAGATTAGATAGTAGTGTAACTTTTTTTTTTTTTTTTACTACGTTTGAAGGGTTCTAGTACATATTAGAAACTGAGATCACTGAAGAGACAGAACGGAGACAGATTTCATTTCTATAAGGGTAAAAAAGTGAGGGGGAAGAAGTGCTAAGCTATGTTCTTTCCTCTTCCCTGCTCCATCTTCTCGTGAGCATGAACCAGGCCATATACCTGGACCTAAAACAGGCAAACAGCACCATGTACAGCCCAGGAACACATGTCGTGTGTTAACTACAGCTGATGTTAACACATTATTGTGTATCTGAGTTAAATCAAAGCCATTACATCTGTCATATAAAAATTCAATGGTAGCATAGGTTAGGTAATTGAAATTTCTAAATAGAAAGCATCAAATTCTGTCTGTCCTTAGGGCTTTTACTGACAAGTGTTGACAAACACTGCCGAGAAGGCTCAAGGTGTCTTTCTCCTGTTGTCCTCCCATGCTTCAGGTTCCTACTCCTGCAGCAAAGACAGCAGAACAGCCACCAGCACTCTGATGAACGTGAGTTTGGGGTAAGAACAGAACAACAAGCTGAAGAGCAACCATCCACCCCCCACGGCCTGTACCTTCCATTAAAGCATCAGCGGATACAGCTCCACACAGCTTGAGCTACAAAGCACTGTACGGCCAAACACCGCTTCTAACTGACATCGTAATGCCCAACTGCTTGCCGGAAACTAAAACAAAGGTGTGAGCAAATGAGTTTGGAAAGAACTGAAAAATCGATATAGACAAACAGAACGCAAGTTGAAAAGAAAACACGAAAAGAGGTGGAAAAGAAGCTGTATCTAAACAGGCACAAGCAATGAGTCAGAAAATGGCTCACTGCTGGGAACATGGGTTGTTAATTTCTAGCGCAAGCAGGACAAAACTGTACCCCAGAATACAAATTCTGACAAACTCTTTGGTCAAAATAGCCTTCCCCTCTTCTACCACACACATTTCTAAATGCCCTTTAAGAAAAAAATCTGGAATGTCAGGCGATACTGTGAAAATCTGTTGGGAAGAAATCATTTATCTACTGCGTGTGGGATCACAGATTAATAAATAAAGCAACTCTCAGGTGATGGGGCAAGGAACGCAGAAAATCAAACAGATACTGTAAATTACTTTCAAGAAGTAATACATGAAAAAATCTTCTTCAAAATAAAGGTTATTACGCAGAACTGTGTAAAAGCAGCTGATACGGCAGAAATAATGGGCAGGACCATTAAAAGGAGTGGATGTTGAATGGGAACATGGAATTGCCCAGAGAGGTGGTGGAGTCTCCTTCTCTGGAGATGTTCAGGACCCACCTGGATGCCTACCTGTGCAACCTGGGCTGGGAGCTGCTTTGGCAGTGGGGTTGGATTCGATGATCTCTGGAGGTCCCTTCCAACCCCTACAGTTCTGTGGTAACTCAGGCTGGAAAAGACCTCCGGAGGTCATCTCGCCCAACCTCCTGCTCAAAGCAGGTCAAACACCGTCAAAAGTTGCCAAAGTGGACTGCAAATATTTTTGAAATTTTAGCTCAGAATTAGTTGTTTACATAGCTCTGTAATTACACACAGTGCTACGACACGGTGATGGGACCCCATTGGAAATAACTTATGCCCCAACCAGAGCAAGCTCAGACAGCAGCGACCAGGACATTCGGGTGATGTTCAGACGCATCCATCACAAGCATGTCTCTTAGTCTTGGGTTTCCCATTAGGATCCAACACAGTGCCTGCTCAGACCTTACTTAGTCCTCCAGCTCTGTGTTCCAGAGGTGCCTGCTTCTCTCTTTAACTAAGTGCACAGCCTTCAGCAGCATTTGAGCACACTTCCTACTATTCATTCAGAATAATAAAATAAATATCATTAATTCTTCTCCACTTCTGAATGAAAACAGCTAGAGAGCAGAACATCACAATACTGTTGAAAAAGAAACAGAGGTAGCATGACTATAGGAGCTAGAATTCCGCCTCTGCCCTGTCCCCAAGGCCCATTACTAATAGCTGCGGTGGAATACACTGCTGCACCACGTGATGGGATCACATCCACACAGCTGCCTATTCCCCAAGTTCAGTTTAGTCTCCAGCTCAAAAGAAAAAAAAAACAAAAAACAACATCCCCCTCCATTTAACAGCCCTTACAGTCATAGACAGGGACCAGAGAACAAGTATCTATCACGATACCTTTCGAATTCCGATGAATGTGGAAAACTGCACTGTGGAAGATACAGCCCGAGCTTCAATTCAGCATGTTGGCACATGTTCAAGACAGTTATGTTTTGACTTTCTTTTTAAAGTGTGGGCACATTAAATAAGTATGGGCAAGAAGCATTTGCATATCACAAGAGCCACTGGTCTAAAAAAGCTAAAAAGATAGCAATTTCAGAAACAGATTCTTTTTGCCTATCAAGACCAAGTGTAAAGCAAAAAAAAAAATAACATATTTGTTGAAAAAAGTGAACCGAAAGCATTCTTAAAAGAATATTTATTTACACTGCCAGTAAATTAACCCCTCCCCCCCAGTAACTGTATCAGTTAGTGAGGCTGAAGATCAAGATTCCCCGCTTGTCTGTAAAGCAGCTACTAAACCAGCAGCACCTTCCTTATTCTGTTCTACCACGGTGTACTTATCTGAGAAGACCACGTGTGGAGTACACAAAACATCTCCGTCCCTTTTATAATTATTATTTACTCTTTACCCACAAACATATTTAAAAAAGAAATGATTTTATTTCCGTGCTGTACACAGCACATGACAAAGAGTATCTTCCCCTCCATTAGGAAAAGAGGTGACAGAACAGCCAGCCACGAGCCAGCCCTCGTTGCTACTGCTGCATGGAAGACCGTAGGGAAATAATTTCTTTAAATAATCTTCCTTACAGATCACTTATTTCCCGAGTCCCTTCCCCCCTCCCTCCCTCTCTCCTGCCTCGTTTCTGGGCCCAGTTCTCTCCTAAAGGGTTTTCTGGAAGACACAGGCAGAAAAATAAATTAGAATTCCCGCTGAATCTGTTTTTGCACTTGCCTTTGTATAAATCTCTATCAGGATGCCTGATGCAAGGTTAATTATGCAAAATATGAACCAGGAAAAATTGTGTGTCAGAACACTGAAGAAGCACGGAAAGCCAGTGTTTCTCAGAGCCTTTGGCCATATGCAGCCCACCTCCTCTGCTCCCTCCAGATCAACTCTGCTGTGAGCTGTTCTCCCTAAACTTACGTCCCTGTGGGTTAGAGAACATTAACTGTGGCAGCGTTTGCCCAGGAGGCTGAAAGCAAAACTGATGAGAATTGTGTCAGTTTCATTGAACTCCTTCTAGAAAAATACCGGTTGTCGTTGTTGTAGTGAATTAAACACAACTGGTAACGTTGGCCTCCACACCAACTAGCACAGGACAGCCTACATCCACACGACCAGATTCACAGCTTCCAAAACACGTCAACTGAATCCAAAATGATGCACGGCCCACACAGGCTCCCACCCCTCAGAACTGCCTGGGGAAGTGCCAGCAGGTCAACGACTACCACAGCAAAGGAAGCGATGGAGTGCCAGTGACTCAAAGCTCCATCCACAGTCACAGACACGGCCTGCAAAGAACCTGGGTGCTGCAGGGGCCAGGATGCTGCTTGCTCATCGACACACCAAGCACAGCTGAGAATCGGCCAAACGTAGAGATTGTCAGATTTGAAGAATTAAAACAAACAACAAAAATACAAGCAACCCCAAAAAACCCACAAACCAGTTCTTTTGTCTTTATTCTGTTTTATTTCAAAATTCCCCTTTTCAAGCCTTTCTTCACAATGAAAAGCATCTGGTCCATTTCTAAGTCCTACCCGCATGCAGTTCAATGTGCCGTGGTAAGAAGGAAAAAAAAATAACAAAAAAAAAACCCTGCCACGATCACTCACTTTTATGGGAAGAAGGGGAAAGAGAGAATAAAAAGCAAATGAACAGAAGGGGAAAAAGGCAGGAGCAGAAGCAAACAAAACCATAAACGACAGAGAATGGAACTGGGCAGTGAGGCACCGAAAGGCTGGGGACAAAAACTGCCCCACCACCCAAGTGAGAGGATGGGAACTTCTTCAGCAACTAACAGAAGCTTTCAAAGCTTCTCAGAACTTGAGGGTAAGAGGAGGCCTTCGTCATCCAAATATTGACTAGAAACCAAACTAACTGAACAAACAGCCGCACGAGGATCTGAAAAATGTGGAGGACAACTGTTTCACAAAGCTGAGGATGCCAGAAGAGCAGTGCTTTCACACTTGGCTCCATTATGGCCGGCTCCATTTTAAAAATCTAAACGTGTACAGAGATTTGGCTCCAAGTGGTAAAGAGAAGCACCGACTGTGCCAAGGCAAGGGAAAAACGAGAGCAGAAGAAAAAGGAGGGAAAAAAAAATTATCTTCAATTAAATGAAAGAAGAAAAGCAAATTTCAACCAACTCTTTGAACTTGTTGCTAGAATCTCTCGAGAACGTGATTCAAAGGAGGACTGGCAGTTATTGTACCGCAATACACATAATGGCAAAGTATTCCAGCACAGGGGAAAGATAGGAAATGCACTATGAATACGGGCTGCATAAAAAGCAGCCAGTAATAAGGGTCTGGAACTAAAAAGAATCATATTAGGAATGGAAACAAGGGCATTTTAATGAGTACACAGAATGGCATAAACCGTCAGGGATAAAAATCGGAAGAGATAAAAGCACAGCATGCGTTATTACCACTGTGCCATATGAAAGGCACACAAAGTTTCAGAAATATTTTAGAAGTAAGAATAAAGACAAAAAAAGTCAGCACATAACATTAGGGAAGAACAAACGGATAACAAAACAGAATCAAATGCCGTTCTCTGCATTTCAGTCTTCATACAACAGACTTCTTACAGCTAATATAAAAACTGATTTTGTTATTAGGCTAAACAATCAGGGAAATTTCAGTCAGTGGGACTGGAAGAAATTCACCCTCTACTTCAGAAACAAAGGGAATTTATCTCAAAGCCATTAATGATCAACTTTCGATGACAGAGCCCTAGGACAGGTGGGCAGCAATGAAGAGAGCATTCATAGGGCATTTATTTGCAAGCCATTTGCAGACAAGGCAGGAGAACATTACAAGGCCCTCGTCCTTCAGGGCCTGCGCAAAGAAACAGAAGAACTGCGTATGCCACATTGGCTGAGGTTATAAACATTTTAGAGGATGAGATCTTATTAAAGAATTATCTGGACAAACGGAAAAGTGGTTCATTTCGGCCAAGTGAAACTCAATGGAACAAGAAAACTTTGTAAAGAAAAACCAAGCAAGTCAAGGCTATGATGCTGTTATCAGTGAAGGAGAGTCTTATCCTGAAATACACTAATGGAGGTTAGGCTCGAACAAAGGAGACAACCTCCTAATAAAGAAACGCTTATGATAAAAACTGTTCTCCTTATCGACGATGGAAAGTCCTAACTGCGAGCAGTACAAGCCAAAACTGGCTTAATCCATGGTAAAGAACATTTATTCTGGAAAATTAGTTACTGAAACTAATTGCCTAGGGATGGACTGGAATTGCGTTCAACAAATACTTTGAAAACAATTTGTCAGAAATTGTACCGACACACAACACAGAAGGATGAGCAAGATCAGCCTGAAGTCTTTTCTGACCATATAGCTTCATTCATGTATGGCAACACAGCACAACTAAATAACCATTTTATTTTAAAGAATTCCATTTTGCTTCCGGACTCCACACTTGGGAAAACATCTGAATAGACCACACACTGTATTGATGAAGTCGCTTACCAGTGAGATCTACCAACCTTTGACACAACATAGCTCCTGTCTACGGAGACAACACATCACTGGGATGAGAAACCTTTGGCTAAGACCACCACATAGCTGAGACTGGAAGCTGCAGACAGGAGGGCTGGTGCAGCTACCCAATATCCTGGTTTGACAACGTTGATAAAAACAGTATCGAACCTTAGTAATTACATATTTATACTGGAACGGCTAGCAATATGACGTGGTACACATGTGATTCAATACTTCCCAAAAAGATAAAGGGAGGAATACTCTGGAAGGAGCAACTTGTAGTGTTACTTTATTATAATGCTCACACATTCTAGGAAAGAGCTTCCAGAATATCAGAAATTGTTTATTAAGAGAAAACATTTCATTTATAGTATTAATTTAGGGTATTTTAAATACATAGTTTAGGAATATTTCAAGAATATTTTATCAATGCCAACACGTACACGCATTTGAGGCGAGCACGAGGTAGATGAGATTCACCTGTTTAAGTGTTACCAAGAACCCTCTTGACAGCATATCCCTGAATGACCAACTAGCATATATAACACGCCTACAGGCCGTGAGGGAATCTTACGATCTCCTAAATTGAAGAATTTTTTGGAGCCAGCCAAAAGAAAACCACCCGCACTCTCAAATTACAGACAACCAAGGCTCTAGCTTCGTAGCCACTTCAAGCTGGCAGTGTTACCACGGGACACAAGCTCTGCCTCCCTGCACCCTGGCTCCTCGCTCTGGCCTCCTCCCTTATGCTATCGCAAACACGTTTCCTTGCCAGGTTCGTTTTAACCCAGATCAGTTTCCAACGCAGTTCATCACACGGCTACACGAACGCCTGGGTCAGCACAAGGGAGAGAACAAGCAGCTGGAGGCACAGGGAGGGAGGAGTGCTGCTGCTTCTTGCCGCTAGAACCAGCTTAAGATTTACGGTGTTTGGAGAAAATAACCACCTGATGCACTTCATGCACTCACTGCTTGTGTTTCTCCGAGTAATAAATATTGTAGATTTTAAGGGTGGGTTGTTTTTTTTTCCTACTTCATGCCATTTATTTTGGACGAAGGAAAACACCAGCGCCACTAGAAGAGGTTACTGAATGCAGTTCTTGAAGTCAAGTGCCAAAACTCAGTTTGAACATCCCAGCTGAGAAACTGAGGTATGGCAAGAATGGCAATGTTTAGTGCCATGCTTCTAGTATAGAACAGTGTAAAAAAAGAAATTAAATACAAGTTACCTCTATAGAAAACCAGAGTTGCTACTGTAAAACCCTGGTAATCCATATTTATCCTGACAATCATGCAAACTGCATGAACTGATATTCAAATATATTAAACGGAAAAGAGAAACGCTTCCAACACTTTTTGAAATTGCTAGTGGCTTAATTTTCCCACTCCCTAACTTTTTAGTGTACATATGATAACATTTCTTAAAACGTTAAACCCACGGCAATACTGTTTAAACAGCATAGGTGTGTAATCCTCTGTGCCAGATAAGGAACATCTATTTTCCCTGAGTTATCCACCCTGCCACCTCTCCAATGCTGCTGTGGGACAGCCAAACCTAACAGTTAGAAATGTCCATTTCCAATTATCTTACTGAAGAACAGCATGAAGTTAGTAGGAGTTGAACACACTAATAAGGGAAGAAAAAAAAAATGTCCACAAGCAAAAGCAAAAAAAAAAAAAAATAGTGATTTATTTTTAAAGGGAAAAGTTGCCTGTGTCACCAAACATAGGGTGGAATGGTGTCTGGTGGGGGGGCGGGTGGATAAGAGGGTGGAAAACGAGAGATCGGGTTCCTGTTCCTAGCTCTGCAAAGACATTGCTCGTGACCAACACATGCCACACGGTGATATTTCACAAACTATCATGATGCTTGAACTGTCACGATCCTGTCGTGATTCTGTCTGATAGTCCTTTTGTGACAAGTACTACAGAAGCGCAGTGGGTTATCAAACACAAAATTAACGACCTAACATCTGGAACTGAAAACTGCAGCGGCAAGAAAAAACCTCATAGCAATCTCTGTTTGTAAGCATGGTCTGCTTTAAATTGAGAAAACTATAGGCTAAGGTTATAGAAAAATATCCACGTTGTATGGGAACTGCCGAGTCACGGCCTGGACCACTGAATGAGCACCTGAAGGAAAGATCTGGTCAGCCCTGGGAGCACAGGTGAAGGTGATTCACCTGTGTGACCGGAATGGGTGGAGCCAGGCTGCACTCCTCTCAGACCTCATTTAAGGGCTGACTGACACTGGGAAAGGACCTCTTGTTGGAGATCACTCCTTTGTGGAGTTCCTTCCCTGCAGAACCTAGATCTTTGGAGATGGAATAGCACTCATTTTCCTTCTTTTCTGTCACCTCCTTGCTCATGCTGGTCTCTTTGCTTTTACTAGCTTTACACACGTCCAACAGGGAGCCTACGCCCACTCTTAATGCACAACTGAAGACATCAATTCACATTAATCGATGTTTTAACAACTCTGACAATGCTGCAAAACAATTCTACAAAACCCACTGTCATCTATCACAGAAGTCCCACCAGAAACTGCAAATCAAAAGATAAATGCTGACATCGTTTACCAGAAGCTCCCGAGCAGAACAGAACCGTGATCCGTTTAAGCCAGGCTCCCATGCAACAGCAACATGTGACAGTATGGCAACTGCTTGGTAACAGGAATCCCTCAGGTGAAGGTGGATGTAAAACAATGGGGCAGCAGAAGAAAATGGCCACGTGTTGCCCTGGGACCCTGCTGCACTGTAGCTTGCTGCTGTTCCACGATAGGCAAGACAGGCCTACCAAGGGCCCATGTCACGTCCTGATTACAGAGTCTTATTTCAGTGCTTCCCCTCCTCACACTATGAGATCTAACACAACCCTCTGACCAAAGCCTTTTGTTAGGTGGCTGGTACAGGCAGAAGCACAGGCCCCTGTCTGCTTTCATACTTAACTTCCATCCATAGAACAGCTGTACGAAGCCTACCCATCCAAAGACTTGTCTTTCAGAGATAGGTAGCAATGACTTTCTCTAACTGCAAACATTTTAATTGCACAAGACAAGATGAATTTGACATTTGCAAACGTTACATCTTGAAGTGAGAACAGGTCAGGAAAGTAAAGACAAGCATCACACAAAAGGTGTGTGATGAACTAAAGAAACACAACTGAGCTATAAAGCGAAGTGGTCCGAAGCATGAAGGCTCTTTTGAAATGAGCGTGGGTATCTTTAAATGCTGGCCTACCCTACTGCAAATCCAGCTAAAGTAATGATAAAAATTCTTAAATAATCATTTCCTGGCAATAACACTACGCTTACGTGTCCTCAAAACTATCTGCACGTATGAAATCTATGGCCTTTGAAAACCTACTGCAGCTTACATTGGCCAAAGTAAGTAAGCAATAACTATGATGAAAATAACTCAGAGATACTTAAAAATAAATAGCAAAGCTTTTCAAGCTTTTTGAAACCATTTTCCTCTTCTGTTTCAAACTACACGCACACTTGCAAAATCTGTAACAGATGAGCAGCCTGAAAGACGCGGAATATATCGTTTAAAGTGAACGAGACACTGACTTAAAAGGCAACTAACTTACCATGACTACAATCAATGAGACTTCTGCTACTACATTTCTGCTAAGAAGCTAAATGGTGGTGCTGCTTAACGCTGTATAGATCAGCAAAGCTCCAGCACTTAAAACAGATTATAAAACACTATTCTGATATGTTGTCATGAATAACCAGCTGTTCACGCAATGTCAGAATACAACAAGCACTCTGCCCCTGAAAATTCTTTTTTATCATGTTCCTACCACTCAGATTCGCACCGTGGAAGTAGAGGAGTAACCATCCAAACACAGGAGTGTTTTGGGTCAAGAGATAAGAAGGTCCCTAATTATACCCATTTTCCACTGAACAATACCCACAAGATTCAGATTCTCTTTTTTTTTTTTTTTTTTGCCTCCTACGTTCTTTTGTATTTTCAGTAATGCAACTTCCTTCTGTTTTTTTCCTTTTTTTTTTTTTTTTTTTGGCATTGGTAAAAGCAATCTTGCCACCTCCTAAATACATTTGAAAGCTGGGATTTCAAAATTATTCTCTTCATTCATTGCCTTTATTACAGTTCTTTGCATTCTTCCTTATGAACTATGTCAAGAACAGCCCCCTTGCTCTCAAGGCCAAGGTTCTGCACGGCCTTTCTGAGCTCCTCCTCTTGAATTTTACCTCAGCTCCGCACGTGTGGGCTGTTGTCAAAAAGAAAGGAAGAAAATAGGAGTGTTTGTCTTGCACTCGAGGCAGGAAACAAGTTATCTGTGATAGTCCTCCCAGCCACAGTGCTACCTTTCCTTTAAATATATCCTCCAAGTCTGAATCATTCAGTGATGCTGAGGTAGCCAGGGTACTTGAACTTCTGCACGTTCTTTTGCTCACAGCTTTCTCACAGCTCCCTCACGCTTTCCCAGTACCTTTCTTACATTTACATGCTGCCTTATCTTCACATTTAAATTAATAAACCGTTTGTGCAGAAGCAATCTTTGCTTATGCATCTGTGCTGTACGTCGTCTAATGGTGCCCCAGCCTCCAGGCATGATTACAATATAAATAACAAAAATGAACTGTTCACCTAAGATGAAGTCCCCTGGCAATGCTATTCACAAAGCAGTATCCTTCAAAGGGTGAGAGAGAGCCCTCCTAACGCCATGCTCTGCCACCAGGAACTCCAGGTGCCGGCACCACAACAAAACCAATGGGATCCCCACCTACAGGAAACCTCTGCTGTTTCCTGCACACCCCCGTGCTCCCAGCTGGATTTTATTGATAACCAGGTATGGTACGGGATAACAGAGTTCTGCACACAGCTTTCCTACTGGAAGAACCCTATGATCCCTTACCATGACGACACTCAGCATCTCGGAGAAGCAGATTCAAGGCAGTTTTCCATCTGTCCTCTTCAACTCATCCAATTTGCATTAAGAACGTGGTCTTCCAGCAAGCTAAAGACCAACCTGCAGCATTCTCAGATATGGTATCACTCTTTAAGGAAACACTCTTATTTTGGTCATGCCGCTTTAATGCAGGGCTCTCTGCTTTCTCGTTATTTAGACTGCACTTAGCCTGAACGTTCAGAGCAACGTTTCCTATAATGGGATAAAGCAGCTGAACAGTTTGACTGGCTAATAGTGATTCAGACATGTGATTACAGCACAGAAAATGGTCTGACAGATGTGGCTTACACGAGGCACACGAACGCACCCGGGAAGCACAGAAGTGAAAAGGGAGGACGTGCCCAAGCAGTCCCATGAAAACAAGAGGCATCACTTCCACTTGTTTTACTTCTGCATTTGCCTAGCTGGTTAATCAGTATTTCGTAAAACAACACGACACACGAAATCATTTCCACACTAAACTGATACAGCCAGTCTCCACGTGCAAAAGGTCCTTTAATAAAAACTCTTTTCCTATAAAACTCTCCTTTCAAAAGCATTCGGGACCGATAGCAGCTGTAGCCACGTGACAGCTTTACACACACACACACACAGGACAGCAGCCACGCTCACCAGGCAGGCACAGCCACAATGGGAAGAAAAAGAGCACTGATCAGCTGTAATTTTCCTCGCAGCTAATCTCGTTTCTGGCTCTCGCACAACGCTCGGCCTCACGTCCACAGAAGCACGTATTTGCAGAGGAAAATTGAATTTCCTCCTAAAGCTACGGCCGGCAGCATCCCCACTGCCCCAGAGCCGAACTGAAGGGAGGAACCGCCTCTCGAGCACCCACTTTTTGCTCAGCACAGGACCGACACGCTTCTCAAGTCCCAGCGAGAAAAACGGGAACGCTTCCTTTCAATCAAACCAAACACTCCCAAGTTTCTCGCATCAGCTTTGCCTTCTGTGGACGGAAATCAACCCGGGGCGCGCGAAACTAACGATTTCACGTCTGTGGGGCAACTCCTTTCGGCTGCGGCTATAGGACGATCTGCAGCAGGGCGCAGCGCGGGGCGACGCGCTTCGGCTTCGATGCGCGCAGTGACGTCAGAGCGAGAGCGGCCCTTTAACACAAAGGGAAAGCAACTCGCAGTCCCCGCGACTCCACCGAACTCTCCGCGCCGACTTCCTTACGTCGCTCGCGACTGCATCTCTTCGCGCAAAATAATAAGAAGGAGAAGAAACGCTCGGCCGGCTTTGTACCGCTCACGCAGCCGCCAGGGCAAGCCCCGTCCGCTCGCAAACAGCCGAGCGCAGCCAGCCCCGAAGCGGCTCCCCGAGGAGAAGGGGGGGGGGGGGGGGGGAAGGGAGCCGGGCTGTGCCCCGACACCTCACGTAGCAGCGGCACGGCGGCCCCAAGCGCTGCTCGCCCTTCCCCCCCCCCCACACAACCCCATACGAAGTTACGCACTCGGGGCCCACAGGCGCCCGCACCCCGTCCTCCCCCCTCCCCCCCCCACGCAGGGGAAGGGCGCTCCATCGAGGGGAGAAGACGGCCCCACCCCCCCCCTCCCCCCCTCCCCCCCCCCCCCCCCACAGCCCGGGGCCGCCGCTTGACAGCTCCCCGAGCGCCGTCAGCCTCTCGGCCAAGGAAACTCTGCCTCAACTTTGGGGATGGGGGGGGGGGGGGGAGTGCGAAGGGAAGAACAGTCGTTTCTTCCTCCGAGAGAGGATAGGGAAAAGCGAGGAGCGAGTGCAGGGTGCGATATCCCGTGTCCAGATCAGCGTCCTGGAGGGGAGAGCCGAGAAACGGGGGAGAGCGACCGGCAAGCAGAGGGAATGGGCGTCCAGGAGACAGATGGGGAAGAGAGTAACTCCGAAGAAAAGAGGCGAAAGGAATAGGGACGGGGACGGGGGGGGGGAGAAAAGTGAGAAGGGAGAACAGGCGGAGGGAGACAAAGGTGAAAAAAGAGGAGGAGGGGAAAGTGCAAAGGGGAAGGGGGAGAAGAAAGAAGAGCCCCTCTCAAAATGGCACTAAAGCCGCGGGGCGGGGGTGGGGGGGGGGGGGGGGGGGGGGGGGGTCGGGGTGGGGGGTGCTCCGTGACAGCTCTGCCCGCTCCCGGCCCCGCGGTGCGTCGCACACAGCAGTGCCGAACTTACTTCTTTCTGGCTCTCTGGAAAGGGGAAGCGCCATCTTTGCGAGGCCGGCCCCTAGGTCTTTTGTCTGTGGCTGCTGCCGCTGCTGCTGGGGGGGGAGCTGCAGGCTCGGGGGGTTGCTGCTGCTGAGGCGGCTCCGCCACCGCCACCACCAGGCTCTTGTCCTCCGTTGACATCCTAGTCAGCAGGACGAGAGAGACACATGGATGATGGTGATGAAGATGAGGATGGTGATGGGGATCCCGAGGCTCCTCCTGCTCCCGCGGCTCCTCTCCTCCTCACCTCCGCCTCCTCCACCTCCGCCTCGCATCGCTGGCCTCAGCCGCCGCCGACCAGCGCAGGTAGCAGGGGGAGCAGCATGGGGAGAGCGGGAGGAGGAGGGGAGGGTGGAACCGGGGGGGGGGGGGGGGGGAGGGGGGGGGGGGGGAAAGAGGGAGAAGGGGGGTGCGAAGAGAAGAGCGCGGAGGCACGAAGGGTCTCGCACACAATAACGCCCCGTCCTCGGCTCGACGGGGTCCGGGGGGGAGGCGGCGTGCGAGGCGCTGCTGCGGGGCTTCCCCCTCTCAGAGGCCCCGGGAGATGTCGGCTGCTCCGGTGCTGCCCGGCTGCGGCGGCCGCCGCTTCATTGTACGCTGCCCCCGCGCCCTCCCCCCGCGCTGAGCCCCCGGGGGCGGAGGAGGAGCGGCGGCGGCGGCGGAGGAGGAGGAGGAGGAGGAGGAGGAGGCGGCGATGGGAGCCGAGGTCGAGCGGAGGAAGTTTTGACAGCTCCAGCTGTTGTGCGTGCGTGTGTGTGTGTGTGTGTCGAGGGCTGAGTCCGGCCGGGCTGCGCGTCCCCTTCCCAGCCGGGCCGGGAGCAGGAAGTTTAACTTTGGGGAAAGAAGGAGGAGGAGGAAGGGTGAAAAAGGGGGAGGAGGAAAGAGGAGGAGAACGCTCCCACCCCCCCCCGCCCTCCTCCTCTCTTCTCTCTTCCCCTCCCCGCGGGCTTGCGGGGTGGAGAAGGGATCCCGGCTCTGCCCTGGTGCGTAACCCCCCGCCTTCCCTTCCCTTCCCTTCCCTTCCCCCCCTGGCAGTGCGGCGCAGACACAGCGCCCGCCCGCCGCCCTCCCCCTGCCGCGGCCCCACACTGCGCCTGCCCGCCCCGCCCGTCCCAGCGCAGACACCGCCGCCGCGCTCAGCCGCGGGCTGAGGGGAAAGCGCGGAGCGGGGCCGGGACGGAACGGAATGGGACGGGACGGGGCGGGCGCCTGCTCGCTCCTCACCCTCTTCCCCGCCCTCGACCTTATTCCTTTTTGTTCTGCTTGTTTTATTTTCCTCGCGGGTACAAAGCGGGGAGCACCCAAGTCGTACCACCGCCCCCCCCCCCCCCCCCACCTCACCCCACCGCCTCCATCCCCACCGCCGTCGAGCGGAGGAGCCGCGGCCGCCCCCGGGGAGGGGAGGAGAGAGCAGAGTTCAGCGCTGCGCGGGGGAGACAAAGTCTGGGGAGCTGTGGCCGCTTTCCAGCAACTCCGGCTGGAACAGCTGCGGCCGCTCGGGGCGGCGGGGAGTGGTGGGGGGTTGGGGGGGGGGGGGGCTCCCCGGGCAGGGGCCCCGCTGGCTGCCTGCCCGACCGGCCGCGCCGCGCCTCGGGGCGGGGTTAAGCCTCATTACACGGGATTTAACGTGGCCCGGAGGCCGGGAGGGACTCCGGCTCCGAAGGGGAGCGGTGGGGAGGGGGAGGGGGGGGGGTGGGGAGAGGCGGAGGCACGGGCACGAAGCAAAGTCCGGCCCCGGGCTTCCCCCCCTCCCCCCCTTCTTCCCCCCTTCCCTCCCCCCCCCCCCCCGGCACCGCCCTGCCCCCGCCCTCGAGCCGCCCGCTGCCGTCGCGGGGCCCCGGCCGGGCCTCCCCGGATCGCTCCTCCTCTTCGGTCGCTTTGCCCCACGCGCGTGGAGAAGAGCGAGGCCGCTGGGCCGTGACGTGGGGTGCTCGGGGCTGAGCTCCGCGCGTGGCAACTTCGCCGGGCTCCGGAGGTGGCGTGGAAGGACGGCGGCAGGGCTCCCGTTACCGCGCGTGGAGCTGCGAGGGCCCTTCGCTGGGTTTTTGTCCCCAGGCCGTGTCGGCTTTGCTGCCCGGTTGGTAGCACGGCCTGAGGAAGAGCTCGTGTATTTTCTTTTTGGACATAAAACCAAACGCCGAGCGATCCGGACCTCGCTCTGTGCTTCCTCAGCAAAATCCCGGATGAAAAGTGACATGCTGTGGCAAATACGGCTTTTGCCGGCCTGTCTTCCTGGGAACTGTTTCATAACAAAAAGACTTTGTTGGTTCATTCCCTGGGTAATTAAATGAGATCTCTGTGATACTGTCATATACGTACTCTCAGATAAAGGTGGTGGATTCTCTCGGCTCCGTGGAGCCGTCCCGTTTCCCAGCGGTGCGGACAGCAGCTGGGTTGTTGCTGTGACTTCCCTGAAAACGGGTTAATTTCTGCTAATTGAATAAATACACTGAGCTCGGCGTTTGTGTGGCAGTCTTTTAAGTTACTACAGAGGTGTAGTAGGCTGCAGATACGGGAACTTAGACGTTTACGCGTTGCTTGATGCGTAAGAAGGACCCTCTGGATTTTGTTGATTCAGTTAGTTGTCTTAATGTAGCTGAAAACGTTTAATGCCACACCAGCCCAGGCCTGGCTGGAAGGGAAGGGTTGGGAGCGGGAAGGAAAGGGCCGCAGCCCCTGCACAGCAGGAGCATTGGTGTGGCATTTGCAGGAGTCGCCAGGTTGCCATCTGCTCGGGTGAAAAAATGGCCATCCCCTGAAGTGGTGGCTGTGCCTGTACGGATCTGCTGCACATGCGCGACGAGGTGATGTGTCAGAGCTGCTATGCATGTGCAAATTGATTTGAGCTTGGGCACGTGAGCGTGCTGTGGGCTCAGATCGACTGCTAGGTGTGTGAGGGATAGCTGCCACGGCCCACAGCTGGAATACGTGCAGTGCAATCTCTGGCTTTGCTTGGACGTGCGTGGTTCATCCACTGCTGTTAAATGCCTTCAGACCAGCGTACGTGGTTGAGCTTTGGAGCTTTTATTTGCAAAAGGAGACGTATGTTTAACAGTGTTAACCTTTTTCTCTTGTTGTTTCTTATGTGAACCGTGTTTCTGTGTAGTTGTCACAACACCAGATCCTCCTGGAGGCAGGACAGAGCCAGCGTGGTGTGGGGCAGGAGGACGTTAAGGGGCTGCTGTCCGTTAGTTACGCTGACACCCATTGTCTCGCGGCGTGTCAGGACAAAGCTGGGCCGGTCTGCTCTGTGAGCTGCTGCTGCCATTGCTGTGGCAATCGAAGGTGTGAAGGACTGAAAGAGCAGAGTGAGCTGGAGCCCGGAGGTGGAATCGCAGCGCTGTGTTTGTTGGCGTTATTTATGGCGCTGGGTGATGGCAGGGGGACCAGGCCTGGGGAAGCGGCGTCACCGAGCGCAAATCCACGGTGGGAGAGCTTTGTTGATTAAGGACATCTGAACAGCTTTGTCAGGGAAAATGTTAAGTTTATACCGCACTACCAGCTCTCGTAAATCATCTCCGCCTGGAAAATAGACATTTTTATAACGAAGACATAATACTGAATGAACACGTCCCCTGATTTACTGAATGTGAAGAGATCCTCCAGCTCACTGCAAACTAACTCAGATGGAACTGGCGTCTCTTGTTTCTTTCTTTTTTCTTTTTTCTACTTTTTCGGGCAGGTAGGTTTAGAACTTTCAGCTGCGATTCCGTTCTTCTTGAAATAAACGTTTCCGTGTTCTTGATTTTGTTCCTGAAGTGTAAGTGAGACCCTTGTAGTCCTGATGAAATGAGGCATGTTTACAGTTCTGGATTAAAGACACCTTAGGTCGTCCCAGTGTGCTCAGTGACAAGCAGTGATGTTCTCATGTGTAATAACAGAACAAGTCGAAGACAGCACAGTGTCTTAAACCAGCTACTGGAGGAGAAGGACCTTGGTTTGGAAATCATGAAAGGAAAGTGACAATTGGTATGTAAAGCTGCATGTTATCTAAATTCCACTCACACTATTAGACAACTAAAAGAGTCTGTGTGACAAATAGCGAGGAATAGAGATCGTTCGGGATCCTATCTGGAATGGGATCCAGACACTTCTCTTTTATGACATCAGTTCTGAGCTCTGATGGTTTAACAGTCATTCCATTTTGCACCGTGGTCAGCATCAGCTCAGCGCAGTGTGCTGCTCAGAAAGCAGGCGAGCCCTGTGCCGGCACAGATCCTTGGTGTGACAGTGGCAAAGTGCAGTGTGTAAAGCCATGTTAGAGCCGATGCTCCCCACGCCCTGCCTGCTTTAACTTGATTAGTTCAGTGGTGTTACAGGCAGCCTTGCCCACACTGTGATGTATGTGCTATCATCACACCTTTACACCTTAGTCTCGCCAAAGCCTGAGGCTTTTTCATTGCATTAAGCTGCTTTTGACTGGGCTAACGTGACTGAGAAACACACCTATTTCATCCACTAAGATGGGGCCAAAAATGTGAAGTGCTTGAGATGCAAGCCCCCAGGGCTCGTCTATGTATCGAGTTATTACACGTGGAGACTTTTATCTTCATAAGAAGCTGTTCTTTTTGTGCATGCCAAAGTGTGAGTGTAAGACTAGTGGTTATACTCTAACCCTCGTGCGGGCTCACTCATTCTGCAGTTTCTGGCTTTGTGCAGATTAACTTCTTCCAAGTAATTTAAATTAAATCAGAAAAGTTACTCATATCAGATTAAGTTTCCATACAAGGAATCGCAGCTGCCTGCGCTGCAGTGGTGCATAAATAACTTCACCTGAGACCACGACTTCATGTGAGTTGTTGCATGTGAACTTCAGTCTGCTCCATCTTCGCTGTTTGTCTCATTTGTGGCAACCGTGCGTTGCTTACAGCTTCACAAACCTGAAGTGTTATCATCATTGGTACTCTGAATTTTAGTTTTGACCTATCAGTGGTGGGGGGTGGGCGAGAGAGAAACTTGTGGGAAATATTGCTAGTTGTTGTGAGTCTGGTTTTTTAATCCAGAAACGCGGATTGACGATGGTTGGAGTGAAATCCAATTAGCAGCTGAAAGCAGGACATCCCTTGGGCTGGAGGCTGGCAGCATCACAGGTACATGCAGGCTGGGAAGAGCCCACAGCCACTAGCAGCAAGCACACAGGGCAGGAGCACGCTGTGTGCACCTGAGAGGAGAAGAGGCACGGAGCGATTGCTGTGAGGGCCGCACTTTGTCATGCAGATTAAATGAATAGGAACTTGGCCACCGAGCAGGGAAAATGATTTGTTCGGTGCGTTCAGTGAAACCTTTTTGTGACTAGAACTGTCTCTGTTTCATGCAGTTGTAGTTCCTGATACTAGATCTGTAGCTCTGTATGAGGAATTTGGATTTGGTTTGTCAGGAATCCCTGTCCCTTACTTCTAAAGGAACTTAAACGTGGGAGAGACGGGTGCCTAGAACTGAAATCAGGAGGATGCTGGGAGCCCGATCCTGTCTGCAGCTGTTTGCTTTGAGAAAGCTGCGTGTCTGAGTAAGACCAGCAGAACTCGGCCTTTGAGTTTTGAAGGTAATTGCAGCTGGTTTATGGGAACGTGTCACCTACGTGAGGTCGAGCCAGGATGCATTCATTTGCTTCCTTTAATATCTAATGTTTTAAACCACTCACACGTATACCAATAGGGAAACAACAGTAGAACCTCCGCTGTCAAGACTACACTGAGGTTCTAAATTACATACGTAATAAAGACTGTGTGTGCGTTTTCTGGCTGAGAACAAAGTTGTTATATTTCAGCCTCAAGCAGAACCTGTCCCCGAGCCATAGCCCCTCAACAAAAACACACACTTTAATGAAAGTCCCGACACCACCTTAATTACAGTGCAGCAAACATTACCACCGTAATCCCATTTCCTCCTAAGGCAAGGAGAGCATCCCTAGGGGCCTGGCTGCCTTTCTTTACTAGTGACCAAGTTTTGTTTTTTTTTTTTTCAAAAACTGCCTTTCCTCAAGTGGTGTGGTTTTTCTTTTTTTTTTTTTTTTCCATTATTTATTTAACCTCTAATGCACTGCTGTGAGGGAGATGAGTGGGGGAGTGCTAATGCTCATCTTCTCGTGCTCCTTGCAGCCCTCCTGGTGCTCCCCGCAGCTCTGGGCCTGGAGAAGTGGAGAATTTCCCCCGCACGGCCTGGTTTTCAGCACCCCCACATCCTCTCTCCCTTTTTGAAGCCAGAACTTCAGGTTCAGACCCTTTGTACCTCATCGATGTCACCCTGACTCTTTCCAGCAGCCCCTAAGCTCGCTGCTTTGTATGTGCTACTGCTCAGGAACAACCCCCAGCTTTCCTGGCCTGCTGAACTTCCAAACATCCTTGCTTTGGATCCAGTAATACAGACGGTAGCTGCTCTGCCAGTGGCAGTCCTAATCCAAGTGGGTAAGGATAGCAGTTTAACAAAAAGGGGCTGTAGGCATGCTGGAGCAGCCTGCAGCATGCCCAGCAGTAATGCCTTCATTTAGAGCAGCCTTGCAGTGTCTCCAGGCTTTCGCTGTGTTTGAATGGGTGAGTAAAATGTGATTAGTTTCCCAGTAACATATTGATTCACTGAGTAGATTCTGTATGTGGACTTGGTTATTGATTGGGCAAATTTGCAAGGATGTTTGAAGCTTGAATCTTCTCCTACCAGAAACACGGTGAGATAGACATGTATACATGTACATATATATATGTAAACAAGGGGATACCTGCGCTTGTTTTCTTTCTCCTGCCTTCTTAAATCAAAGTAATAAATCAGTATGATCAATCAGTCCTTGCGCGATTGATCTGAGAGCCCTAATTAAAGCTACAGAGAAATTAAACATAAGGTTTCTCAATCTCTGCAACATTGTCAAGTGCATTACAGTCCTCTGTTATGGAACTCGTACAGTTCTGATACACAGCGTAAAGTCGTGAGGGTGAGATGCTTTCACTGCAAACACTGAAGCCCTGTATCTGCTGGGAGGACATTTCTGTTATTCCTTTCCCTTCTGTGTAAGTTCTCACATGGCATTAATCACCATGGTATCTTATAAAAATATAGCGCACCATATGTGGTAAATCATTAATATCTCTAAGAATGAAGGTGCTAGATAAAAATACTCATCACAGATCCAGTGCAGAAGATGTGCACCTATGGCCATACCCATACAAGCAGCCCGAGTGAAATAAGTGAATGTACTGAATAGCAGAGATGGGGTCAGAATCTTTCTTTAGGTGATAACAGTGCATGCAGTCACTCCATGTAGAGGTTGAAAGGTGTATTCACTCCTTTCTTCTCTAACTCACGCTGTAGTACACCAAAGCAAAGGGAATACGTGCAAGCCACGTCCCTGTGCCCCGTGCTGCACCGCAGAACAGTGCCTGCTTTGCAGTGCTCAAGGTCAGCAGTCAAAAGAAAAGAACTTGCTGATAGATTCAAAGGAAGCTTTTGCATTTATTGTCAAATGCTCACGCTAAAATCCAGACAAGCAAAACGAGGGGCTGTGCTTTGGAAGGAATGTCCTGGAGTGGTTATCCCCTCCAGTGGTGACCTCACGCATTTTTGGTGTGTTTTTCATTTTCCACTTAGTTTCATCCAGATCCGTTTCCTATTTATACTGTAAGTGTCAACACACAAATAATTTTCTCCGTTGTACCCCTCGCTACTAAATTATTTTTCTAGACGGAATAGCAAAAGTAATTACATTTATAAATGGAATGTCTGTTTTGCCTAAGTACCACGTCTAATTCCCTTCTGTGAGAGGGATTTTTATAATTCCTCCAAAAATGTCTTGGCAAAGATCAAGCCACCAGTTGGTAGCACAGGCACAGCCTTCAGGGACAGAACTCAGGGCTCCCGTTCCTTTGGCCAGCAGGCAGGAGGGCACCAGGGAGAAGAATGCCCTGGTTTGTCTGAGAGAATGGTGCTGGTGCTAAATACGTGCAGTTATTAAGCACCCCAGAAAGCAAATCCCCTGAGTTGTTTGCCACCTGTGGATTTCGCTCTGCTGCACAGGATTATTTTGGCAACTGAAGCATTCTTCATTGTGGACGGCTGTGGGAAGATATTAATCCCGCTCTTTGAGTAAGATATACTCACTGATCTAATAGATCTGTCCCATTTCTACTGCCTGATGTTGTGCTGGGAGATCAAACAAGTCCCAAGGAAAAGGATGAGTAATCTCACGTCCTTCTTATCCGCTTGCTGCACTCTTCTTCAGCTCTTTCCCCCAGTTGAGCTGAGATGTCCTTTGCTTTACAGGAGTAGAACGGAGGGTGATCTGTGTGAATTCTGCATTAAGGACAGTTCAGGTTTTCATCTCCTCGAGAAAACCTGAATCAGAATCGTTGTATGGGGAGGGTGGATCCTGGCCACAAATGGTCACAGCCTGCTCACTGATGGAATAGGCCTCACGGAACCTATCTGTGCTGAAGGAGAATAAAGGCATCGTTTCCTTACCGGGTTCTCCAAACCTGGTAAATGTTCCTGTACACTGTTCTCTTTGTTCACCTCTCAATGTGTGCTTTCGGTGGGGGTGTGTTCAGGGTATCTCTTAAGCACTCAGACATTCTGTTCCTACAGATGTGGCAAACTTGAAGGTCTTACTGCAGGGCTGGAAACCGGTCCCCTGCGTGGATTGGGAGCTGCAAATGTGGGGATCTGAAGTGCAGAGATAGCAAGGTCCCTTTCCCACTTGATCGTACATTTAATCAGAGGCACCTCACAAGATTTGGACTGCAGTATTTCCTCCTCACAGAGTACTCTTGCAAAGTGTTCATGTTTATTCAAGATGTAACTTTATGAGTGGTTTTCCTTTATCTCAGTAATTCATACACACAGTACAAATTCTGTCTGTCTCCTCAGCGTTTGCATTCAGCTGCTTTGACTGATCTAGTGCTGCTGATTTACCAGCTTGTCTGAAAAGAAGGAAGATTGATGTTGGCTCAAGTAAAATTCTGAGATGCCTATGGAGTTTTCTTGCCCTAGATTTTTGGATCGCTATTTATTTAAAATGTAGGCAGAACTCCGACTTTAGATTTTCAGGAATGCTTGCCTTATGTCAGTGTTTCAAACTCTTTGAGTCAAGTCATTGTGGTTAGCCAATCTTGTTTTCTTTCTCTGTGGTAAGATTTTAAATCCAGAGGGCTAACCTCAATGCTCCCCCAAGAAAGGAGGCAGTGATGACGATGCATTTCCTTCTTTGGCCTCTGCAGTAGGGCTTTACAGAGAGGTGGAATCTGCCAAGTTCTGCTGAACGCCATCTCACTTGCGTGAGGATGAAAAGGGTCAAACCCTGCTCCTGTGGCAGCGTGTGGAGCAAAAATATACTGAAACATTTTAAAAGCTAATTTATCTTTAAAGACTGCTTTTTACCAAATGTGGACTATGAACTGTAAGATTCTGTTACGCTTGGGAGTGTCACCTGGCTCTGTAGCACTTCAGAGCCAACTTGAGGCTGTTGGGGTCTCTGAATTCTGCATTTCTCTGCATATATACCTGTCTTGAAGTTCCTGACTTGGTAATGTTTTGAGGGATAAATCTGATTAACCCTGCCTTCCTCTCCTTACTGTTATTGTTGGAAGTGCAGCTGCAGCTCCATATGAGCACACCAATTGTGTGGCTGAACAGTGAGAAGTGGAATGAGAAGTGTGCTGCTGGGTGAGCCAGCCCTGCAGTGACGAGGACAGATGCAAACTCTCTGCTCCTTTCAGTTCACACGGATGGTGTTCCTCCTTATGAGCAACATAACCACCCGTGATCTAAAGAACGTGGTCTCACTAGGTGGATTGGAGCCCGTTTAATGAGTGGGTGATGTATAATACCACCATGAAATTCACTCGTATGCTTGGCTTGCCTTGTACCACTGGAGCTGTGCAAAGCAGCAGCAATGATCTGGCTGTTGGGACCATTCTTTGCTCCTGCTTTAAACCACAGGCTCATCATAGCAGAGCAGGAATAGTCGTCGTGCTGGAGCTGCCTCCTTGCTGGCATTCTGCAGGTCAGCCACAAGTCAGGCCAGTGGCACAAGGGGGTGACCACGGGACCTACCCCTGAGCACACACACTGCGTGCTGATGGGGGGACTGCTGGGTACACGGTGCCCTCGGACTGGAAGATGTCCATTTCTCAAAGCCAAATCAAAAGAAAAGCATCATTTGGAAGCTAACTGTGATAGAGAAGGAACGGATGACAACGTTGGCATTATTTAAGGCTGACCTGAATTCTGGATCTGGCCAGTTTGTTGATCTATAATCATAATGATCCTTAAACTACTTGGCTTAATTACAGCTAATATATTCTACTGACAGGTTTGCCTATATGTAGACTCTAGGTTTCCATGTTATTCTTCACTGAGACAACATAAAAGATACAGCAAGCGATGCCTTCTGAGCATGTGCTTAGAAGTCACAAAGAATGTTGACCTCCACAGGCAAATTTTCAATAAAATATTCTTCAATCAGGCAGTAAATATTACAGCCGTGGGAAATATCCTGCATTCTTCACACACACACACAACGGGGGACTGGAATCCCTCCCAGCACCGTTTCAGCTGTGCACTTGTGACCCGTACTTCCACAATACCCCTGGGCTGTGATGTTAGCTCTGGGCGTACCGTCGGTGTACACCTACCTTTTCATGTTGGCTCTGATAGAGAGATGCAGTTAGCAGACGGCGTCAGGTATTAATGCAGGAGTGACCTTTTAATGTCACGCACAGGTATATGAAGAAAGAACTGCCACTGAAAACTTCTGATTAAAGATAAAAGTAGGCAGCCTATAAAAACATTAAGATAAAAAGTGAAGCCATGTGCCCTGAGTTTCCCCTGCTATCCCACCTCCTACTCTAAATTGATGTTGTCAGCACTCATGATTTTATCTCAAATCTTGTGATGTTTGATGTTTCACTTACACTCCAGCTACTAGAGTTGTGTAATGAGGTTAGAAGCTCAGCTTTCCTTTCTCTTTAAATTAAAGTCGGTTTCTCGTCCTAATGGTTAGAGTAGAAAGCTTGCAAATGTGACCCAGGTGCACCCAACAGCTCGAAAACCAGGAAGCAAAGTAAAAGATCTTCACATTTATCATTGTGCAGACAGACTTGTGATTTCGAGGGCCAAACTGTAGTTTTTGAACTTTTGGAGATGGCAATAGAGCTCAAAAAAAAAAAAAAAAAAATCTGAATACAGTGCCACAATATGTTGCATTTCCCAGAGAAGCATAGTGGTTATTATATCAAGAGTGAAAATTCTCTTATCAGATGTACATTTTCCCATTTAGTTTGGTATGCAGCTTGCCTGGGTTCAGCCCCACGCTGCCTGGGCTGGAGGGGTTTGTATTTGATAATGCTTATTGCAGTGATCCAGCAAGAAATGAGAAACACCTCACCTTGCCAACCTTGGAACGAAGGAGCACAACAACCAACCAAATGGAAACGTTGGTAAAGGCAGCATCTAAAATGGTTGGGATGGCTTCAGAAGCTCCAGAAGTACCAAACAGAAGTTTTAATGTACGGGTCAGAAATATTCAGCTGGTTTTGTGTTGTTTCTTTTTAAGGCACGATCCCAGCAGGTGTTTGCTTGTTTTGCATCATGACGCATCTTATTTAAGGCTACGGAGTCAGATCGTTTATTGATATATTAAAGATCTGTGGCAGATCTCTGTCTTGCAAGAAGTATTTTCTCCAGCCTTTTAAATAACTTAAAAATGTGGATTGAGAATTTATCTTGGGAAGTGCAATCGTTGGAAGGGTCTGCTTCTGTCTTGTGTTAGTTTCTGTGGAGACTGAACTTTCTCTTCATGCTCTCTCTCTTTGTAATCTTCTTTTTGTTTCCTTCGAGCTCTATTATCTCTGATTACTTTCAAGTATGCCCAAATCATCAGCCCTCAACTGAACTGAAATATCTCTTATTCTCATCTGTGCAGGCTCCTGCTGTTCTGGTATCAGTCAGATGTATTTCTTAGATCTTATATGAGTCAAATTGAAAAGATTTTTCCACTCAGTGTTGTTCTTTCTTCCACATCAGTCAGTGGCAGGACTTCTGCTGCAGGACGATGTAATGCTAGTTGTTTTTTTAAATAATGAGAAGGGTATAAACTCATTGCAGTGCAGCTCTGGGTAGATAAAGCTGCTTTCAAACCATCGATCGGACTTTGAAATTCCACCACGTATAAATTGAAATGCTGGAATTGTCATTCTGTGAGTTTATCTCCTCTTCTGCCTCCTAAGCATTAATTACTGTGGTCTCAACACTCTGTTCTGCCCTTTTCTCTGTCCTCCTCCCCCCTCCCCACTGTCACTCCCAATGGCTGGGAAGTCTTCCCAGTACAGCAGTCCAGTTCATCTCCCAATAAAGGGCCATCAGCCAACACATTCTGGGCCTAAATTCATCTCATAAATATTGGTGCAATCTTAAATCAATGCAGTCCCTTAGCTAATGTTCTAGATTTCAATGGAATTACATGGGGAATTAATTTTCCTCTGCCTGTAGTCTGTAAAACATTAAAATAGGGAAATGCTTAGAATCTGTGGCTTGGATTTACAATCCGGTTGAAAGGACGGCTCTCCCGTGTCATCATTACTGTAGACTGGGGCAAGATACTCCTGGTGGACTTTATTGAAGACATGAGCACCTCAAGTAGGCAGATCTGTCAAGAGTCAGCTCACAGCACCGTACAGTTATCTGTTACACGTAATGGCATCTGTTTCAGGATGTGTGTAATCTCTGCTCCGTGTGGTAACACCTGTTTGCTTGTGCTCATCTGTGTGAATGATAACAATGAGCGTTTACGTAGCACTTCATAAACGAGCATGCAAAAGCAGCTGCAGGAATGAAGCTGGTGATGTCCAGCAGGGTGTGTTGACCTGACATGCACTGGAGCATGTCGTATTTTGTTAACTCTGGTGTGCCCTGTCACCTGTTCTGCTGCCAAAATGAAAAGCTGATGTTCTAGCACACCTATTCTTCCTCCTAGTAGAGTAGAAGGGCACACGAGTGAAGAATCCACAGTGAACTTTTCAGCTAAAACTTTATTACTTTTTTTATTCTTCTTTCATTTCCCATCCTTTTGGGCTCCATATTGTATCTTGTTCTCTTTTTTTTTTACCACATTTCCCCGTTGCTTCTTCCTTACTGCATATAGCATTCCTCTGGTTCCCGTTCACTGCCCTCAGAAGCATCCCTTCATAATTTCTCTCCCTCACTTCCTCTATTCATCCTTCCCAGGCAGCAGTGGCTGAAGCAATAGTCTGTTGAAAGAGCCAACCATTTTCTGCACAAAGTGTAGAAAAACACTAGAGATTGTCCTTTTGTTTTCTCTCTAATGGAGAAACAGAGAATGTGTCGCCAGTTGATAACAGTAAATCTGTAGCTTGAAGTCATTTTGCTGCAAGAAATATCATAAATGTAAGGTACCCATAGGTGCCTTGTGTTTGTGATCTGAGCAAAGTCTCCCTTAGCTGTGAGTATTCTCAGTTCTGTATTTATGTATCGCTGATGCCTGTAGGAAAACACAGACGGTCCAGGTCTGTGCATTAATGAAATGAATGGATTTTTACTGTGAAATACACACACACACACACACACACACATATATATGTGTATATATATATATATATTTGATCTCTTCCAGAATGGGCAGCATACAAATTGCAGTGATTTGCATGCTGATTGCTATCTTGATACAGCGGAATCTGTCCTGGAGCTCTTTGCTGACTGCTCATGAATCAGCCTGGTCTGTTATCACAGTGCAGAGTGTTTGAACAGGACTAGTCCCATTTCACATTATTTTCTAGCTGCTTTCCGAAAATAGAAGAAAAGAGCACAATGGTCAGAGCTCCTTATAAAATCTTAATAGATGAGTCCAGGGATATTCGCCACTGGTCTTGATGGAGCTTTCACACATCCTTGAAAGGGATTCATTAAGCTGGAAAAGCTGGCTGGAAACCAGTCTTCCTATAATGTCTTCCATAATTTGCTTCAAGGGACACATTTACAGTCACTCAGCCTTTTTTATAGATCTTGTGCAAGATGAAGGGCTGGGTCACAATTGCAAGACTTTAATGAATAGATGTTTGCTGCATGCCACAACCAAAACAATTTTTCAAGGATCTCAGCACAGTGCAGTGCTTCAGCGTGGGCTTTCCCAAGGATGTGCAATGGGAGGATAGCTGCAGCCTCTGCCTTCACAATGGGTGCTTTTGTTCCACCTGCTCCTTCTCCTGTGCTGATCCAGATGCAGAAGGAAAACATCCAGCAACCACCATTTCTACTCCTGATTTCTTTTCAAGGAGCTGAAGATCTCGGTATTTCCCTTTGACCACATGAACCACTCGACAGGTTTGCATGGAAACAGATTACGGTAGAAAGGCTCCTCCAGTGAATAAACATCACTGAAACTCTGAGTGTCTGTTAGGGATAGCCAGATCTCAGGGCGACATGCTGCCTGCCAAAGGGGTGCTAAGATCTGCTTTGTGAAGTCCACTTGATTTACGAGAACGAGCTCTCATTCCCATCCCACAAACGCTGCTGATGGACTTACTGGTTGTTAGAGGTGAAACAACAACGAAAAAGAGAGATGGCTTTTTTGGGTTTGGATTTCATTAGACTTTTAAAATAGGGAAGTAGATTTGCCTGCTGACCTTTGATTAGCAAATACGAATTCAGCCAGCAACGTTTTCTCTGAAGGTAGCCCAATTAAGAACAGCTTCCTTCCTAGTTCCCCTTGTCTGTCTGTGAAAACTGGGCACGCTGGCACTGGGCTTTTATTTCTGGACATTTTCCACCTGGTCACAAACATTGGAAGTCCTGTCTTAGCAGGGTAAGCCAAGTAGCTGTTGCACAAAGGAACACTGAACGCATTTATGTATTGCAACAGAGACAGCCTTGAATCACCATATTGATATACAAAGGATCAGATAGTAAACTTTTTATTAGCAGCCAGGAATTTCTTTTGAAAATGATTCTTTTTCTTTGACATCCCTACATATGTGCTGAAGGATGCTGGTACAGTTTCTTCCTATCAAGGCAGGATATAATGTGTGACTGTGTTCTAGAAAAGTGTGACTTTTTTTTTTTTTTTTTTACAGATTTATAATTTTTTAATGCCAGACCACCATAAAGCTTTCAAGCAATAGCTGCTGGCCAAAATTACATTAGGAAAGTGCATGTTATGCTCCATTTCCCTCCGGGAAGGGAGGTAAACACAGGCAATCTGGACTGGGAGGGCCAGAACGGAGGTAAGGAGGCTCTTGCTGAGTTTCTGCTGGCGGTCCCTACTCCCATGTCTTCCCAAGATGGCAATACAAAAGGAGCAATACAGAATAGCAAAGAAAGGATATTGTATTCTGCTGAATACCAGCTACTCTGGGGACTGGGCAGCACTGTGTGGTCATTGCATCCTGAAAGGGGGAAGGAGACGGCATCCGTAAATGGGGGAATGGTATTGATGTTGAATGAGCACCGCTGGCAGACATCTGTGGTATGCAGAGCTGGAGGACGCTGTTCATCAGCTGCGTGGAAAAGCAGCGCAGTGCAACTCTCTGTGGCATTTTGAAATAGTTGTAATGTCTGCACAGCACAACCTGAAACTGTTATTATCTGGTTAGTCACAGTGCTGCTAATTGCAGCAGTCACCTTACACCAAGGAAGCTGCGTTAAGGAACTGAGCTTGGGATAAAGACCACCTGATTTAGGTCCCCATTAGTCACTGCAATAGCTAAAATTAGGTGACTGACTCCAGCAGGACAAGCTAGGTCCCTCCTTGTACAACCACTCTTCATTTACCAAGAGTGAATCGAAAAGCCGTGCTGCTTTCCTGGATGGAGGCAGTGTCGGTGGGATTTAACGGCTGCTAAACGCTGCATTTGCATTTGCTTCTCTCCCTGAAGCTCCAGCCCTTGCCCCAGGGCTGTCCCCAGTTTTGGAAGCTCTCCTCTTTGCTGCCAAACCCAGCCCAGCTCACCATGCTCATCCATAAGCAGAGGCACCGGGCTGAGCAGAGCCCACTGTACGACTTTCCTGCTTGCTGAGCATGTGTCCAGAAGGCTCTGAAAGAGAGGAAAGGGATTTTGCCTCTTCTCCTTGGGGACACCCGGGAGCCACCAGGACGTGGGGCTGGGTGGGAGCAGAGGCACAGGGAGCTCCTGCTGGCTTCAGCCACTCTGACTCCTTGATTCTGACATTCTGTGTTGCTGTGAGCACCTTCCAGCCGAACAGGAGGTCCCCTTGGTGCTGACGATGACAGCGGTCAGGCAGCACTCCCTTTGGCAGCCCTGAAATAAGACGCCTAAATCCAGAGGATCAGGAGCACAGATAACACCGAGCACCTTCCAGAAATACCAGTCGGTGCTTGGATTGCTTCTCCTGCCCACAGGCAGCGTTGTGTGGCTCGGTGTCAGAAGGAAGCAGGGTCAGGTGTTTCCTCGTGCACAGTGAAGTAGTATGTGCTGCCCAAGATGCTGGCAGGGACATGTGAGGTCGCCCAGTTCAGCCTGCAGACAAACATGATGTCATCGCTGTCACTGTGTGAGCAAACCCCCATTCTAAACACAGTCAGTTCTGCTTGATTTCCTCTTTCTCCCCACTTGTTTTGCTCTCCCATCCTCCTGCAGTGGGGTTTTGTCCAACCTTCCATTTTCATTTTCCAGCCCGTGTTTATTCCAGGCCAGTTTTGCCTCTTAACGCTCTCATGTCTAGCTTTTGTCTCCACAATTTTCTTTCTGGTGGGTGGAAAGGAAGAGGGAGGTCTACAAGAGAAAAGTTCAATATCAGTTCTCTTGTGCGTATGAAATACTCAGCTCTTTGTGCGTGATTAGGCTATCAAGCAGGAGGAAGAGGAAGAGGAATAGGAGGAGGATGAGGAGGAGGAAGAGGAAGATCTGCAAAGCCTTTTGCCAGGCAGAGAGAAGTCCCCTGGTTCCTCCTGGCTGCACGGGGGCAGCCTGAGCTCCCCGGCTGGAGCACTGCTCCCCGCAGCATCCCTCACCAGCGACCTGGCACCTTGGTGCTCTTACATCTCTGTCACATCAGCCTCGAGCGAGGACTTGAAGCCAGCTTTGTAAAGGAGGTGGAACAGAACAGCGGGACGATGAGAGGAGCGAAATGTTTGCTAGCTGCGTGCAGGTGACTGTGGTTAGGAGGAAGTGTGAACGTTTGCTGGCTCGCCCAGCACGACAGAGCACTTGGAGCAGTCTTCCCTTGTGATACATTCGAGGCAGTTTTATTTGGAATTGCTGTCCAAGAAACATTTTTAAGCTTGTTTTTTTTTTTTTTTTTTTTTTTTTCTTTTTGATCAAATTAACCCATTGGTCCTTGGGACGTTCTGCTCAGTGCCTGTGAGACTGCTGCTTCCTCCTGCCCTTCCTCAATGCTCAGCTCACGCCGGCCAGCTATGCAACATAAAAACCGGATAGGTGTCCTCAGCATTACAAATACTAATTCACAATGGCACAAAACCGATTTGAATTTGTGCATACGCATCAGCAACACTACGAATATTGATCCACAAGAACACGAAACTGATTTGCAAATAGGTGCACACTTTCGGATCGCGAGCAGCCAGTTGGAGGTCTTGGCTCACGGTGTGCACTCTGCAGCCATCTCTGCAGGCCCACACTGCAAGTGCTTCTGTCCATGTATCTGGGCCCCAGGCACACCGACAGCCTCTGCAGATCCCCACCTGCCTGGGAATTGGCCGTGGGTGCTGCTGGCTCCCTGTGCCGTGCGCAGTGTAGGCTCCTGGGGTGGGGGCATGGGATGTGTTCCTCACCTTGAGTGCTAGCAGCACCTGAGCACCAGGGTAATGCATCTCTGCGCACGTTACTACTTCACTTCATCACATGCGAGCTCTTTTCATCACCTCTGTTCCTCCAGATGGATGGCTGTTTGGGGATGGAAGGCTTTTTTCCCCTCTAGCTGGACCAAGGCCATCCAACGGAGTGAGCAGCAGGAGGTTTTGAAAGGGAGATACTGTTAGCACTGTTTCTACACACCCGAAGACTGATCTTCATGCAGCTGAGACTACAAGGGATATCCCTTTAAATAAAGGGCAGCTTATTACCCATCTTCTCCAACTCCTGTGGAACGAAATATCCCAAAGTTGAGAGAAGCTGATGCACAAAGCTTCTTTATAGCTCTCAGTGTGCCTCCTTTGCTGGCTCCAGCTGCCCCTACGCTCTGTTTTTTCCTCAGCCTTTTCTTCACTATTTTTTCCAGTTGACTTAGTTATTACAGTACACGGAGCAGAGCGAGGCAAATACCCTGAAGGTGGGAGCCGGCAGAGCTGGGGGGGCTGCAGGGGAAGCGCTGCTGCCATCCCATGACATCACCTGCACGGCGGTGTGGGGAGGCACTGGCCGGCGTCCCCGGGCTCACTTCCGTGACACAGAACAGAGCCGAGGCCTGTGTGCTGCCAGCTCCTTTCAGAGCCAGCCTGCTGGCAGGGCTCGGGGCATTCGTGAAAACAGTACAGTACTTTATTTAGCCTCTAGTGAGAAAAAGTCACTTCACAGCTCCGGTTGAGGCACAAGGCGGTAACAAGCAGATTGGGGAAGGAAAAAAAAAATAATAATAATAATAATCCCTCGCATAAAAACGTTTCAAATGAAAATCGATTTGTGTGCCAGATGACCTCGCGGATCGGGAGATTGAGCCGTGCCTTTTATCTCCAAAGAAACGGGTTCGGATCCTGATTAGCCCATAGAGGAAATTCCGTTTAATGGTCTAATTCTGGTGAGCTGAAAAGCTGTTCCCTGCCTAGAACCACCATCTATTATGGCGTGATTGGCAGTCTGTGTTCAAGACAGAACAGGAACGTCAGCTCGGCTCTACTCCTATTACTTCATCCTGCCATCAGCTCTCAGCACCTACCTCCACTTCCAAAGAGCCTGAAAAAACAGGCGGGATTCACGGTGAAAGTGGAGCTGTGCAGCTGTGCCCGGACAGAGCGGTGCGGGCACACGGCAGAGAGAGGCTGCGGAGGTGCCAAGGGGAGACCTGGAGAATGGGATGGGAGGGCCTGGGAAAGCAAGGAGCACAATGGTGGAGCAATGTTTCCACGGGAGAAAATGGAAAAGGGAGGAGAAAGGGGAAAAACAGGGAGTGAGGATGGACAGGGAAAGGATGTCTGTGCAAAAGGTGGGATGCAGGCAGACAGAGCTGAAGGCAGTGAGCCAAAATGAGCGTAACTCCACCTAGACGTGAGGTGTAGGAGGGAGGTTCTCAAGGTTGGCTCCTGGAATGTCTCACGTATCTGGAGGCATAGATATGTCCCAAGCCGTAGAATCACAGATGGCTTAGGTTGGAGGGGACCTTAAAGACCGTCCAGTTCCAACCTCCCTGCTATGGACAGGGCTGCCCCCCACCAGATCAGGGCCCCATCCAACATGGCCTTGAGCACCTCCAGGGACGGGGCACCCACAACAGTCCTCAGCTGGTGCTAGATGTTTTGTCATCAAGGCATCTTAGCATGGTTTTCCTAAGTCTTCATTCCTCGAAGCGTGAACCACTTCTGCAGGGGAGCAGAGGATCTGCAGGACTGGTCAGCAGCCAGTTCGCTCCTCCACCACATCTCTGCAGGAGCCATAGAGTAAGAAAAGAACTACTCAGCTCCAGCCTAATCAGTGGAGTATCTCCACACTGTTGAGTGGTGTTGCTCCTACCAGCATGAGCGTGTGCGGGATGGACTGCTGGGCTTTCTCCACCAACATTAAATGGAGGAAGGAATTAGAATTTCATACTGTGACCCTAGTCAGCCTCGTGACCCTGTTCTGTGCAATGCTGAGAGCAGATAGATAAGAAAATATTATCTCTCCAAGGTGGTTGCAGCAGTGGGTGAATAACTGTCAGTGGTGGGAGTGAAGGTATTGCCACCAGGATGGCCTTTCAGCTTTCAGCCTTTTCAGAGTCACTTTGGCTGTCACAGCAGTGAATGCGCTCATAAAATAGTCTCAGTTTGGGTGGTCTTGTTCAGGACAATAAAATGTGCATTTGGAACGGCACTGATAATTGGGAAAAAACACTATAAAACCATCGTGGCGATGAAGTGCAAACTGCTGTGTTCTGGGAGGAGAAATGCCAGAAGGGAACCTCCTGGTGGGCAGCAGCATCGTGAGGTGGGGCTGGGGCTGCAGGTGGGCTGGGGGCTGAACACAAAGGCAGGGTGGGACGTCCTTTTCTGGTGAAAGCTGCTCACCGCAATCCCCTTGCTTTGTCATCTCCTCCCACCTGAGGCTTTGGCATCTTCACACACACCTCGGCCTTAGCTGGGTGCGTTAGGTGGGAGAAGAGGCCTGCAGTCTGCACTGCTGACTGTCACCGTGCCGGGGAGGGGTTGGCTGACTCGGGAGGGGAGAGCCGGCAGCTGTGGCTGGTGATAAGCAGCTGGAGCGGGTGAGAAGAAATAAACTTTTCACCCAGCTCAGCTGCAGCCAGAACAGGATGTGTGGCTGCAACCTAAGACATAGGAGATAATTATTCTACTCCACTTGGCACCGGTAAGGCCTCAGCTGGAATACAGTGTCCAGTTCTGGGCACCGCACTGTAAGAAAAATGTAGAGAAACTGGAGAGAGTCCAAGAGAGAGACGCTGGAAATATCCGAGGCAGAGAAAGAACGACCTAGGAGGAAATGTTGAAAGGATTGTTTGTTTAGTCTGGGAACAGCGGAGTCTAAAGGAGAGGTGATAAAAATCTTGTGATACGTTGAAGTTTATTGTGAGGAGGAGAGTGATACGTCTTTCCCCACGGCTGCTGCAGGACAGCAAAAGAAGGAAGCAGCTGCATTTGTGGCTGGGAAAACTGAGATGAGGAGCAACTTTCTAGACAGGAGGGCAGTGCAGGCAAGCTGCTAGGGAACGCACGGGGCTTGTTAAATTACATAATAAGTGTGTTCTATTTTATTAACAAACGTTGGAAGAATGAGGATGGTTTTTGTTTGAATGATTATTTTGGGCTACAGCCTGGGATTGGATTCTGCATGTCCACAGCACAGTCATGTGGGTGCACTTGCAAGAAATAGCTCTTTTTCAGGATCAGTGTGTACACAACGCAGCATCTGGTGACTGATCTCTTATTGCAGGATCTCTACATACTGCTGCAATACAAACAGGCCATCATGTAACGCAACAGTCTGTATAAAATCCTATGAATACATGAATAACTTTGTCTTATGATTCCATTTTTGGCTGCACTGTATTTTTTCCCCTCGCAGGTTCGTATCGCGTATCTCTAATCCCTTCTTTGTAGATTTGCCGTATGTGCACAGCTAGAGATATATCCACTGATAGCTGTTAATCCTTTGAGTGTTTTTACATTACACAGCATATGTCCAGTGAAAGTTGTGCTGCCTGGTTTAAGGATACTCGCTGATTCTCCAGCAGCACTGCTGCAAACAGAGCATTGCACCATCCCAGGGAGTTCTCAGGCTGTGAATTGGGTTTTCTTCTTCAGAAGAGCATCAAAGGACCTCCTCGTATTTCCAGCAATTCAGTGCATTGCAAACTCAGGAAAGGAACGGAAGGAGGGTTGGGGAGGTTGGATGTGGAGGTATGAAGGTGAGGTCCCACACTGCGTCCTGGACTCATCAGTGACATTGCAGATGTCAAGATCTATGGCTGCAGCTGCCCAAAACATTGCTTGAGACTTAGGAAAGAATATGGATTTGTGTCTCGTGAAATAAAATGTGTTAGGGAACGTACTTGTTCCAGAATGCACTTTCAATTCTTAGCCTCCTTGGATTTTTTAGTGTAGCTTTAGGTGTGTTTTGTATTTCCTGCTGTTTGGTTTGGTCGCAAAATGTTTGAGGTGTTTCACTAGTTCCCAGGATATATACCCAACCTTCACTCCACCTTGGGGTCGTTTATCTACAAGGACAGTAACAAGAAACTTGAGGTAATGAATACAACGAGCTCGTGGATACTGTTAACATTTGGAAGATGAGTAGCATTAAGCCGATATCACCTTTAGAGTGTATCTTTGTTGGACTACAAGCCAGCAAAACAAAGCAGCCAGTTAAGCGAGGTTACAGCTGCTTTGCTTTCCACAAAAGCACAAAGTACCCACAGGGTATTCATTATCATATGAATTATTACCTTTTTTTTCTTTTTCATGGTTGGTTCTTCATGGAAGATAGGTGTCTACAGCATCTATGTGAAGAACGGGGTTGCGGTTGGCTTTGTCTATTGTAATGAGGTGGGAAAGAAAACCATATCTCAGCTTCTCTTGGTTCCTTTGCAGGGGATTGGGGTGCTCCCAATTCTTGTTAGAGAGCTGTGGTATCATGGGTGGTTTACTGGGATACAAAGGAAAGACGGGAAAAGGGTGGAGGAAGGAGAGGGGGAACTCAACTGCTGTGATTTAGATGTTGAACAGTTGGACTTCAAAGACTGCGTTAGTCACCTCAGGCTCCACGCACAGTCACTGGAGAGGGAAAGTAACTCCAGGGAGATGCTTGTCTCCTTTCAGGACAGGAAATGCCTGTTTCTCTGCTGCCTGTGTGAGACATCTAGGTATCCAGCTCCTAGATACGTGAAGCTGGCTGGGATGACCCTACGTGGTCTACAGGCTGTGGCACCTTCCTGGAGTTGCCTAAGGGTGGAATCACCTCTTCTACACACCGTGTGGTGACCGCGGGGCAGCAGTGACCACCAGTGCCACCTGTGAGGAGGTGAGCTGGCCGTGGTCCGTGAGCCCTGACAGACCGCTCACTTCAGGGCTTTTAGGCTGAAGAGCAATTTCAGAGGGTTGGGAGTGAACTTAGTGCCAAACTTCTCAGGATCGCCAGGCCCGAGGCTCTACATTGGCGGGAGCAGAAGCGTCAAAGTTAAAAAGATGCCTTTTTGCTCATCTGCTTCTGACATCTCAGCAGAGCGAACCTGACAGCTCCTCACAAGGGTATCAAACCTCGCTCTTGCTGGGCTCCCGCTGGGTGTCTGACAGCCCCTGGCTGAGCTGTAGTGGCTCACGAGGAGGAGGCTCCAGCTGAAGGCCTTGAGGTGATGGGCTCCAGGGCACTGCCATTTTTCCAAAGCCTCACAGCCCCAGGGGGTTGGAGGGAGGGAGAGCAGGAGGGGGAATGACACCACACATTAGTTGGAGAAAAGGATTTCGCATCAAGGATTATGTAATTTTTGACGTGTCCTATATACGGAGGCCCAGCACCAGGGATCTAGCGCCGTGCTGTTAGCACTGCTTACTTTAGCTAAAATAACAGCACCATCCTGCTGGAGGTTCTCCAGATTTGTGTCTGCTCTGGTTTAAGGAAAAGGGTAGATGTGGTACTGAGGGACGTGGCTCAGAGGTGGAAGGCAGACGGTTGGATTAGATGATCTTAGTGTCTTTTCCAGCCGTAACGGTTCTGTGATTCAGTGTCACCTGTTGGATGGCACCAAGCCAGAGCTGCCCGTGTTGTGTGCCCAGGCAGGGGAAGCAGAAGTGTCATGGTTTTATGATTTTTGTTGTATTGTTGATATTCCACATCAAAACATCATGTAGTTAGAAGGTTGGAGACTCACGGATGCGCCCTTTGCCCTGCCTCAGTCCTACACCACGATGCTGTTTGCATTTAACTGCACCTAAGCTGTAGGAATCCTCATGGTTTGGGAAGCAAAACCCTTTGGCTCTGTAACCAGATCAAACCCATCTTCATTCGCTGCATGGCCCCTGATAGCTTTTCCACATTTCACATGGGACTGGGCTCTCAAATGCTTTTTACAAATTTGACCAACTCCCTTCCAGCATCTGGCAGGGCTCATTTTCCCACTGACACTTCACTTATTCCACACGAGCTCCCCCACCTTTATTTCATCGTCGAATCATTACAGTTGGAAAGAGCACTACGATCAGCCAGCCCGACCATCAACTCATTGAGTCCAGCCACCATTTATTTATATTTATGTTTTTTTTTTTTCTTCTTCTTTTTTTTTTTTTTCCCAGCAGGGAGGCGAGCGAGTGGAAGTGCATCCCATGTCAGTCTGGGAACGGCCTCGCAGGGGTTTGGCACCTCGTGCAGGAATGAGCGCATGCAGGTAGAATGCGACGGCTCCCGCTGAGTCCTGCGGCCCAGCGGAGAGCAGCTGGTTAAGGTGGAACTTGAAAATCACTCAGGAGATAAACAGGTTGCAACGTCAGGCGCTCTCCAAGGGAAAAGCGGCGTGCAGCATATGTTCTTACTTCGGAAGATATTTAAGAAATGAAAAAAAAAAAAAAGAAAGAAAAAGAGATCTCAACCCTTTAATAGACCCTCTGCTGGCTTATGCTCGTGGAGCTGTTAATTAATTAAATAACTGTATGCGAATGGCATCCATTGGGAAAGAGCCTCTCAGCTTCCAGATGCCAGTTATTGGCCCCATTACAGACCCAAAACTATTACAGTAAATCATTACATGCTCCAAGATGAACTGGCACACGATTGCTGGGAGGAAGGACGGAGCTATTCTCACTTGTGCCATTTTGTGTCAGTTTTTATCTAGTGAGATTAATTAGGACTTTTAGAAGAGCAAGTCAGAACTATAAAATATTAAAGGATATTCCATCAGTGGGATGGAGACATGCTTAAGCAGAGCTTTTAAAACTTTTGGATGTTGACGAATAGATAGAAATTGGAAGAGATAATGAGCAACATCTGATTTTGATTTATTTTTTTTTAGAAGGTCAGATTTATAGTGAGTGGGGCTGTGCTGAGCCTCCTCTGTCTGCTGGGGGAGTACTCAGAGGAGGACATTAAAGTTTATCACTGTAGTTCAGGTGCCAGGTAAGCAAACAGTTTCTCAGGCCAAAACCAATCATTTAAGGCAGTTATTCCAGATACAGAATCAACCAGAAAGTATTAAATAACCTCATGGGCTGGATGGGGAGGGGAATGCTTCCTGACATTGGATGGCAGTCTAAAATCTATGATCCGGCCTAGAAGGGGCCTTTCCCCCCCTCCCCCTTTCTTAATTAATAAACTATACTTTTTCACCCTAAACGACTACCATGGACCTTGCTGTCATTTTAGGCAGTGAGGGATAAAACCACTGAGTCACCTACATCACCCCAAGCCTACACTGTGTGCCCTTTGGAAACCTTCATGCCTGCTTGGCCCGTTTCAAATCCCAAATCTGAGCACTGGAGGGGGACTGCAGGCTATGATGCTGTTCATACCGTTTACCCAATACTTAGACACATTAATTCACGGGCAGAAAATATTCCATGACGGACGTGACGGCGAAGCGAAGGGCGGAGGGTTTCTCAGGGGATCACCTGAAGGAGTGGTGCCCAGGGGACCTCCCCCCACTGCCCCCACAGCAGAGCACGCCGGGGCTCAGCGCTTCCAATCGCACGGAGGACATGCAGAAATGGACACATGTGGCGCTGAGGGACATGAGTTAGTGGGCATGGTGGTGACGGCGTTTGGATTAGGTGATCTTAGCGGTCTTTTCCAACCTTAACCATTCTGTGTGAGCTCTCTGCTGCCCCAGGGGGCGTGGGACACTCCACTGATGGAATGCCCAACAGCGGTTCACCGTAAGTAGAAAAATGAGGTATTTGTTGGCTGTGGGTTTACGAGAGAAACGGCATCTCTTGAAAACCATCTTCATCTAGCTGCTCCCCCTGAAGAGAAGGTAAGGACGCGGAAACGTTCACATGGATACTACCAGGAAGTGACTCGCTGTGTGAGAAACGCGTGAGTAAGAGTTTGCTGACTAACCTCTAGTGAAGGGAAGGGACTGATTTATTACCAAAGCATGACAAATAGAGGCACTGCTCTCGCAGGCTGCTCTGTGCAAGCAGATCCATGCAGCCACGTGGCTCTGGTAGGGCCCAGCAGGGCTCAGGACAGGACTGGGTGTTTTGGTTGCCAAACTGGCAGTAGAGATGGCTCAGTAGCAATAGGCTGGAAAATTTTACGTTGCATTTCTCCAGAAGTTCAAGAAATGTCAGTTTGAACTAAAAAATGATCCAGATTCGGGTGGGAGCCATGGGACTCGAAGCAGCAAAGCCAAAGCAGAAGGACAGACGGCTGCTTTGTCAGCAGGGCAGCACCTGGTGTGTGCTGGTAGGAAAGCACTGCCTTGTCTGGTCCTAAATGCAAACAAATGGCTTGCAGGCTCTGGGATGTGAGGAGGGGAGTGTCACCATGTGTCCAACACAAACAAAAGGATGAGCTGCGCCAAGAGCAGCTCAGTGCTCATCTCCCATTCCCTGGCTGTAGTCACAGGAGACTCCTCCTGGCTCGTGTGAGAATGGGAGGGAATGTGATGGCCGAGCAAAAATGTTGTTCTTACTTGATAGCTTCACATGACGTAGGCAGCAGCTACGCTTTTGCACTGAGCTGTCTTTTCTGCTCTATGAAGTCTAAGACTGGCCCATGCTTTGCAGTGGAGAAAATGAAACCAGGAGAGGAAAAACATAGCTACTTTTTTTTTTTTTTTTTTTTTTTTCTGGGGATTTCATGGATTCTGAGCCAGAATGAGATAGAAGTGAGTGCAGGTCATCACCCCCCTGTGAGCTGGGGGTCCCGCTGCAGGACAGCAGCAGCAGCACGGCTGCATGTGCAGGCTGCTTCCCAGCCACCATGCTCACTGCTCCATGCCCCACGTTCTGAGTATTTTGGGACGGAAACAGGAAAGAGGACTGCAGCCATAGACCGCGATCACACAGTAAATGGTGGATTTCAACTTTCCAGTTGGAGGAATAATGGACTGGTGTTAGGGACCTGGTGCAGCCAGGTATGTGCAGGCAGACGCAGCTGGAGAAAAGCTTTGGGCGCAGATGCAAAGTCCAGTCTGACTTTGTAAAGATGTATGCACACTCTTAACTTGAAACACGTAAATTTTCCCATTGACCTCCCTGGAACTATTCATGCATTACACATATGCATGAGCCTCTCTAGAAGTAGGGAATACAATAAATGAGACAACCCGAATAATTAACCAGAAGTATTTTCTGTACAGTGAAACAGGAAAATTTACAAGGGGTGTGTGCACATGGGCTCCCAGTGATCCCTCTTTACAGAAAGGGACGGATAAAATCTAGGCCACATTGTTAAAGGACAAGGCATTGTTGCTCGTGTATGGAGGGTGTTTCCAGCTACCCGTAGTGCAGACAAGAGTGTCGTTTGCATTCAGTATGTTAATTAAGCAATTTTCTGGATTTTAGCATGTGGTGGATTGGTGGGAGGCAACTTTAACTGGGGTCTGAGATCCCTTCGTTACGTGGATGACCCTGAGTGATGCCAGTAGAGCAGCACTCACAGTAGTGCGTTGCTCCAGTGCACAAAATCAGCCCTAAAAAACACAGTTATGGCCCGATGAAAAGAACTGATAAAAGCAAGATCTCCACTGTTAATCCATCTGTTGTTGGTGAGATATCCAGAGCCTGGTGGTAAGTACAGCGTTATCATGGAAGGGAGACCCTCTGCAGACCATTAAGACTTCTACAGTTTTTAACTTCTTGTAGTTATGTTTTTTTTAATATTCACATGGGAAATATTTCAATTTTTACTGTCTGTATCTGCCTGTACACATTGCTTTAGGTCTGCTTTCCTTGGTAGGTTTATCGTTTAGCATATGCTGTACTCATTAGCATTTAAATCTATAGGTTGTTCTGGAGTGACTAAGGCATATGGTTGCGAATGGTAGCTCCACAAACCTCCAGCAATCAGGCAATACCATGACTTGTGCTAGCAGGTGGAAATGAACACGGACTCTACCTACAGCACCAGTGCATTTAGTGGTGGATGCCTGCTTACTTGTGCAGAGCTGCCCAGTGCTCAGGCCCTTCAGACCTGTGTTTGCTCAATCATCTTAAAACAGAGCTTCAAGCTTTGCTGTTTCATGGCAGAACTTTAAGCAAGCAGCATTCTCAACTACCTTCTTCTTTTCCTTTTGTGCATTAAAAATGGATACTTGATTTGAACAGGGCCATTATCCGTAAGACTACAAAAAGCCAGCTCCTTACTCAGGAGCACTTAAAGCTTTCAGACAGTGCACAGAACTGGGAAGGGAGAGACTGCTGCTTCTTTACACCAAGACTACATCCTGATCTGTGTTCAAAACCCAGTGTTGCCCTACCCAGGATTATTAGGGTCTTCCTTTGAGCACCAAACCCAAGGAACTAGTGTGACCTGTAGGCAAACAAGCCAAGTCTGAAATGAAATGAGGCTCCAGTCCCAGTGCCAGCCCGTACTTGTATTTATTCTGCTTTACGATGGACTTCTTTTGGCTCGGGGAGGTGCACTGCACTGAGCTTTGGCACATTGCTTCAGACGTGGAGGAAGTCTGGGATGGGAGACCACAGCCTAAGTGTATTTACCTAGCACTCTGTTTTCATTAGACTTGCTGGAGCTGAAGGGCTCCTCCATCCCCTCTGAATGCCTGTTTTGAGTGATGATGACTTTGCAAGACGGAACGTCCTCTGTCCTACCCATGCATTGCTGTCATTCACACTGAGAATCCTGGAGCCTGCATGTTTTAGTCCGGGGATGAATTAGCATTTGAGTTTTAGTACATCCTGTCCCATATTTATTCTGAATGGTTTTTGGAAGGAGAGTCTGAAAACCTACCTATTCCCAAGAATAATGATGTTGGCCTCAAATAAAGGACATGACAGCACTAGCACTGAAATACTGGAAAGTCAGCACATTTGGAACTTCAGTGCTGTATTTTGTCATTTCTTCTCCTAACAGAAAGCATTTTCATTTGTATTGCTTTGTTTTCCTTGAAGGCAGACTTTGCTCCTGAAGAAAACAGACTGTGGGATCAAAAGAGATCTGGAGAACCAGCCTTGGTGCTCTGGGTCTGCGGGTTTCCATCTGCAGGCTCTAATTCAGCCGTACTGTTTGTGTAGAAGTGCAAATGCAGAGGGAACAGCTCAGAGTTTCACTTTTTGCTTTCAGACACTGCAGCATTTTGTTCTCTCTATATCCACGGCTTCTATTTAAATCTCTATCTACCTGTAGCTCTGCCTGCACTGTCTTTCAGGGCTCCCTCCTGCTTCTCCCATAGTCCTGGATATCTTTGATCCGTGCAGTAGTGGAACAGTGCCGCTGTGCACTGCTCAGCCCAACCTAGCACGGATTCAGTCCGGGAGAGGACTGGAGATGGTGCCCCTTCCTTTCCCTCTGCCCCTCACATCTGCTGTGAGTGGGATACAACACCAACGATGACTTATTAGAAAAGGAAGTATTGGGAAATGTGTGTTTCCTGGAAGAAATACAAAGTAGTGGCAATGAAACCCGAACAAGGAAGAAAAGAAAAAGCTGTTTTGAAATCTTGATGCTTGGTTATGCTGCCCTGATTTCTTAGCCACCAGTCCTTTGCTGATACTGGTAGGGCTGGGTACAATGTCACCGAAGATGACAGATGTGACCTCTGCCCTTCAGTCAGAGCAGCAAAACCACCTGAGTTTCTTCAACACAAAACCTGGGTACATGATCCCACTGGAGCAGAGCCACGTGGAGAGCTACAGAGCTTCAGCAATACGTAGGTCCTTTCCAACCTAATGTATCTATGAATCTATGAATCTATGAGAGAAAGGGATTTACTCAGTGCTTTTGGTACCATGGCATCTGCGCCTCTGCAGGGCTGGCCTGGGGAATGGGACAAACAGTGGAGGTAAGGAGACATCGCCACCTGAGAAATGCCCGAGTTCCCATTTCCACTGCTCAGAGCTTGGAAATGGGAGATCTGTGCAGCTTTGCTGCCTGCACAATTGGTTTGTATTGTTGGCTTGGGTTACTAATTAACAGCTTCCCTTTTTCTGATGGGTGAAAATACGAACATCTGTACGATTTTACAAAATGTGGCTTTATTGTCAGACAAGTCCCACTAATACATACTGCAAGGGAAGCGCAAGCTTTGCAGTCTTACTGCAGAACTGCACAGTTCATAGATTCATAGATACATTAGGTTGGAAAGGACCTACAAGATCATCTAGTCCAACCATCCTCCTACCACCATCCCTACCCACTAAGGATAAAGGAAAGTCATATAATGACTCTATAAGCAGTGGGACAGGACTGCTCAGCAGCTTGGTGGTGGGGCCTCCCATGGGCCAGCAGGGTTGAACTGTGTCCCATCCCCTGCTGGAAGAGCTGTGACGGGCACAGGCAACCTGCTCTTCCCACCAGAACAAGGGTCCAGTCCTCTGCAGATCTTCCTCTTAGTGGCAGTCACGGGGATTTCCTGGAGCATCCTTACCATGTGAGAGCTTGTTTGCTGTTGTCAGCAGTCACTCACTGTCACTGTGATCTTGGGTGAAGCCGAGCCCTTTGCTTTCAGCTTTTAATGACCATGTGGCTCTCTTTTCTTCCATGCTTTAGCAAACCCTAGGGAGCTCCCCAAACAGTCTCCCTTCTTTGCCCCTTCCCATTCCTGTGCTGGGGACACACTCGCTTCTTCAACTAAAAATCCCATTTTGTATTCTCTGGGAACACGGTCAATGTTTTGGTGCTGTGAGTGCCACTCTGTGTCACACTGTGGGTCTCTCTGGGACTGAAGTTATTTGTGCCTTGTGAATTGCGGTGCGCCATGTGCTGCCTTGTTTACTTTCTCCTATAATCACTTTGTAACAGATCAGAACAACATTCTGCTGAAATTCTGTGAGTCAAAAGCAGCTTCAGAGCTGTCAAAATTGCCGGAGATGAGCAGAAACTTGCTTTGATGAGATCCCCACTAACACGCACCGATTTCCTGAACCCATTTCTTGCACAGTCCAAACTCGGTGTAGCTTTGTGAGGACTGTGGATGACACTTTGAGCCGTGTGCTCTGTCAGAAAGGATTCTTCACTGTATGTAGTATCTGCAGGAAGAGCTGGCAACCTGGCCGTTCAAAGCATGGGGACTTGATACTGCATTTTCACTGACCAGTGTCTTCGTTTTGGGTATGCAGAGTGGGGAAGCGTGGCTCAAACCTGCTGTAGATGGCAGTGCCCAGCACCATCTACCGCCTACTAATGGGAGGCACTGGCACAGGCTGCCCAGAGCAGCTTTTTGAGGCAACCGCCTAAAAATCCTGTCTTTCTGATGCTCAGAAACCACGATTTCTTCTCTTTCATCTCTCCCCAGAGGGTGAGGAGGTCTTCAGTACGGGCCTAGCTAGATGCATGAGAAACAACCCTGACAAATGGTTTAAATTATAAAGTACAGCAGTGGTGCCAAGTCCTGCAGTACGAGTGCCAAGATCGGGAACATGGCTGTTCCCCAGCGCTTGGCAAGGTGGTGACATCTCGTCACCGCTCTCCGTGAGCGCGAGGCCCACACAGGTACACGGACCAGTTGGCTGGGGCAGCATGCAAAGCAGTGTGGGAAAGCAGGGGGACGCCTGCCAAGCTTTTCCCAAGGAAAGTCACAGCCACATTTTTTTCAAAGGGCACTGCTCCAATGTGAAATTACTCCTGGTGGCAGACAGAACGCAGCCTCCAAAGCTATCTACCAGTTACACTGACGTGTCGTGTGGGCTCGATCCCAGTTTGCACTGGTAATGAAGGGTGTACACTCAACTATTTACTTCCACTAAAGCGTGGCCCTGACACTGACAGCTGTGAGAGTGCTTTTGGAGCAAGTAGAGATTGTTGGAAAAGGCACCTAGAGCTGCAGGGGAAAAAAGCAAAAACAAAGCCATAAAATAAAGAAGTCTGTTTTTACATTTAATTCCTCCTGGGCCCAAGGCAGCAGGGTTTTTTTACCTTCATTGTAAATAATGCAGCATCTACATAGCTGAATCCATCACCAGTTTCATCTCTTGGTGGGAAGAACTTGCAAGTCAACCACGGCCAACTTTCTATTTTAAAGCATTACCATGCTAGACATGTCAGTCAACAGTTCAAGAATCCCTTTGTCTTACTACACATTATTCACAGCTCAGCGTTACTCTGCTGTCTTCTTTCAGACAGAGATGGCCAGATATTTAATTTTGGAATCTGCTGTAGGGCATCAGAGTTTTCTATCCTGCATCACGCAGATGCGTTGTACTGGTTGATGTTCCTTTCCCAGTCAGAGAGATTTTTCCAGTGCCAAAGGCTTCCCAGCTCTTCCCTTCTTCACAAGATGCACAAGTCTCGTGCTGCTCTGTAGTTGTCACAAACATTAAACCTGCACCTTCCTGCGTGAGCTGAAGCTCTGTGACGTGGCATGGCTTTCTCCCGAGGTGGGTGCTGAGTTTGGCAGAGCGATGCTGCCCACTGCCCCGTCTGGATCTTTCCCTAAGAAAATATATTTGAGTATTTCAAATATATTGGGTTCAAGAGATGATTGCTATGGCAGCCACAAAAGAGAAGCAGAACATCACGATCCTAGGACATGGTGCATACCTTATGCCCAGTAGCCATCAGAATGCTTTCTGCCTCTGTCCATTAGTTTCCAGTAAAAATACAACTGTGGGCACGTTTCCACTCGGGAACCTTTACCTTCTGCCATTTCCAGGCTCCATGGAAATTTAAGTGGCTGCCACCAGATGCGTAAGAGAAAGGAAACTCCAATTTTATGTGCACGTAGGAACTTAAAACCAAGCAAACTGTTTCTTGTATTCTATGCGCTCTATTAAAAAGTCAAGGGATTAAATAAAAGAAGAAATTGCTGAATATAAAAATGACATTTACTTCACAGGTGTCTGCAGAAATCCGGGTGCGTTTTACAAGCAAATGGAAAACCTGCAGAAGGCCTTCATTTGTTTTTGTCGCAAAGTTCTCTCATTATAAAAGGATGAGGAAAAAAGGTTCAGCGAGTTCCTCTTCATTTTACGCTCGCTGCTTTAATTCAGGGTTGCAAATGAAGCAACAAACAAAATTCTAAGAAACAGAAAAAGTTCCTACAACTACAAAAGCCTTAATAATGCAACGTTCAGCTGAAGCACAGCGACACTGACATGAAAGGATTTTCATTTCTAAGAAATACTCAAGTAAATTAGAGTTTGAGGCTCTATGCATTTTCTCAGACTTAACAACGCACGGTGGCATTCTGGCAGGGCGGATCTCCGGCAACTGGGGCTGCTCAGCCCGAATCACCCAAACCCTCTCTCCTGCCTGGCAGCAGCTCGCAGCAGCACTGCAGGTCACCAAGTGGGCTGGAAACTGGGCAGCACTTAGGTCTGGGTGAAAAAGGAGACTTTGGAGGAGAAAGTTCCCTATGAAAAACGTGTCGAAAACCGTTTTTCATACCCCCAGTTAACAAAGGTGCACAACTGCTGCTATTCCAGGTTCTTTAGCGCATCTGTTTCAGACATATATCCCAAAGGTTCATTTTTCTAAACAGCACAATTCTGGCAGAGGGGAAGCTCAGTGCCCTCCCAGATGGCATCCTGTCCCTCCTGCAGATGTATAGGGAAACCAGGAGCTTCCACGTTCCTGAAAGCCGGGCTTGCTATGCACGTGGAACAATTGTGCAGAGCACCATCATTACAATCAACAGAGAACTAAAAGAATGTATCTGTCTGCACTGAAAGTAAAAAATAAAGGTGAAGTTTCAAAATTTCCCGAGCTAAATGCTTTTTAATCAATTAGAACTTTGGCTTCGTTTCAACTTACGCATTTATTTTACAGCACAATACAAAATATGAACTACATTGTGAATATTATAAAAGCTTTTTTTCCAGATGGGAATGCCAGAACATTTTCGCTGCTTTTTTTTGTCTCAAACATACTCCAGCAAGTCTGACTTCATGAAAGCAGTTTATCTTCAGCAGAATTGCGCTGACAGAGAAGGGAACTGTTGGCTTTTTACAGTAGAAATGATGCAGCCCTTCAACTTTTACATTCCAAACTTCTGCATTTGCATCATCTCAGCTGTTCTTATAAAACAAAAAAGGCAACTATGTCTGTATAACAATTCACAGTGGATGTGTCCATTCCTATCGTGGCATTTAACTCTGGCCTGCTCTCGATGGAACAGTTTGCTGTTTTTCTTGTCTTTGCATACTCGCACAAGTTCTGAAATAAGCATTGGTGGTGATGGAAAGGAGAGCACAAATGAAATGACGTAGTCTCTAAAATCATCACCACTGCAGAGACGTTAAAAAGAGAACACTCACTCACTATGCCTCACAAGAAAAGAACTGAAGACAGAAAGTGATGAGGGGAGGCTTCAGATGAAAAAAAACCCCAGCCAAATAAACCATGCATTCCCACTGAAAGAATAATTAAATAAACTGAATTCATCGTGCAAGTGATGGGATTCAAGACAAAATGAAGTTAAAAATGGATGAGCATGTGGAGGATAGGTCTGTTTACTTGCCATTAACCATGGGTCTGAAGGTAACTTCCACTCAAGAGCTTCCCCAGAGCCCTGCTGCTGGGAGCCAGGAGCACCTGCCAGTGAGAAGAGGCTTTCCTGGCACCTCTCCCAGCAGCTCCTGCTTTGGGAATGGCACTGGGCTGGAAGGACACGGAGCTGCTCAGCATCTTCACAAAGATCCGCCCGCATCACGCAGAGGCGTGGTTCCATAAACAGGAGTAAGGACGAGCACTCCTAGCTCCAGGTGCAAAGCCCACCTACATACTGCTGGCAATTCACGTATGCATTCAGCTTGGAAAGGCTGGCTTCAGAAGTCAGCAAGTTAATTGGTATGAGTCTTAACTATAGATTTTTTTTAAGGCATCTTTCTCAAGAAGATGCTGCACTAGGTATTTCTTAAATTTTTATTAATAATCTGTTCGATCTAAGCTATAAAACGTGTTGTGCAACATGACTGAACGAATACAGCTGTGAGAAACACCTCCCCTTGTTTGAGTAATTTAAATTTGTAAGCTAATGTAAGTTTTTGTATTAAATAATGTACTGTGTGCAGTCTTCTTTCTGTAAAGCACTTTGAAGCTTTCAAAGGGCACTCTAGGTTAATAAATAATATGGTATTCTTTGCCAGAACTGTAGGGCATTTCCCATAAGTTCTGAATTTTCTCTGCCAGAATTGCAACACAATGCATGCCAAATCCTGCACACAAATGTGGCAAATACATATTGGTAAAGACCAGAGGCATGGCATTCCTGGATTTCTGAAGGAGAATGGAGGAAGGGAAAGAAGTGGGAGGAAATAATGAGGGAGACAAGAAATTTGTCTGTGCATTAAAGAAAAAAAGAAAAAACAACACCAACCAAACCAACCCATAACCCACACTTCATTATTGTCAAAGACTAAACCATGTGCTGCATGCAGCACAGACTCAGGTACCCAGAGCTAGGTCTTCAGTTTCTTCTTTGCTTACGGCAGTCAGGCCTCCGTTTTTTGTCCTACCTTTAGATTCTTCAAAACCAACCATTTCTGCAGGTCGAAACACCTGAAATCCTTGTTCCTCTGAGCATATGATAACGTAAGCAGAGAGATCACGAGGTCAGAGAAATGCAGTCAGGATTACTACTATTTAACAGGCTGTGAAGACAAATCCTTCTCTTCAGGCAGAGTCGTGAATGCATTTCATGTGCCCTAGACTACTGGGAATGAACCCGGAGCTGTATTTTTGAAGAGAACACTTGGCCTTTTTGCAGTCTACCCCACAGATAACAGATAACTGGGGCTTCCATTTCTGTACCTTGGAAGAAGAGGATTAAAAAGCATAAGGCCCAGAAATGAAGTCAGTGCATCTGCCTGCATGCTGCAGAGGTTACATTAATGAAGGATACCAGGAATTTAACATTATTTCAGCTATCATTTTCTTGATTTAATTTTCTTTTTTTGCATTAAGCACAAACAAATAATAGCAACGCGCCTCACGAGCTGAGACTGAACATCCACAGTAATTAAAAAATGTTAAGGTGTCTGCCATCCTCTAAATTAAAGAAATCTGTGACACAAATTCTCAATCAGACAGCAACAAACAGCACGTTTAAAAGGTACTAAAACCCACCTAAAGCTAATCAGGCCTAAGCCCAAGATTTGGCAGAAGTTTAAAAGATGAACTGAAATTAAAACTGAACTCCACATTCTGCGACAGTAAAAGAACGTTTCACTGCGTGGTTTCTTTTGACGTGGCAAGAAACAAGTGTAAAAGCTTTGCTGTTGCTGGAATTAAATGGCTTGGAAAAAAATATCCTGTAGGTTACCATTTGTTGCCATGATTTACAAAGATAAGGCCGGTAGTCTGCATCGACTTCGTGCTGAAGTTTTACAGGAAAAAAGCTTTCTGCAGGGTTTGTAGATTTCTGCATAAGTGACTGTGTTGTGGCAAAGAGGGCTAAGTGATGCTCTCTCACAAGCTTTTCAAGAAAGTTTGCACATTTCTTCAGATTCATCTCCTGTGAGTTAAGGCTCTCCCCTCCATTACTTCTGTCTATCCAATAAAAAGCTGATATGCTATCTAAAATCAAAAGGCAGAGAGAGGGGTGAGTGCAAAACATGTTTTCCAGAGAATAAAGAGTGAGAAGCAACTGGGTGCTGCTGTTACAGTTCACGAGAAAAAGCCTTCCCAGGCAGCACTTCATCGTCTCTTCTGTGCTCTGCCCCAATCTGTGCTCGAGAATGGTAACGAGACGAAGCATATCGAAATGGTAGTCTGTATCAATGAACATCACTTCTACTTCCAGGCCCCCTCCTGATTTTGGAATGATGCAACGGGCTATCAGGTGATAAAGCATTTCAGTTTTTCCTGTTCCTTCTGGACCGTGGAATTCAATGACATCTCCTGTTCAAAGAGAAAGAAGCGAGCTGTCACGTGAGAGCTCCAAGTCAATTTTCAGTACTTATGGACCAGTATTCACTATTCCACTGATTTGAAAGAGCATTTTTGAAAGCTTTGAGAGACAGAACAATTGAATAAATGCTAGTTAGCCTCTATAGAGAAGATTAATTTTCAATGAAGGCCTCTGAAATGAAAAAAATCAACAGGGAACAAGGGTTGAAAGAAAACTTTAACAGCATCGAGGACAATGATATCAATGAAAGGTTGGCAACTGGGTTTCATTTGTCACTTGGTCTAACTGCCTGAGCCACGTGTGTCAGCAAAACACACATCATGTGGTTTTAAAATGTTCATTAAAAAACCATTACCCACTACTAGGAAAACAGTTGTTTTGTCAGGTGTGAATACAAGTTACTCTAAAGCCTTTTCCAAAGGCTTCTCATGTCTTAAAGCAAGACTGAAAAAAAAATTGTTAGTCGTTCTGTTCAGATTTCTGATTTCTATTTATTTAGGACATTCTGGATGCAAATACAACCTGTAACAGAATCACACAACTGTCACTGCAGGAAGGATTTCCATGGCCTTGGCAAGTGCAAATGGTGTAACAGCTTTCTGCAGTGGTGATGCAGGAGTGGAGAATTAATTGCAACTGTACTTGAACATGTTTGTGCCTGCCTGAGTTAACAGAGCTTTTCCAGTCGCAGCTTACAGAGGATATCCTTGCTTGCAAGTGCATGCAGTGTTAAGATGCAGTTTGGGACAACAATGCAGTGACGAAGAACTAAGCTCTTCACCCACTGCAAGCACTTAAAGCAATTTATACTCAGTGTAACAATGCACCTATTCCAATGGCACTCGACTGCCCACCTCTCCCTACTGAAATGCCCTGCTTATCCAACCCTGCAATCTCACTTCCCTGAATTTCTGATACTTCAGAAGTTATTTTGAAAGCTTGACTGCCCCCCAAATCCTTACTTATCTGTTCTGAACGGCTCTCCCCACTTTTGAGACGAAAGATGACTACACTTCCTCTGCCATTAACGTTCACTTTCTCTTCCTGCTCAGAAGTTGCAGTATCCAGCTCCACCACTTGCAGCCAGCCACTGCTCTGCTGTGTCACACATCGCACCGGTGACACAACAGAACCCTGCTACAATTATAGCACCCGAAGGGAGAAGTCCTAAATACACTGCGCAGGTCATGCCCCCATAGCTCAAGTCTGTTGAAATCTTTTAGAACAATTGTGTAAGGCATGTGTCATTAAAGAGCAAAGTGTGTGTTCTGCCTACCACCGGCTTCAGCACAAGCTTTCTGCAGCCTCGGATGGCAATTCCGAGCCCGGATTAGGCTGACGTGTGGTACAGACTGTGAGACCTGCCTTCATACAACATGCCTTGTTCCAAGAGTGCAGCAACTCCATGCCCTTTCCGAAGCAGGAATGGACAAATCTGACTTGCTAATCCTAGTGATGCAAATGAACCATTCTGTGGAGTAAGTGCTTGACTTCATCCACTTGAAGATGCTCTGTCAGAAGCTCTTCAGAGTCTCCTATAGAACTTTACATGAGACATGCAGTGCGCAGAACGCTGGAGGGGCCTTTTTTGGGCAGAACTAACAGACTGAAGTAAAACTTGTAAGCTCGTTTTGGTGGCGGTGGCTTATAAATTTTGACACGAAGACTTAAATTTTGTTCCATATTGCTAAACAAAATGCACACCCGGGTTGGAGTTTGACCAAAACACTTAAGTTACGCTGATACTCTGAATAGAACAGTTTGGGCTATAAGAAAACCTCAAGGGAGCAGGGGATTTCTGTGCCTTCATGATTATCGAAGGGCTGCCCACAGAAAGAACTGATGCAAAGCAGAACCCATTTATAGCAGTAACTATAAATGTAGGGTTTCCTTCAATTAGAGGCTAGGCTGCTACAGTAAGATAAGGAGGGGAAATTCATCCTTCTGGATCAGAGCAGACAAACCATGACACAGCAGCACAGGAAGTGTGGCCAGCAGTGTCTTCAAAAAGCCACTGACGCTATCGCTCACAATAGGTCACGGAGGAAAGCAAGGGATCAGGACCAGCATCATCCATTAATGTCAAAGCACTCTGAAGGGAGGATTAGTACAGAGGTACTGTTCAAAGGATGGAAGCAGTCGGACAGGCTGAGGAGGAATAGACACTTCAACGTGGAGGAAAGATAATGGGAAACTGCTGTAACAGAATTCGTGTCGCCCGACATTAACAGCAGTAAAGGAACGATCCATTAGTTAGTTTAAGTGGGTTAAGTTAGGCTGGGAAGGTTTGACACATCAAGGTGGATTATCAGAACTATTTAATAAGGAACTCAGCACTGATAAATCCAAGAAGTATGTTTTAAGGAGCAACCCAACACACCACTGGGCTCCTGACAGCTTGAACTGAAGGCAGGACAGAACAGGCCCACCACGGGCAGAATAGAGAACACCACTGCGGTGCAATGCAGGATGAGCTCAGTGATGCTGTGTAACCTTCAGTACTCACATAACACTGATATATCTTCAAACAAAATGCTGCGCTGTCCTGATCACCAGTTCTGTGTTACTAACAACCAGAAGAGTCTTGAGGCTTTTCTGCACTCATTACACTACTGAATGTTGGTAAAAGTATTCTGATATCTCTGGGATATTGGAATACTCAGCGATAGCACTGCAGGTTTCACACCATCAAATACCTTGAAGTTACTGGGCTAGTAATTTATCACACTGTGTAGAAGCTGTCACTAATAAGTGAACTGCTTGTGAGAGAGGTAGAAAGGCTTAATATTTATTCCAAGTTAATTCTGGGTGTCACACTACTGCTGAACATCAGAGCTTTATATGGACACCCGCACCTTCATGCCAGTGGCACTGGAGAAGTACAACTGGCAACAGAGGAAGCTTATTTAAAGCTCGTGTCATTTTTGCTCGATTCCAGAAGAGTTCAAATGATATGTAATTAACAGACATGTCTTCTTAAATATACAGTTCCATCATAATTGGAAGCAGTGCCTGGAGTACCACAGCAGTACCTCTATTAACAGTTCCCATTTTATAATGTTCTGACACACGTGTTATGAACACTTAACTATGATGTAACCTTTGTATAGTTTCTTGGAACTTTATATATATTTATGTTGCTTTGTTTCAAATACCATCAGGAAAGAAGAATTTAGGTCATTGCATTGCTTTCATCGCACCACTTCTTCATGGGCAATGTGTTACAGTATCCCAGAAGGACCTACTAAAAATCAAGTTCATGACAAACAGAGGCAGATATTCAGCAGGGACTGGAAAACGGGAGCAAACGTGGTAAAAAAACACATGAACTCATAAGTGGATATACTGAGGTATTAAAAGACAAAGTAAAAATATAATAAAAGGTGAAGTCCATTTATATATCTCTGCTAACATTATGCCACTCCGTCAGCATCAGCCAAAAAGCATGACCACTGCAGACAGTAATTGATGCCACTGGTTAAAAGCAAAAGGAAAACAGAAGTGCTTCATAAGCTCAGTGAATGTACTGGCACAGGGAGAAACCAGTGATGAAATCAAAAAGTTCCCATCCATCTCAGTGCAGAGGTTCTGGAAGAGTCTTTGGACAGCCACGAACAACCTAGAGAGCTTTAATATCAAAGCAGATAATGTTATGAGTGGAACTATAAAACCTTGGAGACTGTAGCAGAGAGGGCAATTACTGGCCCCCAGGAGAGGCTGTTCTACCAGGACATGCCCCGTTCAGTCTCAAACATTTGTTTCTTGTACGTGAAGTACAAAAACAGACTGAAACACAGCATTTTCTAACCCTGCATTTATTAAAAAAACATATATATATTTCATCTCAAAAATGAAAAAAGCCCCAACAATAAAACTTCAGGAGCCATTTGAAGCACACACGATTTTCACGATTCTTCTTGTGGGTAACAAAACAATTCAGAACAGAGAGTATTTAAATCACCTTCTATTCCCTGCTCCGTTCACAATGGCTTACCAGTATTTCTCTGCCCTTTGTCTTTGTTACATCACATCTGAAATTTGTACGGGTAGGAATCCTATACTGCTGAACTCTTAATGTAGTCCCAAGTGCTGCAAAATCTCACGGAGACTGCATCCGTACATTAAGCATCATCCCTCATCCAATTACCTTGATTCTTTTTATTGCTTTTTCTGCTATTTCTTCTGAGCCTGGTGCAACTCGTGGCAATCCAAATTCCAGACAAGTATGCTGATAACTGCTGCAACCACACACTTCTCATATTAAGTCTATTCATTCATGTATATGTATATATATATTCAACAACGGTAGTACCTGACAGCACGAGCCTTTCAGTTTGTGATTCGTGTGCCTTTGTTGTTAGGTGTTCCTAGCTCTGTGTCCTCAGAGCAGCCTTTTCCATTGTAAAATCCACAGAATTTCAGTTTGGAAAAGCCACCCAATAAATTCATGGATCATCAAGGAATTACTACATGTGCTCCCTTCTACTGAGCTCAGTCTTTTTCTTTCATTATAACTTTTACGTGGACATTTTTGCGCGAATATGTTAAAGATATATTTTTACCATGAACAGGGGATCCTTCCTCAGCAAACAGATTAGGTTCAAGGTTTTTCAGAGAACTTCTGCCCTCAAGGCGTGCAAGCAGCTTTAACAAAAAGAAAGAAGAGACATGCTGTTACCTCAGAATAAAAGAGCTCCAGAGTTACTTTCCAAGGCTTCCAACAACAGGGAATTTTCAATGACAGTTCTATTGTAAAACGTTTTCACAAATACATAAGCAAACCCACAATACAGAGTCCAGCAGTAGGTTTCCATCCTTACAAACACGGGTCCAATGGCAATAAGGAGTGGATGTACACCAGGAAAAATAAAGGAGAAATAGGAAAACAAGTGAAAAAGCTTCACAGGCAGACTAGCAAAAGGGATTACCTCTGGCATAGAAAGAGTACAGGCATTTGACAGAACAAAGGGACAGAAGATTATGTGTTAACAACCATCACTTCCACACTGCTGGTTGAGAGTTGAAGCATTACCCATCACTCCTCTCCCAAGTCAGTCCCACTGCACTCTCACGCCCAAAAACATGCACATTTCATTTGAAAAGTTGTGCAAAACTCATGGGCTACCAATCCTGTCGTATTAGAGCTACCTGTTCAAACACGGTGCAGATTCAAAATGATCTGAAGTAATTAGCACCAATGGCTTTTCAAGAAGCTGTGTATAGCAAGTCCAGACTTGTAAAGCCAGATTCTGCAAAGCGTGCTGCAAAGTGAGCCCACTGTAAAACAAGTTAGCCAAAGGTCATGGACTGTTTCTTAAATTGACAGGTATTTGCAGACCAAGCAGACAGGTATTCACCCAACTCTACAGTGCAGTTTTGGCATAGGAGAAATCAGCACTTCACCAGTGCAGGGGCTCTTGTTCCCTGCGAGTAGCAACACTCATGGGAAAGGACACTGGGACACCCAGAGCCAAGTGTTTAATTTGCAGGACACACAGCTGCCATTTAAAGATTTAAGCAAAACCAAAAAACCAATCTTGTTTGGTTTTGTTGCATCCTCCTTAAAGCCAGCCATGAAAATAACACGAAGCTTTAAACGGGCACCGCCTTATCTCGCTTTCCTCCCTGACGTATGGAGGAGGAGCTTTTGCTCTGCATTCTCTTAAAAGTTGTTTGAACAGTTGTGCATGTGTTTGCCTTTCATAGCGGAGTGAAGCCGCATTCAATGGCTCTGAATTTACCTGGAGTGGTCACGATGGGAATCTAAGTGTGACATTTCCATCGACATTTCAGCATTCCCTTCCATTAACAGAACGTCAACGTGTTCGCCTTTGTTTGCCCGTTCCCACGTTTCCAGGAGAGCTTTGTGACAAACCCACCGAGGGGCTGTGAAACACGGCGCTGACCTCGCTCCGGACCTGCACACCCTCCTGTCACACCTCCCACAGAATGCACCAAGAACTCGGGGGTATTTTGGGAACCGGCAGGGTTCTGTGACCTGGGCAAAGCAAAAATCTGGATGGAAGCGTGTAGAGAAGAACACAGAAACACTTATGAGGCTCTACACTCACAGCCAAAACGCAGCTGTGGCCATCCAGAGCCCCGCAGCAGCCCAGGTCCGTGGCAGGAGAAGCTCCCTCCAAGGAGCACAGCCAGGGCTCTCAACCCCCTCATGCTACAGAGTTGACAGACAGGAAACCAGCACGGGCTGCTGCTCCTGATGCCCTTCAGCTCCCAGCAATGAACAGGAGCAGGGAGCAGCAGCGCTGCTAGGCTGCAACACGAGGCCCTAAGGAAACACAACTCTGCAGCCTCCTGCTCCCACGCTTATCTCTACACTAACAAATACACTCCCTGCAGACTACTTCTTCTGGAAACGAAGAGCCCTTCTCTCTTCTCAGACTATCACCTCTTTAGCTTACTGCTGCAGCACTGGAAGCACGCAGCGGAGCCATCGCTATTGTTTAAACACGAATCCGTCACTGTTTAAGTGAGTTTACGCACTCATTTTAAATAACTACAGGTGCTCACTCCGAGCAGTCCTCCTGTAGGTAATTGATGGTAATTTGCTGATGATAGCGCACCTGTGTTTTTATCAAACTCGTATTTACTTCCGAGTTCTGAAGCAGAATCTCCAAAGGCACTTGCCTCATTAGCGTCACGCTGTGAGCAACGGGGTTTCTGGCAGAAGGAGCGAACAATTTGCCTTCCCAGCTCACAAGGGTCTGTCCACGCTCCGACAGAAGTGACAGCAGCTGAGCTGCACCAGGCACCACACAGGGATCCCTCACCTCTGCAGGCGTGGCACCGACAAGGCGGGTTATCCCAAATCAGCAGGAGCTGCCCTGGCTGTAATCCAGGGAAGGCGTTTCCGTGCTGCCTACTCGCACTACCTTCTAGAAGAGAGGGGAAAGGGAAAATCTATGGGGATTAAAGGGTGGTCTCAGTGAGGGAAGTCAGGTATCTCAGAGTACCGCTGGGTAAAGCCCTGCTAAGGGAAAAGCTCAGGGGAAAAAAAAGCACCCGTCATCTCAAATCGTGTCATACAGACTTCTGATTCTGTACTTTAACTGTAGATGTTCATTTCTTCCTTTATAATGCTCTTTCATCTTCTTCCACAGAGAATACCACCTTTTAGCAATGCCACGGCCGTAGGTCTTCACCTGTACACATCCTTGAGAGGCGCAAGAAACCACGCACAGGAGCACAGAGTAGGGATCAGACTTTCCATCACGAGTCAGGTTAAATGTCATTATCAATGACAATGCTCAAATATTTCAGCAATGCCTTTCATAATTTATCGATTCCATCTTTTCAATAAAAAAATACGCACTCGAGCAGTCCTGTCAACTAAACCACGACGTGCTTGTACCACGTGGGTTTCAACAAAGCTAGGCATAAAGCTAAGCATACGTGTAGGCCTTGTCAGAAGTGAGATATTACTTCATTAAAATGTTAAAGAAATTCAAATTAAATACTTGAACTCTGCTCAGGGCTGTGAGCTAACCTACGGGCTATTTGTACGTACAACTCTACCTCATGCACGAGACAAAACTTAATTCTCAACCACCGCAACCGCTCCACCTGAACTTCTGTAAACTCTGGGCACCGAGATGCGTGCTAGCAATTCATCACTTATTTTATTGTGACGTACCGACGGTGTTTTGCGAGACGTTCCGATTTGCTGCATTAATTACACCGAGGAATAAAATGACAAGGCTGTGGTCTCCGTATAATCCTCGCTACAATCACATCTTAAGTGGCAGGGACGGTGGAGGAAGTTTATTTCCAATGAAACGCTGCTGGAGGGGCTTCTGCAGTCCGCGTGATGACGTACACGGCTCCAGTGGAGGCAGTGGGGTCACCGTCCCTGGGGGTGACCCAGAACTGTGGGGATGTGGCACTGAGGGACGCACTGCACGGCGCACTGGGTTGGGGTTGGTGATCTCGGTGCTCTTTTCCAACCCCATTCTGCGGTTGCGCTGGAGCACTCTATCAACCCATTGGCCGTCGGTTCCTGCCTCGCTCAGGTCTGTCGATTTGTGAGTATTTTAAATGCAAAAAGGCCTTAAGAGCAGAAGCCCCTCACGATAAAATGGCGTTTGAACGCACGGTAATTATAATCCCGTTTCTGTGCTCCTATGCGCTCCACGCAGCGTACTGCCAGAGAGCAGCGCGCAAAAAGCCCCAGGTAATGAACGTGCCGACTGCAAGCAGGAATAACAAACGCTTCGGGCAAAGAAAAACCCAACGAACCCCAGTACCCTCCCCGCGTGACACACACAGCAGCACCCGCCACCGCCGCCCGCCCCCTCCCGGAGCCGCCCTCCGGGGCACGCGGGGGGGAAGGGCGGCGGGCGGGTCTGAGCGATGCGGGGGTGCCCGGCCCCGCCCCGCCCCGCCCCGCCCCGCCCGCCCCTTCCCAGCGCTGCGAGGAGGAGCGGCGCGCAGCCGCCATCGCCCCTCGGGCGCCCCGGGGGCTGTGAGGGGAGCGCGGGCAGCGCCTCACCTGAGTGCCCGACTCCGCCCGCCGGAACGCGTCACCCATGGCGCGGCCGGGGGAGGGGGCGCCGCTCCGCTCCCGCTCCCTGCGCGGCCCGGCGGGCTGCTGGCACTGCGCAGGCGCGTTGCGGCTGGGCGGCCCCAGGCGGTGCTGTGCGCATGCGTGGTTCAGCCCCATGGGGGTGGGAGCTTGGCGCTGTGAGGTCGCGGGTTCGAGTCCCGCTCTGCCTTGTTCATAAGGGCTGGGGTGACTCAGGGGAAGCTCATCTGCGTGGTGCTCGTTAAGATCCGACGCCGGCGAAATTAGCCCTGCCGAAGCCGGCTATCAATTATGGCTTGTATTAAAAGGGGTCTGGGATGTTTTACGTACACACCTGTGAATGAGCCAGCCTAACCCTGCTCCGGGGCAGGATCCCAGTGCCCAGTGAGGCTGTGGTGTGGCCCATCGGTCCCAGCAGTGCAAGGAGGTACGGGAAGGCGTGGAGAACCTGTTTGTGTTTTCCACAGGCTCAGTGCTAACCAGCGGGGTAACTATAGCAAGCCCACTCCCTCCATCTGCATATCAAAGGACAGTGGTGATATCATCCCTTCGGGATGAGGGAGGTTATCGGTGATACTACACGTTCTTACAGATAGGAGGATAAAAACAGCGGTGGGGGTGCTGTGTTTCTTCCAAGAAGCCAAGTTTGTCTGCCTGAAAAGGCTCTCTGCTAGAGTGAGATTGAATCTACCACAAAGCAGAAAAAACTAACCTCAAGTGGAAGGTGTAGGCTTTGTTTACTCGTTCAGTCCTCTTACAGCCCCAAATGTGCTCCCTCTAATACGAAACAGCCTGCTGTTGTCACCTAGTTCAAGGTTTTTAGCTGGTTACCGCCTGCCTCCACCATGACAGTCACATTTAATCGAATTCCAATCAGTACTTTCAGTGTCAGGTCCTCACTGTCAATGTTCAGTGCCTCATTAAGTCATAGGAACTAAGTACTCTTTTGGACAGCTGTCATAGACTTTCTTATTGTCTGGGTATAGATACATGTAAAATTATCAAAAGGAAATAAGGTGGTTAGCTTTCAAATACAGATTCATTTAGGATGGAAAAGACTACTAAGATCATGTAGTCCAACCATCAAGCCATTCCCACCATGCCCCTCAAAAAGGTAAGAAAGACTTGGATGGCTGCAGGGGGACACATAGCATGAAATGCAATTTCAAGGGTCAGACAACCTTAAGAGTTGTGTGCCTGAATGTTGCTACAGTACCACAGAGGTCTGGTCCGTGTTCCCTGGACGAATTAAACAGGTTTGTTAATTAGAAACCTGCCCTTGAAGCTGACTGATGATTGAACCTAACCCGACAGTTGAGAGGACTCATTGTGAATTATGACAAAGACACTACTCACTGCATCAACCACGTGATATATATATATATATATATATATATTTAATTATAGCCTCCTTGTTGTTGTTCTCCTCTAATTAAAGCCATTGCACTAATTTTAAAAAAGTGATTGCTGTTTGAATTCGGAAACACAAATACCAAATAAAAACCAGTAAATACCAAAATCCTACCTCACCACTTACCACTGTCTGTATCCCAGTAGGGTCCTATGGGAACGCTGTGTAGGTGAACACAGATTTGATATTACAGTCTAAGGCAAGATGAAGTATCACAGCTGAATGGAGATCAAGCGTCAAAGATTCCAGAAAGAGAGGCTAAAAACCTTGAACTCACCAGAGCAGTAAAAAAAGTAGATATTGAATGACCTGATATGTTTAGTACATAACAGAAATGTGTAAATCAAATACACGGTCATCTTGATGGGCAGATTACAGTAACCACCTCTCTTATGTTACCTTTGCTTTTGTTTGCTTAATATGCTGTGGATGGCATTATTAATTTGGAAAATTGATACTTGCTTTGACAGCGCTCTGCCTTCATAAAGAATCACATTTTTGCTTTCTACATTTATTCATTTATTTGTCAGTGCAGTTACATTTATTGGCTGATAAAAAGTGAGGTTTTGGCAACTATGCATATTTCAACCTTTAGCCAGTCTGGGCCATGGCTTACACAGATCTTTGTCTACCAAAATCCCTGCACTTCAGCAGTCAGCACCTCTGGCATCTTACCAAATTCTGTTGTTTGTTTTTTTTTCAAAAGTGCCTATGTATTTCTCATCCATTTGCCTTTTTTGTTTGTTCGCTTGTTTGTTTTCTATGTGTATAGTAAATCCCTACCTTTTTCCTTTAGAGAAAAACATAACACAGGTGAGCAAGAAGACTCTTTACCATTGGCTTTGTTGAAGATAGATAGGATTCTACCTTCTCTTCCTGTTCCTGCTTTGTTTTGTTCTGTTTACAGTCTTCCTAATTTCTCTGCAGTGTTCCTGAGCAATAGGGAGAACTAGGAGTACAGTATCCTACCCGCGCTGTGTTCTGTTTTCCTACTAGATAGAAGAATCCTCCTTAAGACAGAATCCTCCTTAATGCAATATGGCTATAAGTAGATCGTTCTATCCAGGGACTCTATGCCCCAGCACTCCTGTTTCTACAGGCAGAAAATTAGTCTTCCTTTGTTTGGCATGTGTGGAGCCTGAGGGTGCCCCTTGAGCCATAGGCACTGTTTATGTAGCAATTCAGCAGCAAGAGCAATGACTTTTCTAATAGCAGAAAGATCAGGCTCTAGGGGTATGCATCTCTGTCTGCAGAAAGTGTATATTGTGGAGAAAATGCCTCCTTCCCAGTCTACATTTCGAATATCTTCCACAGTGAGAGGTTTTCCCCTGCACATGTTTAAGACATTCATTGTTGTGAGAGAAAATGACGGTGCTAGAGAGGAAGGCATTTAAAGTGGAGTTGCAGCCTTAAGCAAAATGATCTTTTTTTAATTTTTTTTTATTTTTTGGTATTTGCTTATTTATCCGTTCATCATTACTAATTTCAGCCAACAGAAGGAAACTGGGTTGGGTTCTGGGGAAGGAAGGACTCGCATGGGTGCCCTGGGGCTGCAGAGACATTTATATAAACATTAACATTTTTTTTTAAGACAGAAAGTCCTAACCTTAAATTTCTGGTTGGTCTGCAATACAGAGACAGCCCAGAGAATTAACACCCTGTCCTGGAACAAGGCCTTAGGTAAGAGCTAAACAATAGGGAGAAGCACAAAGAAAACCAGTGTGGTGACAAGAAATGGAGACTGTGCGAGGATGTTTGCAAAGAGGTTAAAATATATCAAGTTTTTATATTTAATTAGGTAATAGCTAAATTAGAAACTGGAATTTAAATGTTTCTCCCTTTAAGCAATTTTTTTTTTCAATTACAGAGATTTTGTTCCAATAAGAGCTTCATCATTTTTGGTGTATTGTCACTTAGTGTTCCTTGCAAGATTTGTGTGGGTGACATTCCAGCACAAACCAGCTCCAAACAGATCTTCTAGGTTGAAAACAGTTTGTTCCTATAGTTAAATTAAACTCTTTAGTAAAGTCAGCTGTTGTTTTGCTCATTAACCTCTAGACACTTGAACACCTTTGCTCCAAAAGTGACAAGTTGGCTATCTGAAAACATAAGCAGAAGAGTCGCTCCAAAAGGCAAAACAGGAAGGTCTAATTTTTTTCAGTCTGCCTCATTTAGTCCTTTGTCCAGTAATGCTCAGCACCCAAAAGGCTGATGAACTAAAGACCATCTCAGAGTTGTAAGTAAGTCTCAGCTAGTATGGATAACAACAGTAACCATTTTGAAAGTTCCAACTGAAGGTAGGTGTTGAATCTGCAGGTGGCAAAGCAAATGATGAACTGCCTTTCAGATTATGCACAACCTGTCTGTTGTGTGACTCCTCCGGTTTCATGTGGCTGATTTCTGCCCCACTGTTCCAAGTTTCTCTCAATAACTGAAGTGATCTGTCACTGGGCTTTATTAGATTTTCTGAGAGCAGATGGCTGATTCTTTTTACCTGGAGAGCTGCCACTTTCTGTAGATGCATCTCAGTTTTACAGTAGCGTAATTTGTCTGTTTGCAGGACAAATAAACAGGTTAAATTACAAGGGTGTTATAATTTCAGTGGCTTCAGGTAAGGTGATAGATTTGCTATATAACCTGGGCAAAAAAATGAGGAAAGAATTTAGTACATTGGTAAATGGGCTGCTGGACATGAAAAAACAACCCAGGTCGTTACTAAATTCTGGCATCTGCTGTAAAGTTTCAGAGCTGGTTGCTGGATATTCTGCTTTACATTTCAGCTTGCAGATCTACATCATAAATAAACTTGGTCAGTGCAGCCATTCACATACACTTATGAGTAGACTTCTTATTTCTGGTGGTTGCCTTTTATCAGCTTGTATTGCTGAGTTTGAATTCCTCTTTGTTTGTTTGCACCAGGTTGTTCTTTTCCTGCTGCTGCTTCCGTCCTGTTTGAATAATTCTGTGCTGGCTCACTGTGAAACTGCCAGATTATGCCTTATGTAGCAGTTAGCCACATAGATAAGGACTGTTTTTGTATTGGTGACCCAGCGAGGAATGTTTCTTGCTTATACAAAAGCTGTCTTTATTTGGCACCTGATCTGGGACCCAGTTTAAGTTAGCAGTAAATTCAAAACTTACTGAGAGGAGCTTGTAATTATAGAGATAGATTAGTAGTCAGTGGGAGTTTGGTTCTGAGTACCTTAGCTCTGAGCCCTGAGAGCCCCCATCACAGCTCATGCCCCACAGACAAGGATAGTACAGATTTTGCCCCAGACAAACATGTTTGATAAAATGTTCTCCAGCTTCTGCAAAGCTGTTTGATGAAGTATGGATGATCTTTCTAAGTTCTACACTTGCAAGTTCCCCTTTATTTAAATGTTGATGCTCTTATAATCCTCAAGTTTTACAAACGCGACAGAGAAACTGTACAAGTGCTACAGCCTTGCTGGAAAATTAACACGAAATCTTAGGCTTATCAATGGAAACGAATTAGTAGGTTAATTAATTAGCTATATATGCCACACTGGATATGCCGCTAAAAGATGCATCCAGGTATCTGACACTGAGTCAAAGCCAACTGGTTTTCCTTAATGAAAACAAACCAGACCTTGCCCCTGTGGTACAGAGAACTAATGGTACAGTTTAAATGTGCATCTCAAACCATGAGATAAAGCCCAGGAAAGAATAAGTGAATAATCCAGGCCATTTTCTTTTCTTTTTATTTTTTTTTAAGAACTGACTAGGGAATCCCCATTTTACCCTTTTTACACAAATTTAGCATTAAAGTTTCTGTTTTCTGTAATCCCTGAGGACCTCCTGTCAGCGTGAAATATACATCTATTTCTTTTCTTTTTGATCTTAACACTTGTAAGTAATAAATAATTGATTGCCGAAGGAATTCTGGGAATATATTCAGCCCTAAATTGAGCACTAAACTATTTGCAAATGTGCTTAGGCACCAGCCCAAAAGATACATCAAAAGAATGTCAATTGGATATTGGGAAGCGAAGTGCCATCATATGTTAGAATTAAGAAGCATAAAATATAAGTAGAGAGATAACAGCTGTCAGAACTGATGGTGGTAGTAATAGAAAAAGGTATGTTTTTATAGAAGGCTATAAACCTTTGTTTAAGCTAGACCACACTTTCACCTCAGTAATGACTCTCCAGGCCATATTCGAGGAATGCCTCATTTGTTGGCTACTGTCTTGAAAGTGGGGCTTGATAGTGAACTTACCCAAGAGATATCTACAACTTCATCTGATTCGTCTTAGAAATAAATCTGTTAGAAGGAATTGGGGTGGATCTGGCCTCCTTTGGTGCGGATGACAGATTCACTGTGGCAGTCTTATTTCACCGTGTCTACAAGCCCCAGCATGAGCTTGGTCAGCAGTGCCAGTCTGCTTCTGTGGCTGTGCTCACAATGCAGTCGAAATCCCAGTACCTGAATGTCTGGTTGAACATATTCAGATGTTGTATGATGTTAGTTTTGCCACTGCAACTGAAGCTTGATAGGGTTTTCACGGGGCATATACACCTGGAATTAATTTCCATACACAGAAATAACAAGAACACAACGATAGGGAATGATGAGTGAACATGGATTTATTTACCAGCAGTAAATCATGCTTGACCAACCTGTTTGGTCAAATGTGTGGTTAAATAACTGGCTACAAAGATGAGGGAAGATTGATGAATGTAATATATCTCATCTTTAGTAAGGTTTGACAACATAGCATTTTTGTCTAGAAGCTGAGAAAGTAAGGGTTTGATGAGCAGAATGTTACGTTAGTTGAAAATTGCCTGGACCTTGAGTGTGATGAACAGTAATTAGTAGGGTGGTGCCCAGCTAGTGACTGTAAATAGATGAGTGCCTGGGGTTGGTGCTGGGGCTCATACTATTCCAGTGTTTTTGTTGTGTCCAGTGAGAATGTGCCCTCAAAAAGCATGCATATGGTGCTACACTGGGGCAAATGGCTGTCACACTGAACTACTTCAGTCCAAAAGGGTCCTGTAATAGAGGACTAGAATATATTTGATCTGAAGTTGTGGAATCTTGATCTTTTCAGATTTTCAAGCATCAGCCAGATAAAGTTATGGCTGATTTGATGTAGAGTTGGCCATAGCCTGGGTTTGACTAGGAGGTTGGTTCAGACGACCTTTGGGAACTTCTTGCAGTCAGTATTTCTCTGATTCTGTTTCCTTGTTTCCACACAGAGCAAGAAGAGTCACAAGTTGGTTTACATGACCTATCTCCAACCTGCTAGGTCTGTCTTGTGTAGAAGTTTATTGTATCTGATTAAATGGGACACCTGTGACCAGAGGTGTGTATCAAAGATAGCCTTGCACTGGTTTCAGAACAGCTTTCAGAAGCTGTTCTGGATTGTGGTGTCATGGGATGCGATTTCCATGTCCATGACATAGGTTTCATTCACCTCAGAGATTCTCTGTGTAAGGCAACTTGCAGTAACTCTTAGGAGGTGATTGCATATGTGGGATGTTGCAAAGAGAGTGTGCTTTGTCCGTGTTTGTTTGGCATGCTCATGGTTCTGTCACGAGGATGGAAGATGCACATAGGAGTGGCACAGAATAGATTCAGCCAAGAGTTCACTGATCTGTAGTTTTTCTGTCAGAGAATACAGGCTGGTGGTAAGCAAAAGTCCTGGAGGACTCCCTTTGATGGAATGAAAATGGGAAAGGTTTCTTTGTAAATTTTGGAGACATCATCAGTTAGTGATTTCAGTGTGACAACTGTCTTGTGGAAAAAAAGGCTTTTTATAGATCTTGAAGTTAATTATACTAAAATACCAGAATGACAAAGGCCATAGATGAAACTGAACATTTAAAAAATGTTCCTTTTGGCTCACTAGTGGATTAGAGTACAAGATTTTGCTCTTTTGATTTTGAATTTGTGAAGCTCCCCTAGGATGGAAACCGCTTCATTCTGTAAGTAAAGCTGAATAGACATCTGAGATCATATTACATTAGGTTAGCACAAAAAGCACTGTAGCTTGGGAACGCCACCCTGTATTTTGATTTCCTGTATTCACTGCCTTCAGGCACTAGTGAAAAAAATTATCACTTTGAGATGAGTTGCATTTCTCTAATTTTTAAATGTATTCACTTTGTTCCGTGTTCACACCTATTTTAATACTTGATTTTCTGCAAATGACAAAAGGTGTTGATACAAATGCTCATTGAGGTGACAGTTTTTTTAGTGAGCATTCAAGTATATTACGAATGAGAACAAATTTATATATATAAAGCATAAGATTTTTCATCAACAGTTTGATGTGTGCACACATAAGAAGTCACAGCCTGAGGTTTCTGATGGTGCATGTTTATAATAAACTTGCTGAGAAATCTGAGATCTAGTAATGGTTGTTGATGGAGGAGATAGTATGTGACAACATTCTTTATTTGCAGATGGGGTTTTCTGAAGTGCTGTCTCTGATTACATAGACTGTAAAAACGTGGTCACCTCTTCTGCTTCCTTAATTTTTAATAAGCAGTGCAGCAGTAGATTAGGTTGTATTTATGCACTAGCTAATAATGAAGCACTTCACTACAACAAATCTGAGTAATTTAAGATTTTCAGTGTGGAGACTAAGGCTGTTGTTCTCTTATGCTTGAAAATTACACAAACTCAAGCTGCTGCTACAAGACACGTCTCCTTTCTGGGCTGTAGGTTTATGCTAGTTCTTTGTACTTACTATGGTTGGAATCTCAAAGGTGGATTTCTTCTCTGTGAAATTTACTGTCTCAAAAACAAAGCTTAACAATATGAACTACAAAGTGAAGTGCCCAAAAGGAAACACCCTGCTGCTAGGCCATCCGAAGGTGATCCAGAAGGTTATTTGTGCCTGGCCCAAAGCAGGGTAGTTTCTACCCTCTGATTTGCCAGGAAATTGCAGGAGGCTTAAAATAATTTCTGTAGAAATCCCCTGACACCAACAGAGTTTCAACAAATATGATTTTGCCCAGGGTAGCAACTGCAGTAAGAAATCCTACAGTGCCTCTCTAAGACCTGCAAGCAACTTCTAGCCTGGACTTATGCATGGGAACTGTTGAACCACAGCCTGAACCACTGATTGATCACTTGCGGCAAGCACTGAGTCAGCCACAGGAGCACAGGTGAAGGCAATGCACCTGTGTGACTGGAAGGGGTGGAGTCTGGCTCCACCTCTCCTAGACCCCATTTAAGGGCTGACCACCACTGGGGAAGGATCTCTTGTTGGAGTTTTCTCCTTTTGGAGTTTTTCCACTGTGAGCTTGGAACATGGGTGAGCATTCCTTTTATTTTTGATTGTTTCTTTCTGCTGTGAAAATCTTTGTCATTATACATCCTGACTGCTATACTATTTGAACTGTTTATTCTATTAACTCTGCATCTGTTAACTATACAACTTACTAAACAGATGGTCAATAGTCAAGAAGATAGCGTAAGTCAGTGCGGTGATGCATTGGATCAGACTGCCCAGGGAGGTGGTAGAGGTACTACCTCTACAAGTTTCAAGGGATGTGGCACTGAGGGATGACATGGTTAGTGGCTATGGGTTGTTGATTAGATGCAATGGTCTTTGAGGTGTTTTCCAGCCATAATGATTCTCTGGTTCTGTGGGGGTGTAGTATCATAAAATCACAAGGTTGGAAAGGACCTGTGAAATCATCTGGTCCAGCAATTATTATTGCTACTGCAAGCTACTAAGCCATATCTTGTAGCTCCTCATCCAGATGATGAATTTGTAAACTTGTGGGATTTATGACCACGGATTTCTTGGAGGCTCTCCATGTCCATGTGGCATTTCACAAGTTGCCATCCATAATAAAAGCAATTACAAGGATTCTATGCATCAAGAGCAGGGTGTCTGAGGCTAGTCATGAAGGTCATTGTATTTGCAAAGGCCACTGCAGTTGGCAACAAATCTTTCTGTTGCTGCAGTCATAGTTCAAGATCAGCTTCTAATTGAGTGTAGCATCACTGAAACTCGTGGTAACTGTTTTTTTTTTTTAATACATATATATTACTATTTTTTTTTTCTTTCCTGAATTTAAGGATAATACCATTAATTTTTGAATTACCTAGATGGTCATGGAGTTATTGCAGCCCAGAAGAGTTCTTTTCACTCAATTCTCTGGAGTCATCAGCTGGCTGTGGTTATTTTCCTACTCTACCAAAGTGAACCTAATAGTTACTTGGAGAACAACTAAAGAAAATACCCAGACTTTTGATCTCTACTCCCCTTTCATTCTTACTCTTGGCAAATAAACTCTGACAACTGAAATCTTCTCTAGTGTAGTACCCAACCCCCTAGGTTAAATGAAAAGGTAAAGTGGAGGTAAAAAATATTGCCTGGGTAATTTTATCCACTATTATAGATAAAGTGTGTATGAGCAAGTGACCACCTTGTTTCTTGAGAAGCTAGATAGATGAGGAGCCTTAGTAATAGTGAAAGGCAACACAAATAGGTCAGCTAGCTTTCCTTGCAAGCAACTCTGCGAATGTTCTAACAGACCTAAATTAGGGGCCTGGCAAACCAAGAGGAAGCAGTCCTGATAAGTTCAAGCGCTTGTGGAAGTAGCTTTTTGAGGCAGAGTTCCAACTTTATCTGCTTCTTTGATATTTTCCTCTTTCTCTTGGGATCCTGCCTTGAGGAAAAATATCACGTTTCACAATCCAAGCCAATTACCCAATAAGTGTGATTTAAATCATTAATTACAAGCATCTCTGCTTCCACATGACTATGTGTTGATCTTTGTATGGCTAGATGAACTACTGTACACACAGTATGTGTTGACCACAGCAGTAGAAATTAACTCTGATTTTCTTTCCTCTGGGTTTCCTGCTCCCTTTCAGTTAAACAACAGGTGCATCAGGCTCAGCCAGTGCTGAGGTGACTGCTGACATTCTCCAGCTGTGCATTTATCATCTGCTTCCATTCTTTGACTTTTTTTTTTCCTCCTCCCTTTTGTAGGATGAAAGTAATGACAATGTGGGATTCTAAATATACCCGAGCTGCTCACAGGTTCTGTGATTGTGCTGGAGGCTGTGTGAAATCTGCAGGCAACAGCATGGCTGCTTGCAGTTTCGCTTTAGGTGAGAAGATGTTTAGTGCTGTAAGACAAAGTCAGAGACATAAAGTCCCAAAGGCTAGTTCACTGGAGGAAACGCTGGCAGTGTTTGCCTGAAACATGCCCCTTAGCAGGCAGTGTCCCTGCTGGAAAACAGTGAGTGTAGTTCAGTGGTGGATCTCCATTACAATGAATTAGACAGCCACAGACAAGTTTGTCAAGTGAAACACTGCTAAGAGAGAGCAGGGGAAGAACCATCCATCCTCACAGGGAAACCCTAGGAATGCCTGATCCTAGTGAGGCATGTATTCCTTTCGTGCCTCAAGTCTGCTCCTTCACTTCCTGCTTCCGGCCTACGTCTCCCAGGTAACAGTGATAGGATGAGAGGTAATGGCATCTCTTACTTCTGTCATATCAACTCAGCGTGGTGTCATCAGCAAACTTGCTGAGGGCACACTTGATCCCACCATCTATGTCACTGATAAAGATGTTAAAAAGTGCCTCTCTCAGACCTGCCTCCACCTGGATGTAGAGCCACTGACCACAACCCTCTGGCTGTGGCTGTCCAACCAACTCATGATCCATTACCTAGCCTTCAAAAAGTGCTCAACATGTTTCTTCTTTTCTAGACCTCAGCTAAGTTTGTATTCTAAAGTGCAAAGTCTATTTTTGAAATGTATTGTAGTTTGGTTAGTTCTTGTGATAGCTACTTAATGTGATAGCAAGTGGTTAGAATCACTATTTGGGAGTATCCCCAAATTAGCTGAAGTTGGAATTTGCTCATAGTGTTGGTGGGAAGGCTCTGGTCTTCTGGCTGTAAACTTAGGCATGCTTTTTATTTGTTCACTTATTTTAAAATTGAATTGTTAGACAAATAAATAAAGGGACTTGTTCTACATACTTATAGACCATTCCAGTAAGAATCAAGGGCAGGGCAAGGAGCCATTACTTTGTAAGGAAGGGTTTATGAAGTGTTGAGGTAGTGGCTGGGCAGATGTGCCTGTTGGGTGTTCTTTAAGCTGTTGCCCCATCCTCTCTAACTCTGAGCTCCCATGTTACATTAACCTGGTGTTTCACCCCTAAAGCTGTGAAGCAGATACATTTTTCAAACAGTAAGAAACATTTTCCTTTCCTTTTTTTTTTTTTTCTTTTATGCCAATTCCATACCTTTCCTGAGGGAGATATAGTGCCTGGCCGAGTGGAAAAATAATTGTGGGTCTGCAATAAGTAGATAAGATGGAAAACCTGCTCTATTGTAAAGGGTGCAGCTGCTTGATTGCATCTGCCTGCGTTGTGTGTGTGATATCCACTTTCTTGTCAGAGCTTGAGATGATTAGTACTGTGTCTTCACATCACTGCTTGCACCGACTGATAGCCTTTCTTACTTTCAACTTCATCATGTGATAGTCTCAGCTACTGTAATGATAGCTGAATTTATGAAGGGGGGAAAAAAAGAAGGAACAACCCAAAACTGAAGCAAGGCGCAGCACCCACACGACTTCCCAAGAAGTGCTTCATCCTTAGCTGCTCTGAAGAACTGTGACAAGCCTTAACTTATCAGAGTGGGAATATAAGCAAGAGGACATTGGGTATACAAGGACTCACACAACTGTGGAGTGGACGTGTATGTCTGCTTCAGCTGAGGGTCTGCTTTTAGCATGGGTGAGTACATTTGACTTTGATCTGCTTTGCTTGGGCAACAAGCAGAGTGAAGAGATCGTGAGATGTGCCACCCACTTGGTTAATCACCTGCAGCCCAATCCACACTGCTGCACTGTCACTGCTACCAGTTGCTGCAGTGCAGAGATCAAGAGCAGTTTGCAAATGTTTACGGTTTTCTCCAGGTTCAGAACAGACCTGTTGTTCTCTGATGTATGTGGAGGTATGGTGTGAAACCAAGGGGCTGTGGATTTAAGTCTTTGTTTTCACAGATGGTGAAGTTAAGATAGAGGAGACTTGAAGTGTGGGGCTCTGGCTTTATACAGCTTTGGTATCAAAACATTCTGTTAATTCCTTAGCAAAGTTCTGTTACTTATGGAAAAGACCAACTTTATCTGTTAATATATGTTGCAGCCAAAAAGAAAAATGTGGAGTTGAATGCAGGGAAGCATTAGTGGAGACACAAGAGCTGAGGGAGAAGAAACAGCGAGGAGTATTTGAGAAAGTTATGTTTTTCCATTTAGCTGAAGATGAAAACACTCATTTGGGAAGATGGATTTTCTCTCATATCTCACATAGACAAATGTTAAGTTTTGATGTCAGCTGGGCTAGAACAACTTAGAAAAATAAGGCAGGCATGAATCTTCCTGGTGCATGAGGTACAGAAGCAAAAAAATGTAAATCAGTGGGCAGCTGGCAGCAGAACTTGCATAACTGAGTGCTCTGCAGTGGGTGGCAGCTTTTGGATGCATGGCCTGTAGAATGCAAGTAAACACAACATCTCATAACCTGCAGTTTTACTGCAGAATGGAAGAGTACTTGCTGTGAGTTAAGTCCAAGGGGTCCTTAATTTCATCAGCAAATGCGCCCCCCCGCTGCCCCAAATGTATTTTCTTGACTCTGCCTCTACTTCTGGCTCTAGTTTTTGTGAATCTTTTTGAGGGATAGCCTTTCTTGGAAGGAAACAACTCATTCCTCCCTTGGCAGAAAGAATGTGCTGGTATTTTCATGTTCCTGAAGAGAATTAGCCCCTGGCCTTTGTGGAAGGTTGGGTTTCCACCTTCAAGTACTGTGTGCCAGCAGCAGCCTTGCAGCCCTTCTGGTGGGAGACTTGTTGCAACCTGAAGTATTCACAAGATTCTCCCCCAAAGCCTTTTTGGGGCTGCTTGGGAAAGTGATTTGGAAAGACTTGGAAAGATATTTGATATAAATACCAGGGATTGTGGAGACAAGGAATAGCATGCTGCTCTTAATGGTGCTTGAGACTGACTCCAGCCTTACTCCTAAGGGAAGACTTGGTCTGATCCCATTTTGTGCTTTCTGGGGTCGATCCAGTCACACGTCCTTTGGATCTCCACTATTTTGGGCAGCTATGTAGGGCTACAGTAAATGTCTTTGTAAACCCGATTACATCAAAATGATGTTAGTGTTGTGTGTGACGGTTCTTGTGGTGACTCGGTGAACCGAAGGCTTTGTTTCCACAGACAGGCTCCTTGATATCTCTGGTTTGGCTGATTAACAAATACATTTAGTAACTGGAAAAATATGTTGCTGCTTTGTTGATGTGTTGATTCATTTGATGTATTTAAAACAACAACAAAACAAACAACAAACTAAATTGCCTGTCCGAACTAGTCTGGCTGACATATCTGCAGAGGTAGGCTGGGCAGGAAGATGTTGAGATCGGCTCTCATCAGACCATTGCAATCTCGTTTGCTTCATGGTCTTTATGAAGAAATCAGTTTTGAATTACAAACAACTCTCCTGGGCCTCAGATGAGGATATCATATGGCACTGTTGTGACAAACAGATCTATGCTTTATGAACAAAATGTTACGGGAAGCTTACCAAACCGTGAAACTTGAATGTATTCGAGATTTGATAAAAATGATGTAGCCGGCTCTGAAAATAACGCCTCCTATTTACTTCTATAGAAGGCACAACAGATACCAGAGTACAATAACACTGTCTGATAGATCAAATTTGCAGTTACAGAGTACTGTTTTTCAACATAGGTGCTGTGCTTTTTCTCCAGTGATGAATGAGAGCCTGCATGCCATGCTCATACAAATCTGCGTGGAAACCTGAAACATGCCTTGCTTTTCATGTTGCTGTCACCACTGCTCAAACACACCACCTACCACCTCACTTTGCTCACGTGCACTATTTGGTATCCGTGAACTTTCAGCAAGGACTGGTGAATGTCAGTGGATGCCACTTTTTCTGCGCAGAGGAATTCAATGACGCACCTTTGCTTTATGTGCTGCTCCATGTCAGACTTCCCTCTCTGCTGCCACCTGTTGCACAGCAACAAAATGTAATGGAATACTGGCAGGAAGGTTCACCCTCTACTGCCATACCACTAACATCCACCTACAGTATTGTAGGCCAATATCATAAAATAGGAGGCATTACTTTCAGAGCAGCCCTTGTACATCGCATAGAAGTTATGTGATTGACATTTTGATATTCAGACAGCAGTAGGAGAAAAAATTCCCTTCAGGGTACAGAAGACGTGTGGTTTCCAAGCTGGTGGGTTATTGAATCTGCAGTGCTTTTAAGGGTGGACACCACTGGATAGGAAGTTTTGCATGTATTTGTGTAGTTGCCTTTGAACTGATGCACTTCTTGTAGTGGGCTAATCTTATACAGTGTGGAGCTGAGCTGCTGTTCGCATTCTGGAGTACCTCCTAATCTATCTTCTTTGTGCGTGTTCATTTAAGCATCCTGACTCGCCATTTTCAGAACTGGCTGTAATGCATCTGTTGCCAAGAAAATAAAAGATTTGTGTGGCCATATAAGCTCCAAGGAAGACAAATTCATCACTCACTCCTTGTTCTGTGCTGTTCTGACTCCCTTCTGTAGCAGCTTCAGACAGATTAAGCCCACAGTCCTTAATGTACTGACGATTTGGAAGATGTCTGCCATGTTACTTTGTCTAGTGGTCTAGCTGTCCTGATGCTGTGATCTCTCTGTCTGAGAGGGCCTTTCACTGTTAGCTTCTCAGCTATTTTCTTTCTGTGTCTGCTTGGGATTTTTAAGTCTTTCAAGCTTCTACATTTTATTCAAGTTTGATTGAAGTTGCCCAGTATGCTTAAACTGGAGTAAGGGCAGCAGCTGTCAGGGAGCTTTTTTTCCCTTTGAGTACTACGTTGAATACTCTAACAAGGAATATAAAAATGAAAACTAAAATTAATATTAAAAAACTAGAAACATACAGTGACCTTACAGTGTTTCCGTGTTCAATATGAGCTGTTGTCTTATTTTTTTTCTCCTTACATTTGCAGCATTGTTTAGGAAGATGGGGATGAATGGAGCAGTTCGGGCCTTCCCCATGTACTGGTTAAACCTTCTGTTGTTTTCTAGGTTTCCTCAGAAGTGATGGGGTAAAACCCCTGATATAGCTTTGTATTATTTCTAAAGTTATTGATGTGTTGTTTGGCAAGTTCAGTGATGCAGCATCATAACATATACAGCACTGAGTATATGGAATCAAAAAATTGTGCTGTTTTAAAAACAGGTAATGCAGTTGTATTGTATTTGTACATGCATATGTAGTCAGAGTTTTATCATGTTAATGATAACCAGATTTCAAGGTAGACAAAAGTGTTAAAAGGTGTGTAAGTGAGCATGAGAGCTTACTAAAGTCTTGTTGCTTTGCTTGAGTCTGAAGAACTATTGCTTTCATTAATTACAAATGTTCTATCACATTTCCCTTGGAGTAAGAGAAGTAACTAAATAAAAGGGTATTGTTAACATAGTTGTCAGAGTTATGTAGTGGATATTCCGTGCTAAAGCAGGCTCCCAGGTCGTGCTGGATTAGTTTCAAATTTCAGACTGTTACTTATGAAGAGCAGAAGGGTAATTTCTTGGCTGAAGTAAGCTGAAATTGTTAGAACTCAATTTAAAAGGCAAAGAAAGGGAATGGTTTAAAATAAGCTTTGCATAGCTTCTACCTCAAAGATGCTACGGCATTCAGCTACCATGGTGATAAATATGGTACTGACAGAAAATAGATTAGGTGGAATCCAAAATGTTTCTGAATAGGTCTAACTTAACAGTATCCACTCAGGAAAGAGAGCTAGGAAGGCACTGTGCACTGTTTAATGAAGCATACATCAACAGGCAATCCAGAGTGGTTTATACAAAGAGGAAGATAGACAGCAGTTGGTCATACTGTGGCTGGTGATGCAATCTCAGTGGGAATATTGGGTTCTGTTTCTGTTCAACCCTATCACAAAATAAAAAAAAAGCAGAAACAGACAATGCTCTAGAAACCTGAGAAGCACAGAGAGATTCTACCTGGGGCATAAAGGCCTCTTTGGAGCAGGCAGTGCTAGAAATGGCAGCGTTCCCCCCGTATATTTAGGAGGCAATTAAAGGATCACACAGCAGTGGGATACACAAATAGAAAAGACTTTCAGAAATGTCACGTTTTGTACAGAAGATGTACAACTCTGCCTTTCAGCCAAACCATGGAATCTTAACTTGTCTCATAACAGAAGTCCCCAGTATAAAGATGACAAGTAATTTTTATTGTTTGCATAAGCAGCTTGTGATTTTTCTGCCATGATATATTAAGGTCAACAGTTTGGTGGGAATTAAAGCTTGTATAGGCCCCAGTTTGCACTTATTTAGTTGGTATATAAGCTTAGGGGTGTGGATGATTGTTGTTTTCAGTAGGATTATTCATGTGCTTTCAATAACAGATGGAGTCTGATGAAGAGTGGTCTTAGAAGTAGCAGTTTAAAAGTCTATAGAAGCATAGGATAGGTTGATGTGTGCTCTCCAGATGTATCTTTGTGAGAGTAGTTTGCCCTGTGTTGCTGCTTTCTTTTTTTTTCCCAAATTTTTTTTTTTTGGCTGTGGCAAAGGGAAAAGCTCAGATTTTCCAGCAATTTCCTTCCCAGTGATTGAGTAATACTTCTGTGCTTTCTAGTGTGTGAACACCAATGACCTGCCCTAGTGATTATAAAATGACAGTCATGTAGCAGCTGCCCTTAAACTACCCTCATGTTAGAGGCTGTGATCGGGGATTAAAGACCTGTCTTTCACACTGTTACTTCTCAAGTCTGAAGTGAGTCCTTTTTAATGCTGCCATCATTTTTACTACTTAGAAAACAAGACTGCAATCATGTATTTGTGACCAATATGTAAGCACAGTTTTTGGCTTGTCAGATGAAAAAAATTAGAGGGTGTAGTATATCTAACTTGAAAACAGCTCACAGGATAAGATCTGATCACAGATTTCCACTACTTGCTGGAAATCAAGGTTTAGAGAAACGGTGCTGACCAGCCATTTATCTACAGATTGAAGCAGGAGATTTGAAAGTATTAAAAAAAACAAAAACATAACACATAGCTGAAATTATTTTGGATGGAGCCTGATGACTGGATGAAACAGAAACTTCAGGAGACGTGCCAGTAGTGCTCTCTCACCCTCCTATTTCTTGACTGGAGATACTACAGGCCTCTCTGCAAGGAGGCAGGGGTTCAGGAGAAAGTTCATGGGGCCTCTGTGAAGGTTTCCTCTTTAAAAAAAAAAAAAAAAGCAATGGAAGAAATAAATGCTCACATCTATCCATTTACCTAGAACTCATCACAAACATACAGCCTGAAAGAAAGCTGCTTGGGCAATATGAACTTAAATGCTGGCAGCATAGCCCTTCAAAATCTTTGCTCTTATTGGTGCCACCAAGTTAGCCTAATGCTTTTACAGATCAGCAATGAAAAAGAGCTGACTAAAGCGACCTCAAGCAGGGGGAGAGGTTATGTAAGCAAAGGAGATCTGATTTGGAGCCTCATTTATTTGAGGCTAGGCACAGACAATTAGGAGTGTCCCTGGACTCTGAGCTTCTGAATGCATTTTGTTTAGGAACCTGTCTCCTGGCAGACTGCATATCAGACTGAAGCTGGTCTGCCACTACTGCTTCTCCAAAACAGTATTGTGATATATCTGAGTATGACACCATCAGCTTTTAAGATGCATAATCTAGGACACAGTGTGCAGTTCATCTCTAGTTCAGGTGCACCAACCCCATCTGTCTCTTCCATACATACCTTTCTCAGCTGAGCTCACACTGTTTCAGTTACCTAAGAAGTTTGAGTGTCTCTGCGCTGTTACTGTTAAACAAGTCTAACAGGAGTTAAGAGTTATCAAAACTTCAGCATCTACTTCTTTGGATTGCCTTCTTTATTGTAAACACACAGTGGCATCAACACTTCAAAATAAAAAACTGAAAATAAAGCCCAACCCTCTGCTGCCTACACAGTTCTCCCTTTGAGACTAAAATGAAAGAATGGCAGATGCTAGCCACATCACTTAATACATTCCTCAAAGGCATGTGGATGCCATGCTGAAAAGAGGTGTAGACAAACCAATGTAAAGCAGCAGAGCTTTAATCATGCAACTCATGGTAGGCTCTACAGATATTCAAATTGAGACTATCTAACCTCCTTGGATGTCTTGTTTTCCTTTCAGTATAGCTTAAACTTGTCAAGCTGTTGTGGCCTACGTTGTACAAAAGGTGGAGGGATGTCATTATCCAAACTGGCTAAAAGCACAGAAGGAGAAATAATAATGTCTGTGTTTTGAGGGTGAAGCCACGATATCTTCCAAATGCTAAGGGAAAATCTATCATATGCTGACCTGTGTAACTCAGGTGTCTCCTACTTCCTCTTCTGCCTGAGGAGTTGCCATTATTTTCATTTAAACAGTTGCTAGGTATTTGAGTTTGAATATTTCACCTGGATGCATAAGCATTCTTATATTTCTCATTGCTGCCAGTTAAGACCAGCAACTGGTAATATATCCTAGAATCTTTAGAGTTGGAAGGGACATTTAAAGGCCATTTAGTCCAACTTCCCTGCAATGAACAGGGATACCAAAGCTAGATCAGGTTGCTCAGGGCCTGATCCAACCTCGCCTTGAAAGTCTCCATGGATGAGGCATCAACACATCTCTGGGCAGCCTGTTCCAGTGCCTCACCACCCTTGCTGTGAAAGCCTTTTTCCTTACATCACATCTACTCTCTTTAAGCTTGAAACCATTTCCACTTGTTCTGTCACCACAGACCCTGGTAAAGAGTCTGTCCCCTTCGTTTCTGTAGCTCCCCTTTAGGTACTGAAAGGCTGCTGTCAGGTCACCTTGGAGCTTTCTCTTCTCTAGGCTGAACAGCCCCAGGTCTCTCAGTCTGTCCTCATAGTAGAGGTGTTCCACCTCAGTCATTTTTGTGACCTTCCTCTGTACATATTCCAGCAGGTCCATGTCTCTCCTGTACTGGGGACTCCACACCTAGTCACAGTACTCAAGGTAAGGCCTTGCCAACACAGAGCAGAGGGGTTGGCCACAATAGTTTCCTGGCTAAAGTTTTATTTCAGGTTCTCTATGGACTTGTCTCTAAGCTACTCGATTATGGGAAGATAATCTTCTGGATCTAGCTGGAACAGCTCAAAATGTTATAGTGCTTTATCCCATCCCCTCCTCTCTCCTAACAAAGCAATTTGAATGCTCCCTAACCCTCTTCAGGCATAAGTGACTAAGTTGATGCACAGCACCTACTTAAACTGTTTGAACTATCTCAGCTGATTCTGCTTGAAGTGGGTTAGGGAGCACTCCAGCAAACAGCTGGGAGAGCCAGGGGGTAGTAATCAATGCCCCAGGGACGGCAATAAACAGCTCGAGAAGAAAAGGGCAGAGCACAAACCTTTCAAACCTCTGCAGCTGTTTGCAAATTGAATTTCTACAGCCTGCAGGCTATGTGTGAACTATGACAATATCTCCTTTTCTAGATGAAGCTTTCTTCTCCGCCATCACAGCTGGGGGGTGGGGGTGGAAAGGGAACTTGAGAATGGTAAGAAATGCTACAGAGATGTGCCCAAGTAGCATATGGGTGTGTATAGCATATTGTGTGACAGCATGCGAGAGGGGAAATTTTGGCCAAGGAAGTCAAAGAATTCTTTGTTTCTTTCTTTTTCTATTTTTTTTCTTTCCTGTTGGATCTCAAAGCAGTGCCCTTAATGTGTCATTTAGTAATGTGTCATTTAGATTTGACTGTCTTGAAGAGGAAGCAGATGATTTCCATCCACCTTGAATCCCCAGTCTTTGTGCACACTTATGAGAGCCTGCCTGTTAGCCATCTCAGCATGCTGATAAGAGAGCCCTTCCAACACACAAATTGGGCTGGCTTCCACCGTGCTCTGTTATCTTCCAGAATTTCTAAGGGGACCGGTGTGAGCAAATATGTTGAATGAATGAGCTCGGTGTGGCGTAAATGGCTGAACAAACCCCACAGGCATCTGCCACAGTCTGCAGTTATTGCACCAAAGATGGCATTTCTGAGGACCAGGGGATCCATTGTCATGGTTTCATATAAAGCCTGTTTCTGCGTGAGCTTCTGCACAGTGATGCTGGGCTGGGAAAGGGTGATAAAAAGACATCCCCACAGTTAACAACCGTGTCCCTGTGGTTAACATTAGGGCCAAAGCATCTGTGGGGCTATTTCTGGTGCTACCACTCACTCACAGTATGACCATGGCTGAGTCACATATGAGAAATCATTATCGTGTATGTAAATAAGGTGTCAACAGCTTTGCAGCTGATGTTTGTTCCAGTTTATTATTTTTGTTTTCTCAAATGCTTTGAGACTTGTGTATTAATTTGGTGTATTCTGGGTCTGCTCGTGGCTAACTCGGAGGATACGTGGGTTGTGCCACAGCCACCTGCACCCAGAGGAACACAATATGTGTTTTCACAAATGAGTGGTTAAATGCTGGTGGGGCAAACCCCGTTGCCACTGAGACGTGACCTGTGAGGCAAGCCTCTCTCGGGGGGGGGGGGGGGGGGGGGGGGGTAGCAGCATCTGCAGTGCTTGCTGGGGTGTGATGAACTCATGAACTCTTTCTTTCTCTTCCTTCCCTTCCTCTGCTGTATCCCTTGTGGCCATGTGAGGTTTAGAAGAAAGTTTGAACCTGATAAATGCATGTTTGGTCAGTGTGTGCTCGCTGGGTGACAGAGTACCCCCTCAGAGGGTTGTGATCAATGGTGCAATGTCTAGTTGGAGGCTTGTAACTAGTGGCATTCCCAAGGGGTTGGTATTGGGCCCAGTATCTTTGTCAGTGATCTGGATGAGGGGATAGAGTCCACGCTCAGCAAGTTTACTGGTGATATGAAGCTGGGATAACACACCAGAGGGCTGTGCAACCATTCAGCAAGAGCTGGACAGGCTGGTGTGTTGGGCCGAGAGGAATCTGATGAACATCAACAAAAGCAAGTGTACAGTCCTGAACCTGGGGAGGTGTAACTGTATGCGCATCAGGGGATGACCTGCTGAAAAGGAGCTCTGAGGAAGACTTAAGTGTCCTGGTGATTAACAGGCTGGCCATGAGCCAGCAGCCTGCTCTCTCAGCCGAGGAAAATGGTATATTAGGGTACATCCAGCAGTGCACCCAGCCAGGTGGAGAAAGGTGATCCTCCCTTTCTGCATTGCCCTGGTGAGGCTGCATCTGGAGCACTGTGTCCAGTTCTGGACTCCTGAATTCAAGAAAGGGAATTGCTGGAGGGGGTGCAGCAGAGGGGTACAAAGGGCCTGGAGCACCTCCCTTACAAGGAAAGGCTGAGAGACCTGGGGCTGTTCAGTCTGGAGAAGAAAAGGCTGAGAGCTGATCTTATCACTGTTACTAAGCTAATAAAGTGTGGGAGTCAAGTTCATTGAGGGGGGGGGGGGGGGGGAGGGGAGAAGGGACGATTTTGGCAGCGTGCAGCAATAGAACAAGGGGGCAACGGGCAGAAACTGAAATACGCCGAGTTCCATACGAACACGAGGAAAAACTTCACCGTCAGAAGGACAGAGCCCTGCAACGGGCTGCCCGGAGAGGCTGTGGAATCTTCTCCTATTCAGGAGAAAGAGCCGTCCTCGCAGCCTGCCTGCCCTCCCCTAAGATGGCCGCCATAGAGCGGGCGGGGGTTGCGTCACGTGGTGCCGGCGGGCGGCGCATGCGCCCTGGGGGCGGCGCTGACAGGCGGCTGCATGGTTCCCGCCGCCCCTCCGGCGCCCATGCAGTGAGGCCGCGCCGGGGGGAGCCGGCGGCGGCGTAGGGCCGGCTCCCCAGCATGGCGGGCTACCTGCCGCCCTGCGTGATAGACGGAGGCACTGGGTGAGTGCGGGGAGCGGGAGGGGACCGGAGCTGCCAGCCTTCTTGGAGGCTCGTGTGTGTGGGGGGGGAGGGGGTTAGGATTGGGATCTTTCCTGCCTTTCCGTGGCTGGTGAAGACCGCCGGCTTCTGATGGGTCGGTTGGTACTGCTGTTGTGCCTCGGGAGTGGGAGGTGTCAGAGGGAGCTGTCGTGAAGGAGATGCTGGAGATGCACTGCACTCGTTGGCCCAGCAGTGCCGGAAAGCTCTCAGGAGGAGAAGAGACGCTGGTGCGTGAGTTCAGCTGATAACTTCACCCGTCAGGCTGTGCTTTAGGGCTGTCAGTTTACTTATTGCAAGAATAGCCCTTTCTTCTGCAAGGATTTCGTTGCCTTGTTTTGGTTTAGGTAATGCTTGGAAATTTCCCTTCAAAATTTCTGAAACCGAGCCATCGTATTAAGGCCAAAAGAAAAGAAAGATAATTTAAAGAAGAAGTGACAGTTAACCAGAGGAGCCCGTTGTGTTGGTGCCTTCACCTACTGACAAAGGATTTCGTATGTTGAAGTTTGTGAAGCTGTAACAAAACTTTCACAAGTCTCTCGTGCTCTCTCCACTTATATTAACTGAAATCAATTCAGTCTTCTCAGTGGAGAATACTGGAGTCCACAGCTGAAAGCTCTGGGAGTAGTCTAGGGAATGAGTTCCATCTTGCATGTAGTTCTGCCTATGGATTACATACTCCATGGTAATTTCTCAGGTTCCACCTATTTTATTTTTTTCTGAATGTGTTTTAAGTATCTGTTCCGCAAGGAGCTTCGATGTTATGGGAATATTAATTTACAGAATTGAAGAGCTTTTCATGGGAAGAAAGGGGAACTCTAGGTGGGTCCTTTGCAAAAGCTGCAGTATGAACTGGAAAATTCAGAAAATTTGCAAAATGCATCTGTCTCGTCTCTTGCAGGAGCCCTCCTTTGCTCTCAGTTTGTGAAGTGATTCCATTGTTGCGTGAGCAGCAGATTGACCATCAGTTGTACAAAATAAATAACTTGCTATATGCTTTCAGAGAAGTGATAATTGAAATACAATTTCAGTGCTTACCTGGCAGAAACTACTGGAGCTTGTGTGTATGCAGGTGTATTAGCCTGTTTCAGAAAGAATTCAGACAGCCCACAAGTGGACTTGTCATTTCCATGCCTCCAAACGGTCTAAATATGTATGAGACAATGCAGTGTCTCTGCTGAGGGACTTTATCTGAAGTAAATAATCTTGCAGAACGAGAAGACGTAAGATTCTGAACCAAACAGCTTGAAGTAGCTTGACTCACTGATACAGTCTCTGGAATTTTCCTCTGTGTGGGTTGAAAACCTTCTTATTGTTAGAATGGATGTATTTTGGGTTACAAGTTTGAAACCATTCAAAAGATTCATTTCATTCAGGTGAAAAAGTGGGGAAGAGTGTAACAGAAATAGAAAGGATTATGCAGATGCACTGTGAAATATTTCATACATAAGAAGAGAAATGCATTTTATATCTCTGGTACTGAATGAGGAGTTTTGTCTCAGCACTAATCTGCGTTCATGTAAGTAGACTTAAGTTTATGAAAATATTCATGCACAAAAAAACAAGCAAACAGAGAAGCCTGGATTAAAGTCCATTTGTTTGCATCGATAGGTCTCAGTCCTATCAGTCCTCAGCACCTGTATGGTGCTGGATTCTTGTAGAAGGGCAGCAGTGAGTGTATGAAAATAGGTACAGAGCTTTGGTGAGAGGCGTATCATCATAGACGGACAGATTAACATTTTTTCCTCTATTAGGTAGAGGACTTTATGAATCAAGAGTGAACCGTTCATGAAACGTTTGCAGAAAGCAGCAGCAATTTGTTCAGTGTGATTGCTCTTTTCCATTAGTATTTGCAAATGACGTGTCCTCCTTCAGTTTTGATACACTACGTCTTCATTTTCTTTGAGTGAGGTTTTTCTAGTGATCAGCTTACGTGTTGCTCTCAGTCCTTTTGTGGAGAAGGGCATGCTATTTTTAGGGCCCTCAGACTACCAGGCCTCTCTGATGTTACTGTTCCAAGTGGCTTTAAACATCGTGGCTGGTTTTATTAATTGGCATTTAGCTGAGGGACATCAGAACTCCAGTAGGTGGGTGTGCAAAACGGAGGTGGCTTAAAATACTGCTCTTCTTCTTCAGGCACCAAGGAGTACTTCTATTTTGGGTGTATTTTATTCAAGTAATTTTTATTTTAGTAAGGAAAGCTTACTTTGGCCAAATGCTACTGATCAGCTTAGAAGTAAATACTTGATTTCTGGGGGAAGTGAGCTCAACTTGTCTTAGAACTTGGAATTTAAGGGTTTGTTGTTGTTTTTGCCATTAAAGGTGGCTGGAACCTTGCAATGTGTTACACTTTTTCTTGCTACTGTATTTCTGATGTGAGGTGAGCTGTTCCGTGCAAGTATTATTCTCTCTGCTCCTTACACGCGAGACGTGCAGAGATACGTTTCTAATTGCTGTTCTGGGTATAAGGAGCAGGGGTTAATTAGCTGTTGTTTATAATCACAGGCTTCAGTCCTGGTCCTACTAGTCTCTCCCAGAGCTATGGGTCTAATTTGCAGGTTATTAGTATAGTGGTTGGTGGTGCTTCTCTGTGCATTGTGCAGACGTAATAGATTTTTTTAATATATATTTTCCACTGCATTCTTTCTTTCTCCATTCCCATTCCTTCATCACGTTGTGTTTCATCGCAAAAGTGTATTTCCACATCTTGATGAGGACCTCACGTTAGGATTTTCTCAGACGTATTAGTAATAATGATACTAGAGTCTGTTTATGGCAGTATGTCATCACAGGTGTTCTGGCAGCAGGAACTGCTACATTTTAGCATCATCCATCAGAGGAAGCTTTCTCATTACAAGGTGGTGGTGGGGGGGGTGGTTATTTTTTGTTTGTTTGTTAGTTTACAGTTCATTCTTAAGGCCTTTTGATATTCTCAGTAGTTTTATCTCAGGCCCGTCCAGCCTGGCCCTGAGCACCTCCAGGGATGGGGAACCTGCAGCAATCTGGGCAGCAGTGCCACTGCCCCTCTCATGTCATGGTGAAGAATTTCTTCCTAATGTCTAATCTAAATCTACCCCCTTTCAGGTTAAAATCATTACCCCGTGTCCTATCCCTGCATTCCCCAAGGAAGAGTTCCTTCCCACCATTCAGATTCTCACCTGGATTCTTTGACTTCTGCTTTAAAATGCATAAAGCAGCTGCCTGAGTATCCTTGTATGCTTCAACTATGTCCTTATGGTTTAGTAAGAATTTTCCAATATATATCCCCTTGAAAGTGGCCGAGGGTTCCATATCTGCTTACAGGTTTGGTCCATTTGTACATCTTTGCAGTCATCTTCATGTACGCTGCATTTTCCTTTGGATTTCATTTTGCCTTATGGTAGGAGCTCAGGAGAAGCAGGAGTCAGAGTTATTGTTCCTCATGAAAAAAAAAAAAAAAAACTGACCAATTTGATTTGTGTACTAACTGCTCGTCTGGGTAAAGTAGTACATAGTAGAGAACAATACTAGAAACACCTAAATATGCTGGTTTCAACAACACAGTTTTTAGGTGTGTTTATTTTTTTCTTCAGTAGTTCCTTCAAATTCCCTTTCATAATACTGCCCTCATCTACTGCATGTTTCTGCTAATCTTTAATCCTGTCTTCAATATGCTACATTTTGTAGAGTTTCCAGTAGGTTCCTATCTTGCTAGCAATAAATCTGCTTCTTGTAATGAAATTGGAATACCGATTATCTACACATTCCCTAAAGCCATATCTGTAATTTACAGATCGTGAGATGTTGCATTACCGTTAGTCTGCTAGGCTGTAGCCCAGGAGAAAGAGAAAAAAAATGTGTTTCAGGTCCTTAAAATATTAATTGGAAAAGAAGCTGGAGACCAGGTAACCTCCCTAACTATTTATGTCCTTTAAGGTTGATGAATATTCAAGTGCTTTGTATAAGAACAAACAGTGTCCATGGCAGCTCAGGAAGTGGGTCACCCAACCACTCTCGTGTACTCTTGGGTACTGCCATGGGAGATGGAGTGTGTCCAGGTCCTGCTGGGCAGAAGAGAAGGCTGCGGGCCACGTGTGTGCGAGCTGCTGGGCAAGGAAGGGAAGATGTCAGCCTCGTTTCTTTTCTTTGTCTTCCTCAGTGGTTTGAGTTTCCCTTTTATTTGCTTCTGTCAGAACATCTGAAATGCACCACAGGAACTGGAAACTATGTCTTGTGTGATTCTAAAGGGATTCTGTTTTTCTTTCATTGCTGTTCTTGGACGTGCATTTTTTCACTTTCTTCAACGTTGAACCAAAAGTTGAGTTTTTGACATAGTTCTGGTATTAATCCTCCGTGGATGAATGGCATAAAGAAGAAACCTTTCCAGATGTTGTCTTTTGTGAGGTGTGTTCTTCCATCAGAGCTGTTTTTGCTCATACTAAAGGATAGACTCATCCCGTTGTGCTAACTGCAGCAGAGAAGTTCAGCTCATGACAAAATAAATCAGTAAGATACTGAGTTATCAGCTTTTGGTAACTTTATAAGTTATCCTAGCAGTGGGATCTGATTCCTGCCTGAGTGGCAAGGTAATGCCAAGACAGACTGATACCCCAACTGACTCCTCAAGGGTGCTTTCTTTTTAATACCATGATTGAGTTTGAGTTTGGCAGATATTTGGAAGGAGAAGAAATGGCAAACTGAACTCACCTTTGGGCCTCAACTTTGCTTAGGAATTAAGTTCTGGCTATATTGCAGGAACCTTCTACTTTTAGTATAGGCCTGTATGTATAGAAATTGTATAAAAAGTACGTGTACATATTTCTATGCTTATATATGTATACAGTGACTTATTTTTTTTGTCAGTGTGTCCTGGAGGACCAGCAACGAGTGTTGTTTTCCTGAAGCTTCTGCCTGCCTTGCCCTTTCTCGGCCTTAGACCTAGGTCTTCTGGGTCCAAAAAAGGTTTCCTTGGCTGCCATTACATGCAGGCAAGCAAAACTCATTTGAGAGAGACAAATGAAGAGTAAGCATCCTGTAATGCATCCTGAGTCCCAGTGTAACGCCTGCTTTGTTGTTTGGTACATTTCAACAATATTCCCAAGGTGGACTTCCTTCTAAAACGTGGCGAAACCAAGCAGTAATTATCATGAAAAGCATTCTTGGCCTTCTTTACAAATCAGTCTAATTTAATACCCTGATTATAGTTTTGAGAGAAAGTATGCATAAACATTCTGGATTATACAGGCATATGCTTTCAGTCTAATGATGATTAAAAATACAACAAACCCTTGCCCTCGAAACACAGCCCTTGTCTTTTTAGCCTTGGGGAAAAATCCTTTAAAAAAGATTCCTTGAAGTCTGTTGAAGCTATGGCTTTGAAGAGATGTTGAAAATACAATATTTAAATTCCAAGGTCATTGCTAATTCAGTTTTAATTTCTTTATCTAAGCAAACTGACTCTTAATGAGTGTTTTTATACCAAATACTCCATAAAGGGGCGTTTTCTGTTTAAGCTGTTAATGAGGAAGCAACCTTCTGTTCTAGGGATATCATTTGCAAATACTGATAGTGGACCATAGGCAGAGATCCTTAATAGGATGTGATTGTGTGGTTGGGTTTTTTTTTTAGGTTTTCATGTGAAAACTGGATGTGAACAATGCTGATTTCCCTCACAATCCACTACTACAGTATGACAGTATCAGAGAAAAAGTTCAGTTTAAAAATCATTCAGTTATAATTATGTTTTAAACTCCCTCTGGATGTATTTGCTTATTTTAGGAGAACTGCTGTTCATAGTCTGGGATGTTAATGATTTGTAGTTGATAAAAACCTGAGCTGTTCTTGGAGACAGGAAATGTCATGCAGAGATTTTAGGTTTTGTGTGAACATTTCCGTTTTTTTTTTTTTTTTTACCTTCCAAAGTTACTTGTTTCTTTCCTGATATTTTAACTGATAAATGTATATGTATGTCTTTATATATCAAGACAGACAGACAGTGCTTCTTACCATTTGCTGGTTTTTCTTTCTGTTGGACAAAATATTAACCAAATACATGGTGTCATGTGGTATCTTTGGCTACGGTAGCTTTTGGGAAGCTAAGATCTGCATCTTCCTTTTACCAGTGAATTGTGGCCTTGCCCATCTTTTGCCATAACTGAGCGTACAGGTTTCATCACTCTGAAATTCTGCTGCCAAAAACTCTGAGAAGCTGAAAGTGCCTGAAAAATAAATAGCATCTGAAATATTTACCTCTTCTGAGTTCTCTTCTCAGCAGGTTTGCACTTGAAAGCATAACCTAGGAAATATAGATGTGGTATTGCTTATTTGGCCTTCAGTGTGAGAAGTGGAGTGAATATACATTTTTTTCCTTAATAGGTGTGTGCACATAATGACCTTGTGATCATTCTTTCTCCAGGTATACCAAACTTGGCTATGCAGGGAATACGGAACCTCAGTTCATTATTCCATCATGTGAGTCAATTTTTTTTGTCCCTCCAACTTTTAGGGTACACCACTGTTACTAAGCACAAGTGAAAATGACTTGCTTTCCAGCTCCCAGTTTTGTCTTCGTGGTCTCTTGTCCATCAGGAGAGCAACATCATTTGTGTTAGCATCATTGGCTGGAGTATAGCTTAGCAGAACTTGTTTGCAGTTAGCTAGGCCTGGTGCTTATTAAATCACCTCTTGGTTGCCATGACAAATGAAGAGGACTTTAATCCTATTTCCTTTTTGCATTGGCTATTTCTTTGCTAGGACTCCTGAGTAGACAGAATGCAGCTCACCTCCAGTCTGCTTGACACTGTAGTTACTGCCTGGATAATCTGAGAGGCTTCCCACCAAATTAAGTAGTGATGTGCAGGTGGTGTCTGCCTTACTTCCATCTCTCTGGGGCTGCAGGCACTTTAATAGTCAGAAAAGTTGTTCCTATTAGGTAGTGCTCATTTAAGGTGTGTATTTACCCAGTAAAATGTTTGTACTATTTAACACGGTTATGTTGAGCAGAATTTCCTCTTTTTGTTTTCCACATTAAAATTGTTTAATTTAAAATGTTACATCTTTTTCAGTATTTTTAATTGTAATCTCAGTAGTTTCTCTCAAATATTATATATGTACAGATTGTAGCACTGACTTCCTGTTTAATTCTGTTATGGCTTTTCTTATCTCATGGTTATCTCCAATTGCAATAAGTGCTGCCTTTACTTTTTGGGAATTTCATCAGTTAACTCCTTATTAAAGCATCAATTCTGTCGTATGACCACTTGTGATAGCAGGTATAAAGATAAGAAAATAATAATGGTCCTTGGGGCCAAAGAGGCAGAGGGGAATGTGTTCTTTACCAGATGTAGGTGCAGTACTGGTTATAGTCTATAACTATTGTAAGCAACAATTCACGCCTATAGCACTTGTAAAAATCTTAACATCTTATGTTAAAGAAGTGGGATAGCAAGTGCTTCCTTTGAATTTTTTATGAACCTTGTTTTATAGAACTGAGGTAACGCGTGGAGACTTGAACATGTTTCCAAAAGAGCTGTTTGCTTGTCAGTAATTTGTGGTCCTGATGCTGCTCAGTGCTTTTGTGGATGATGCCTCTCTGCTGTGTATTTTCTACCGTATGTTATTGAGGGCCTGATGATGATGTATTAAAAAAACCCAAACAGCTCTATAGACAAATAAGCCATATTTTACATTACTTCAGACTGTTTTTATTTATAACTTGCCCCGGATTTGTTTTCTTCCTCCTATCTCCTTGCCTGTAGCAGCCATCACCTAATAATTTTTGTGAGAATTGCAACCTGATAATGGGAATCATGAGAGTCTCCAAAGATTTCTCTGTAGCACTGCAAATTGATTTATCCCCTTTGTGCTTCCTTCTTCTCACCAACCAGGATAATCACTCCAATACTTATTTCTGAAGTACATAGTTTTTCTTCTCTTTTGCCCTTTTCCTTAATTCTGAATTGAAACTCAGAAGATCACATCATTTACTGACTTAGAGTATCTCCTGATGGAGAGCACAGTGCCTGAGCAAGTTAAATGACTGCTGTAGTACATAACAGAATGCAACTTAAGAGATGGGCTGTGAGCTATCTGTTATTTTAACAAGAGGTTGGTGGCCAAAATCCTGCCTGAGAGAGCACCAGGAATGAGTTCTTCTTTATTGCCTTGTCAGGAGGTATAATTTCTGTTTTCTGGCAACTATGATTTCTGTTTTCCAATTTTTATTTCTGGGAAAGGCTTGTTAAGTAAATAAAGAAACAGATTCCTACATATTTAGCTATTTTAATTTTATTTCAATTTGTTTGGATTTTATTTTAAGGTATTGCTATCCGTGAGTCAGCCAAAGTAGGTGACCAGGCTCAGAGGAGGGTAATGAAAGGTGTTGACGATTTGGACTTTTTCATAGGAGATGAAGCCATAGATAAACCTACCTATGCTACAAAGGTAAGAAAACACCGAGTACTTTTTCTGAAGGCTTCTCAAATTTTCACATTTTTATTGTTATTACGTGTTGTTCTGTGCCTTTTTGATAGCTGCTTCAAAAAACACATTTGCTTTCTTGTAAAAATAAATAAATATAAAATCTGTTGCTTCCTAACAGCTACGTGCTTTTGGTTTGTTGATCTTACCTTGCTTAAGTGCCTGTTTTAGTGCCCCATATTGGTGCTTGATGACCTCTGTAAATATCCACTGAATCTGCAGTTGGTCGGTGTTCAAAATTATTAGCTATTAAAGTAGTCAGAAACGCCGAATGTTTAAATTCTTGTTAACAATATATCTTTTTTAATGTGGCGCATGAATTGGTGAACATATTGGATACTTTTGCTTCGGGGATTGTCACAATTGTTTTGTGGAGGGCTGTCTTCAGCGTGGCTTCTGTGTGAATCATATTTTCCATACCCTACTAAGGGACTTATTGTACTTACAAGATGTTAACAGCCTATGAACTATGTGGAAAAAATTGTATTTTATACATCCTGCTGTATTACTTAAATGTCATCTGTGTTCCTAACATTGAACAAAATGTAAACATATCCCTGTGATAATTTATGCTGAAAAATGTATTGCCTGTATGTTCCTTAATTCTTACAGATTGGAAGACATATTGAAGACAAGTATGATTTTCAACTTTATAAATGATTAAACTGATACAAAAAGAGATTAAAATATGGTGTGGTGAGAAAATAATAGCAAGATTAAGAACAGAGTCTGTTCTTTGGCTTGCAGTCCTGCAGCACAGAATTGCAATTGGAAATACCTGGGAATATGAGATAACTTGAAATAGTAATTCTAAATTAAAGTGAGAATAGAGGATGGTGACTATGAGATGAAAGGTTTTAATTCTTGCAGAAGATGTAAGGCTTTGGGTGCTTTCACTGTTCCTGTTTTTTTTTTTTTTTTTTTTTTTTTTAATTCTTATATGATATAGAAAGTTGACAGGTTTTCTTGTTTCAGTGGCCTATACGACATGGTATTGTTGAAGACTGGGACCTCATGGAGAGATTCATGGAGCAGGTCATTTTTAAATATCTACGAGCCGAACCTGAGGATCACTATTTTTTAATGGTGAGTTATTGAAACCGAGGAAGAGAAAACATTTTCTGAGGGGAGAACTGCACATTTTTTCAAGAGTATTTATGCAAGAGCAAAAGTACCTAATATTCTAAGCTCAAGCTTCCAATATTCAAATTCCAAGCCCTGTCAGAGAACTTTTCCCTGAATGTGACTTTTATTCTCCATTGATGAAGAAATATATCTGTGAAACTGCATTGGAACCAAATTCTGTTCACTTTTATGATGCAGGCTGCTGATGGGTTGGATTTTGTTTTTGAAAAGCTTCAATTGCTTTGTTTAAACTGAATTCTACTTGAAATTCTTGGCTGATTTTGCAGTAGGGGATATTCTTGCTTAGTAGAGCACCATATGTTAGTGGTAAAGGACAAACGTATGAAAAATTTTCTTGAAGATCAGATTAGGTAACTAGCTCTTAACAAGCAGTTTGCAATAGACTATTTTTGTTTATGTTCATGTGTCCTTATGTCTGGTTTATCTCCAGATTTTTTTGTTTTAAGGAAGCTTTTGGTTAGTTCTGGTCTGAATGTGACTTAGAAACACAGAATTGTCTAGGTTGGAACGGATCTTTGAGATCACTAAGTCCAAGCATCAGCCTGACTTGCTGTGTTCCTTAGTGCCATGTTCACGCATGTCCAGAGATGAGGACTCCACAGCTTCCTTAGGCATCTTATGTTGGATATGTTGCACAAAAACACCACCCACCCTCTGCTAACTGTGAGTTATCTATCAAGACCTGTCTGGAAATGATTGCAGGCCACATTTACCCACCCCACAGCCCCAGCATTTTGTAGTACCAGACAAATAGCACATTGCACTGAGCACAGAAGTCTTCTGAAGGCTGACTCCTGCCACGTTCACTAATAGTTCTGCATTCTGTTGTGTGAACCAAAAACCTAAAAAATCAGCAGTGCACTGTCAGACTTCTTTGTATCTTCAAATCCCAGCACCATTTTGAGACTAACTGAATGGGTGGTGCCAATAGCTTGAAACTTGTTCATACTAAATACTGAATAATTTGCACAAATTGAATAAGAGTGTGTGGAAAAGCCATGAGTGTGATTGATCATGCTGCATGCTTGCGTGTAAGAAAAAAACATTTGCTTACACAGAATCCTGCAAAACACTTCTGTTTGCTTTTGCTAGCATTCAGTCCTTTTCCAGGTAGGACTATTGGGACATGAGGAATCTTCAGAGATTGTGTCTGCTTCTAGTATATGGTATTAAACTTTTCACCTTCTTGTTTAAGTACTGACTGTTGTGTTTTTTCCCTGTAACTGGTCCTTCTGAAATCAGCTGGGCCACTCTAACACATGACTCTCTTACTCCTTCTGAAAGTTAGGGTGTTGAAATCATGTCGCTCCTTCTAGTGGTGATGAAACAATGTGATAGGAAACAACGTTTCTTATAACATAATTGCTTTGAAAATTGAATTCAAATCAAACATGTTGTGGAAGATAACCTTCTTGCCACCCTTCCCAGATTGTGTGAATTCTTTATTTTTAGAATTGGAGCTTGTGTGGGATTTAGGAATGCATTAAGAATTTGGAAGTTTGATTATTGCTCTAGTGAGCTAGTCATTGCGTTAACTGTTACGACTCTGAGGGGTTTTTTTCTGTTTTTGTTTTTCCAGACAGAGCCTCCACTGAACACACCTGAGAACAGAGAGTATCTTGCAGAAATCATGTTTGAATCATTTAACATACCAGGACTTTACATTGCTGTTCAGGTAATCAAAGTGAATGCATAGTTCTAAAGCAACTGCAGTGTATATAGTCTTCCATACATGTATGTCTATAATGCTTGGAATGATTGTTTTTTATATCAGCACGTTCTGCCTAAATATAAACTGTTTCTCAAACAGGCAGTGTTGGCCTTAGCTGCCTCTTGGACATCACGACAGGTTGGAGAACGTACTTTGACTGGAATTGTCATTGACAGTGGTGATGGAGTGACCCATGTAATTCCTGTGGTATGTAGGGGGGTGCTTTCCTAAATTATTGATGGTTTGGACAAATACAGATTTTGGTTCCTAACTATTAGAATAAGAACTATCAAAGTAAACAGCGTTTTGAAAATTCTATGGCTCCTTGGTTGTTTGGGATTTCTTTCCTCCCTTATGGTCTCTTTGCAAAATATGTGTTTAGTTATGTGGCTTTATTTATGAGATTAATTTTAGCGGTTGGAAAGCTGCAGTAAGGAACCACTGGGGCATCTTTTAAAGGCTACTTCTATGTAAAACCTTATCTTGCATTATTGGGATGCTTCAGTTCTGTTTGATATTAATGTATATCACTGTTGGATCTCCTGCACGCCTACGTTACTTCTTGTCATGCGTAGAAACTTCTTTTGTATCTTGTATTTTATTTATGTTACGTCACTTGTCTGTGTTGTAGAAGTTAGTGAACTCTGTGGAAACAACTGCAGGCTGGTATACAAGTGTTTGTGTACATGGTTGATTTCAGATGGCTTAATTCTGGTAGGCTGTTAAAAATATGCAACTGTCTGTGTATGCTAACGTATGTTTTATTGATGACGGTGTAGTACTGGAGGATATAGAATGCTTGAATGATCAGTTACTTTATAAATGAGCATCTGACTCCCTTTAATTTCTTGTGTTTTGGTGTTAATCTGGTATTATCAGTATTGTCTTCTGCTGGAAAATGCTAGAAAAAGAACATTTACCATACAAAGCTCTGAAGCATGTAAAAAGCAAGAGACTTCGCAATACCACTGTTTTCAGTCAATACATCCTGGAAAAAATGCAACAAAAAAGATCTCTTGTTTTCATTGTGCTTATTGTTTGATGTGTCTTCATTTGATTTTGTTTTTTGTTGCCTGAACTTTTTAATGGTTTTGTACTTTTTCCTATTCATTTTTCATTTTGAAACAGGACATGAGTAGTCTTTTCATATTATACTTGGTTTTCAGATTATGCCTGAAAGAAAAAATAAATTACATCTGATCAGACATTGTCTATGTTATGATGTACACAAGGTTTTTTTTGTCTGTAGTTTGTGTGTTGCAGTGTCAATTAGATCATCAGTATCTGTTTATATGTTGCAATTAAGGTCTTCTAAAAGTAATATCCACTTTGCAGGGGGTTGCTTGCATGTTTTAACACTTCACTGTTCCAATATTTTACTTTTAATTAAAAATGAAAGCAAGCTATTGTATAAAAGAACAATAACTTTGCTGTTGATTCTTGATGTTTTGCACAGTATGATTTTGCCTGAAGATCATCTTGTTTTCCCTCCTCCTCCCACATAGGCAGAAGGCTATGTAATTGGAAGCTGCATCAAACATATTCCTATTGCAGGTAGAGATATTACATACTTTATTCAACAACTCCTGAGGGAGAGGGAAGTGGGAATACCTCCTGAACAATCTCTTGAGACAGCAAAAGCCATAAAGGTACACCCTCCTTTCTCTCCTGAGACCTAAATTAAGTACTTCGAGCAATTTTTTCTTCTTTTTTTGCTTTAGCAAGTTGCTTGTGTTTACTTAAAAATGCAAATAATTACAAAAGCTTTTGCTGGTGTATCCAATCAAGTGCAGTGTGAGGAGAAAGAGGAAGAAAATGATCACGCTGGACTCCTCGGTAGAGTTGAATATGCTTTGCAGATTAAATTAGTGCTTAGAGCTCAAGATTTGTTTGAAATTTGTTTTTTGATTTAATGAATGTGTAATGTCAGTAGGTTGATTTTTTTTTTTTTTTTTTTTTTTTATGGATCTGATCTTGCAAAGAGAGCTCGCCATTGAACTTTTCTGTTGTACACCTAACGCTTGTGGCATTTTCATTTTGAGAGGAGATAATCTAGATGAGTCTGTGGAATTTTATTGAAGCAGCTAAGCTTGTGTGTTGTCCTGATTGGCTGAGGCTTCAGAAGTCATTTGGGTACAGATATGTCTTTGACAGCCCCATCTGTAAGAATGCTCACATATTTTTATGTTTCTCCTTCGAATATAATTTAAGTCAATAACAGAATAATTTTTTTGTCTATTTTTTTAACGCTTGATATTTCTTAACAGGAGAAATATTGTTATATTTGCCCTGACATAGTGAAAGAATTTGCTAAGTATGATGGAGATCCACGAAAATGGATCAAACAGTATACTGGCATCAATGCAATCAACAAAACCAAATTTGTTATAGACGTTGGTTATGAAAGGTTCCTTGGACCTGAGATTTTTTTTCATCCTGAGGTAAGAGTTAAATACTAATAGTATTTTCTTACAGAAACTTTGCTTTGTAAGTAGAAGAAAGAGGGAGTTACTGTCATTCCTGATGTGAGTGCGCCATCAAGTGGAAGTTAAGTTCTCAGTAGGTCTCCTGACTGCAAGCCTTGTACGGTCTCAGGTAGCATAAGCACAGAAAAGCATGCGTGCAGTAGGTAATTTTTTTTCCTGTATCTCATGTTATGTTTAAAACCTCTTATTTTCTTTTTTTAGAGGTAATCTGATGTTCAGAAAAAAAAAAAGTTTGAACTTGCAGATTTTATATAGTGTTTGTTCTTTTTCTGTTTTAAACCAGTATGCATTCTTACTACGTTACCAGTCTGTTTGGGCATAATCTGTATGGAATTATTCAACTGATACTGCTTTAAATCTTGAATTTTGTTGTTGCTTTCTGTTGATTCCAATTTGTGGATGCTACATTTCTCCCTGAAGGAAGTCCATTGAAATCTGTGTCGGGGTGATAATAAGTAACATACAGTTTTGGGAGATATTTACAGTGCCTAGCCTGTCTGACTTTTGGTAGTTCATTAGGAGTGAACTTCAGGATGTTGGGATATGCTGGGAGAAGGTAGGATCAGGTTTTAATGTTTCGACGTGGCAGGGTAGGTCCTTTCCATTATTTTATGCTCCATTTAGCTTATTACAGGCAACCATAGTCTGTAACAAAGTATTAAAAACTTAATCAAGGTCTGTATTAACACTAAACTACGTTTTGTCTATCCTCTTCCTATTGGAAGAGTGAAAATTTCATGCTTTTGTCTAAATTCCAGCCTTAATCTGTTTGTTATCAGTTTATAGGTATCTAATCTTACGTCACCATTAAAGCTTTAGGCTAAGTTGTTTCTCCCCCCTTATGTTTACCCCCATGATCTTACAGGGCAGCACTGAATCCCATGTCAGACATGGTTTTAATAGTTTCTCTTTCTTATATAGAGACTGGGAGGAATAGGATAAAGGACAATCTTCCTTTTTTTTTTTTTTCATTACTTAATAAAATTAATAATGTCTTGGCTCTATATTGAAAACACTGCCTTTCTAGACAAGAAAACACAGCAGATGATACATACTGCTTCCAGAAAGAATTTCTCCCTGGACATCATTAACTTCTAACTTGTTTTCAGTTAGCTTGGTGAAAGGTTTTACCACATATCTTACAATCTTATCCTTTTTTCAGTTTATCTCAGTCTGACAAATTTTACTCTGAAATCACATCACATGCAGTAGTAGGCTTCTAGTACATACACTTTGACAAGTGAATTTATGACCAAGGAAGAGAGTCTGAGTTTGCCTGTAGAAAAGAGCAATTCTTACTTCCCTTGTACAAAAGTGGGCTTAGTATACTGTAGAAGTAGGACTGTAATACTGTAATACTGACTTTTAGTTCCCCTTTTTTCCTTTAAAAATACTGTTACAAAATCTCTCTAGTCTTACTTCGGCTTTGTTTGTTTGTTTTTGGAAGGAGATACACAGTGTCTGTTCTCTTTCATTCTAGTTTGCTAATCCTGATTTTATGGAATCCATTTCGGACGTGGTTGATGAAGTTATACAGAACTGTCCCATTGATGTCCGGCGTCCGTTATATAAGGTATGTTCTCCCTGTTCTAAGATGAACTGAATTCATCTGAACGATTACTGTCATCATCAGGACGCAGTTGTGTATGGTACACATAGCTGTGATTTCCCCTACTATGAGAGATGTGAACATTTGAATAGAAATAAAGTTTAAGATAAACAAGCTACAACTTTTCTGAATGAGGAATACTTGATATTTGCTGCTTTAATTTCAAACAAAAGATAAGCAGTGGCTTGGAGTGCAGGTAAGTATTGTTCTGAAGGAATTCTATTTATATCTGATATTTGTAGTATAAATTCTTATGCATGAGAGTTTTTGGATTTTGCCCATTTTAAAGGTTACCTCATGGTCTCTTCCCCACATAGATTTATAAATAGTTTTTTCCCATGGTCTTAATGTGTTCACTGCAGTTTTAGCCACGTGTTGAACTCAGTGTTAAAGTACATGAAATCTTTGTCCTTTAGAAGACAATAATTAAGCCTGTTTAAACTTGTTTAGGACATATAGTCCAGAGAGTTTTTTCAGTCAGTGGTTCATTAAGAAATAAAGAAGATGATATTGACAGGCATAGCCTGTGGCAAACTCTCTTTCTGCATTGGCAGCACATTCTGTGCTTCCTAATTGTTTTCTGTTTGTGTAGTAGCAGCAGTGCCCTATTTATTTTTTTATTTATTTATTTTGAAACAACAGCATGAAGTAGTAACGTGAAGAAGTAGACTTGTTCATGTGAACTCCTATGGTTTTGTCCTGTTAGAAAAAGTCTGGTCTATGGGAGTCCGCAGGTTCTCAGGAACAATTAAGTTGTATCTGAATTGTGTCTTAGGATAGTCTGTAACTATTGACATTCTGTAGCATATTTTAGTGTTCTAGGTGACATACTTAGCATACTCTGTAATCTAGAATGAGATGTAGTAACTGAGCAAATCTGCAGTGCAGGTTACAAGAGCAAGTTCCACTACTTACAGCACTTCTGTGCAGAGTGACTTTTGTAGTAGATAGCTACAATGGCTTCAACTTTAGGATTGCTGCAAAAGGTTTTTGGAAGCTCTTAATCTCTTTCTCTCCTTTGTCCTTTATCTTCAAGACTGAAGTTTCCATAGAGGCAAATATCTTCTTTTCTTGCCACTGTGGTGGAGTGCTGGACTTACACTGGATAAAAGTTAGTGTTTTATCAGTGTTCCTGCAGAAAATATCTCAAAGCAACCTCTTGCAGGTTATATGTGCTACACAGCTTAGGAAGAATTGTTCTGTAACCCATCTTCTGTAGTGTTTATCTTTTTGTGGTTTTGTTCCCAGTATTCCTGTTTCCTAATCTTATCAGTTCTCTAATGAGTCCAGTTGTCTTACCTTATGTTGAGGTTTGGAACAGCAGGACCTTCACAAGGCTCTTGCTGTTCAGCCAGTTGCTAAAGCCTGTACCTTTTCAGTTCCACATACAAGAATTCTTCTACAGATTGCACAGCTGAAGCTCATAAATTCTTTTTAATTGTATAATGGTTAGCAGCAATGTACTTTGTTTTCAATTCTGGTGATGATTACACCTCAACGTGACTGCTTGGAAACAGTGATTTATATTCTTATTCTGTCTTCCCTGACTGTCTCTACTGGAGTTAAAGTTCCAGATTGCTTGGAGTGAGATTCTTTCTGATAAAATAAGGAAGGATAGATAAGCTGTTGAGTTTGGATCCAGAGACTTGCACTGAAATTTGAAGAAATAAGGGAGACTAAGTATTTATTTTTCAAATAAACCCATATTGCCAGAAAGTAGAATTACATGGACCTGAATGCTTAGGTGATGGAGGAGTAATTTTTGGATCTCACCATAGGGCTGAAATAATCTGGTATGCTGGTTATGTTTCTTATTTCTGTGTGCTGAATTTCACTGGGAAATGAACTGTTCTGCATCCAGCGGGTAGTGTGATAGTGCTTCTGTAGGACTTGTTGAGGCTGTTGAAAGTGCATTACCTTTGGTAGTCTTGGAGCAGAGTGGTATAGTTTGTTCATCTGGTGCTGTTTTTTGTTTGTCTGTTTGTTTCTTTTCATTTTTAGGGTGTTATATCAGAAGCAGAGAACGGTTTGAGTTGAAAGGGACCTTAAAGATCACCTAGTTCCAGCCCTTTGTTGGGACACCTTCCACTAGACCCAGTTGCCCAGGACCTCATCCAGACTGGCCTTAAAAACCTCAACAGATGGGGCATCCGCAACTTCTCTGGGCAGCCTGTGTCTGTGTTTCATCAGTCTAGTAGTAGCAATTCATTATCTAATGTAAATTTTACCTTCCTTTACTTTAAAACCCCCACCCTTTGGCCTATCACTGGACTCCCCAGCTTCCTTGTAGCCCCTTGAGGCACTGGAAGGCTGCAGTGATGTCTCCCTGGATTCTTCTTAAGGGAGCAGAACAGAGGGGGAAAGTCACCTCCCTTGCCCTGCTGGCTATTGGTGAGTGTGGACTTCTGTTGGAGATGGGTTATTTGGGCTTTCAGTGAATTTTAAGGATGCTGCTTTTCCGTTGAGAAGATGACTTTTAGCTGGATGTGCAGCTAATGTGAGCAGTAGTAAATTTGAATGTGCTGCTGCAGTTGATTTTTCAGTAGGCTCGTTGTCCTGGCATTCTCTTAGAAAGTCTTAACTGTTGGCTCCTCTGCTCGTAATGAACAATCCTCGAATTCTGGAGAGGTCTGGAGTGCTGAAGACTAAAGATATAGTAAATGTCACTTGTAACTTAAAATACTTTTAAATAGTGTGAAAGCAGCCTGACATACTCAGTGTGGTGTGTAGATGGCGCTGGCAGACTTCTGTGCAGCTGTGAGCTGCAGGCAAAAATACCACCCAGTGGTTTCCAGCTCGTTTGCCGTATCAGCTCTTTTCATACCTCTCTCTGAAATTTGTAGGTGTCCTCTAGCAGAAACTAGTGAGGATTCAACTGACTTCTGCTTTTGTGTGCTTCAGCAAAACGACAGTGCTTGCTATTAATTGCTGAGGGCAAAGTAGGCAGGCTCTGAGGGTGAGTTAAGGCTGGGGAACTTACCAGGTGGTTAGGTCTGCATCCTGTTCCCCTCGATGTAAGCCATGGGGGAAAGAAAGGCATTCCTACTACTTAAAATTGAAGCCCCAAGTGATTAACATTGTTAGTGTAGCACAGGGATGCTGAGAATAAATCCTGTTTCTTCTGATCACTGCTAATTAGGTCTGTAACATCAGTGTGCTAGCTGAGTTGTGGTTACTTTTCTGAGTGCAGAATTGTTTCAGTGGAACAGCAAGGACCATACTCAAACTGTTAAATAAACGTCAAATATCATGGATTTAAAGAAACATGAATTGTTTCTTCATGATTAAAATAAAGTTTATTCCAGAAATAGTTTTTTGCAATACATGTACTTCTTTGTTGGGATAATATTGTTTGAGATCTCTAATACTACTTAATCTTTCCACACAGTCTTCGTATGTACAGTCTTTAGTTAAAACATGCCCTGTTTAAATTAAAAAATGGCAAAAGTGTGCAGTTTTTAAGTAAGCTTTACTTAGATAAAGATTTCTATTGTTGTAACTGGATTGTTTTGTTAAGTAGTTTCGTATTGTTGTCACGTACTTTGCAGGTATAGGATCAGATGGTATGGAAAGAAATTCAGTGTCATGGAGCTCATAATAGAAATGAAGGGAATGGATGGGAAGTGAGAAGTTTCCTGCCAGCCCTCCTAGGTATATGGCATTGACCCCCAGATTCCTTCCAGAACTGGGCTGTTTTTGTTATTTCCTACCTGTGGTTATCTTATTCAAGAGCATGGAAGATCTTCAGCCCTCTCTTCTAAGAAAATATCTTCTTTCAAACCAACTTGGCTTTCATCTGGTTATCTATAAAAGCAAATCTGGCTGGAACTTTTCCATCAGGTGGTGTGATCAGTGTCAGCTGTGAAACCTGTGCTCTGCACAGAGCTGTTAAACCAGCTGAAGAGCGTTTAAGCACAGTAAGATCAGAAGTTTCATTTAAAGCCACCAGCTGGAAACAGGTACTTGAATCCTAACACTCTTTATGTCTCTTTCTGGGAGGCCAGAGGATTCCTAGGCAGCCTGGAAACCCAAACACTGCTAGTAAGCTTTCTCTGTCAGGCATGTTTAGCCTTCCTTGTTGTTACTATGTTTTTCATTCTAGTGGTTACTGGAATCATTTTGTAACACTTGGTAATTTTAGAGAAGGTATTGGATGTTTGTTGATTTCAATCCCATTTTTTTACCACCTTCACTGTGTTCTTTCTGAAGGGTGGTGTGTTGTTCAGAGGGTGGGGAATGTGTGTGAATTCTGCCTTGATTGTGAGACCTACCTGTCTTCTGACCTCCTTATGGTAGACTGACCTGCTGAGTTGTGATGATTTGTTGAAGCCCATATATTATGAGCAATCCTCTGCTGAAGATTTAGCACAGATTTGGCCCAGCACTGACAAGAGTTATGGGGAACAGGGGAACTATTAGTGTGTAGAATTGTGTTATGATGGCAGTTGGTGATACCTGCCTGTATCCCACACGCTGTTTAGCCTGACTTTTCCAGACGTGTTGATGAGGTGATGCACCTTTTCATCCAGTATACCCCAGTGCTTCTATTCTTTTTGACCTACACTCTACTCAGTCTTCATTTAGCATGTAGAATTACTTGAATAGTCATAATCTCAGGAAGGAGTCACATAGCTTTTGTCTTTGGAATGATAGAGATCCTCCTAGTGTTACCACTAACTCTGCAGTTGCATAATGTGGTGTAAGATTTATTCATACAAATATTCTCAAGTGTATTCTGAAACCTCCTTTAGTGATATCATTGTCTACTTCGTGATGTATGCTTAAAGTTTAATTTGTTTTGAATAGAATTATTGCATTCACTCTCTTTGCCAACTTTATTATCTCCAGGTAATATTTTCCAATGACAATTTTTTAATTGCTATTTCATCACTCAAATTGGTTGTCTTTTTTTCTTTTTTTCCTCCCCCTTAGCAGTTTTCTTTTACAGAGTGTGAGACCACTTTGAGGCAGGGGAAGATACGTTCTTGTATGTGGAGGAACCACTTGCATATGAAGGGGAGGAATTTAATTTTAGGACCAACTGTGATTTCTGGCTTCTGCTTTATGTATATCATTACTTTCCTCATTATTTTTCACAAATAAACAGCTTTCTTCTCATTTAGCAAGGATGATTTTGTATGCAGCTTGTACTCTGTTGCTTGAAGTCCTGAAAGTTGCTTCTGGATCCTGAAAGTGTGAATACTCATGCGTGTCTTCAGTTCTTCAGCCCTGTTTGCATGTTTCCTGGCTGTGAGCAGTGGTTCAGGGATTTTTTCAATACACACACAGTCTGCAGTGTCAGAAGCTATTATGAACAGATAACCTTTTGCCCGGTGTGTACTGAACTCTTGATCTCAGTAAAGCTCCTTGCCAATGTGACTCAGGTGTGCAAGTAGTTTTAGTATGCACTAATTGGCATTTTGGTTTGCAGTGCCACATGCGGGCACTGCAGGGCACGCTTTTTTTGTGCCACATAGATTTCATTTATTTCTGATTGTGAAGTCCATTCTTGCGGCCACCATTATTTTCCAGTGTTCCTGTTTTGAAATCCAACCCCATCCCCCTTGTCCTGTTGAAATGACTTCTGCATTGGTCTGTAGCCCTGAAGTATTATCAGTAGTGTTAAGAATGCGACGTTATAGACTGCATATATAAACTGCATGTTATCAGCCTCTCTGAGGCATTTTGACAGTGTCATCCTTCTGCTCCAGTGCATGTATAGATACTAGCTTGCTATTCTAATATACTCCTTCTCTTTTGTGGTAGTATATTCTACACACAACTATTACTTAAAGAAAAAGAGTGAATGTAAGGAGCTGAGGACCTGCTGTGGAAACCGAGCAAGCTTGTCAGCTTCCTAGTACCATTTGGGAAACTCACTTTGAAGATGGATTTAAAGAACATATCTTTATTTTCTCCACAGAATGTAGTGCTCTCAGGAGGATCCACGATGTTCAGGGACTTTGGACGACGACTGCAAAGGGATTTGAAGAGAGTAGTGGATGCGAGATTGAGACTTAGTGAGGAGCTCAGTGGTGGTCGGATAAAAGTAAGAATTTCAAATAGGTTGATCATGAAAACGGTGGAAAAATAAAGTTCAGAGTTTTCACCTCACTAGTGAAAACACAGTGCTGTGAGATGAATAGAGTTTACATATGTATTAATAAATCTCTTGGTAGCTTTGCAGCATATGACATACCTTTAAAGGAATTGTGAAGTTACTGTAAGCAATCTGTAAGGACATTTTTGATGTCTCCTACTAGGAGAGAAGTGATCTCAGCAGTAGGCAAAAGGGATTTAACTGTTGTGTCCTTCAGTGTACTGGTCAGGAAGAGTTACGTGATATGGTCCCCTAGGAAATATGGCGCTGAGTAATTGTGATAGAATGATGTGAATGGAGGGGTGAAGATTTCTGGATATTTTGAATTGATAAGGAAATGTGAACTAATGATGAACTGTTTTTCTTAGCCCAAGCCAGTTGAAGTTCAGGTGATAACACATCACATGCAGCGTTATGCAGTTTGGTTTGGTGGTTCCATGCTGGCTTCAACAGTAAGTATTCATGAAAACTATTCTCAGTCTTTCTTTTCATGTTGTATGCTGGCTATATTTGTTCTGAGTACCACTTTTAAACCTTTTGTTTAAAAAAACCTGAACTTCATTGCATTCTGGAATCCTTTCTTGGCAAAGTTTGTACAGAGCAAGTGGGAGCTTTGCTTGAATAAGCATATCATGTTGTGATGTAACTCTGGAGTAGTATATATATATATGTGTGTGTGTGTGTGCTAGCTGGAATGTAGTCCCTTTAATCTTGAAGTTAGCATGTGGGATTAGTCAGGACTTCAGGAGTATAGGATCTAAATGTTCTTTATCATGAGTGAGAATCAAGTAGAGGAAAATGGGAACAATTCATGTCTTCAAAGGGAGATTTCTTAATGCTGTTTTTAAAAATGAACTCTATTGTCCATACAGACTTTTGTTGTTTTCATAAATTAAAAAAAACTTAGTTTTATTCTGTTGCAAAGATAGAATACCTTATCATGGAGCTGCAATCTAAAAAAGAGTTCAAGCGTTATTTTATTTGTGTGTTTTTCTGCTTTATGTATTCTTCTGGCTTTGAGAGGATTTGCTTTATGTTTTCATAGCCGGAGTTCTTCCAAGTATGTCACACGAAGAAAGACTATGACGAGTACGGCCCTAGCATTTGTCGTCATAATCCTGTGTTTGGAGTCATGTCATAATGCTTGTCTAATGGAAACAAGATCTGTGATTTCTTACTTGTGAAGAAACTCGTGTCAGGCAGAGGAAGGCAGCAGGTACTGTAAATACTGAAACAAGACGTGGCTATCTCCTGGAAGCATGTGGATCACCACCGTGCACTACAGCACAGCTTACAGCCCCAAGTCATTTCGGTGAAAGCCATTTCTCTGCAGACTACTTTGAATCCTATCCTTCCTTCTTCCTAAATGTGAGAAAATTGACAGTAGGTGATTCTCTGTTTAGGAGGTTGTGCAAATACTACTGAAAATGAATCTAGAAAAATGAAGCGGTGTTTTACTGCTCGTGGAAAAGATTTAAACCCTTCCCACTTTTGCCCTAATTCTGCAGTCAGATCTTTAGCAGTGGAGCACTAAATACCACATTGCCTTCGGGGGGGGGGGGGGGGGGTTGAAATGGTTGCAGGTACATGCCCGAACAGATTAGATTGTAGGATTGGGGCTATACTTTGTAAATGTAGTTTTTTCATATCATTTTGTATTTTATGATATCAGTAGGGTGAGTCGATGACTAGTTCTGAGCACGAACAGCTGTCAATGACATGGAGTGATGTTGCACATCTCCAGGTGTGAGGCATGTATTGGAGTTTTGCTGGTATGTTTCATTGTGGGGGGAGAAAAAAAAAAAGCCATGTATGCTAGCAACTGATTTATTCTTGTTTGAATGACACAAATTAAGTGATTTACAGTACTGTATGAAGTTTATTGTAGCCACTGTTACTTTGTTTGGAATTTTCTGAAACTGTTTTATAGAAGATGTTTTGTTTTGATGTTGCTGAGTGGTGGATGACACGCGGGCCTTGCACCAGTGAAATAAATGCTGTTAACATCTTTATGAAAGTCTGTGGTAGTTTTGATTTGCATGCTCCCAAGGTTAGCTTTTTTTTTTATAGGTCACTGTGTGTAGCATCATAGTAAAACTCAAACTGAAAAGAACCTCTGGGAATTCCTCTTGAAACATTTTGCGTAGCCCAATAAGGATTTTGCAATATGCATCAGTTTGTTTTTAACTGACATGGAAAGAATTCGACCAACCAATAAATTAGATATTAAAGGGGGGACTCTGACTCTAATCTGTTCCTGAATGTGTTAGAACTAGAAGTTCAGCTCCGAGTAGACATGTTGAAGCTTGCTTCGCTCAAGCTTTTCACTAAGAACAAAATGGAAAAGCCAATATAATGTGCACTGATTCAACTTGCCCAATGTGACATCGCCTTGTCTACATTTCAGTATTTTTGTTGAGTCCTGCTGCAGTATATTATGAGGTACAGACTTTAAATGTGTTCAGATCTGTTGAGAATAAATCACTAGGAAATAATTTAAAATGCTGGACTAGTATTCCTATGCAGCCCTGAATTGAATGAGTTTTTAGTTTTTATTTTCTTACGTTTTTTTTTTTTCTGCCACCTTTAAGTCATTTGCTTAAGCAAAAGCTTGAGGAAAAAGGGAAACGGGGGAATAAGCCAGAAGAGTTCTGATGTGTTGTCCTATCAGAAACTGAGAAGCTGTTAATGTAGAAGAGGTGATCCTGAGAATAATGTGCTTCAAAATTACCCTTCAAAATGAAATTAGGAGCCATTAGCACCAAGCACTCAGTGAGTCTCAAAATGCTGTTGGATTTGGAAGATTTCAAAATAGATGTCTGTCCCTGTACTGCTGATGTTTTAGGTTTCTGGTGTATGCAGCAGAATCCAGAGCAATGAGTGCAGTGTGGGAGCAGACAGGCTTCAGAGTAAGACTTACACATTCAGACTTGAACATGCACTAAATACTGTGGTGTTTGGTGCTGCAAAATAAGGCATGCTGGGAATATGGATTGGTTACCAGCTGCCAGTTTTAGTCAGGTGCTGAGGGATTCCATAGGGCTAGCTGTATTTTTGTTCAGCAGCTCCAATGAAAGATGTGAGCATCCATGTTTTTTTTTTTTTTTGCAGGGAAAGAAGTTTCAAACAGCAAGTCTCAATGTGAATGAAGAGTAGAGCCACTTCACTAATAGTAAGAATACTAATACCAGGATGTTTGAGTGTTCTGAAGCGGAGTCACCCTGCTCTTCAACTTTTTGGAATGCTGGTGTACCTGTCTTGTGAAAGGCCATGTGATGTTAAGACCACCATTAGGCAGAAAAAAAGAAGTCCAGATGAGATCTCAGAGGAGAAATGAAAATTGAGTTATTAGCCCCTTTTTGTTGAATTTTAAGTTAGTTGGCAAGTCAGCTTGCTTTTTCAGTTTACCTTTTATGGATTCCTTGCCAACAGTTAATGAGAAGCCACACTGTTCTCTGAGAAGTGAGTTGAAAAGTGCTTCCTTAACATGTTGCTCGGGGCACTCACCTGAGAAGGAACACATGCATTGGGTGTGAATGCTTTTGGACAGGAAGGAATTGAATGTGAGACAAAGCCAGAAGGGGCAGTATCTGTTTTGCCTCCAGTCACATGCACCAGCACTTGCTCTAGTACTTTTACAAAGCTTGATTTCTGGAGTGTGGTGAGGCCAGTGGATCTGTTCCTGATCCTGCTAAGACAAGTCTGTCTGTATCAGCAGGAATAGAAAATCAGTGTGTTTGGATGGAAAAATGCCCGTTTTTCTCTACGTGGAAGTGGTGAGGTAGTGCTGATATGACAGTCTTCAGCAATAAAATTGTGAATTTAACGATGTGAAAGCCCATACAGCTCTTCAGAGTAAAAGAAGTTGACCTTAGAAGTAGCTCAACTGGGTATTATATTTGGCTGCCTATTGTGTTTTATCTGCCACTGCACTCTGCATGCTCAGAGCTGCTCATCCAGTTTGAGTCTGAAACATGAAGAATCGTTTATCTTTGAGCTGCCGTGTGGCCCAAGTTGGGGTTTCAGAAGTGTCTGAATTGCTGTGATGGTATGCTGCTGGTAAACGGTTTGTGGTCCTGTTTGGTCTCTGGAACAAGCTCTGATGATCACAGGACACTTCTGTGAGATGATGTGACGTGCTCAGAGTCTGAATGCAGGTAAGCTGAAGTGCAGCAGGAAGTTTGGTCTACGTAGTTGTAACTGGAACTTCTGACTTGGAGATTTACAGTACCATGCGCCTGTTAAGAACAGGGTTCACCAGTCCCCATTAACCAATTACCAAATGATGTGTAGTTTAGCCTCAATTTAACCTTGACTTGAGTCAGCACTGTAGAAGTGGAAGGTGTAGTGTTTAAAAGCACTTAGGGCTCTCGTGAACTTGAAGAGTGTTGTGCTTATGTTCACTGTGGTGCTTTCGATTAACTACAATTAGTGAAGTCTTGACACAAACTGGAGTACCGATCTCTCTGTAAATAATTCATTCTTCATGATAAGTAGATCCTCTCTCATCTGGAAAAATTACTGTTGTGCCAAATAAGCATTAGAGGTGGAAGAAGTGAAAAGCTGACTTAAAACCACCAGGGATACTGAGCAGAGATACGCAACCTTCTGCTTCATGGCATAATGTTAAGATGTACTGTGTAGTGGCTGTGAGATAACTAGTGAATGAAAGCTTAGGTAAAACTATGGTAAAGAAATAGCCAGATACCTCGTTTTCATATGCTGGACTTTAGTGAGAGTGTTTCTTCCACTATGAGGGAAAGTAGCAAATGAATGAATTTACTTCATTTTTGTAAGCTTTTCTTCTTTTCTGATCTTTTCCTTAGGCAAATGACTTATAGGCATCTTACCTTAACATTCTTGAACAGCCTTCATAGTCCTGCTTGTAAGTTCACAACATTAATCTAAGTGCCAACCTGTTATTTGTTCCTTAGTCTTCATACCTGATTTCTTTTCTTTTTTGTGAATGGTTTTAAAGCAATTCCTGTAAGCTGCAGCTTATTTGTGTGGTGATGTATGTTAGTGTAGCAGGTTTGATATGCCTCGAGGAACACAGTCTAACAGAGTCTAACAGCTGCCATGCTGTGTTCTCCCAGCATTCAGCACAGAGCTCCTGGGTGGCAGTGGCTTTCTCATGTGCACCAGCACTTATCACATTGTTCAAGAAAAGAACTGTGTCCACTCTGCCTCCATGTAGTGCAGTTTAGGTGACATTTGTGTTCTCACAGCCCTCTCCTGCTGGGCAGATGAAAGGCTCTGGAGCCAGCCTAAGAATGTCTGCTGCCTTCAGACATTGGAAATAGAGGTCAAGCTAAAAATTATGACACTTTGGATTATTTTGTAACTCTCTGTCTGGTGGAATTCAGAAGAGGAGGGAGAATTGTCACATCTCTTGCTTCTCTACAGCTGTTTCCTTCTAAGTTCTTGTGAGTTCAGCTGATGAATATAACTGGGTTATAGTATTAGTCATTGTTTCTTACCTTCATCTTGTTTGAAGTTTTCTGCTGCTTTCTTTGTAGTCTCAGGAGCCTGTCCTTCCCATCAGCCATTCTAGAATGAAAGATCTTACTTTTCTCAACTGCATCATAATAACGTGAAGGAATTTTCCCCTTATTTTATCTTCCTCTGTAATAGGGACAAGGAAGTGACAGTGCTGCCTATAGTGAGTGATATTTGGCCATTTGACTGCAAGGGAAACAAAATGAGCTGGTGTAGGCTGGAAAACACAGAAAGCGATGGGCATTTAGGAGGATGATGTCAAGCTTTTCCTTTCTGGTCCCGTGCACTGTATATGCCCTTAGGCATAAATAAACAGCTTAAGCAAATCTCTCTGCTTCCTTGGCTTTTATTTTCTGTGACACAGATAAAACATAGGTGGTGTAAATGTGGAGAATAAGAGACGACCACATGAATGCTCCTCGTTTGCAACTGGGTGTATGGTCTGTTGTGGCTTCATCGCATTTTGGACTGGGTCAGCATTTACTGCAGTGTATGTCCTTATAACATCTTTCCAAAGTACATCTAGAAGTCTGTTTCTACCCTTTGCTTGATGGTGGATTGACGTAAGTGGCAATCTGTGGCAGATTTCTTTCAGTACTTTCAATTTATGCATCCAGCAGGGTACTTTGGAAAACCCAACTGTTGTTGCAACAAATACACAACGTGAGAGCAGAAGCTGTGATATTTCTAGGCTGTGTGTTCTGTTGCTTGTTAATTGTGCATCTTGTTTTAATAGCCTGCATCACTCTATGTGCTACTGCTTTTACTGCGGCTTGCTAGTGTGATGTTTTAGTACGTTTGTTCATCTAGTCACATTGTATGTCTATTATGCATTAAATGATATTGGCTATTAAAGGATTACAGCCAGGATATAATTATGACCCTGTAGAATAAAGTTTTCAAATTACTCTGCCACAGTCTATAATTATACTGAATGTGCCCTGATGCCAAAGATTATTAGGAGGATTATGAGCTACCTTTCCATAACATCCACTTCTTGAGTACACAGTTTACAATTTGCTGGCTTTAAGGAGTTAGTGACCTTTCATGGGAAATGTTATTACAGGATACAATCAAAATGTAAGGTTTTTGTGTTATAACATGCTTCTTTCCATTCCTCATCTGGACTTTATTAGGCAGTGACTGGTCAAAATGGCTCATATCTGAAGTATGCAGCTCTTAAACTTGAGTATCCAAGAAGTGAAACCAATAAAACACCCTTGAAGATGTCAAGAGACATCTCAGCAAGGTGTTCTAGACCCTCTGTTTCTGTGGAACGGAGATGAGAGCCTGCATGATGGCACTAGCAGTAGGATTTAAACAACTTATTTCTGTGTAACTGAAAATGTTTTTATCTGAAGACAATTACCTTTGCAGTCAACCCTTTTCTAAAGAACTGCAGATAATTAGTTAAAATGAACATGAAATGGATACGAGTAAAACTAAGGATCATCTCTGTAATAGTAGAACAGCACCGAGCTGTTGATTGAAACCCCAAATGGATATCTTAGCCTTCTTTTTACCAAATTATAAGTAAACTGAATGCCATTTAATTTCTGTGAACTTGGATGACTCTCTTCAAAAGTAATATGTGCTCAAAACCATTCTCTGGCATAGAGCCCTACTTGCATGATACAGCCTGTTCTTATTGGGCTCTCCAGACTTCCTGATGCAAACTGCCTTTTGGGATGGTCTCTGGATCCCTGAGCTGTGCTCTGAGAGTAATTGGCTCAGTGATGATGGCTGTGGCCAAAATGGTGCTGTAGGTCATGCTAATAATTTAACCATGTAATTGATGGTACTCTGATGCCTGGGAATGTTTCTTGACACTGTTTAAGTTGCCAGCATAAGTAAAACCTTTTTGGCATTTTTGGTGGCAGAGCCATGCAAAATATTTTAAATAACAGGCTATTTTCTTAAGGCTCCAGATCTTTGTTGTGCTGTTGTCTTCTGTGAATCTGTAAGGAGAATACTTCTACTGTAATTGATTCCACTGTGGAAGAAACCTTAATTACTATAGGCTGGCAGATAACAGTGATGAACTCTCCGATTTGTTTTGAAAAAATGTCTATTTTAAAACCACTGTTACAGTTCTTAAGATCAGTAATATTTAAATGTGTAAGTTGTATATATGTAAGCACATAACTCAGCTTATACTCTTAACTTTACACACTGTAGAGTCGTAGGTTCTGCAGCTTTTTGTCAATAATGCTTTATTTTCTTAATGTTTTCATGTCATGTTTTGCATGAGTTGCCATCCTGTACATCTGTAAAGGCTCTATGATTACAGAGATGTATCTAGCATCTACTTTGTCTGAGAATCTTTCCTCCTGATAGCAACACTGAAGAAGAAAAACGAAACCAGCTTGACTTCTTCAATTCTGTGGGTGACTTGATGGAATTATGTATTGAACGATTTGTTCTGGACTATTGCCACAAATCAGACCTAGCTGCTCGAAATAACCTGCTGTGTGCCTTGCATGAGCATTAAGGCTCACAAGAATTTTTCCTTGAGTAGAAGTTGCTTTGAAATTGTAGTCAAAATTCTATTTTCATGTCTGTGTGGTGCATTCCCTGGGTATTACACAGGTTTGGGGGTTGGACTCGATGATCTCTAGATGTCACTTCCAACCCCTACAATTCTGTGATTCCGTGATTCCCCTCATTTCTCTTCTGTCTTGGATCTAAGAATCTTGTGTGGATGTTTCAGTGGAATGATCAAATTAACAAAGATCAACTGTGACAGAATAGCATTTTTCAACAGAGGGGAAAAGACGTTTTTTGGGCAGCTCTGCTAGAAATAATCTCCTTTGTTAGTAATTTATTTGGAAGAAGGAATGCAATCATCAGTATTTGGCAAGATGCAGTCCTTTGAACCAATGCATTCCCAAATGCATCTAAACTGATGAAATTGTAAAGTTGCCATGATGGTTTGCATAGCAGCAGAGTAACACTGGATGGATTGCCAATACCAGAGAAAGAAAAGTTTCACAATGGCATGATGTTCTTCAAAACCAAAGGAAAAAGCAAATCTTTCACAGAATGATAATTTAAATCTTCTGTGCTGTGAGTTACAGACTGGCCACGAGTACTCCAAGGCCTTAGTAACCAAAGGGAGTCCTGAAATTAACTCCCTTTTCCTCTTCTGGGAATAAGTGTAATTGGATAAGAGATCAAATATTGTCATTAGTCAGTCTGCATTGACATGAATATCCAACAAAATAGTTATTAAGTAAATTGCAGCAAAGCAAGCTCAGTTCTTTCCCAAAGGAGGGTCATGTTTCTTCCAGTCATGATTTGCAGAACAGATGCTTTTTATAGCAGGACTGCACAAATCTTGTAAAAACTGTATCAGAGTAGAAGCAGCCACCTTTAAACATACTGGTCTTCAATCTTTGAGCAGAGTTGTCTCAGAAGCCCAGTTCATTTTCTGTGTGGTACCTAATTTTCTTAAAATTCTTTAGTTACGTGTGTCATTAAAGCTATTTCTTCCTCCTAGGCGTGTACAAAGAAACAAGCAACTCATGAATAAACCCGTGTTGGGGTACTGACTGTAGTGCTTGCTAATTCATGAGCCATTGTCCCTTCAGAAGAAGATGACAACTATGCTCCAGAGAACACACTTTAATTGTTCAGATAGACACATTAAACTTTTACACTTGAATAATAAGTCAGGTAGAAGTAGATCTGCCTCTTTGCAGCCATCTGACTTCCGGGGTGTAGCTGCTGTTGGGTCTGTGTTTTCTGATTCTTTTCCCTTTTCTTTCCCCTTTTCCAAAAGGGGAGCAAGAGCTTCTAAGAATGAGCTCTGTGTCTTTTCCATCAGCTGGCCTGCTCTGTTGGGCATCTCTGGTTGCCTGTGGTGTTGAAGAATGTGAGCAGTACTGACTGGGGCGTAGATGACTGTAACCAGCCCTGTGCTCTTTCCCATATTCTTCCATGATGTGATGCTGAAGATCTTGGTAAAAAAGCAACTGTGTTCTGGTTCTGGTGGAGTAGTCCCTGCACAATCCCTTAGCTGTTAGTGTAGTATGATCAGAAATAAAGAACTTGGAAGCCCCGAGAATTCTCATCACCTTAACTGAGAGCAAATGCATCTCTAGGGCCAGATTTGTTGGCCAACTGTCCACAAATCACTTCTGACCAGTATGATGCATGTGGTCACCTTAGCTTTATTTTTTATTTTTTGCAGGAAATATGGGCACAACCACGGCTCGGTCATGTTTTCTTTGTTGCTATAAAAGTGAACACAGTTTCTCCATTCCCTGCTCTCAGCTGCCATGTGATATTTGATGTTATTCAGAGGTTGTCTATCATAAAAGCTATTCAGCTGAACAGTATCCAGCTGTTTGTCTGCACTGAAGATTACTGCCAAGAGTTCTGTTGTTTCAGCCCTGTTTGCTTCTCGTTTGCTGTTACCTGTGTGATCTGTTTATGTTCTGTAGTGAACAACAGCAATTGCCATTGACATCAGAGTGCTGTAAGTCAACTCTGAATTTTGAAGTACAGCCTGAGTGCCTCATAACAGTGATGTAATTCAAACAGGTAAGGTAGGGTAACCCTTTTAAGACAACTCTAGAAGAAGCAAAGGGCATGTGCTGTTACCTATTCGTACTGTTATATCTGCTATTTTAAATCACGTCATGGTTAATTGTGTTTAATTGTGAAAGAGAACAATAGATTTCACATCACAAGAGTTAATGGGCTCTGCTTACATGTGGATTTTCTGTTTGCAAGTCAGGATTTGTGCAAGGCAACTGAATGTTTTTATGGCCCTTTTGCAGATGGAGGAACCAAGAGGATGGGTACATGGTTGGCATTCAGATAGTCTGTGGCTGTGGTGAAAACAGCTGAAGTATCAGAGGTTTCTCTCCTAGCTCAGAATAGAGTTTCCCTGCTTCCAAACCAGACTATTGGTATTCACTTGTTGTGGGCTGCTGTTGTATGAGCACATTGCTCTGAGGACAGGCTTCTAATTCAATTGTTTACAGATGGATGATTTGCTGGACTACCCACACAGTGTCATAATAAAACTGGTGTCCTGAGGGTGTGGGGTGTTACAGTAAGAATAACAGTGCTGAGCAATTCATGGGGCTTTTGAGTTCATCAGAGGACAGATTTCTCTGTGAATGCACCAGGGAAGTGCAGCGACTCAGCCCATGTCTCTGTTTCTAACTGACTGACAGGAACAATGCCAACAGCTCCGATGTTGGTTATTGTGATCTGTGTTGTGATGCTATTCAGGACAATACCTGTTTCATCATCTGGAGCATCTGTCATATCGATTTTGTGTGTGCCATAATGGCATTTTCTGAAAGCATACCAACACTTTGAGACACTGGCAGCTTTAATAGACCATTATTTCATGGGTGAATGTTTTTGAATAATAGTCATTTATTTGGTTATTTGTTAGCAGCTTTAAAGCAAAGTTTCTGGGACATAAGCATGCAGGGAGTGAATTATCTCTTTCTTCCTCAATTGGGAAGGATCTTGACATTAGATGTATGTCCCAATTGGGTGAAGTTCTATCATATGCATCTTCTGTTGGAGATTTCTAGGCTTATCTTAGAGTTATATTTTGTCCTGTTGACTACCACAGTACTTCTGGTAGTTCTTAGCAGAAACTTGAGTTTCTCTGCACATTTATGACATGGGAAAAGATGTGGTGATTTATCCCATGGGATCTGTAAGGAAAATACTTTTATTGCTCTGTAGTTTTCACTAGAGAGGTTGCTAAAATTTCACATGCTTTTAGAAAGCTGATATAGTTTTGTCTATTTGTTGTTACTGTTCTTAACTTGAACAACCATTTGAAAATGTTTGGTTTTCTCAATTCTGATGAAAAAATGTGCATGAAAAATTTCTCAATTACTGTCCACCAATACCAGCTTGAACTGTACCCATTAATCCATCCACTCCTGCTTTCTGGTCAGTTTGAAATCCTTCTTGCATTGTAAAGCTCCCATTATTACACTTGTAAATTAAAAGAAATTCAAGCTTCTAACTAATTCAATGCATGTTTTAACTGATGTAAACCTTTTACTCTTCAGCTAACATTTGTGGAATCAGAAAGAAATTGGACCATGGAGGAAAATTTTTAGCTGTTGTGCACCAAACTCTCTTCATTTTGATCTTTGTGTGTAAGTAAAGTACTACTGATACACTGCTAACCTTCTTTCAAGGTCGTTTAGTGCATCATACTGCTTATTTGTGGTACAGCTCTCCCTGAGCAGGATTATGAATTCCTGTGTGCTGGATTGGTATCTTTTAGAAACATACCTCAGATACATTTAAAAGGCCTTATAGAATTGTGTAATGGCCAAGTATTCATTAGTAGGGGCACTTTTTAGAGGATTTTGTTTTTTTCTTTTTTTTTTCCATTTTTTCAGTTGTCTTCAGCATTCACCCCAGTGCTCCTTCCTGAAATTTAACTGGGGCACGCATTGGAAGCATAGAAGCAGCCCAAGATTTACCTTCTTGGTTTCATGTGTGAGAGTGGATCAGCAGAGGAGAACTTTCAGGCAATGCTGCTGATTGGGATTCTGCTGAATAGATGTTGACATTTTGATGTACCCTTTCTATAGTGCTTATGAGTCTTCACAGGTCACCTTCCTCTTGGTAATGATTCCACCTGGCAGTGTGCTGCCTTTGCTGTCCCATTGGAGATCAAATACACAATATGTCGTTCAGCAATGAGTTAAGCTGGGACCAGGAAGACTGCTTGTTCCTCATCTTCTATTTCTACCAGCTGCAGGAGAGCACAGTTTAGGGGAGGTGGTGAGGTTGGAGATCTTGCAGCTTATGTGGGATAGATTGAGTTCTTCCCTCTGCTTCCTGTGAAGGATCAGAGAAATTGCTTAGGTCGGAAGAGACCTTAAAGATCATCCAGTTCCTACCTCTTGCCATGAGCAGAGCTGCCAAACACCAGATCAGGGACCAGGGCTCTATCCAACCTGGCCTTGAGCACCTCCAGGGAAGGGACATCCCCAGTCTCCCTGGGCAGCAGAGCCAGTGCCTCACCACCCTCTGAACAAATAATTTCTTCCTGACATCTAGGAGCTTTCTCTTCTCTAGTCTAGCTCAGCTACTTCTGCCTTTCTTCATAGGAGAGGTACTGCAGTGCTTTGAGAATCTCCATGACCTCCTCCAGACCCACTCCAACTTCTCTGCATCCTCCCTGTACTGGGTGCCCAAGGCCCGGATGTGATACTCCATATGGAGCCTTACAAGGACAGAACAGAGGGGAACAAATCAGCACAAATTGCTAAATGAAGCTGAGAGTAAAATTGATGACAGCCCGTCTGAACATTTAACAACAGCCATATTGTTTACAACACATTTTTGCTGTCTTCCACTTTCTTCCCTTCTCCTCTAACTAGAAGTATCCTGGTCTCCTAGGAGATGTTTATTAGAGATTCAATTTCATAACAGAAATCTGCCACGTAGCAGTGCAATGCCATGATTTACCCAGTAGGACACCTGCTCATTGGGAGATGGGTGTTAGCATCCCCGCGACTGTGTGAATTAAAATAAACTAGCAGCCAGCACTTGTTTGTTAGTTATGGGAAGGCAATTAAGATACTAATTGGTAAGGAGATGCATAAATTTGACTGACGTGAGAAGGAAATGCCTGAGGAAGCTGACAATCCATCTCTACAATGTTGTTCCTCAGAATTTCTAATTAGAGATAGCAATTTGGTTCTTTTAATTTTCTTCCACATGCACTCCAAGCAACAAGAAGCCAATTAACTTTCTTATTGCATCTGTACATTACTTTATGTACAGAACATAGCGATAGAAGACGTTTCTATTTGAATTCTTGGCTTCTGGCCTTTAATAGGAAATCAGATATTTGCAGTTTATTAGACTGTTAGAGAGTAATAGGAACACAAATTTTTATCTTTTATTTCTATCAGAGAGGAAATCCTAGACCTTTATAGCTCTAGAAGTGTTTCATACCATGCTTGTGATTTCTCAGCAATTTTATAAACCCTGATAAGTGTTCACATTAATTAAGTTTAGACGAAGGAAACTTCTTTGCAGTTAATCTTTCAAACCCAACTGCTCCTGTGGAGATACGGCTCTCCTTGGCTAGGAGGGGGTATTTAACCAGGATTTCATTTTAGGGAAAGAAAACATGCAAGCTTAAGTCAGAGTACTGTATGTACATATAGAAGGTGAGCTTTAAGTGAAATTAAATGGTTTGATGTACCTTGATTAATATATTTAACTTTTCTCTGCTTGCATTTCTTGCCTTTGATAGGACTTATTTATCAGGGAAAGTTACACAGCAACATACACTGGTCTTATGGGGAATTATTTCTCAGGAGAAGTTATACTAAGATACAAGCTGAAGTCTTATGGTGATTCTAACCACTTGGTGTTAACCATTAGGTGTTGCACCAGTGAAGAGAAATACTGAACTGAGTCTGGGAGGGAGGGTGTAGGGAGAAGAAAGATGCAGGTCCTTCTTAGAGTGGACGTTATTTGATACCTATTTATACTTTTTGGTTCATCCATTCTTCCTTCATGGCACCCAATTCAGGTTCCTCCAGCATGGGAGCTGCTTCAAGACCTGACCCCATCACAGCCAGTGACAAGGCAGCAGATCAGACAGTAGTTCAGCTGTGGACCAGGAGTCTGTGCTGATTTAATGTCATTCAAAGGGAATTTAGAATAGATGAAATGAACCTTTTTTGAATTATGTTAGTTAGCATAACTGCAGTGAGCACAGACATTTCTCTCATTAAGTTCCTAGGAATTTATTTTTGCTGAACGACTATTTGACCCATTCTTGCTCAGTAAGTAGCTGTGTATCAGTTACCTCTGCTTCCAAGTGTGCTGGTTTCTGGGGAGTGCTTTCTGACAATTTAAACCATCCTCCGGCTAGTGCTGCTGGATGCATTTGAAGAGGTGCTTCAACACCTGCCTAGAACTGCTGTGTTTCAGATGTAATTGCACAATTTCTGCTTAACAGCATCCTCCTGATGAACCTAAATAGAAAACCCAGAACACAGGCTGTATTACATGGCTTGACATAACAGTATTTAGTGTTGATTGCTGTGATGGTTAACATTGTGCTACAGCTTATTTGTGTTTATTGCTTTTTTCTAACCAGTGGGATGATGATAAGTGAACTTTCATACTGTGTATATGCTGCACAGTATTGCTGTGTGGTGCAATAGCTCTGTGCTGTCTGGTTAGCTAGAGGGAGCTCTTTGTCTTACATATCTGCTTTTTCAGCCCTGTTTTTCTCATCGTTATACAGCAACTTCAGTACCACTAAGTCTGTCACAACTGTTCTCTTCCAAACTTTAAAATGATATTTATGGAATAGACTTTTTGTGTAAGAAAAAGATTTTATGCTGATTTTGCTTCTCCGATTTCCAGGAGAAGTTTGGTCATCCCAGTAGGGGAATCTTTGCACTTCCCTGGAGAAGAATTCTTGCTGCAGGAGGCACTGAGCAGCTGCTGTGTGCTGGCTTTGTGTGTGGATTTTAGACCCAAAAGGATGCTCTCCTAGGTGAGTGCTCTAGGTTTAACACCAGTCTGGCTTACAAGGGAGCTGTCCAGATGGGAAGTTGTTGTCAGCAATAAGGGAATGGGAACACTGTGCTCTGCTTTCAGGATCTCAACTTCCTTTTAAGCAAACCTTGGGTTGGAATCAGTGCTAATGAGGCAGCTTTTGTAGCTGAAGAAATGCATGAAAATATGATGTGCAAAGAACTCAATACCTGTTTGAAAAACTCTTTTCAGTATCTGATGCTTGCAAATCTGTATGCAAGTGGTGTTCTATAGCCAGAAGCACACTTGCTTACAGGATGGCTTGCTCCCTAACACCTTGACCCACTGTTGTAGTGACAGCTTTGGTGGACAAAGCAGGGACAACTGATGCTGTCTGCATGGATTTCTGAGAGGCCTTTCACATGATCCCACATCACATCCTTATCTCTAAATTGGAGAAATATGGATTGCAGGGGTGGACTGTTCAGTGGATAATGAGGTGGTTGGAAGGTTGCAGCCAAAGTGTTGTGGTCAGTGGCTCTGTGTTCAGATGCAGGTTGGTTGGTAATGAGTGGTGTCGCCAGGAGGCTACATGGGATGTCCAGACCAGGTGTGTCTGAGCAATCAGTGGACTTTTGAAGGCAGGGATAGGGCATGTCCCTGCCTTCTTGACAGGGGAAGAACTGGCTGTGAGGCTCCACCATTACTGTGAGCGCTTTTTCTTAGTGAACCATTTGTTCCGGGCAGCACAAAACATCATTTTCATGACCACTAAGATCATATGACTAAACAATGACTGTCAGTGCCACATCTCCACGCTTCTTGAATGCCTCCGGGATGGTGACTGCACCACCTCCCTGGGCAGCCTGTGCCAGTGCCTCACCACTCTTTCTGACAAGAAATTTTTCCTAATATCCAACCTGAACCTCCCCTGGTGCAACTTAAAACCATTTCCTCTTATCCTATCAGTCAGTTTGTTCTGTAAGAAAGCAAGTTGGAAACAGCATTTTCTTTCTTACCTGCAGTCAAAGATGCTCCAAATGGCAACTGCTGTTGAGGTCACTTCCAATCTTGTCCTGCAGAAATGCTTTTCCTGGTAACATACATTGATGTTCACTTCTCTCATTGTGGAGACAGCTGCCAGGATCTGTGGGCACAGCCAGAGGGAGCACTGCTACAGGGAAAGCTGTGACAGCATTCATCGCAGCTGCACCTGCAGAATGTATATTTAGGCACTCATTTGCAGGGGACAGGACAAGAAGAACATAAGATCCCGTGATCAGCACCAGACACTGGTGCACGTTCATCTCATCAGGGCTTGGTTCTGAAGCTGCACAGCCAACCCACTTCTATCATGATACATCTGGCTCTATTAAAAGTCAAAGGGATTCCCACTACTGCTATAATTATTTTCCGGTCTTGGAAAGTGACAGCTTCATAGCCCAAGATGTAATCTCTCTGAAATTCACAGGTCTGGGACATCTGCCATTAAAATATCCCTGGCTGAAATGAACCTACAAGTCAATGTTTCCAGGCCAGGATATGAGTCTGCTAAATTTTTTGAACTGTGAGGTAGATAAGTAGTTTTGGGGGAAACTCTTAGAATGCAGTTGTTGAGAGCTACAAGCCAGGTGTTTAGCCTGTAAGCCTAAGAGCTGAATTTTGGAGCTAGACTGAGTCTACAGATTCAGTGGAAGAAGTAAAAATTATATGGAGAATTATTTACTATCTGGGTCAGATACCAAACCTTGTGGGGCTACAATATGCGTGTCTATAAGTGAAGCAGATGTTTAAGCTCTCACAGCTGGTGAAGATGTAGGTAAAAATGTCAGTGGAGTTTGTTTTGTTGTGAACTGAGTCATCTCTCGGGCTGTTGATGGAATATGTTGATGCGTTCTCTATCAGCTAAATAGAGTGGTCGCAGGCATCAGTTGATGGTTGGACTAGGTGATTTTAGTGGTCTTTCTCACTTTAATGATTCTATGAATTAAGCTGGGCACTTGGACACCTGGCATCTGTGACTACAGGTATTCACTTATGTGTAGGTTCCTTCCATCGAGACCTGAATCCTGCCATAAATGAACAGAAAAAATAGCCTGGAAAGACTGAGAGAAACAGCCTGAAGTTGAAAAGATTGAAGAGGAGTGGTGCTAGTCTTCAGATACACAGAGGAGTTGTTTTCCGTGTCTCTGGGAAAAGGATGAGAAACGTCAGCAGGGAGGATTTAAGATCAGCATCACAAAAAAAACTTAATAATGAAACACTGAATTGATTTACTGAGAAGAATGTAGAGGTGACAACATTAGAAATACTTTTTAAAAAGTTAAATTAAATTAAAAACCTACTGACCATGCTTACTCTTTCCCAAAGAGATGCTGATATAACAACAAAAAAGATAAGCTTTCTGGAACGATGCAAAAGGCTTAAGCTACTTAGGAAAAGTGTAACTCATCTGTACAAGCAAGTGGTAAGAACATCTCTGGTAGCATTTTGGCTATTAAAAGCCATCCCATTTGCCATTTTGAAGATGTAGGCTATTGTGTCACTCAGAAGAAGCTTATGAGGCTGCAGAAGTCCTAGCAAAACCAGTGTGATCTAGTATGACACACACCTTTTGTGCAAAGCCTGGGGGATGAGAATTTGCAATAGTCACATTAGAAATGCTTGGTTACTGGATTTTGCTGGCAAAGAAAATTAAGAGAAATGGAATCTTCAAAGGCATTTGACTTAAAGTCATTTAAGCCCTGCGAACTGCTGAGACAGCATGTTTGGTTGGGGCTATCTGCTGTAGCTATTATAAATATCAAACAGTACATTACTGTGGCTGTGTTATCTCTGACAAGATTAAGAGCTTTCCTGTCATAGAGAATTTTCCAATAAAGACTTCACTGCCTGTCCCCCACATACAAAATGATAAGTGACCCTGATATTTCTCAGCTCCACTTTATCAATAAAAATAGTTCCGCTTAGATTATTTCTGTTTGTCTCCTAATGAAGTGGCATTTTGTGATGTGCCAGTCAATTCTGGAATTGAGGAAGATGTGCAAACTCATATCCATATCCTTAAAGCAGTAGATATGTACCACAGACTGAAATATGCTGTGCTGTGCATTTAATCTGTTTTACTTATAGAAGGATATATCACCCATTAAAAATAATTACTGAGGTAAGGGAATAGATTATCTGATGAACCACATTGCTCACTCTGAACCATGCCAACCCTTGCTGAAACACGGGAATATGATGATATGGAATTGGAGACATCAAAACTGATTTAGGAAGAGGCACTGGCAATGTTAAATCAAAATTACTGCTTACAGAGCAGAAGATGCTCTATTGGATATAGACATTCTGTGAACCACACGGGGTCCCATGAATATTAACATACACAGTGCCACATGTGAAAATTGCAACAGAAAACTCCAAAATAAGCAAATTGACCTGAACTGTTGGGAACGGCTGCTGCATCAAAGCCTGCAGTCTTAATATTCTCACCGTGCACTCAGCTTTGTGATGAACCCTGCATGATAAATTGTGCCCAACGTAACCAGGGCAGTTGTGCTTTCTATGTCGACACGGAAGAACATACCCAGAATAAATTACCCATTGGACTCATTGCAGTTCAAGAAGACTGTGATTGCTGAGGCTTCTTTTCTGGGCACCCTTTTTTAGGGTTTCTAGTGAGCTCAGTGTTGTTTTAAGAATACTTTTGGCAATGGAGGGGGCTTGGAAGATGCTGGAAAGAGTCTGTGGCCACAGAAGTAGGAGTTTAGAATATCTGAGCTTTCCTGACTTGGACCATCAAGGTGCTGCTGCTGGTGGCTGATGGACACTGCAGCCTGGGTTATACCCCCACCAGGAGCAGCCCAAGCTATATCTTAGTCCCCTAGCAAGGAGGGAAAAAGGTGGAAAGCTGTATAGGAAAGACTGAGGATGGTGAGAATGTGGTTTAGAGTGTGGGATTTGCTGTCTAAACTGAGGTATGGAGCAAAACGAACAGACAAGAAAAAGGAACAGAGAGCTGTGATGGGAGAATTGATGCTATGGCAAGAAGAAGTGATTGATTCCCTCTGCCCAAAGACAGACCCACTAGTTCTTAACCCACTGGCTATACCTGTGGCTGAGGACTACTTGAACAGCAAGACCAGAGACTCAGAAAGCCTACATCAGCTTGCAGGCATTGGTGCCACTAGTTCTAAAAGAGGTGCAGCTGCTTTCATAGGAGACATAGATTTCATTGCCCATTATAATGTCAAGTGTACGGAATTTATGATGCAATGTGTTTATTTTAATGTGCAGTGTCTACATCTCACCAGCCACGTATATTTCAACCTTTAATGTAGCCATCTCATTGTATTCTAACACTCTTGCATATTTACTCACAGTCTCTTCGAGTGCAGAACTGCACAGTATCTCATGGCGTTTTACTAATTAAATGGATTGTGTGTTTTGCTGGCAGTGTGTTGTGAACATTAACTTCTGAAAGCTTTTTCATTTGTCATTGTCTCATTCCTTGGCATTATGATTACTGCAATTTTATATGTGATAAGACTTTACAGCAAGTTAGACTGTACACCGGAAATTCCTGCCTGCAGCAATCTGCTGCACGAGATAGAAGTTTAATGGGATTTGTGATGTTCACTCACGCTCTCTTCATCAGCATTTCCTTTCTCCACCAACAGTTTTATTTGCATTGTTCCCTGTTCAGTTTGGTCTGAGGAGAGCGAGCGGTGCTCCTTTTTGGTTTCCACATGGCTGCGGAGGGGATATGTGCTCAAACAGTGCTATTGGCAGACCTCTGCATTATAGAGCGTGGAAGAAACTTCTTCATCCACAAAGCCCCAGCCTGGTGGCACACCCTGACAGGGGGTGAAGCATAAAACCACCCAGATGGGCTCTCCTGGCAATGGGTGAGGGTTGATGTAGCAGTTTATGAATCCCAGTGTTTCCTTAGTGCTGCTGTTGCAGTGTGGTGGTGTTGTGTCCATTTTATACAGCAGGAAAGCTCTGTCCATCCATCTGATAGTGTTTATCTCCCCTCATTTAGGATGTCAATATCACAAAAATCTGCCTTGACTGTATTCCAGTATGGGATGGAAAAAGCATTCACCTTTAGAAAAACAGCTGTATAATAGTCCTCATTTCAGAAACTGTTGGAATTCAGCTTGTGCTCAATTTAGGGATAACAGAACTCTTGGATCAGGATGACAGAATCATAGAATGACCTGGGTTGAAAAGAACTGCAAAGACCATCTAGTTTCAACCTCCTGCTGTGGGCAAGGTCATCAACCACAAGAGCAGGCTGCCCAGAGCCACAACCAGACTTGCCTTAAATGCTTCCAGGGAGGAGGGGCATCCACAACCTCTCTGGGCAATCTGTTCCAGTGCGTCACCACCCTCTGTGTGAAAAACTTCCTTCTAACATCCAACCTAAATCTCCCCTGTCTTAGTTCAAAACCATTCCTCCTTGCCCTATCACTATCAACCTATGTAAGCAATTGTATGATGTCTGCATGTGAGCCAGGTGCTGCCTGAGCTCCCATTTCTATCCATGAAGGTCCAGTCACTTGAACCAGTGCTGTCCAGAGAGCTGTTCAGCTCTGTGAAAATGAAGGGTGGTCTGAGTGCTCTCTGAATATCACTAACTATAAGAACTGTCTCTGGGACATAACAAAAGCTCACAGGTATATATGCCCTGCCAGTTCTGCAGGCTTAGTGCACCTGGGTGACCATTCTCAGCTGCATCTCCAGGAACAACCCTTCTCCTGCAGTCTGATGAAGATGTCCTTCTTCCTTCTCCCGCTGGCCATGTCACTTAATGATCTGCCTGCTCATGTATGGGTGCATTTTGGAGCCCCTCTCAGCACCGCAGACTTCAACATTTTTTATTTTCGTTAGGTTCTCTTTCTTTAAGGTAGGGTACTGCCCTTGCAAGTTGTATCATTTGAATTGATTTTTTTTTTTAATCAGGCAAAATAAGAACAATCTAATCATCTGCCTAATAAAATTGATAAAGAACCAATAAAAGCCCAGTGATGAACCATCTGGCACGCTGAAGAGGAAAGACGAGAAAACCAAACCACTGCTGAAATCTTAACCTTCTTTATCGCATTAGAAGCTCATTCACACTTCATAATAGCCCAATATTTCATTTTGGCTACTGAGATTAATGCCAAAGAATACATAATCACACAATAATTCTCCATATCTTTCTATACAGATGCACTGAATGGAGTCATCAAAATAAACAGATCAGCCATTTATTCTCCTCCCATCATATTCACTGGCACTGCATCAGCAATAACCAAAACAGAACCACTGCAGGAATCTTGCTATTACACAAAAGGCAGCTGGAAAGAGCAGATTTTCCAAGGCAACAAAATTATTTAGGAGCAGAACTTGTGTTAAAGCCTGCAAAATTTCAGCCCATAACTCATGCGGCCTTGTGTTCTCAACCCACCAACTTTGGAAATATTCGTGTGACCCTGCCAAAAGGGATGTCACCACAGAATTGAGACTTAGGTGCAGATCTGATGGGATGACACCTCATTTCAGCCCATGGAGTTTTACCTTGCCAAAGGGTGAATTGGGAATTTGGTCTCCAGAAGGAAATTACAAAAGTCATGCAGTGATTCTTGACGCTTATTGCACTCATCAGTCACATCTTGAACTTGTGTGGAAACTGTGTGTGGACACATCCTTAGTATGAATCATGACCCTGATGCACCCTTAAAATGTGGGATTTTCTAAAAAGCATCGATAAGTTGCCCAAGTAATCATCCCAGGCAGGGCCCGAGCCTTGCCTGCACATTTATGGATTGATAAAGGCTCTGTTCTGCCTGTCCTGGTGCTGACCATTCCTCTAGTAATGCAGGATAACATGTAACACCACCTGATGTATTGCAAGCTGTTCACAACCCATGTGACAGGTTTCAGCCATCTGTCACCTCAAGTTCTAATCAGGGTGCCGTTCTACTCATGATGTGTTGGTGTAATACATCTGCACAGGGACATGGGTGAGAATTGCATTCCAACACCGTCGGCAAATGAATATGCTCTGCCTGTTTGTAGATGTGTGGATGTACACACATACAGCTGTGTGCTGTTGCTGTTTTGGCTTTGGATGAAAATTGTATTGATGTTTATGGTATAGGCATTTCTCTCTTGAAGTGCTTGATTCCAGATTTACTTGAGGATTTACTTAAGGTCAAACACCAAGTGCTGATCAGCTCAAAAAGAAAAAAGAACAGACCAGCTCATTACTAGCAAGACTGGAGCAATAACCAGCAGTGGTGAGTAACGGTAAGGGCAGTTATACATCCTGTTGTAACCTGGAGTGATTAAAATAGCAAGTGCTTCTAATGCAGCCAATTGCCAGCGTATGCTTCTGGGAAGTGGAGCTGTGTAGTGCTTACAGGATATGGAACTGCCTCCTGGAAGCCATTGACAGGATGGGAGGTTGTGGTCAATAAACATGGCACCGCGGTTGTGCAATATGTCAGTGTGCTGAGAGGCAATGGGAGCCCCAGATGTCTCATCAGGGGAAAATTAAGTAAAAGGAAGAAAGTTCTCTTATGGCAGTTTGCTGTGATAGCATGTCCCTTTGTCTGAAGTGATTCTGGGGTATGAATTACTGCATAATGCAGTAATTACTACTAGAATACTTATGAACATTTTTTCAAAATTACCTGAGGTTAGGGAAACAGCAAAGACACGGTGAGACCGGGTGTCTAAATCTTCAAATTGGGCATATTCAGGGTAACTGTGCAAAGTAACTTCATGGGATAACAGCTCTGACAATAATGCACTAACGACCTTGTGGTTTCTCCAGCACTTCTGGGTTTCTCTAGGTGGATTATTCTCAGTGCAAGCAGAAGTTATGCAGGAGTTACCTGGTGAAATGTTACACCCTACGCTACGGTGCTGTTGTACTCACAGATCATATTATTCCCTTCTGGCTTTACAGATCTATCAGCCTAAGAAATGTATGACCAAAGGGTGGATGTGGTACAAAAGCTGCATTCTTAGAAGGAGAAATCTATTTGGGTCATCTCCTGGGGAGAGAGGCTGTGTTAGGCTGGGGAGATGGCAAAGGTGAGAGTTGACCTTTGGCTTCTTCACAGTGATGGAATTGTAAATACATTTTCTTTGCAAAACTACATATGCTCCTGCCAGTTCCAGGAAGCCTTGCTTCTGCTAAGTTCTGCTATAGCAAGTGCTAGCACCAGACTTGCAGAAGGGCTAGATTTGATGCTAGAACTCTAGTGGAGGAAAGCTATTTGTTTGGCTGCAGAACCAGCATGTTCATAACCTATTCAATCAGCATTTCAATAATCCTTATTCAGGGATTCAAGCACCATCCTCCACTGGCAATACTCTTAATACTGCCCAGAATGTCACTGAACTTCCACTGGCAAGGGCACATGGCTGGTTCATGTTCAACTTGGTGTCCATTCAGGATACTCATTTTCTGCCGATTTTCTTTCCAGCTTAGAGTCCTCCAGCAAGTTCTTGTTCCCACGGCTGTTCCTTCCCAAGTGCAGGGCTTGATGTTTGCCTTCCTTTGGGGCACCTCTACAGACCAGGCTCTGTGTGGCAGCAGCCCTCTTAACTTGTCCTCTGGGGTATGCTGTGTTCAGTGGGATAGGGACAAATGTACCTGGGTGAGTTCCTGTGCATTATGAGGTGTCAAAACCCCTTGTGCCCCTAGGACAAGGTGAGATTGGAAGACCATTGCCTGGGTTATCCCATCTGTGGGATATCTACACCTTGCAATTGATTTCAGACTCACTAAATCACAGCAGCTTTCTGGGACTGAACAGAGCTGTGTTCTCAGCTCCCCAGAAAGTTAAGGCTGTTATGCTGTCACATCAACGACTGAGCAGACATTTTACAGACAAATAATACCAGATCAGGTGTGAAGACTTAAAGGTGTAACAAATAAAAAGAACAATGCAATGGGGATGGAAAACTGTGGTGCAAACTAATTGCAAAGCAGTGATAAGTGTAAAACTCCAGTCAAAAAATCAGGCAGGAAAAAGCTTGATAGACAAGGAAATAAATGCAAAAAGTATAGTAACAAAAAAAGTATAGTAACAAATGCAATTTCAGTGGGAAGTTTTATGAGGAATTATTGCCCTGAGGTAAAGAATCAGAGACTGCCAGAAACAGCCAATAAAGCAGAAAGAAAGTAGTTTATTATTTGAGTTTAAAGTTTAGGAGCAACATCTGTGATTGTCCTCTAATATCAGTACAGAGCTGAGTGCTATTATTCCCTTGAGTAACCCTTGAGACACCTTCTGAGCTTCAAAATGAAACCAGCAGTAGCCTGCCCTGTTGGTGAAATGATTGAATCCTTCTCCATAATTCAAGAACATGGGACAGTGAGAAACTCAGAGACAAAGATTTTGAACCTGAAGGCTGAAAGAATGTGATGAATACTTAATTTGTGAAATGTATTGCTCTGGGCTGTCATGGTGACCATCACATTGAAACAAGTGATTGAAAAAATAGCTAAAATGCAAAAGGCTACATGATATAGATGGTTGACATTACAGCTCAGCTTGCATGGCCTATTGAGCTGCTATAGGCAGTGTGTACCGTTATTTTTTCAGCTACTAGGCTCATGAAGGCATCATTTGTTCAATACAGGTAGCATCTCCTGCAGGATTGGACAGTGAGGTAGGTTGAGAACTGGTTGACTGGCAGAGCGCAGAGCGTTGTGATCAGTGACACAGAATCCAGCTGGAGGCCTGTACTTAGGAGTGATCCTCAGGGGTTGGTGCTGGGAACAAGAAACAAGAACATGGAAACAACATGAACTCTTTACTGCCATCTGTATACAGCTTTGATATAAGAGAGCGCTTCTTTATTTTGAGGTTTATTCTCCTACCTTCACAACTATAGGTCATGGTGCTGAAGCCAGTAGCCATGTTCCAGATTTAGATGAGAAAATCTGATGTTTTCTTTGGAATGGGGTCAATGAAAAGCCCTTCTTAGGCCAGCCTGCCACACTGATAAAATGCCCTATCTGTAGAAATAGTCCAGATTTGGAGATCTTCAGTGGTTAGGTGCAGAGAAAACTAAAGACTAGTCAGGATTGAGCAGCATTCTGGGAATGGCGAGACATTGATGTCCCATTCTGTATGAGTAAAGGTAGTCCTGTTTGGCTTTCTAGGAATTATATTTCACTAATGAGTAAACTTTTGGTACTGAATTCTCTTGAAAAGCTCTAAAAGCACCTGCTGGTGCTTCAGAGAAAAGCAGAACTGATCACATAAGAAAGCTGATGTACTAAAGCAAAAGAAATTTTGTCCAGAGGATGCTTGAGGCTCAGCTAATCAGTTGTTTAAAGCCAAGAGTGTTTATTCTTTTCATTACTGTAAATACAATAAAACTTGTTATAAATTATGCTGGCTGTGTATGGTCAGATTATTTATGGGATTGATAGCCACATGGACTGGAATTACATTACTGTAGGTTATTGGATTGCATATCATGTCTTGTTGAATTTTAATATCATTTGGTCTAAATGCAAATGCTAAAGTAAAGGATAGTTTTTGCTTTAGGGCTGTGGATTAGTTATTCAAGATGATCATACTATTAACTGTGCAGGGAAGATAAATTGGCTAAAGGAAAAACTTGACATCTTATCAATTTTTTCTCTATGGGGGCGTTAGTGGAAAAAAGCGCTTGCTACAGCAGTTTCCTTTTAGTTTCTTAATCATGTGTTAAGAAATTCTGTGCTCTGAGTTTAATATGGAATTTTAAAGTGCTTAGAGCTGATGAAACTAGAGAAATTGCTGCACGTAGGGCAGATGTTTGCACTAGATTTCCATGCAGAAGTTTGTGCTGAATAAAAATGGAGCAGATCATGGGAGGTACCCAGCTGGACCCGTCATAATTCTGTGCCATGCCTGACATGGCTTTGTAAAGAAACTCCTGCTTCTTGTCCCTGAAGGCAGTGATATTTGATGATTCAGAAACTTCTGAGGCAGCAAACTGGGGAGACTGGAAAAGAGGACAGAGAGAAAAATGTAACGAGAAGCAATTCAGAGAAGAAAAAGCTGGCACAAAACATGGATTTAGCAGAGTGACCAAGCACATAAGGAGTAGTAGGAAGGGAGCTGGAGGGAGACCATGGGTGTTGCTGGAGGGAGCCATGGGAGAAGAAGGCATCTTCTCTGCCTTCCCCAATCTGTGTGCACTAGTTTTCTAGTCTCTCCAGGCAGCTCGTGTCTGGGAGGCACTGACGGACTAGATAGAATTCAAGCACAGGTGATAATAGGGGATATATCGCAGAATTTATGAAGAAAATTTAAGCACCAAATGTGCACAATTTGTCTCTTTGACAATCTGACATTAGAGCAGTGTAAATACAGATGAAAAGAAAGAGGTTTCATTTAACGTGAAGGAAGAATGCTGTGAGTGAGGGCTTTCCACATATTTTGTTTATTCTTCAAGTAGGTCTACACATCATTTGAGGTAAAATTCTCTTCCTCACTTCCTCATGCTTGACTGCAACTGAGATGCCCTCCCTCGGCTTGTGCCCTGTATCTCCTCCAGGGAAGTTATTCTGGGCCACAGAGATGACTAAGGGTCTGGAGCATCTCCTGTATGAGGAAAGGCTGAATAGGTTGGGATTGTTCAACCTGGGGAAAAAAAAAAAGGACTGAGAGGAGATCTGATAAATGTTTGTAAGCATCGAAAGGGAGGTGGGAGGCAAATGGATGAAGGCAGGCTCTTCTCAGCGATGTGTAGCAATAGGACAAGGAATAATGGCCTAAAACTTGAACATAAGATCTTACGTATTAACAAGCAGAAGAACTTTACAGTAAGGGTGACAGAGCACTGAAACAGATTGCCCAGATATGTCATGGAGTCTCCTTCTATAGTGATATTCAAGACACAATTGGATACCTACCTGTGTCACCTATTGTAGGATACCTGGTTCAGCACGGGGTTGGAGTCAATGATCTCTTGAAGTCCCTTCCAACCCCTGCAACTCTGTGATTCTATGATTCTCAGTCACAGCCAGGTTGGATGGAGGGAGTACCATCTAGAAGTCAGCAAAACTCCCTTCCCATTTCTACAATCAGTGCTATGTTGTGTTCTGCCCAGCTCTCCTATAGCCCATAGCCCAGACATTGTTTAGTTCTAGTTATTGTCTCCAGTGCTCCAAGCAGAAGTTGCTCTTTGGGGCAATGGCACAGGATGACGTGCGTATATTTGTCCTGAGCAACCAGCAAAATGGTCATAAAACTGCCAAACCTTAGGGAAAACTTTGGCCATCATCAAGTTGGAAGAAAAACCTGTTCACTAGAGTAGGACTCTCCTGTAAGCTGCGTCCCCGCTCCATGCCTGCAGCCATGTTTCCAAACCTTGCTCAGGTATAACAGCAGCCTGAACAATCCTATGGCTCAGAGCAATAGGCAGCTGATGCTCAGCTATCATGAAAGTATCCGAAAGTAGTTATTTCCCATTATTTCTTGAGCTGCATTTTAATTATTGATAGGCAAACAGCCAGCATTGTATGGGGACAACTGTGGCTGTGGTGCCCAAAGGCATTCTGTAGCAGGGGATTAAATCTTGTTAATGATCTGCGTTTCAACCAAACTCATCACTACATATCATGAGTGCCAGTAACTAAAGTTAGAGACTATTTCAGTAAAGTACTTACATTTTATTTACAGGAGATATTTCATATACTGCTGTTCTGAAATTACAGAAATATACGGAGGAGAAGATTTAAGGATGGGTTAGTACTTCTGGATGGTTGGCCAATTTCCTTCCTCATGTTGCAGAGTTATTTTTCTGCAGCTGGGTAAGAAATCAGCTGTCGTATAGTCATTGTAACCTCAGAAAACTCCCCTTTTCACTGCTTCCTGTCCTACCTCCCATTCCAGGAACGAATTTTACAAGGGAGTTTGTAAGTTTTTTTTTTTTTTTTTTTTGCAAAAGGAATGTCAAGATTTTGTGTTCCTTTCCTAATTGCTGATGTGCCTGTTTTATTTTTCTGTCACCAGCCCAAGCACTCACAGAAACAGTTTAAATCCATACCTTCCTTCAATAAAGTATCTTGTGAAACTTCAGCATCCTTCCTCGATACTAAATCCACATTCCACCACTCCTTATTATCCACCCACAGAGTTACAACTCATCAAATTCATGTTTAAATTATGCCCTTACTACTGATTTATTAAATTCAGAGATCCATTTGCCAATTTCAAGTTAATTTTTGTCCTTTCTCCTACTTTTGGAAAACGCTCTTTCTTTTATTACTGGGCAGTTTTCAGCCATCTCCTAAACAATCTACTCTTCCCAGAACTCTTGGTAGGCTCCTGTGCCTTAGAGAATGATGCTGCTGCAACCAGAGATGATGCTACCACCATTTTTTTGGCTATAAGGAGGTTTTCCACAGTTCTTCCATTTTTTCCCCACCTCCTGTATTTGATAGGATCCAAAATAAATAAGTACAGCAGCTACCATATGTTCTGTAGGTGACCTAAAATTATGTAATGTCTTGAGTTGCTCAGTAAGTATCACAACAGGAGATGATGTTGACAGGGTGATCATTTCAGCTTGTCTTTTCTGTGACCAAGACAGCTGGGGCTAGTTGGCAGAGAAAACAGGGACAGAATTGTAAGACAGTCCCATTCAGTATCAGCCTTGCACTTGGTCATCTTGCCTGGCTCTTCCTCTTTCCTTGGGTAGTAGACAATTCTTTTCAAGGTGAATGCATGCAAATCAAAAAGGATCTCAAATGTTTTCTGCCTACATGCAACTTGATTGCAAAACCCAATATCATATGCAGGATTTACGGCTAAGAAGAATGAGAAAAGAAGTTATGTGGCTCCTTACTTCAAATCAAGAAAATAATCTACGAAGGCAGTCTATTTTTTTTCCTGTTTTTATCTTCTGAGAAGAAGTTCATGGCTGAATGGCTGATAAATTTATAGAAGTTTACATGAACGGGTAATTGCAAAGGAAATATTAACCACTCTCAAGAAATTCTTTCTACTCATATTTGGCTGTCCACAAAAGGTCTTGCAGAATGTCCATTGTTGACTCCTTCTGATTCATTCAGTGTCATCTGCAAACTTGCTGAAGGTGTACATGATCCCACAACTATGTCACTGGTAAAGATGTTAAAGTGTACTGGTCTCAGGATGGATTTCCAGGGGACATAATATGCAAGCAACCTCTATGTGGACATAAAGCTCCTGACAACAACTCCGGCTATGACCATCCAAACAACATTTTATCCACTGAATAGTTCAGCCTTCAAATCCATATCTCTTCAACTTAGAGATAAGGAAGTGGTGCAGGACTTTGTCAAAGGCCTTGCAGAAATCCAGGGAGACAACATCAGTTGCCCTCCTTTCCCTACTGGAACTTACACTCTCCTTGCCTTCAGTGGTGTCTACCGTGGTCAGAAGCCTATGATCTATGCTCATTAGCTATACAAAGATGTAGATTTGGTGTCTGATAGCACTGTTCTCCTCTGCAAGTGTGGGAGATACGTTCTTCACTTGGTCAACCATCTCTGGCTCTCTGGAATGGTAGCCTCTTTCTCCCTGTCAGAACCATCCATGACCATCCTGAGTGGTAACTATAGGAAATATGAGTTTAATCTATACTCCTAGCTTGAGACAGAGAGCAGGAAAGAGTTGAACAGTCATTTATTTTGGCGAGTTAAGGTAATATGCTGTACATAAGTTGCAACTCAGTCTTAATATAACAAGCTGTTAATGATCGAACTTGTTCAGTTCTGTCAATTCTTGTATAAATAAAAGGCTAAGTGCAACGCACATCATTAGTGATCTTCTTTTATATTGGTTTATGTAAAGGAGAAGAGGTAGAGCACTTAAGTGATCTACAGGTTTAGTACTAGCATACTGGGGAAGCAGAAATTCCCAGGAGAGTTTGTGCTCTGCTCACTGCTTTACCTAATTCCTTATCCTGGTAATAGACTCCAAATAAAGTAAAATAATGCTTAATAAAACTTAGCTTGGAAAAGTAAATCGCTCAGGCCATTGATTTAATTAACTGGAGTCCATTTGTTTAAGCACTATTTTTGTTTTAAATGCATAGCACAGAACCCACAGAAAAGTGTTCTCACTGCAGCTGAGTCCTATCTACTAAGGTTAAGGAGAAAAAGTAACTTTTCTCCTTGATTGTGCTCTGCTGAAAATCCAAGCAGCAGCATACTAAAATAGCCAATCAATGACTTCTAGATGTGGTTTAAAACTAGGACTGATGTCAATGCACTGGGAGTCCTTTTCCTGCGTGGTCTGCTGGAACATGTATTTCTAGAAGAGAGAGCTGGCATCTTTATCAAAGCCGTATAAGAGAGGAAACAAAAAGGCAATTAGGAGATAGCTGGTGCCATATTTACTGTGTGCAAATCTTTCTCAGTGCTGTTGAGAATAAGAATAAATAAAAGGAATAGCTCTTAAATAATTAATAGTCATATAATTAAATATATATTTTTTAAAATAAGGAAGCATTAGGCCCTGAAAAGCTTTGTTTTTGTTATTTATTAATTTCAAAAAAGAGCCTAAAGTCTAGCCAAGCAAGACTTTTACTGCCATAATGAAAATAATCATAAAATCCATAATGTGTCCCTTTCCTCCTCACCATCTCTTCGTTGAGCTGTCTACAATGCACTTGGCCAGTTGCTGAAACATACTGATACTTTTAAATCTAGGCCATCCATTTTGTAATTGGTTGCAATCAGTGAGGTTAAGTAAGTTTTGCTGAATCAGCTTTTTTAGGCTCAATAGAAGTAAGAAAACTAATAGTCCAAACTTTTTAGATGAGGAATTAACTCAGCAAATTCTTCCTTTAATCACAATCAAACCAGATTTCTATTAAAAAATTTTCAGCACTTGATTGCACATGCTATAGGAGCTACACAGAATGATTAGGTGTTAGTTGCTTTTTTCTCCTTTCCTTTTCCTATGACCCTTAAACCTGTACAACATCCATTAAGTGCAACTAACCACAATTCTTGTATTTAATCTTAAAATGTAATTAAAACAAAGAAGTGTGAAATGAAAAGCAATCAGACAGAAAATATGTACTCCAGTTAGAGCACTTCTTTCCGTTCTTTTGGGAATATCGAACGGGCTGGTGGTATAACTTGGACCAGTACAGTCTAATCAAAGTACTACTGGAAACCTAGATGAATTTTTGAGAAGAAAAAAGACAATCTATAGATTATCCACTGTGATTATCTGAAAAGAAGGAAAAGGAAAAGGAAAAGGAAAAGGAAAAGGAAAAGGAAAAGGAAAAGGAAAAGGAAAAGGAAAAGGAAAAGGAAAAGGAAAAGGAAAAGGAAAAAAGGAAAGAGGATTCCTGAAATTGGAAATTCTTTTGTCAGTAGTTGGAGGCTCTGTATGTGTGCAGCTCCCAGCCTAGTGGAAACTTCATCTCTCTTGACTACTTCCATGTTACCAGGATGTGAATAACAAATGAACTGTTCATGGCCATGCTGTTTTTATCCTATGATCAGCTCATTTAACTCAAATATTAAGTAATAATAATACGAACATCAGTTATCGATACAGATAATAAAGCTCTCAATCAGCATGTCTAAGAGTGCTTTATGGAGATGGTCAGGTACAGCAATAACTGTTCAGCAGGCAAGGCAAATAGATATTATTAAACGTTCTCTTTCTCAAGATAACACAGATAGAGGTCCATTTGTCCTCATCTTTGTCCTTATTGTGCACTGGTTGGGATATAAACTGTTCAAGTGGAAAATTATTTTTTTATCAGTATTATGTACAGTCCCACAGCAGGATGGCGGCTTGTAGTATTACATAGCTGGTTTTAAGACAAATGTAATCTGTGTCCTCTCAAGAACCTTAAAATGAAAGGAAAGGTCTCCATCATCTTTGGCAGATTTTGCTCTGTTGGTAAATTAATTTCTGCCTTTGGCATATAACCTCTATCAAGCCCTCAAAGGAAAGGAAATAAAGAGACATTTCCTGTGGACCCTGAGGAATGCAGAGTCTATTGAGCCTCTGAAGTTACTGAGGGCTGTCAAGCTGAGACGCAGGTGGAAGCAACATGCCCACAGTGTGAGGATAGGCAGATCAATTTACAACATGTAAATTGATCCCACCATACTAATAAGTTTGTTCTAACTAAAAGTTATCTCCACCCAGTATGTGCTCTGAAAAAGAGCAACACTTGGGTTTCAAAGACCTAAGGTGTTTCTGATTGGGGAGGTGGATGCAAAGCCCCTGCAAAGCCTAATGGCATCAGAAGCATCAGAGAATGCAACTAGGTTATCTGCGGGTGGTCAAGAGGGAATCTCCCCAGCATCAACCTGAGAGCCTCACCAGCAGCTACACAGTGGAGAAGACCTGCATCATGCTTTCTCAGATCACCATGTGCCTGGGAAGGGCTGGGCAATGTCTAGGAGCAGAAAAAGTTATGACTGCAAAGCAATACCTCACCCCATAGGACCGATCAGAAGAAAATCCTAAAAATCACCAGTAGTGTTTTTCAGCTGCTATTTTTCCTATTTTAACAGGAAGGACAACCGTTCGATTTAGCATGGGTCATGACTTCAGTGCAAAGAGAAGAGAAAACAATTGAATACAGGGTTGAATGGAGAGCAGCTCCACCAAAATAATTCTTCATTGAGAGGACTTGTTGACCACTGAGCAGAGATGTACTGGGTTTGGTCAGGATCTCTGCCTACCCATATCTCCAGTTGGTTGGCAGCGTAGCAGTAGCACAAATTAGTTTATATTCCTCATTCTTCCCACTTTTGGTAATGCTTTCCTCTCTTCAGTTTTCCTGCTCTCTGATCCTTTCCTTGAATTTGCCCCCTTCATACAATGCCAGTGTTTTCACATAATCTCTCCTTTCATGGCATCTGCCTCTTCTTTTAAGCCCAAATTACTTTTTTGAAGCACCACCCAGTGTTCTCTTGCTAGCTTTATTCCTCCTCTTCACAACTAAACTATGTTTTCCCAGGGGGCCTGGCTCATCGCAGCTCTTTGAATTCAATTAATTGATCTTCATCAGCCAGATTGCCTTTGGCAAAGAAACTCAGCACACTGTCTTTGTGTTTTAACTTCTGTTTTATTCTCATTTAATTTGTGCCCTTTGGAGCTTACTGAGCCCTAATTACCTCTGCTACCACCTCACCATATTCAATTAAAGCCTTCATCTTGCTGACCTGATGTCTCTGTCCTCATCAAATCTCACCTCTCTGACTTTGCCCATTATTTTTCTGCAAAGTCAATACCCTCCACAGGGACTTCAGCTCTTTTGCTCTCTTCTTTCACTTCATTTTCTTGACTAGTTCTGTGCACAAAGGACACGCTTGCTTTATGCTCCCTTTCCTTCACCTCTCCTAGATATTTGGAGAAGGATAGGATGCTGTAAAAGGGTGATAGAAGCAGTAAGAGTGTTACCAGAGCACGAATAGACCAGCAGCAATCAGGATTTCAATCAGAACACTTTTGCTTAGTTTGTGAAATCTTGGTATGTATAACAGCACTACATAGCAAGGGTAAAACCAAATCCCGCACACATCACCCAGCTATGAGGAGTTCTCAGATGTCCATAACAAGTTACTAAATACAATTATTTTAAACACTTCAACGAGTAAAGCTTTTGCACTGCTTTCTGGGTACCTCCTCTTTCCTGCTCCTTTCATTCCTTTTCCTATTAACTCTTCTCTCACTATTCCATTGCAGTGGGGCCACGATTCCTAGGTATCTCTCTTTCAAAAAGCATATTTCCCACCTCTTTTTCTCCCTGGCCCATTTTTTGTTCTGCCTCTTCCCCTTTTCATTCTTACAAGGCAGTCTACATTGAGGAAGGGAGCTGCGCAGTGATGTAGTATTTTTTTCTCTCATGCCTTCATTATTCTTCCCCTCCCTCTTTGTTCTGTTCTGTTTACATTTTCTCTTTTCCAAAAAGGTCAGTGACTTGTTGATAGTGAACATCCTTTCCTTTTGTGCTTGTTTCATTTTAACCTTAATTTTAATATTCTCTGTTTCCCATTATGGTGATTTCTGAGCAAACTATTGGTCACTACTGGGAAGTGGGGATTGTTCACCTTTCAAAAGAATGCTATCTGCTCTGCGGAAATGCCACTGGAGGTTAATTTCTCACCAACCTGATCCTTTGAAGTGCTGGGGTTTGACCATTTCGCCCTCTTCTTCCTTTTTTTGCTTCCTGCTCTGAAGCCCCTTCCTATGGCTGGTTCAAGCCCCAGATTGTACCCTTAGTTCCATCCTTCTCCTTCAGCAGGTTTCTGTCCAGCGCTTAGATCTCCATGGGTCACTTGGAGTTAACTTTATATATTGATGTCACAGCCCATTGAGCTTTGGTATTGGTGAATTCCTCTTGCCTTATCAATATTTCTTGGAAAAAAGAAATTCTGCAATTGAAGCGTGCTGCTATAGTGCTCCACATTTGGGGTGTTATAACAGAAGATCCAAGTGCAAGGATCTGTTGTGGGTGCCCAAGTTTCCTTTTGTGCATAATTTTTCTGTTCTTGCAATCCATCTGATAGGGGAGGAGGTCTGGGCAATTGCTGTTTCTACATTGCACAAATTCCAAACTCATTTATCATGTTTATCATTTCTCCTGAAGGTATGATTCCTGTTTCAGCTCATTTCTCTTTTAAAAATTGGGATTTGTAACTGATGCCAGCAGCTCCCTTCCTTTGGTTTGTTTGAAGACAAGAGAAGGTTTCTTACCAGTGAGAAGTGGCCAGGAAGATGTCTGTGTGCTAAAGACTTTGTGCAGATTGTACCTAACGATTGTCATGGTAAGTCTTTTGCTGCTCAGATTAAGCCAGGGCCCAACTTTCTATAGATGAAGTCCCTTGTGTGGGAAAGTCACTAAGGGCTGTTCTCCCCTGCAATGATTGCCACTGGCTCCAGCATCAGTGTGATTCCTGAGGTCACTTGTGAATTATCATATGCTATCTCAGAACTAATCTTTTCTCAAGCTTTTTAACGCTTGAAAATTGGGCCCATGGCAATCTCATGAGGTTCAACAAGTCCATGGGCAAAGTGCTGCAGTTGAGTGGGATTATCCCAGATATGAGTACAGACTGGGAGAAGTCTTTCCAGAACTTGAAGGGAGTGTATAAACAGGAGGGGGAATGACTGTTTACATGGTAATGATAGTGATAGGAAAAGGGGGAATGGTTTTAAACTAAGAGGGGGAAGATTTAGGTTAGATATTAGGAGTAAGTTTTTTACTCAGAGGGTGGTGATGCACTGGAACAGAGAGGTTGTGGATGCTCCATCCCTGGAGGCATTCGAGGCAAGGCTGCATATGGCTCTGGGCAGCTTGCTCTAGTGACTGGCAAACCGTCCCATGTGGCAAAGGGGTTGAAACTAGAGGGTCTTTGCAGTCCTTTTAAATCCAGGCCATTCTATGATTCTATGATTCTATGATTCTATGATATGAATAACTCCTTAAGAACAGTCCTTGGGGGTCCTGGTGGACTGAAAATTTGATGTGAACTAGCAGTGTGCACTTGCAGCCCAGAAAGCCAACAATATCCTGGGCTGCATCAAAATAGGAGTGGCAGCAGGTCAGGGAGGTGAGCATCCCCCTCTACTCTGCCCTTATAAGGTTCCATCTGGAGTACTGCATCAAGGTTTGGGGCACCCAGCAGAAGGAAGATGTAGAGTGAGTGTCAACCAGTCCACAGCAGGGGCTTGGATCTGGATGATCTTTAAAGGTCCCTTCCAACCCATCACATTCTGTATTTCTATCATTCTGTGAAGCATTCATGAATCATTTTGAATTATTTTCTTACCTGGAGCTTGCTCCAGAGGAAATGAGCAGTTACTGGTCAGTCTCATACTCTTAAACCTGGCATGAAGAGTTCCTCATCTTACCTTTTTTTTAGTAAGCAGAAGTGTATTTTACTATTTTTGCTTTCTGGCATTACTGCATCCCTTCTTCTCTTTCATGTTTTTCCTGAAGAGTAAGCTCATATCCTAACCTCCTTTGCCAACCACAGAAGTCTTTCCTTCTTCTCTCGTTTCACGCTATAAAGATATATATGAGAATAAAACTAAAGAAAACATAATTTAGGAAAATACATATCTGTTTTTATCTTGTTTGCTTTTGCGCTTTCCTTGCAAATGACCTTTCTGTGTAGAACACTGTCTTCTTTTAATCAGCAGAGGATTTTCTGCCTTCACTGCTCTTTGAGATGTACTGTGGCACACACAAGTGCAATAATATGACAGCAGAGCTTCAGGTATGCTCACATTCCCATTTATCCCAAAGTTTTGTGAGAAAGCTAAGTATTATGAGGTCATCAAAATATTCTCTTTCTAAGACTCCCAGAGCAGTCAGTTTGAGCCCAATCCCTTCCCATGGTGCAGTGAAATGAGTTTTTCAGCCCTATTGCAATATTTATCCTCAGGCATCAGAAGGGAATGGTGGGGCTCTGAAATGTAAGGTATTACTGCAGCATTTTTTATCATAACCAGGTTATGTCTCAGCTTTGCTTAAGTTACTGACCTTTTAAATCTGTGCATTTATGTTTCAGATGTGTAGCATCGTTAATTCTGCCTGATGAAAAATATATAATGCGAGGGCTTCTATCTTCTCAGAAATGTGTATAGAAACACACTGTGAGGGGCAGAATTTCAGCAGATACTAAGAAACCTCATTTTTTTTTTTTTAATGTATTTGTCATATCGATCAACTTCCAATGCTTAGAGCTTTATATGGCTATTTCCCCCTTTACACTATGCATATGTATTGAAGATGCAGTTGCTTGTAAAACTGGAGCTTGGACTGGAGTTCATCCTCTTGCAGGATGAACAAAGTACTTGAAAATGGGGATGGCCCAATCAACCTACACGAGGTGTAGGCTTAAGTGTCTTGGGAGCTTGGAGTTTGGGAGGAAGGTTTTGGGTTTTGCTGCCTGTTGCTTTGTGCACTTGCTGTAAGCAAGGCAGGGTGATGTAGTAACAACAGAACTGGGTGACTGATCCAAGGTTTTGTGCTACTCTGGGCATATCATTAACCCAGCCACAACCTCTGTTCATTGCAGTAATACAGAGGTAATGATCCTCTGTAACACAGGCTGAGGACCACAGGGAAGCACAGATTTCATTTTTCAACACAAACCCCTTGTTGAGAAAGACAGTTTGTGTCTGCACTGATGTACTGCCTTTGAGGGTAAACACCAGAGCTCCTTTGTTCTTGAAGAAGAATCATAAGCACTTCTGCCAGTTCTTGTGTTCCCTGGGGGAACAGAGGCAAACTTCTCTGACTTCCATGAATACTAAAGTTTTGTGAAAGCTGCTGCTTTTCCAGCCCAGGGAATGGAGGCAATGCTTTGCTGCCATGAAATTCAATTTTGCATGTAATGCACTTTCACCCCCCATACTCCTCCTGGCAATTTTCTTCCAAAGTAATCTCAGAGCAGTCATTTGGGATGCTTTAACTTTCCTTTTCCTCCACTGTCAAACTTCTTTCAGAGGCCAGGTCATTCCTTTTGTTGCAATTCACCTTTTGTCATCCAGAGCAATAGGCTTCCTTCTCCATAAATTTTAAGAAGGCTCAAAATAACACCCATTATCATGAGCCGGGAGGGCTGTAGCAGTGAAGCAGGTGGCAAACCTCAGCCCATCTCATCTCAGTTAGATATGACATCCTTTAGGGAAGGTGGAGGTGGGTTTTTTACCTTCTGGGACGTTGGTGTTTTGGGCATCCATCACCCCTTCAGATTTTTGTGGCACTTTCTGCCCTTTTCCTCTTAGTGTGGATACATAAAGGAAAGTGCAGAGGCAGAGAATGTGCTGAGCAGGGGGTTGTTCCCCTGGGCTTTAGCTGGGAGTGCTAACTATGGACTGCTTCAGAGCTCAGCCTGGAGTGAGGCGGAGATAAGGGAAGCAAGTGTTTAGACATCATAGAATCACAGAATAGTTTGAGTTGTAAGGAACCCTTAAAGGTCATCTGGTCCAACTCCCTATAATGAACAGGGACACCCACAGCTCCATCAGGTGCTCAGAGCCCTGTCCAGTCTGACCTTGAGTGTCTCCAGGTAAGGGGCATCCAACAGTCCTCTGGGCAACCTGTCGAAAATACTAAGAATAAAACTATATGGGCAGGTAATTAGCTCTAACTGAGGAACGTGGTCCTTCATTTATGTCCTCTCCTAGAGAGCACTGTACAGGGAAAGCAAATGTAAGAAGGGTGAGAAAAATACTTTTTTTTTTTTTTTGAAGACCCTAAGGAATCTATGAAAGCTGCACATGAGTGAAAATAAAACAGTTCATTCTACTACTGACATCTCTATAAACTGTGCCTGCCTGTGTCTTGGGGACAGCGGGGGATGCAAGGACCTGAGAACCAAGATCCCATTACAGAGGATTTTCTGCAACTGAAAGACAGCTTCATCCAAAGTGTGAAGTCCTGGGACATTCCTGTGTCTCTCGGTGAGTTTCAGCATTCAGCTGATATGACTTTGGGTGTCTTCCCCCCCACACACACTTGAGTTCCCAGTACCACTCTTTGTTTTGCCCTGACTCCTATTTGCAGGTGGCTTAGTATAAAAGGGTTTCTAATTCAATTTAGAGCCTGTCTGTGTTTGCCATTGTTGCTGCCACTAATGACTGGACAAACATAAAGGCAAACTTGCAATAAATTAGGATTGCTAAAGAATAATTCAGTAACTTCCTAGGATCAGATCTCAATGAGACATTTCTTGTCCCCAGGGAAAGTGAATTCTTATTTCATTGTCACTAGATCCAGACACGGGGCAGTCTCCATCTCTTCATCTTCCTTAGGGCTTTCTTCCAGGACCACTGGTAATTTTTCTAAGGCTGATGATGTTGAAAATTAATAACTCCCCACTTGAATTAATTAATGGATTTCAGTTGCCTTAGTATTAGGATTGTAATGAAGAAAAATTTGGGTGTGGGGGAGGGAAGCCCATTTAAAATGCAATTTTTTATGCAATTCACGATATTGCAGTAGTGAGTCTATGAAAAGGAATTTTTGTAGTTAAAAGCAAAAGTAGATTTGATGATGACTGTGACCAATCTGGGAGTCCACCTCCACTAATTTATCAGAGGCGATCTTCAAAACTTGCAGTTTAAAACAATAAAAAGAAATCCATCTGTGCATGGAAAGAGTGTACTGTACATACTGCTGCTTTCAGTCTTGCTAAGAGTTTGTTAATCACTACCATGTGAATAGAAAAAGCCAGATAAAAGAGGAAGAGGTTAGGCAGATCTTGCACCACCATTTCTAGCACTGAATATGTGTAATATACCATGGTGGGAATCTTACCCCAGCATGGTAAGATGTTTGAATTTGATAGAATGACTATCTACGAACTAAATTCCATCTGCTCTCAAGTCTCCAGGAATCACTTTTTTGGCAAACTATTCTACAAGGCTTAGCCCCATATTAGCATTTTAATTGCTGACTGATTGTTTCTATGTTGCAAAACTCAGTTCACAACAGTATGTAAGTTGCAATTAGTTTTTACTGTGTGATTCATTAGCTCCTATAAAGCATGTTGTGCTGCAACATTTGGAAGGTAATATGCTAGAAACATTACTGCTTGCATAAAAATACATAGAATGGCATTGAAAACGCGTGGGTCCTGCCTGTGACAAACACAGCCCCATGTGTTGACAGGGCATATTCTCTCACATGAGATCGAACTGACAGCTGCAGGTGAAATTATCTCATATTGATGTGTTTCCCATATAAACATCTTGAAACTGTTCTGTCTGTTCCATATGGGTTTATGTAGGTTTTGACCAAAGTGAATGGAGTGGACACAGGTGTGGAGTTTCCTTCATGAGGCTGCTGAGCTCAGTTTGGTTTCTGATGCTCCTCCAGGAAAATACCATAGAATCAAAGAATCGTTAAAGCTGGAGAGACCAACCTAACCCCAACCCATCCCCACCATCTCACTGACCATGTCCCTCAGTGTAACATCTCCACTGTTCTGGAATGCCTCCAGGGTTGGTGACTCCACCACCACCCTGGGCGGTGTGTACCAGTGCATCACCACTCTTTCTGAGAAGAAATTTTTCTTAATATTCAACCTGAATCTCTCCTGATACAACTCGAGGCCACTACTTCTTGTCCTATCAGACATGAATCTGACATTTTTTCACGACTGGGGGGAATCACGTGTTTCTTTTGGAAATGCTGTTTTGTTCACACTGTGATAGTGAGGTGTGTAAGTCAAACTAATCAAACCTGCACTGAGGGAGGGGGATAAATTATCAAGTGTAATAAAAATTTCCTGCCCCTACAGTCTTGTATTCCTCAAAGAATATACAGTAGCAATGAAGGGGTAAAGCTCAGAATATAGTCCATATTTGTGATATTGAGTTTTTCAAGACTGATAAATAAAGAAAAGGGTGTTAAGAAAAACAGATGGAAAACTTCCCCACTGGGCAGTTTCTTGTGGGATTTTTCCATGGTTTATTTCTTCTCTTTTCACAAAAGCCCTGCAGAAGTCAAACTTTTGTTTTTGTTGGCTGCCAGAAATTTTATGCTGGGAACATTTGCTCAGTGAAGGGAAATACTTATTCCTCCAGAAATATGCCTTTGCCAACATAAACTGTAACATCTGTAATTTCATGCGAAATCAGGTAAAATACAAACTTCAGGACTTCAACCCAGACTGTATTATGTCATTCAATTTTCTGTCATATGCTTTACACCTGCAGGAGTCAAATGTACCTGCAGCCATTCAGTCTGCCCCACTGATTAGGAATAAGTGCAAGCTGTGTGTTAGCCTTCCTTTCAGTCCTCTGTCTTAAGTCTCTTGCTGTTCACACCAGGCTGTAGTGCTACCCGTGGTCTGTGCCTGGATTGCAGATGCATGCTTCAGTCAGACAGTGATAACTCTGGTTTTAGAAAGAAATTTTCTTCATTCCATTTAGCTTAAACTGTGCAACTCCATCTTCAATATGTGAAGATGGAGTGACTTCTGGAAGTGTGAATGCAGTAGCCAAACATGCTGATACAGCAGGTTGATGATCAGGTGAGATAACTGCAAAGGTTTTGTGTAGGGTGCGGGAGTCAGAAACTCAGGATTTATGGCTGCTCTTGCTGCCTGGAAAGTAGAAAACCTTATGGGTTGTGCTGATAGAAAGAGAGGTAACCATGAAATGAGAAGGATGGAAATCTTCCCTTCTGCTTTTTCTTGTTTTTGTAGCTTATAGTGTATAGAGCCCATTTATCCAAAACCTTCAGATAAATGTGTCCCTCCTCTGTAACCTGCTCTAAATTTACAGTATACAGGCCTAAATGAGAAGCAGACTTTTAATAAGCTAGAATGAAGAATGACTTGTGTGCTAGGAACCTCTTCCTCTCCATAAACCAAGGAGCACTGAATTGTCTGAATTAAGAGGTGTTCAGTTTCAGTGGTTTCCTCCTTCAGTGACTGCATTTAGAGCTTATCTCAGATTCTTTGCAGCTCTGGGGAAAGCATGTGGAGGTGGGACATATGCTTAGTTCCTTTCCCCTCCCCCCCCCGCCCCCCCCAGTTGTGCAAAAACACCAACACAAGGTCTTGACTAGGGTGTTTTAGGAAATATGTGACTGCACACTGCTGCTCAGATTCTTTTTGCTTCCTTCTCTCTGATTTTGTTCTTTGCAAGCACAGTCTGTAGGTGGGGAAAGTTAAATAGATGTGGCAAAAGCATCTTGTGGGCATCAGTAGCAGTGCTGCCACTTTCCATAGACTTTTGATGTCAAGATTTCTGAAAACATTCTGGATGCTTAGAAAATCTGTAGAGGGACAGATTTCAGTGTGCCATATTGGATTGTTTTTCCAATGTCAATGAGAAATGAAAAGCTTAATCTCTTTATGTACAAACACTTAAATCATATAGCGTTGCTGCCCATAGAAGCTGTGGATGCCCCAACCCTGGAGGAGGTGCTTAAGCCAGGTTGTGTGGGTCCTGGGTAGAGTGACCTGGTGGGTGACAACCAGCCCATGCATGGGATTGGAACTAGATCATCTTCAAGGTCCCTTCCAAATCAAGGCACTGTATGAGTTATCCCCAGTGCACTGGGATAATGGAAAACTTTGGTGTAATGGGTGGCCTAAATGCCATAGGTGCTAGCAGCAAACTTTTCTCCTGGAGGAGATGGGGCAGAGAGAACTGTTCCTCTAAGGAGGCTCTTGGTATAGCAATGTGAGATCAAGAGCAGCATGAAGCAAATAATAAAGAAAAAAAAACCCACACTTCTTGCTTTGAGGTCAGTCCAGCAGTGCGCTCCAAAATGCCCAGGTACTACATGGTGATGGCAGCTCAACTCATGGTAAGACAAAAGGCGGCAGTTGCAATTCACCCAGCAATCCAGCTGATCTCAGCACCATGGCAGACTGATTCATGATCAGTTTATTTATCCGTACATCTCTCTGGCACTCTCTGCCTCCATTTTTGGAAGAGTGAAACGTCGGTGTGTTTGCAGTGTGTGGGAGTTGATGTGTCAGTGATGCTGCTCTGGGTGTTAGTTAAACGCAAAATAATTTTTTGTGTTTTTCTAAATGTCATTTATCAGAAGCTGTGCAGATTCTCTGGGTAGAGCTACACTGAACACAATGGCATCTGCAGATAAAAAATGACAAATGACAGTATTACTCCTGCTCTGTGATTCATTGGGAAGAGCTCGGAAGAAATTATTCAGTGAAGACAGAACAGCAACCATAAAACAACAAAACCACCTCCTTTATATGGCATTAAGTTTTCTTTTTTCTTTTTTCTTTTTTTTTTTTACTACAAGTCATCCTTGTAAAGTGCTGTCTTTTAAATGGTTCATCAGACACATCTCAAACACTTTTACGATTATTAGTAAATTGAATTAGAGCATGTTATAGTAGCTTTATTATATTTTGCACAGCAGTAATGGATTACAGGAAACCTCATACTTCTGTAGCTCAGGCTGTGCAGCCTGAGTTTCAGTTTCTAGCTGACTTGTTTTGGAAAGACTCACCACTCTGCTCTGGAATGATCCATGCTTCATCACAGCTGCAGGTGGGAGCTGTGGAACTTTGTTATCCAGGTTCACAAAGAAATTCTATTAGGTTTGTAGGTGTCTGGCCTTTAGAGTATGCTTTCTGTTTCTTGTTTTACGCAGAAATCAGAATGGGTTCTGGTATGCTGTCACGCTCCAATATAAAGGAGGGAGACGAGGTTCTTTGATTAAGTGTATACCTGATGGCGAGATTAAGACACAACGGGTCAAATGTTAGCCCAACCAGTTTATTACAATTACTAGTTGCTTAGGGATATGGGGAAGGGAAGATGAGCAATAGAAAAGGGATAAGAAGCAAGGAGTCTTGATAGAAAGCAAGAGAGATATAATCACCACCGTGGGTCCAACGAGGTTCGCAGTCTCAGGAACTCGTCTGGTCACCGCGGGGGATGGGAGATGGCAGCAAGCAGGTCTCAGGGTACGTCTTCGGGAGTTCTCCTCAAAGATTTTCTCTTTGGGAGTTGTTCTCCAGGAATTCTTCTCTTCACCTCTCAAAAATCCTTGGTTCAGTGAAGGCCTTTTATCCCCATTTCTCAGGTGTTTTTTCTTTTCTCTTGGTTTGTGTGACATGTCTGGCCCAACAGATAAGCCAGCAGCGGATGTTGCCTTCCTTGCCATGCAGGAGCATTGTCTTTCTGTGGTGGCCAGCTTCTCCAAGCCATACGCCCCCAGAAAAGACTATTTGCCCCTATTTCTGCTTATCTTTACAACCATAAGCAGAGACAATGAGGCACCATAACACCCATTTGGGTAACCGGCAGTTATCAGTCAGAGTCTTGTCACCAGAAAAGGCCTTACGAAGCAAGCTTTGAGACAAAAGAAAGTAAAAAACAGTCTCTGTCTTTCACATACGCCCACCTGGGCTATTAACTAGTTATATCACAGAGAGAGGTTCACTTTAGATAATGCTGGGTATTTGCTGTGTAGGATCTTGCTCTCTAAGCTTCCACAATTCACAGTGGTGTAGGGAGGGATTCCAGATCTGTGCTGTCCTTTGGTGGCAATCCATAGTGCCCTAAGTGGTGCTTATCTCCTGTCTTTAGGGGCTGTATCTAGCCCTCTATCTTCACCTGAACTAGTCAACATTGGGCACATATGATAGAAGTTATGTTTAGGACATGACTGACTTCAGTTTAGATGTCTGCTTTGAGGCATGTAAGACTGCAACATGAGTGTCTTCATTCAGTGTACACGGACAGATGTTTTGTATAGAAACATCTGCCTTTGGTCAGATAATTCCAGTAGTTTCATGGGCTCTTTCAAGAGTAACATGGGAAGACTTTATTTTTTCCCTACCTTTCTTGAAAAATTTCAGATGGGATGATTTGGTATCTGGAGCTGCTTCCCACTGACTACCACAACTCAGTCACTCTAAAAACTGCTCTCAGAATCTGGTTTGTGTCAATCTTTCTGAAAACATAAGCCAAGAAGTATAGTTTCTTATCCTGGTGGTGGCCTACCCAATGGCTTTGATGGGGGCTGTAAAAGCTGTCCTGCACTTTTTCCCAATTCAAAGAAGGACTTAGGTGCATGCTGGATATTCAAGTTAAGCACATGCAGAAGTGCTTTGCTGAATGGAGATTGGTTAAAATACAGACTTTGGGGCCTTAGTTAATTATGTGTCATAAACTGCTTAATTGACACTATACTGGAGAGAACTAATAACATCTGATAAATCAAAACATGCACAGCAGTTCTGAACTTTAATTTAGCATGATAAGACCACCTTCCTCAAAGCCCATGGAAAAGGCAGAAAGACATTCGTATCCCTGATTCTTTGTGGGCTGACAGAGTTTGTGATTGAAGTCTCTGATCTGATTTAAAAAAAAAAAGCTTCAGTGTATTTTTCCACTGAAACAGCTTCTAACTGGAGAAGATCCAAGGCATCTCTGCACAGCTGGCAGAAGCTCTTCCACATAATAATGTAAAATCTCAGCCACTGGGCATACTTAGGAGGCATGTTTCTTTGGGACCCATTTCTCTGAAGTTTTACCTTTCTTGTAGTACAGAGGGGAAAATCCAAGCTGTTGTTTTATCCGAATGCACACACTGGTCGATGTCCAAGCTGAATACTAGCCAAAAGAGAAAGGAAAGATACATTTGAGGAAGGCAGGTGCCTCAGGGGTCCACTCTTTGGATATGAGAGATGCAACCTGGATGCAACTGCTGATTTGTCATTCCTAATCATGAAGAGGGCTTACAACTCCTCTCCCATGTTGCTCTCTCTCTTGCATCTGTTTTTCTGTAGGGCAGCTCTAACATTCCTTTTTTTCCTATATGCTGGTGTGATTCTTGCTGAAAAAAAGCCAGATGAAGCTGGAAAAGATGTGCTGGGAAGAAACGTGCCTACATTCAGAGCCTTGTTCATGTTTCATTTCTCCTTGTAAAGGGTGGGGTGAAGGGAGAGGCTGATTACTTGAGCAGATTTGTCTTTGGTAAAATTATTTACTTGCAAGAATCTTTCAAAAACAAGTCCTGCTCCTCCAAAGGCTGTGGAAGTGAAGTGTGGAATGAGAGAGGCTCTTACTTTTAGCTATTTCTTGTTTTGGAGTAGTCTATCCAGAAGATGCTGTCTTTCCTCGCTTATACTTATAGGAAAAATAAGTAGGTTGCTTCAAAAGTAAAGTCTGTTACTACAACAGACACAAAGAGCTCGATAACAATATTTAGTAAATTCTCAGCTACTAAATACTGCTTTTCAACATAGTCACCACCATTAGCTGGCTCACCTGGATGAGCTGATCACAACGCTCTTCTTCTTGTAGTGTGACAGCTATGCATGTCTGTCCAGAACAGGTTCCATCTTTCATTTCTGCATTACCACTGCTGAAATGCACTGCCCATTACCTCACTGTTCTCACATCAGCTGTTTGGTCTCCACAAGCATTCACCAGATGTCAGTGAATGTCAGTGGGTACAGTTTTTTCCACGTGGGGGAATTCAGTCTCACCCACTGCTTCATAGGCACTTCCATGTCGGGTGCTTCTTTGTCACCCAGTCCTTCAGCTGCCTTCTGTCATGTGGCAATAAAACGTAATAGAATATTGGTGGAAAGGTTCAGCCTGTACTGCCATACCACCAGCATCCACCTCTGATGTCAAGGGCCAACATCATAAGTAGGAGGCATTTCTTTTGGAGGAGCCATCTTATTTAGCTTATATAAAAAACAACCTAAACCAAACTAGGGAACATTAAGTAGTAAGGGATTAGGTTTATGTGGGGATCCACATGTTGGTCACAAAATGAGGAGGGAGAGTGAGAATATCTCTTGCATATGTCCAAGTCCTACAGTGAGATGGTTTTTCTGTGAGAGCAGAAATCCACAAGCCCATGTAATTCTGACATGTTTGATCAGGTCATCCAACATCCAGGGCAAGACTCTCCCTGCTAAGCTGTCAGAACTGAGAAGTCACCTGGAATGCACCAAACCTCCAATGAAATGCATGTGCACTGTGGTCTGTTCACACCCTTTTTTGTGTCTTTACAATGAGAATACTTCTTGTTCCTTGCTCAGGAGTTGTGTGTGGTGGCTAATGGGATGCTAAGGTCTAAGGTACCTGGAAATCTAGATCTGTCATGAGATAAAAGGTTAGCCTTCAATTTAGAAACAATCACTGTTATGAACAGTCTTGCCTTTTCTGTTAATATTGATGCTGAGAGCTTCTGGACATGCAGAGAACATTATTTGGGAAAGAAAAAACAGTAATAAAAAAACCCAGCAGCAACACATTCTTCTCTAAATTAAGTATATTGCAATGTTAAGATTTACTTCTAGCTCTTCCAGCCAAGACTGAGCAGGTGAACCACTGCTTGATGTGATCTGACACTGTCACAGCCCAAGGAGATCTATCTACAGAGCATTTGTGAACAAGAACAAGAACATCCTTGGATGCTTTGGATTTTCCCATTTTTCAAGTATCTGAGATATTAAATCATTGTTTCTTCATTCTTTTTCTTAATTGCAGCTTCTATTAGATGAAATCAATTTTGTCAGCTTCTCTAGCACTTCACTTGCAGCATGGTTGTACATCAGTAGGATCAGATGCATGAAGAGAGGCTAAATGACCTTTCTTTATGAACTCACCGGTGGCACAAGTATGTTAATATCATTAAATAGCTGCTCCTCCTTGTGAAGGTACTAAATATTGTGCAAATCAGAAATAAATGCTATGTCAGATAACACTGGGGAGCAGTAAGAAAATCTTTATAAGAGCAACAGAACAATAATTTTGTTTTTCACTTAATTCTGTTTCTCAAGATGTTATCCAGATTTCTTGAATAAAAACAAAGGGGAGATATGTTTTCCCAAATGTTTTATAGTCTTAAATCAGGTCTTACTGTTTCTTGAACAAGGTAGAACAGATGTTAGAACAGTAAAAAAGAAAACAAAGCATCTTTGACAGTCTCCTTAGGTTAAGCGAATGGGAAACAATTGTTAAATGGATGATAGAAAATGCATTGCAATTTTCACATCGTATTTCTTCATGGGTGAGGGGAAAAAAGTTAGAGATTTGGGAAGGGTGATTTGGGTGTTTGGCTAGCAGCTGTAGCATGGGTGAGGAGCTTTTGGGCAATGATGAACACCATGTGCTGCATCTTCCTCCTCCTTTGCTTGAGTGTGTGCAGCACTTGTGCTTGGACATTAAGTTGAGTGGAGACAGAAAGAAGTGTGTGAGTAGGGCATAGGGACAGCCCCATGTCCTCCTAACCCCTGCAAAGTTACTCAGACCCTCGGTCATAAGAAATACTGCACCCATTAGTAGGATCACACGAGATGAATATCAAGCATCTAAATTTAATAAAGGATCTACTTCAAGCAAAGAAGGAGGAATATTAATTCAGTGATTATTAAGGAGCTAATGGAGAATCACAAAGCTCCTGGGAATAGACAAATGGAGAGTAGAGAGTTGTGAATTACTAACTATTTACCATCAGATAACAAGAGAGGCACAGTGCAACTGATTCCCTCTATTGCTTGTTCCCTGTTATACTTGACTTAGATCCATATTATATTACGGAATCTGCCATAAAAATTAAATTACATTGCTAAGAATTTTTCAAAGGCAAAGAAAGAACCCTGAAGGATGATCCCACCTCTGTGGATAATAGTGCCTCACAGAAGGTGAGAATTCAGTCAGCGACTCAGGTTTGTTGCTCAGGGATTTCTGCTGTATATTGGTGATAAATCTCTCTTTCTCTCTCTCTCTCTTTTTTTTTTTTTTTTTTTCCCCTCTGTTTCCCTTTTGCAAGGGTGCCCTTTCTGGAATGCATTTTTCAAAGACAAAAAGCATGTAACTGAGCACAGCTCTGTTAGAGATGCACTCAGCTGTAATCCACCCATGTGAGATGCTCTCAGCCGCTTTCCAGTCCTCTGTCTCAGTCTCCATTTGTCTCCCATCAAAATTTCCCTTGTATTACCTCAGTGAGCATGTGGATGCTACTCCCTCCTCACCAGACAGGTTGAATTATCTTGTCTCACTTTGCCTGTTGCCAAGTGGACCCAAACACCTCTTAGCTATGTGCATCTACAGGTACCTGCGTGAGCACTTGGGCCCCTCTCCTCACCATATCCCATCTACCTGCCATGTTGATCAGGACAGTTTTGCCAACATAAAACATGAGGCTCTTATTTTCAATGGAATTTTTGGCTGTCAGTGCATCCTGTTGCAACCTGAAAGAATGACTTGCATGGCTACTGCCCGGTCTGCCACTGAATTGCCCAGAGACAAAAGCTATGAGGCCCTGTTTTGATATTGCATGACTTTGACTCTGCTGCCTTCTCCTTCATTCTGCTGTTACCAAAAAGCAGAGCTGGAGATTGCACTCACAGCAGATCTCAGGCTGATAACAGCCTGCTGACAAATGGAGCTGGCCAACACAGACCTTGTTTATGTTAGCACAGCTCTGCTATCAGCTACCAATAGGTTTTGGTTTCATCATTATCAGGCTTCTACAGAGACCTTAGTGAGGTGCAACGTAAATTAAAGACAAAGAGGTGTATCCAATAATTCACTGCCTTTCCAGCTTCTAATTTGGTGTTGGGAGTATACAGCTTCCTAACACAACATTTGGTGTCTGACCAAACACTAAACTCAGGTGTTCTTTGTTTCCTGTTTATCATTCACATGTAGAGATGGATATCTCTTGTGCTGAGTCACTGTTAATACTTTAGAGGTAGTTTCCCTGCCCTAAAATCTTACTCTTTTATAGAAATGGGCAAAAGATATATTAGCTACAGAGGGCAGAATAGCTCACGGAGGTGATGTCGTGTCCTTTCCTTGCATGTGAATTGATTAATTCTTACTATTTACTGCATAGAGGGAGCGGTATCACATCACTTCTAGGTAAATATTACAGCATGACTTCATTTTTAAGGCAAGAGGCTATGACACTGCACTTATTATCAAATTCTTTGCTATTGCAATTTGTTTTCCCGACAGACATGGATCCCAGTATAGTTTATCTTGCAAGGATATTGAGAACAACGGAACAGTATCTCCGGAGGAGGAACTTTTCTGTGGGAAGATTAAGGTAAGAGCTCCTTACTGCTGTTAGAGTCTCTTACTGTCTTGATAAGCAAATAACAGGGGTGGACCTCATCTTGTGCATATGAGCTTGTCAGCTGCAAAGTTGAGGGTGATTGTGGGGGCAATGAAAGCCCTTGGCTATGGCTATAATTTAACCTGTGTACACAGGTTTTATAGATAGTACAGGTAAGGTTTGTATATGATGTATTCTGAATATCTTCATGCACAAACATCTGTACAAAGATGTCCTTAGCCAGTGCTTTACAACTGGCAATGTAATGTTTGAGTAATGTTTAAATCAGAAATCGGCACAAGAATTCAATGCAGCAGTGACTTTGGTTTGTGTTGAGCAGCTACTACCTGTCCTGATGACTGAAGTTGGTTCATTAGTATCTTGTATTCCTGGACTTCTATGCATGGTGCCAGCTCCTCTTCTGCTCTGTGTGCTGTTTGGAAAGGACTCCTGTTCCCCAGTTCTGGGTTTGTGAATCACAGAACCATGCCAGCCCATGCCCACTTACCATATCCCTCAGTGAGACACATTTCTTGAACACCTCCAGGGACAGTGACTCCAGCACTTCTCTGTTCCAGTGCCTCCCCACTCCTTCTGAGACTAAACTTAATATCCAGTCTAGCAGCACTTAAGGACATTACCTCCTGTCCTATCACTGCTACCTGGGAGAAGAGGCTGTGACCCCACCTTGCTACATCCTCCTTTTGGGCAGTTGTGGGATTAAAGTCTTCAGATAGCTCCATGGTTTTACTTAATATTCTTGCCTGTCTCAGGGTCCTGCATTAGCTGACAGACCTTTTCCTCCAGTAGACTACACCCATCATGCCTCATAAGCTGTAATCATGAGCGTTACCTCATGGCTGCCTGTTACCAGCCTGGAACTTTGGCTCCTAGCACACCAGCTATCCTGCACTGAGGCTGTGCCTTGGTTGATCTGGATGGAAAATAGTCACCTACTCATTGACTGTAGTTGTACCTGTGATGTTTCTCTTTGTAGCTGTTATTGAGAAGGGACAATGCCATCAAGATGTGCTCAGTTTTGCTGTTTTTATTTATTTTTATTTATTTTTTAGTTTATTAATCTGGAAATTGAATTTTGTTTGCAACAATGCCTGTCTCTCTTCATTGTTCAGCTGTCAGATATGGAGGAGGCACAGTTCACTTGCTTGTTTCCCAGCTCTTACTTGGGAGCACGTTGGCACCTTTTCTGCCTGACACTGTGCTAAGTACAGGATAGTGAAACAAGGGTTTTATGACTGCTCTCTCTTTGGGAACCCTAAGGAAATTAGATATTTGTCTCATGAGGCTCTTCTGGGGAGGAAATATATTTAATTAAAGGCACAAAGCTGGAGTGATGCCATTCTTTTCCCTTATGATGAAAAAAACAGATTGGTTTGCTTTTGTCCCTCCTCTTCTGCTGTGTGTATTGTGGTCTCGTACCCATGCAGATAGTGATCACTGACAGAGAGTGGCTGGTCCACAGTGCTTTGGGGAACCTTTATTTGGATTTATACAACCATCATTGAGAAAGTGCTCTTTCTGCATCCATCAGGGTTGCTACATTTATGGTTGCTAACAGGTGGCCTGAATGAGTTAAATTTGACAAGAACTGGCTGTGCTTCCATTGTGAAAGGCAGCTCAGAGGATCTGATGCTGAGTCTCTCAACAGCAGTGTATTGCAACAGATTTTACTTAGTTCCAGATTTTGACTGGTGTGAGTAATCCCACTTTGCCCTTAGCTTGGATCTCTGCACCCCAGTTGGGAGTGGGATTTGAAATGCAGTTGATGTAGCGATCGAAATGCATTTCCTCTAGAGAAAGTCTATTTTGCCTGTGATGCAGACCAAACAATTGCATTGGTTGCCATTTGGGGATTCACTTCCAAACCTCATTGCTGCTTTGAAACAAAAACCACCCTAGACAAAGCTGAGTGTGAATTAGAGGTAATAGGGAATTTTCTTTCATATGACTGCTCTCAATCTCTCCTTGTTGCGGCTGCAAACTGGAAAATACCAGTTCAGAAATACGTTTTGTGAGATAGCACATAGGGATGTGACTGGAGGTGAGCTATAGACCCTTCTTTTGGTGACCAGTAATAGAACCTAAGGGAAGGCATGAAGCTGCAACAGGAAAAATTTGGGTATCAGGAAAAAATTCTTCAACAGAGGATGATGGGCATGGGACAGGCTCCCCAGGGCATTGGTTGTGGCACTGAGTTTGCCAGACAAGGAGCATTTGGACATACGGTCTGATATTTGGGTGATCCCGTGTGCAGCCAGGAGTTGGACTTGGAGATCTTTATGGGTCCCTTGCAACCAGTGATGTTCCATGATTCTTCATCTAAGGCTGACTGAGTGAGCTGTAGTTAGAGCTGGGACACCATGAAGTTGTGTGGGGTTCTTTGGCTGCAACTTAAAATGAGAGGGCTGTGGACATCAGCATGAAGACTCTCCCACATTGCTGGACTGTTGCTCGAAGCTGTATTTTTGGGCAGAATTTGCAATCTCTATTTCTATTTCCTTTTAATTCACAGTGATTTGAGCTTTTCATTTAAAGTTTGAAATTATCCTAAGAGAACACTTTGAACACAATTTTCCAGTATAAGGCTGTTATTACACACTTTTGATCAGCCCCCTTGAGTGTTGAATTTGTAAGGTTTCCTCTTGGCACGGCAATGCAGACTTTTTATAAAGGAAATGTCTTATAACAAGACTTAGTGGTTGGTTATTTGGGAGCAAAAAAAAAGGCAAACAGACGCAGTTTGAAATGAAATCACACTATGACGCCTTTTAACTCCGTATTAATATATAATTGAGTAATAAAGTAGTAGTCTAATGTTTTTCATAATACAGCTTTTCATACCCATTACTTAGCCTGCAAAGTTACCTGGATTTCTTAATCTTATTACAGTTTAAAATTGGAATTTCATTATTTGAATGAAATTCTTTCTGCTGTCTTTTGTCTGAGTCTGCTAAGCTGTACAGAAAACACTTTCCTAGGAGTAAAAACTGTTGATTATCTTTCAGCATAGGAACCGTATAAGACTAAATGACATCTTTCAGTAATATGGATGATGATTAAAAAACCCCACTACTCTGAACTTCATATATATATATATATATATATATATTTTTTTTTTTTTTTTAAAGAGGAAGTGTGATCTTAGCGATTCCCTGTCTCAATTAAAACTAGAACAGTACAGCCAGCATCCAGAGATTGTACTGGTATGTTCATGTCACAGATATTCTGATTTTCAGGAATCTGTAATCTCCCTATAAGCCCGGGAAGTAAACTACTCACCCACTGATTTTAAATGCAAATGAAACAGGTTTCATTATAGTGATCTTTTGGCAAAGCTTCTCTGTTGCCTGCTGTAGTTCTGCCTTGCTCTTAATTCTAAGCATTTCTAATAGAACTATCATTCTGGATTTAGTGGCATACAAAATACAGGAAGAAGCACAATTAAATATTTAAGTCGTGACCACGCTGAGAGGACAGAAAAAAAAGTGTGATTTGTTTGAGAGTGGTGTTAGCACAGCCACTACTGCTGCTTCAAGTGCTCTACACACAGACTGGTTTAGGTTTTGGCAAGAAAACTAATGAAATCCACAAAATGGAGCCCATCAAATAATGCAGGGGCTCTTTCATTATCTGTAAATTGGGTTTTCCACAGATGCTATGGCTGGATGCAGTGTTTTCAAAATCTTGAAGATCTTTCCCATTTTCAATTTTATATTACAGAGAAAAAATAGAATTGTTACATAGATTGTTAATTTGTAGACCTAGAACGCCGTAAAAGTTGCATTTAAAAGCAAGGGTTGATTCAATTTTTAACAGGAGTGGAAGTTACTGAAAAACCCTGCTGAAAAGTGAGGTTACTTTTGTTGATGTGCATCCAGCCAAGATTCCTATCCAAGACCAAGAGTTTGGGAAGAGCCTTGGGCTCAGGGAGCCTGACCTGATTTACATTCTGAAAAACAGACTGTGACCTTTTTGGGAAAAATGGACTTTTTGCTGCCAGATCATTGTCAAGGGGAAAAAGTCAGATCTGGGACAAAAAGCATCACTTTAGACAGTGTTCCAGGAAACATCATTTCCTTTGATACATCATAGAATCATTAAGGTTGAGAAAGATCACTACAGCCATCAAGTCCAATCACCAACCTCCCCCCACCGTGCCCACTGACCGTGTCCCTCAGTGCCACATCTCCATGGTTCTGGAACACCTCCAGGGATGGTGACTCCACCACCTCCCTGGGCAGCTGTGCCAGTGCATCACCACTCTTTCTGACAAGAATTTTTTCCTAGTATCCAACCTGAACCTCCCTGACACTACTTGAGGCCACCACTGAAAGCCTCAAGTTTATTTGTTGAAATGGTGTATGTTATCACTTTTTATATTACTTGTTTTCTTAAACCTACTAAAAAAATCCATACCTGTTCCACTGACAGTTTTAACAGAAGTTTAGCCTTATCAGAATCAATTTTCCAAATCCATCTAAAGAGAAAATTATTCTTTTGGCTGCTGTATTAGAGGTAGGAAAAGGCGTAATAAATTACATGTTTTAAGAAAGGTGAGAAAAATAGCATAGGAAATCCCAGAGGTCTGTGCATTTGTCATACCAAGTCACTGAACAAAAAAGTTCAGATTTATGAAGACTTGACCCAGCAGTGCTCAGAGTAGTCTTAGATGCCCTTTTTCCCTCCTCTCTCCAGGGGAAATGACTGATGCAGGGTAAAAGGTTTTTTTTTTTTTTTTTTTTTTCCTTGCAAAGCTGAGCCAGTGTATACCATAATTATTTCCCATAATATTTTAAATAATAATAATTATTTTTTTCTGAGACGTTAATATAAATTATGATTCTGCTTAGATAATTAATATTTTTAAATACTTGTTTTCAGTGAATCCTGCGCCATAAACTTCAGTGCATCCCAGATAAGTCCATTCTACTTCTAAGACAGTACCTTGAAGCTTTAGGCTGCTATGAAGAAAAGGTAAGCATTATGTAATTGTCTCTGTTTGTGTGTGTGTTACTCTTGAAACTGACAAATGAATTTCCTATAATGTTTGAAGTCTGTTGGTAGATGGAATGTGACTAAAACTTGTTACAAAAACTTCCAGATCAAAGGATGACTCTCTGGTCTTGCTCTCTGCTGTGCTACACAGTATGGCAATGAAACACCTGGTTGGAAGCAAATATTTTTTTTGTTTTCCTTTGAATAGAAAACTTATTTAAATTAGAATTAGCAGCTTCAAATGAGGTTGCATTTTCAAAGCCCCAGCTATTTATTTGATTGCAATAACCTTTTAACATCTGCAAGCATTCTAAATTGAGTTTTACTGCTGCGTGGCAGATAATCAGACAGTGGATTATTTCCCTTTGAAGCACAAAGTCACAAGCAGTTTTTGGAGATATTTTGGTATATTTGTGGTTTCAAGAGTTAATAGAGGAAAATAATCTGTTTCCAACAATGTATTGTCTTTCAGAAAATATGTGTATATGAAGGCTGTCCCAAAAATAATACCTCCTATTTTTTTATGTTGGCCCATGTCATCAGGGGTGGATGTCGGTGATATGGTAGTAGGGGTTGAACCTTCCCAGTAATATTCTGCTGCACTTTGTTGCTGTGTGACAGATGGCAGCAGAGGGGCAGTCTGACAGAAACTTCCATCTCACATGGAAGTTTCAGGATTCAACCACCTACCATAAACTGAGCAGTTCTCTGCTATCATGTTACATGGAGCTAGTTTACTTTTCATTCATTACCTTCAATTCAGAAAATAGCTGCTAGTGCTGGAAAGAGTAAACATGGGTCTATTGCACTGAGAAGGACTGCTTGAAGTGTCTGGTGTTAACCATTGCCAAATGCAGTACTTCTGATCTTGAGCAGCCCTGTGAAGTTGCAGCAAGACACAATTCTGTATACAGTGTTCGCAAGGAGATATCACTTAAAGGTGTTTTAAAGGGAAATGGAGGATTCAACACAGATATTTATTTCAAAAACACATCTGTAGGTTTCAAAATCCACTGTATATTCCCATTGGCAAGTCAATCACATAGTAATTAGAAAGCTGTCGCATACTAATTAGAAAAACTTGTGGAAAAACATTACAGCGAGGTATGTAAGTTGTCTGTAGTACTTGTGACCTCTGATTCTAGGTAAAATGCTGCAAAGGAAGGAGGCTTTTTCTTGTTGTCTGAGGAGTTGTGCTTCAGTGGTTTTCTGCACACAGTTTGCAATGTGTAATGGGAACAAAACAATTTTAATTAAGAAACAGTCAGTGGGTTCTCTGCACTGTGTTCTGTACTCGTTATGCACTTCTGGGAGTAGAGGAAGTTGTAGGAAATTTGGACAAGGTTTATCGACATCAGTTAATTTTCATTCTTCCTTAGAACTGTTGCACAGGAAACACTGATTTTCCTGCTTGACTTTTCATGGGACTGATAAATGGGACATGTATTTTTCTGATAAGAAGAAGCAGAAGAGCCTAAAACTCTTACAAAGTCAGAATCAGTGAATGCCATTATCAGCTCCTCTGTACCAAAAAGAATGAATGCGACAGTAATCACAGTGTTCCTGTTTGTGTCAGGTGCAGACTATTAATGAGCAATAAGGAGATGCTTCTGACAGTGGGAACATGATGTTAGTATTGACAACTCTGCTGTTTATGCCAGTATAATATTTTTAGGTAGATATAGCAGCTGGACACAAAGCTGAGTAGGAGACAATGAAATGCAGTTGTCTTTTTTGACAAATCTATGAATGTGAGCGCGTTAACAATGTATTCAGTCAGGCAATCATGCACAAGTATTACAAATCAAACGGCTGATGTTGAAGAGGAAAAGAAAGTATTAGATCATTTCAGTAAAGATAACGAGGAGGAAGAGAATTATCATAGTGTTTGAAGTAGATATCAAATGTCTTACAAGTGCCTTACCATGTGATCAATGCATTTTATCAAAAGAAAATACTGAGTTGCGGCACTTTTAAAGAGGAATATATATTTTTAATTCTTTGCAAGTATTAAAAATTTTCTTTTGATGGGTAAAAACAAGATTTTAATTGCAAAATCAAGCTTCTTAGAATCTTAGGTTTCAATGCTGCTCATAATACTATGCTGCTACTGAGCCATCCTTCAGGAAAGGACATCATACTTAAAGCATGTCTGTGGCCATTGGTGTCTTCAGAGAGAGCGTTCTCATGTTCATCATATGTAGTGTTAGCAACAACTGCCTCTTCTGAGACTTATCCATTGATGACAATCAGATTTATTTTTGTTAATGTGGCATTTTCTTATGAGAACTTGCTGGAAGTAATGTGTTAATGTTAGTGTGCTCAGAACTTTCCTTTCCTCTTATGATAAGAGTGGCTAAACTCTTAAATTCCTGTCACATTTTTATTAATGATTGTATTAAATTCTGATCTTGTGGTGCCATAAGGAAGTGCAATAGTATGAACAAGTGAGTTTCTATCAATGTAGACTATGGCTTAAGAAGTATTGGATGCTATGCTGAGGCATTGAAGGAATATTTGAGCATTTTTTGTGTATAGTCAGTGGGCAAAATCCCAATTCAGATATACATTTGGATCCAAAATCACTGCTCTTAGAAAAATAAATCATTAGGTATTTGTTGCTGAAGTGATTCCCAAGTTTATCGGGATTTTGTACAGAACAGCACCTCACCTAATGAAGCTGTCTAAAGACCACAGAAGTATTCACATTTACTTTACTTCAGTTTACTTATGATGTGGTGCAGTGAAAATGCTAAGTCATGACTTGAACCCATGATTGAGCACCTGGAGGGAAGGCAAGGCCAACCCGAGGGAGCCCAGGTGCATGCAATGTACCTGAGGGACTAGAAAGGTTGGATGATTGTTCTAGCCCTTCCTAGACCTCATTTAAGGGTTGGCAGTAGAGATAAGGGTGTGCTGCTGGAGATCCCTGTGTAGCTGAGGCCTACTGAATGTAAGTAGATTCTTTCTTTTAGTTCTGTGCCCACAGCTATTGCATTTTAGCAAGCTCTTGCTTGCTGCAGTCTAGGACCTTGCTACTCTGTCAGTGCTGCACTTTCCATCAGGTTACACATGGGAAGGAGAAAAAAATAAATACTTTTTTGAGGTATGGGAGGAGGGAAAGGGAAGATAGAAATGCTCCTGATTGAGGTTTTGATTTCAAAGAAACTATTATTTTCCACTGGATCTAACATTTTGACTGACTGATCATTCATCCAGCTCTCAGTTTATACTGCAGCTCTGTGTCTTTGCTTTTGGTGCAACTTTACTGCATGATGTTGTGCTTCTGTTTCCTCACCAACTACATACAAATGTGTCAGCAGTGACTTTAATTCATTCGACTAAGTCAATGACAACCTTAATCCCCTTTGTAATCAAACTGAGTTTCATGTCTACAAAGAAGAAATCGGTAGACAACTGATTTATTGGCAAAGATGAAAAATGGAATGTGAAAAAGCAGACCAAGGTATACACAACTCTGAGGGTGAAAATGGCCTTTGGCAAGACAATTTCACCAGATTTAGTACCAGTTTCCTAGAGAACTGGTGTTTGCTGTGTGTTTTTAAGGTGGTTATGTGCTGTTTCTTATGGGTAATATGACAATGCTTAAGTTGTTCTCTTTACCACTTTGCTTTGCCTTTATTTCTCAGTTTGATGTATTTACATTGTTGTTCTGTACAGTTTTTATTTTCACTTGCCTGCTATTCAGAGTCTGTGTATTGTTCTGAGCCTGCTAACAATTCCTCCTGTCTCACAACTTTCTCTTTTTATCTTTTTCTTGCTGCTGGCATTCTTCTTCCTTTCATGTAGTGTTCTACAGCTTTTGAATTGTTATCTTCTGTGCTAATTGTAATACTTATCCTTCTTTAAATCTCTTTTATTTTCTAAAGCACAATAAAAATCCCCTATGCTCCAACAAAAACTCGTAAATGCATCCAGTTTCACATCTTCCACCCATGGAAGAGTATTCTAAGCTGCTGTTCCTTAATGTCTTAATTCATTGAACTGCAAGACTTCCTGGTAAACAGAACTCATTATCCGAATCTTTTGAAAATTGATGATGATGTTACATCCTGGAATGGATGAAGGATTGGCTACAAAATTCCCTACTTGTCTTTTAGTGTAAAGCGTCAGTCATGCTCAATACGTACTCTCCAAATTACATATACACTGTCAGTATTCATTGTTCTCGGGCCTGCATTAAAACCATTTTTGTGTGTCAGAAGATACAGAAAACAAGCTTTATTCTTGTTCTACATATCATACGTTATGACAGTTTCACTCTATGCAAACAGTAAGAAATAAAACTTCATAAAATATTGAACAAAGTACCCTTTTAATAGAGACTTATCTTTGAAGTGTGTTCCCATAGGATTAGGAAGCACAAACATTTCAGTGTGTAAACTGTGTAAATTGCAAGAACTCTTTGCTTTTCGGAAATTATTATAGAGAAAAATCCAGAATTGTAGGCACCTGGAGCGTACTTATTTATCTTCTGAAAGAGATTCTGCTTACGTGGGTAGTGTACCCGCATTACACTTGTAGCCATTGTACATCATTGGGGTGCACGACCACCTTGATTTGGGCGCTGGTTTTGAATGATGAGATCATGAAAAGGATTTGGAAGAGTTTGAGCACCAGTAGGAGAGAAGAGGAGTGGGTAGTTGTTGTGTGGAGTAGAAAATGAAATACTGTTGCTTATCCACCCAAGAATGCTGTCTGTGAAAACAGAAAGGACTGGCTCCTCCATCCTCATATTTTCAGTATTTGATGTATGTAGGTAGTAGTACAAAATTCAATTTGTCCTCACCCCTTGTGCTGCTTTGCTGTGTTTGACTTGAACGCTTTTGTCTGATGAAGATGCTAAATCACTATCCATCATATTTGAGAAGTTGTGACAGTATGATGTAGTCACTGACTGAAAACTCTCATTTTTTCAAAGGAAGAGGAGGAAAACAGGAGGAACTATAAGTCAGTCAGTCTTATCTCTGTGCCTGGCAAGATCGTGGAGTAGATCCTTCTAGAAACCTTTTATAAGGTACATGAAAAAAGAAAGGAGGATCACAAGAAGCATGTTGGGATGTTGGATGGTTGGGCTAGATGATCTTGTAGGTCCTTTTCAACCTAGTGTTTCTATGTGTCTTTTGGTGAGGCTTTTGGAGACCTGATAAATGTGCTCAGTGGGCAGGAATATATTGAAGCTCCTCTAGTGAGGTATTTCTGCTATTCTCAACTTGTGTTAAATCCGCTAATGAGAGATAAGTTTGCCTTGCTGAACGATTTTGTGAGTTCCAGAGATGGAGGAATGGAAGGATTTAAATGGAATCCAGTGAGAAAAATGGGTTTGTAGCAACAACAAGATGTCTCAGTATTTTGTGCTTATCAGCAAGACATAGTTGACCTCTGCTTCATAGCATACACTGTTACTTCAGACTATACTGGAGCTGTGATATCTGTGATGAAACAAGCTTCTCCAGTGAGAAATAGCATAGAGCTTACTTCTGGGTACAGTCTGAGTCTTTCCTTCTTCAGAAAAACTCAGCATAGCATGCTCCAAGAAAGGATTCTGGTGGCAGGGACGTGGCTCAGGAAACTATTGAGTTTCCTCCTCTGGGCAGTAAGCAGATGCACTTTTGCTTTACTGTGCTTTGTTGTTTCCACATTCATCTGAAACCTGGAAGAAAAGGACAACAGATACTATGGGTGATGTGGGATTTGCTGATTTTTTTTTTTTTTTTTTTTATGAAGACTGTTTGATCGCTCCAATCCAGCAGGGAAATAGGAATATTAAAGTGTACTCTAAACTCTGTTTTATCTCAGTGATTCATAAAATACTATTTCTTCACTTTAAATTATTGTGGCAGTACTGTGATTATTCACTTTTTGAGAAAGTCTCAGCATCCAACTTAGAGATCCTAACTAACCAAATTTTTTTTTAGCTCAAAAGTAATATTCTAGCTTTAGATTTTAGAGCTGAAATTGAAACTAAATCTAAAAACATAGGCTATAAATACAAAACCTTCTAGAGCACTTCAGGAGCTCTCAGTACAAACATTTCTTTTGACAGCTTTGTAAATGGAAGTCTGGGTTATATTTTATGAGCAGATGCATACTACAGTAGCTATGGTGTGTGACAAGCATCAGTTTTTTTGAGAAAGCCCATTGCTACAACGACCTACCACCAAGAAGTAATATTGCATGTTATCTTTTTCACTATGAAACCAGAAGTGTTTTGTTGAGAACAGTGGCAGCAAAGAGCTGGAATATAATCTCTTTCATGGAATATGATTTCTTTCATTTTAATTGAGTTCTCTGTTGCGCTCATTAGTTCTGAGTTAGAGAGGGCTACAGAAAGGCTTCTTGCCGTGTAACAGTGTCAAAGAAGCAGGTCTTTAATTCGTGAATGTAACGATGCTCTGCAGTACAGTTCCACGGAAGTCAGCAGAATTATCTTGGAAAACCCCAATGGAGGGTCTGCTCCTTCTGTTCAGTGTCAGAAAAAACTTAATGCAGGGCTGATATCATTCTTCCCGGATTCACTTTACTGTGTAGTTAAGGTTGACTTCATACCATTCAGCTCTAAATGTGTATGATGTAGTCACTCACAGCTGAACCCAGAGAGTCTGTGCTTCTCTTTGTCAATAGGTCAGGAGAATTAGACCCTTGAAGTGTCCGTTCCAGAAAGCTGGATGAAATATGAAGTAGAGGTTATCTTTGTGAAAGAAGGCAGACTATGCATGTGTTAAGTCTTTGTAGATGGATTTGAGCTTGTTTTGCATCAAAACAAAATCCATGCTGCTGTTGTGCGTTGCAATGGTATGCTGATTGGCAAAATCAATACCCTTAAATTAGAGTTTATCTGCTGGAGCAGATCCTTGGCAGCTGTTCTTGCGACTTTAAAGGGAACGATCAGGACAGCGAATACTATGCTAAATTAATTTCTGCACCATTGTCCCTTCATATTCTTCCTTCTTTCAACCGCACCACTCTGAAAAGGCATGAAGGAGAAGCAGCAGTTTTCTCATGGTGATGTGAGAGGCCTTGCCAGGGTTGTGAGCTGAGACAGTTGCTCCACTGCTATAGGAGTGAGGTGAAAATGTACTTACAAGGACGAGTGTCAGCAAAACACAGCATGTCCTGTATGTGTCATGAGCTATGTTCAGTCCTGGAGTCAGCTGCACAGTGCAGTGGCACAATTAACACTGCTTGCCTCCTACTCTCGTGCTACTAGCTGCTTTTCTGGAGTTAGTGGCTTGAGGGGGAAGGAAAAAATTAAATTCTTCAATCTTTGTCTGGGGATATCAATTATAATAGTGCGAAAATTAGTCTGCCTCAGGAACTGGGCAGTAAGTTAAGCTGACATGCAGCAGTGAAAAGAATGCAAAGAAAACAAGAAATGCTCAGTTTATTTCTGAGCAGAGGTTCAAAGATACTGATAACACTTAACCTTCTCTCCTCTTCTGTAACTGTCTGTTCCATGAGAACTCGGGCAAAGTTTTAAATCCAACTGTGAAGTCCAGCAGAGCTCCAGAGACATCCAACTGTTTTAAAATGATGACTGTGAAATGTGATAGCAAGATGTCTCATTAGGAAAATTTCCTGTGATACTATTTGGGAGTGGATTTTGTATGCAAGAAGTGTCTTGGAGCAGGAAAGAAGCTTTCCCATTTTTTGTCCACTGTAATACTGTCTATGTGGGAAATGGCTGCTGGAAGGCTGATGGGAACTTGAGAGTTTGACTGAAGGCTGAAAAGTTGCACAGATGTGTTCAAAAGCTTTGTACATTGTCCATTGGAATTTGGGCTGTGAATTTACGATGGGAATGAGCAAACTTGCCTTCTTATCTTTTGATATAACTGTTCTGGAATATCACATTTGAAAAGTTAATGTATGTTTAGGATGAAGAAAAGGTGGAAATACATTCCTGGATTTGGCCCCCATGCAGGGAATTAATTACAGAGAAGAATCTTTCACATCAACAGCTGTCAGCCTGTCTGTTTGCATCTAGGACTGCAGTTTGTTGCCATTCATAGGTACTTTCAAACTGTTTTACACTGTTATGTTGATTAAGATGATGTTTTCATTAGTTTCAGATCACATATTTTAATCTAGATTCTTGAAGAAAGTGATTTTAGCAGGTAATGGAACGTGGGCAGCGCAGTGAAGGCTACAGGGAGCTCATTACCCTTTTCTCAATTCATCAGTCATTAATTCCACTTCAAGCTTCCCTGTTGCTATAATGTACATTGTCAGTGACTTCATTTTTAATATTCAACAATGTGCCACTTTCCATACCTAATACAAAGGTAGAATGCAATTATTGGCAGAATTAGAGTGCTTCAGAAAGTTTAAACAAGTGAGAAAAGGCTCCCTGAGGAGGGTGTGCTTGAGAGTGTTTGAAAAAGCAACACAAATAACCTTGTAAGAGTGAAGAAAAAGAGAAGAAAATAAATAATGTGAAACTTACTTTCTCTTATATCAAAAAATCATGGAATGAGTTAGACTGGAAGGGACCTCTGGAGATTTGCAGTCCAGGTCCCTGCTTTGAGGAGAGCTAACTTCAGTGTTGTTCAGGGCCATGTTTAGTTTTGAGCGTCTCCAAGGATGTAGACAACCCTCATGGAGATAGGCCTTACTTTATATCCACTAGGATTTTTTTCTCGTGGCATCTAGCATCTGCTACCCTTTGGTCTGCTCCTGTGCGCTTTTGAGACAAGTTTGATTCCGTCTTCTCTCTGTAATACCCAGTTCCTCACCACTGGGTAGTTAAAGGCAATAGTAAGATTCCCTCTTAGATCCTCTCTCTACTGCAGGCTGAGCCAAGCCAGCCTTCTCAGCCTCTTATGGTACTTCATGTGCTCCAGTCCTTGGAGCATTGTGGTGGCCATCTGTTGTGCTAACTCCAGTATGTCTGTGCTGTTCTTCTATTTTAGAAGATCAAGTGGGATACAGCACTCCATATGCTGTTTTGCAAGTGCCAAAGAGAGAGAAAAATATTCACTTCCTTTGACTTGCTGTCTGTGCCTTTGCTTTTATTTGCTGCAAGGACTCACTGCTCACTTGTGTTCAACTGGCTGTCCATCAGAACCCATGGGTCCTTACCTGTAGAGGTACTTTCCAGCTGGTTGAGCTCTAGCTTTTTGAACACAGTGTAAGCCATTCCTCGTTGTATACAAGGGTTTACATTTGCTGAACTCCAGGAAACTTTTGCCAGCTCAATTCTCTGATCTCTGAAGTCCTTCCAGAAAACAGCCCTGCCCTCTAGAGCATTGACATCTTCCCCTTATGAAATGGTCGGCAAAATTGCTGATTGCAGTCCTTACTATTGGCCAGGTTGTTAATACAACCTTTAAACACCATTGGTTCCAGTACCAAACTCTGATTAACAGTGTGATTAAATGTCCTCCAGTTGTGCTATCCTCCACTCCTGCTGCTACTTCCTGTGCCTAGGAATTAAGATAGTCATCCACTTGCCTTCTAGACAGTCCATCTGGTCCACTAATTTGTGCGGGGCACGCTGACAAAATCCGTGCTAAATGAAGGTGCAAGGCATCTACTACTCTTGTCTTGTCTTGTATCTTGCAGAAGGCATTCAGGTTTGTCAGGACTGAGAGAAGGTGCTGCCAGTGAAGACTAAAGCAATGAAAACATGGAATACTTCAACCATGTCTATGTAGAGACTCAACACTCTCCATATCCAGTTACATTTACACTGATGTACTCATGACCTTTTAACAACCCTCTTAGTGCGCACACAAGAACTGAAGGGCATGCTTGTAGAAAACATTGTATTCTTGATAAACCCTGTCTTCTTGAAACGCTGCAAACAGACAATACACATAGTAAAGCCCTCATCTGGGATCAGGCAAGTTCATAGAACGAATTGAGCTCAAACAGTTTATGACCGGGTTATGCTTTAAAATGTCACTTCCTGGTCAGATCTAGAATTGAAGAGTCCTGACAGAGAACTGAAATTAAGACTGCTTCTAAGTCAACACTGAAGCAGGTGTGTGCAGAGAAAGGTATGAAACAGAACTACCAACTATTAGAAAAGCTGAAGTATAATCCTGATGCAGTCCTATAATTCACAGTGCATATTAGGCACTGGAATTCTTATTCCTCATTTCCTGGACAAATGATGCACCAAGAGCAGAAAATAGCTAATATGAATCTTATCTTAAAACTGTGCTTGCAACAGTAATAAGAAATGATGTAAGTGTAACTCACTCTTGTTATGGAGGTCCGAGGAGGATGATTTGGACTAGAGGAGCAGTATGCAGCTAGCGTAGAACTTTGCTATGAAATAGCACTTTAATCACAGGTATCTATAATTTTTTATTGCACTGTTTAATGACCATGGCTGTTAGTGTGATGCTCAAAGTGGCAGAAAAATATGCATCTGGCCTGTACTTTTGACCACTGTAGCTAACTTTATATAAATACAGAATGGTATGGAAATAAGGCTATAATACGCTTGCTTACAAGCAGTGTGTTCTGGCTGTGCTTAGTGCTTTTCTGCTTCACTTGAGTGTGGACTTTTACAGAAAGAGTAACATACAGAAATCATGAGAAAAGGAAGATTTCGTTCTGAGACTCTTTTGCTCCTTAGTTTCCCTGCCTTTTGATCCCATTTTGTATTTTCTAAGTAAAATGTTGTTAAACTGAATCAGCTGTAATTAATCCAATAATTGGAATAACCTTCAAAGTGCAGTGATGGAGCACTGGCACAGGCTGTGCAGAAAGGTGGTGGAGTCTCCTTCTCTGGAGACATTCAAGACTCACTTGGACACCTACCTGTGCAACCTGGGCTAGGGATCTGCTTTGGCAGTGGGGGTGGACTAGATGATCTCTAAAGGTCCCTTCCAACCCCTACTATTGTGTGATTTGTATTCATGCTGTTTTAAAGTCCCTCAGCCTCTTAGGAGGGAGTAGAGGCTTTCTAAGTATTGTAGTCCCCTGTGGCAATGAGTTGTCTAGCTTGCCAGAGCAGGGATTATCTTGCCCATTGCTTTAGAAAGGACAGTTAACTGAGGACTCTAAAAAGCTGGATATCCTTATAGTTCTTGTCTTCATCTATGGTTATTGACCATGATTGAAAATGATTCTTAGTGGAGCATGATGGCTTTGGCTGACACTGTCCATTTGCCAAATTCACGCTTTGTTTCCACAGTTTTAAAGAAAAAGTATTCTTTAGAAACAAATTGTTTTCATCATCTCTGTTCTTTTGGTATGCTGGCAATTCCTCAGTGCCTCTATTCATCTGGATTTTTTCATTACTCTATTCAGCCTGGTACTTTTCTTCCCATCACTGAAGAAGCAAGTTTGTTCACCTGTGAAAACTACCCCCAACAACAGCGTTAGTATTCTGATAGAAGGCATATGCACACAGTTGATTCTCTTCTATTTACAATGTTTCCTCTTGAGTGATGTTTCTTCTTCATCCTACAGACTTGCAGATTCGGTTTAAAATTCCTATTGTGTTTTTACTGTTTGTTTCAGATCATTAGTGGCTCTTGGATGTAGCTATGCCATTACTGATGGCACCCAAGCTAAACTTCCATTATGATGAAGTACTTCTGTATTTGCAAGATCTGGAGATTTGTGCTAAGTTTCTTTTCTGGGGGGATGTTCATCAATTAGTTCAGATTTTGTAGCTGCAACTCCAGAGGAAACGAGGAAATGTTATATTTTCCATATTGACCTAAGAAGGAATCTGTGAATAACATTTATTTCATTTTGGGGATGCGTGTTCTGCTAGCTATCTAACCTGTGTGTGTGTGTGTGTGTGTGTCCAGCAAACATCCGGCAGAACTGCTGCAAGCCCTCTGTGCTGCCTCTGGGAAGAGAGTTTGATATCTTTCATTGTCAAAAGTTGGAGTTATCTGCTGATGCCAGCAGATTTCTTTGTCTGTGCTGTAGCATGAAAGCCCACTCGTTAACCAAACACAGGTTCTGCAAGCATTGAGACCCTTCATTTTCTCCTCTCTTTTTTGTTGTAAGCATTTTATTGTTGATTCTTCACATGTGTATTGGTGCTTGAAAAAGAGATTAATGGGAAAGCATGTTATTTTTATTATTTTCCTGAGGATACCATGACTCTTGATAATAAGATTTGGTGTTCTGTGGTTTAAGACCATTACTTCAGTTATTCCTATGCTACCGCTCATGTGCCTATGTTGTTAGTGTGCCCTTCCACGTTTCTCAGGCGCATAATGTCTGGCACACGTCCAGTGAAATTCCTTAGGAGATATTTGTATTCTGGGCTACGCACTGGACGAGTTGTTGGCTAAACTTAGCAGCTTTTAGTATGTTTAATATGTTTTTCTTTAGATGACTTCAAAACTCTTGGTTTGACTCTTTTTCCTGTGTATTTTATGAGCAAATCCTTTCCCAATCCCTTCTGTGAAGCCTCTTTGGATATGCTCTTAAGAGAGTGCGTGTGTTCTAGCCTTGCTCTTCCTTTAGCTACGTAAGCTTATCCTTCTGCATTCAGCTTGAACGTTTTGTGTACATTATTGAAATGCTCTTTTAATTAAGATCTTTTAAGAGTAGTGCTAAGCAAATCTTCTCTGTGTTTAAAACATACATCTCCCTGTATTCCTGCTGGTTACTGTTTTCCCAGTGTTGCTTCCTGCTTTCCGTCCTTTGCAGATAGCATCAAACACATCTTTTGTTTTTTTGGAATTTTTTGGAAGCATTTGCTTCCAAATTTTGCTTACAGAAGCTTATATCTATACATTCTGGAACTTTCTCTAGGGTTCTGCATTGCTGTTACTTTTGCTGCTATGTAAGTGCGTGTCTGAATACATGTGGATGTCAGTGGTGTCAAATCCATCTCAGTAGGCCTTACGGACTTGCTTTTTAATAGTTATAACCTGTCTGTTTTTTAATAAGAAAGTCTTTTATGACCCCATCTTCAGAGGAAAGAATTCTTACATTTGTCTCTTCTTTTTGTTTCTTTCTTACTGCAGTTTTTTTTAACAAGTTATACATAGTGCTCTAGACTTTCATTTCTATCTTTGCTGATGTTCTGTATTAATTTTTATGGTATACAGTATATCCAAACAGTGGAAAAAGTAGATGAGAGTTTGTTCAAACAACAGGCTCGTAGAGAAACCTTTGCGGGGTTATAAAGAAAGCAGTGAGTGAAATTCTGATTTTGTTGTCCTTAAAACCCATGAAGACCTTGTGTGCTTACCTTCAGCATTTTGGTGCATCAGAGAAATGTTTTTCACAACTGCAGATGAGTTGTAAAGGAAATGAAGTCCAGATTCTCAAACACCCTTGAGATTTAAGTATCTCCCCAAATCATTCAAGTAACTGCTTTCTGTCATAATTAATTATCATGCAATCACAGACAGACAAAGCTGGGAGAAACCTCCAAAGCAGGATGGGATTGCACAGGGCATCTTCCAGTCCAGAACTGTGTGTTCTTAGAACAAATACTTTTTTTTTAACCACTGTCTTTCTCATGTCCTTTCATGCTCCAGCTGCTGGATCATCCTGTCTCTTTTCAGCAGCCTGTGCTTAGACTGAACGCTGAAGTCAGTTGATCTGCTGAGGTAAGCCATGTGCAGACAGCATTTTCAATTTCAGTGATCCATTCAGGTTTCCAGTATCAAAGATCTTTTATACACTACAGTGAATGTTTCAATCCTGCAGGTTAGGGTGGTCATAAGGCTGTCGGAGAGAGACAAGGATGAGGGAAACAAGAGCACAGCTGGTGCTTTTGTCAGCCCACTCAGTCTGGGGTCAATGTTCAGGAAATGCTAATTTGCATCATGGAAATAAATACATGCCACCGTACTGTGAGATCTCTCTTTTCCTTACTAAGAGTGATTGTCTACAAGTTTATGAGCAACAATTGAGCTTGAAGGAAAAAATCTTAGTTTTGTAACTTAATCAGCCCCATAATTAGCATAAACAATAATGATTTGGGCAGGAGTAAAAAACGGGCAGGGTTGTTCTTCAGTAATCCATAGGACAGATAGAAATCACTATAACACAGAAAGGACATGGTTTAGTGGGGAAATATTGGTGATAGGTCAATGGTTGGGATAGATGATCTTGGAGGTCTTTTCATAGGATCACCAAGATTAGAATTGTGCAGAATAAGCAGAAGGAACTGAAAGTTGTGATGCAGAATGTTGTTTATCACACATCTGTTGCAAGGAAAATATATTTTGGATGCATTGTGTTTGAAGCATTCTGTGAATGTGCTGCTGATGTACTTTTGTAAAGTAGGATGATCTTTGATTAGCCGCTGATCAATATGAAGAAACAGGCTGTTGAATGCTGTCTAAATAAAAGACAGGTTAGGTGAGAATGTTCATGAAATGATAAGTTCATGATCCATAGGACTTGAATAGCATGCAGCAAAACAGTAACAATGAATTTCAAGTGGGAAGACTTCAATAAATCTGTAGGTGTTGCCTGGGAGGCAAGCCTTATGGAGTAGGGAATTTAAGAATGCTGGCAGCTCCTTAAAGGAGAATATTAATAAGTCTCTCTCATTGTAGAGTAGAGATAAGAAGTCGGTAAGATATCATTTTGGCTAAATTATGAGCTTTTTATTGACTTCAAATGTGGGGAGAAAGAATAGGAAAAAGTAGAAACTAGGTCAGACTGCTAAGAAGGAGAATAAAGGCATTGCAGGAGCTCTCAGACCAAATCAAGAAGGTCGACAGAAAAAGAAGAAATGGCAAGGTGCATTTGTTGTGATCAGATCAAAAGATCATATTTAATATGTAGAAGGTTTGGAAAAACCTGAAGCAACAAATGCCTTATTCTGTTTTATTCTTCACTTGCAATTGAATGGATAGCACTATGAATAGTGGTGCCCACAGGAGTGGGAGGCAAGCCTAGAGCAGGAGAGGAATGCAGCAGAGGGAGTTTTCAAATGCAGAGGGGTACGCAAAAATTTAGTCAGTGCAGTTCTACCAGCCCTTAATGTTTTTCTTCTGAGTGTGACTGGAGATCATATACCTAGGTAATGCACTGGTGCTATGGAAATGACTGTAGACTGGTCAGCATTCTGAGAACAATATAGCATACTGGGATTACATATTGAGAAGTAGGATATAGTCAGTGAGTTTCTTCAGGGATCTGCTCAGAGCTTGGTTCTGCCCATTGCTTTGTTTACTGTCACATATGATGGAGAGGATACAGAGATAAGAACCACTAACATCACACTGTAATGCAGAACATAATTTAATCTTGACAAATGGAAATGTGATCTAAAAATGAGTGTTACTTCGTAGGGAATGGCTATACATTTATGTATGAATGATCGTGTATATGAATATAAGATGAAAATGAAACTACCTGGGCATTTAGAGATGGGTGAATAGGTGTCTAGTTTGCAATTCACTGTCACAAGTGAACGATGTAATCTTTCACAAACCTGTTAGTGTGACAGGAGGAGTGTGAATGGGAGTATAGCCTGCGACAATGAGCAATTAATCCTTCCACTTAACAATAGGATAGCCTTAGAAGTAGAATTGTGCACAGATATGGATATTACCTTTCGAGAAAGGGATGATCATGCTCTATCTGAGAACAGCTGAAAGCATGACCAACAAGAAAAGGTTGAAATAGTTGCTAAGAAAAACTCAAGAAGGTTAATGAATGCTGAAGAGAGCATAGAATCTTCTTTTTTTTTTTATTTATTTTCCCCCATATCTACCCTGTTTCAATGGAGAATGTCTTCTCTAAACTCATTTTGAAAATGAAAATAGGAAAAGGAACTTTACAGGTTAGAAGACTTTCAAGCTGAGCTGTGGAGACTCTATCAATCTCCATCAGCTAGTTTAAGAGTAGGTTTGACAAATAGACATCAAGAATGCCAGTGGGGCTCCTGCGTTAGACTGGTCCATCTATTTCCTTACCTGTCCTCTTGGATTTCTTCCAACCTTATTTGTTACGGTGTTAGTGAATAAGATTTTTATTTACTAGTTGGAGGCAGTTACCCTTCATACTAACACCATACTGGCTTGTGAACAGGACAGTATCAAGATAAATTGTAATACTACTCACAGTAGTCATTTGTTCTTGCCCTGTCTTTAATTTCAGACGCTTTATCTCTGAAGATGGAGATAATACCACAAGGCATATCTGACTATTCTCGTCCTACAGACAACCAGTGAAATTCATAAACAAGAGAGTCTGTGACTGCAAACAGTTTCATTTTATAGAATGCTTATGGGTAAATATCATGTTCTCTGTAGTGATCACTTCACAATTGACTAACAAGGAGGAAAAACCCTTTATGCTCATAATACAGAAAAAACTGCTCACATTATTAAATGAAATGTTTTCACAGCTTTTGAGTTGTGGGTACTTTTTTTTTAAATGCTCTCTGTGCTTCAGTATTGAATAGATCTGAAAAAACATCTTGGGCAAAATATGACTGCAAAAGTTGGGTATTGGCCAGAGAGTAAGAAGAAATGTTTGACATCTTGTATCTACTAATTGTAGAGGGAGCATAGATGCTTCTGTTAGATTTTGAAACAGCTTATGTTAAAACAGAACTTGATGTGTACTAAAACCCTCCATGAGGCAGTATGTTTCAGTGTTGTTCTCTAAAATATTTGCAGATAATTTCCTAGAAAAAAAAAAAAGGTGCTGTAGGTTACCTAATACAGATGAACTGGAAGCCTTCAAACATTGGCAGCTTGTTGTGGTTTTGTGGTTTTGATGCCGGTATTCCACATCAGAACATCACGCAGGCAGTGAAGGAGTTAATGCAGTGGGAGCAGCAGAGGGGCGGAGCTGGGCACCGGATGCCAGGCCCCGCTCGGCTCTCGGCGCGCTCTCGGCTGCGGTGAAAAAATTCAGCACGTGTGCTTCCCCTGCCGTTCCTCCCTAACGTAAGCTCCCAGTTTCTGGTTTGGAAACTTTCTCTCTCTCTCTCTCTCAAAATTGTTCAATTTTATTAGATTTAGTAAAGTTACCGTTCCTTCTCAGATCGTGCCGTTGTTTTTTTTTACAGACCCATCTATTCCCTCTGTCTCCCCCTCCCCCCAGAGCGCACGGCTCTGCTGGGGCGGCCGCGTGGCCTCTGACGGGGCAGTTTTTCTTTCTCTTTTCCCTTTCTCTCTCCCTTCGCGGTTTCCCTTGGGCTACTGTCGCGGATAACACCGTGACATTTATTGGTGGAGAATGCGGGCAATGCAGTGTTTGTACTCCACTGTAAAACTGGTGCTAAGTGGACTAAGGGTTTTCATGTACCTTAGAGCATGTTGGCGTCTCTTTAAGCTCCTCATGTTCAGCACCGGAGTCATATATGCATACAGCTGCTTTAGTGTGCTGATGGGGTTACCTCCCTCCTGCCTAAACACCCTGGCTAATGTGACAGATCATACAGCATTTGGATTGGTTTCCAGGTACTTCTTTCATGTTTTTACCTATGTTCAAGATGTCAGCCTGGCAGTTGTGTTATCCATTTTCCTGAATATACTCTGTGCAATGGTATTTTACATCCAGTGGAGGAAGCCTTCCCCAAAACCAGAGAGTGTTGAATGGCAGGGAAGGTGGGAAAAATTAGCAAAGAAATTAGAAGCATGGGGACCCCCGGTGCTATGTGATTTTGATCTTGAGCACCTGCGGGATCCTGAGAAATTCAGTGAGTGTTTAGGTAAGGAGTCATGTGACTCAGAAAGATCTGAGAAGGAACGGATTGTTTGGGGCTTGGCTTGTGCTTATCGAGCTATAATTGATGTTTTGGAGAGAAATGGTTTCCAAACCGAGGTCCAAAGCAAAAATGGAAACCTTGAGATTAAACCTGACCAATCACAGGAAGCACCGGCATCCGTGTCGGTTGCCCCTGTGGAAGGCCAGAAATGGAAACGAGTGTCCTCACGACTAGAACGGAAAGAAGAAGAAGCAGAGAAAAAAGAGGAAGATCCAGGTGAGGGGCCCTCCTCAGCACCACCACCACCACCACCACCTAAAAAGGCCACTAAGAAAAGTGAGAGACATGGAAAGGACCGTGATGAGAAAGAAGAAGACCCAGGTGAGGGGCCCTCCTCAGCACCACCACCACCACCTAGAAAGGCCACTAAGAAAAGTGTGAGACATGGAGAGGACAGTGATAATGAAGAAATCACCATTACCACTATTCGTCGGCCCCTAAAGATGACTGAAATCCAAGGTTCAAGAAAGGAGTTTGTACGGCGCTCGGATGAACCTGTTGTTACCTGGTTGCTGCGGTGTTGGGACAACGGCGCCAGCAGCGTGTCCCTAGATGGCAACGAAGCCCGCCAACTGGGAAGCATTGCTCGAGACCCAGCTATCGACAGAGGGATTAGTAGATGTCTGAGTGGAGTTGCTACCCTCTGGGAACGAGTACTAGTGGCTGTAAAGGAGAGATTTCCTTACAAAGACGATCTGGAGCCTAAGGTGGAAAAACGGAATACTGTGGAGAAGGGCATCCAATTTTTGAGAGAAATGGCTGTAGTAGAGATGCTGTACGATCCTAGTTTCGTCCCTAACAATCCACACCAGGACCGTGATCCTGAGAAAGTATGGTGTAAAGCTGATGTATATCGGAAGCTCTCAAAAACAGCACCAGAAAGGTACGCAAGTACACTGGTAGCGACGTTTAATATACTCGAGGGCCGAGAGAGAAGACTCCCATTTCATGAAGTGATTACTACACTTCAAAACTTTGAACAGCAACTTCCGCCATCACACGTTTCCATTGCAGCTGTATCAACGGTAGCAGGAGAAGTTGGTGAAATAAAGAAGATACTGAAAATCATATTGGAGGAATTGTCCTTGCTGATGAACAGGGATGTACCTGCATCAGTGTCAGAAACACCTGATGAAGACGAGGATGACCCAAAGAATCTGGTGAAGGAGCTGGTCAAACTGATGAAAGTCTCAGCCATCAAAGGCAACCGCCTCTCTGCTCGAGCAAATGACAGCAGTAACTTCATGTCACGTGTGTCCATGTGGAGCTTCTTACGAGAAAATGGAGAGGACATGAAGAAGTGGCATAAAAAACCCACCCCTGCACTACGAGCACGAGTGAGAGAATTACAGCAGAGATCAGCCACCAACGAAATTGCTCCAGTCTCCGCAGGTAACCAATAGAGGGGCCCTGCCCTCAGCCAGGGGGGGGAAAGGGATAACAGAGTGTATTGGACTGTGTGGATTAGATGGCCTGGCACATCAGAGCCACAAAAATATGAGGCACTGGTGGACACCGGTGCACAGTGCACTCTAATGCCCTCGAGTTATAAAGGGACAGAATTGATTTATATTTCTGGAGTTACTGGGGGCTCTCAGGAATTGTCTGTGTTGGAGGCAGAAATAAGCCTCACTGGTAAAGACTGGCAGAAGCATCCTATAGTGACTGGACAGGGGGCTCCATGCATCCTCGGTATTGATTATCTCAGAAGGGGACATTTCAAGGATCCCAAGGGATACCGATGGGCTTTTGGAGTAGCTGCTGTAGATGCAGACAACATTAAGCAGCTGTCTGTTTTACCTGGCCTGTCAGAAGATCCGTCTGTTGTGGGGGTACTGAAAGTAAAAGAGCAGCAGGTACCAATTGCTACCAAAACAGTACACAGACGGCAATACCGCACCAACAGGGATTCCTTGCTCCCCATTCATAATTTGATCCGTCAGCTAGAAAGCCAGGGAGTGATCAGCAAAACCCACTCACCGTTTAACAGCCCCATATGGCCGGTGCGTAAAGCCAGTGGAGAATGGAGGCTGACGGTAGATTACCGTGGCCTGAATGAAGTCACACCCCCACTGAGTGCCGCTGTGCCAGATATGTTGGAACTGCAGTATGAACTGGAGTCAAAAGCAGCCAAGTGGTATGCTACTATTGACATTGCCAATGCATTCTTCTCTATTCCTTTGGCCACAGAGTGCAGACCACAGTTTGCTTTCACCTGGAGGGGTGTTCAGTACACCTGGAACCGTTTGCCCCAGGGGTGGAAACACAGCCCAACCATTTGCCATGGGTTGATTCAGACCACACTGGAACAGGGTGGGGCACCTGAGCACCTCCAGTACATTGACGACATTGTTGTGTGGGGTGGTACAGCAGAAGAAGTTTTTAAGAAAGGAGAGCGAATAATCCAAATTCTCCTGGGTGCTGGTTTTGCTATCAAACGAAACAAAGTGAAGGGACCTGCCCAAGAAATTCAGTTTCTAGGAGTAAAATGGCAAGATGGGCGTCGTCACATCCCAGGAGATGTGGTTGACAAAATCACCAGCATGTCACCACCCACTAGCAAAAAGGAGACACAGTCTTTTCTCGGTGTAGTAGGCTTTTGGAGGATGCATGTCCCGAACTACAGCCTCATAGTAAGCCCCCTCTATCAGGTGACCCGAAAGAAGAATAATTTTGCATGGGGCCCTGAGCAGCAGCAGGCCTTTGAGCAGATTAAACAGGAGATAGCCCGTGCTGTTGCCCTGGGGCCAGTACGGATGGGACAGGATGTAAAGAACATCCTCTACACTGCTGCTGGAGAGAAAGGTCCCACTTGGAGTCTGTGGCAAAGAGCCTCTGGGGAGACCCGAGGCCGACCCCTGGGATTTTGGAGCAGAGCGTACAGGGGTTCGGAGGAGTGCTACACTCCAACTGAGAAGGAGATTTTGGCAGCATACGAGGGAGTTCGGGCTGCCTCTGAAGTAATTGGCACTGAGACGCAGCTCCTACTGGCACCTCGACTGCCAGTGCTGAACTGGATGTTCAGAGGAAAGGTTCCCTCCACCCATCATGCTACTGATGCCACCTGGAGTAAGTGGATTGCGCTGATTACACAGCGAGCTCGGATGGGAAACCTCAGCCGTCCAGGCATGTTAGAGGTGATCATGGACTGGCCGGAAGGCAAGAAATTTGGAACACCACCAGCAGAAGAGGTACCACGCGCAAAAGAGGCCCCACCGTATAACGAACTAACAGAAAATGAAAAGACCTATGCCCTCTTTACTGATGGATCGTGTCGTATTGTTGGGAAACATTGCAGATGGAAGGCTGCTGTGTGGAGCCCCACACGACGAGTAGCAGAGGCCACTGAAGGAGAAGGAGAATCGAGTCAATTTGCGGAAGTAAAGGCTGTCCAACTGGCCTTAGATGTGGCTGAGCGGGAGAGGTGGCCAATGCTGTATCTTTATACTGACTCTTGGATGGTGGCAAATGCTTTATGGGGGTGGTTGCAGCAGTGGGAACAAAATAACTGGCAACGGAAGGGTAAACCCATCTGGGCTGCGGAACTGTGGAAAGACATTGCTGTCCGAACAAAAAAGTTGGGTGTAAAGGTGCGTCACGTAGATGCGCATGTGCCCAAGAATCGAGCTACTGAGGAACAGAGAAATAACCATCAGGTAGATCAAGCTGCCAAGATTGAGGTGTCTCAAATAGATTTGGACTGGCAGAACAAAGGAGAGTTATTTTTAGCTCGATGGGCCCATGAGACCTCAGGCCATCAAGGAAGGGATGCGACCTATAAGTGGGCTAGAGACCGAGGGGTGGACTTAACTATGGATGCCATCGCACAGGTTATCCATGACTGTGATATATGTGCCATGATTAAACAAGCCAAGAGGATGAAACCTCTCTGGCAGGAAGGGCGATGGCAGAAGTATAAATATGGGGAGGCGTGGCAGGTTGATTATATCACCTTGCCACAAACTCGTGATGGTAAGCATTATGTGCTCACCATGGTGGAGGCGACCACCGGGTGGCTTGAAACATATGCAGTACCCCATGCTACTGCCCGAAACACCATCTTAGGCTTAGAGAAGCAAATCCTATGGCGACATGGAACCCCAGAAAGAATTGAGTCCGATAATGGGACTCATTTCAAAAATTCACTGGTGGATATTTGGGCCAAAGAACATGGCATTGAATGGGTCTATCATATTCCCTACCATGCACCAGCTGCTGGTAAGATCGAGCGCTACAACGGGTTGTTAAAAACCACACTGAAAGCAATGGGTGGGGGAACATTTAAGCATTGGGAGAAAAATCTGTCAGAAGCCACCTGGTTGGTCAACACTAGGGGATCAGTCAACCGAGATGGTCCTACACAATCCAGCGCCCTAAAGACCATAGAGGGAGATAAGGTCCCTGTAGTACATGTGAAGAGCATGCTGGGAAAAGCGGTGTGGGTCCTTCCAGCCTCTGGAAAGGGCAAACCCCTCCGTGGAACTGTCTTTGCACAGGGACCTGGGTGCACCTGGTGGGTAATGGATAAAAATGGGGACGTCCAGTGTGTACCACAAGGGAATTTGATGCTGGGGGAGTGCAGTCTGTGATTCCATGTATATATATATATATGTATAGATATGTTTGTATGTAATTTACGTTATTACTGTTTTTGGTTCTATATAGATATGTGTTAAGCATGATGTGATGATGTGGAATAAGGGGTGGAATGTTGTGGTTTTGTGGTTTTGATGCCGGTATTCCACATCAGAACATCACGCAGGCAGTGAAGGAGTTAATGCAGTGGGAGCAGCAGAGGGGCGGAGCTGGGCACCGGATGCCAGGCCCCGCTCGGCTCTCGGCGCGCTCTCGGCTGCGGTGAAAAAATTCAGCACGTGTGCTTCCCCTGCCGTTCCTCCCTAACGTAAGCTCCCAGTTTCTGGTTTGGAAACTTTCTCTCTCTCTCTCTCTCAAAATTGTTCAATTTTATTAGATTTAGTAAAGTTACCGTTCCTTCTCAGATCGTGCCGTTGTTTTTTTTTACAGACCCATCTATTCCCTCTGTCTCCCCCTCCCCCCAGAGCGCACGGCTCTGCTGGGGCGGCCGCGTGGCCTCTGACGGGGCAGTTTTTCTTTCTCTTTTCCCTTTCTCTCTCCCTTCGCGGTTTCCCTTGGGCTACTGTCGCGGATAACACCGTGACACAGCTAAACAGCTTACAAGGAAACAAGGGAAAAAGAGAGAAGCTTGTTTCTAATTGTTTTTGTGAGCAATGAATATTTCTAATATCTGGGGTGATATTCTCAGGACAAAAGCAATAAGTTTCAGTGCTTGGTATTGTTACAGGTAAATGTGCTGTGTAAAGAGAACATAGCTGTATTCAATCAAAGATGCTAACTTGAGTACAATCAGAATATAATAAAATGTTTTTGTATTTCAATCTTTGTTATTACTTGTGGGAAGTTATGAATAATGCAACATGTGAGAATACCTTTAACACTGCTGCTAAAGAAATCCATTTTTTTAAAAGCTCAGGATTTAATGAATGCGGGGATGGGTTATTCCTTGCAGTCATTATTTTAAAGATTATGCCAGGTTATTAGATTTGATTAAAGGATTTTATGCTTGGCTTGCTTGAGAGTTGAGGATTAAGCAATAAGGAGCTTTCTCCTGTGCTTTATCTCTGAGCTTATCATTTTGATACTTTAGGGCTCTGATTACTTACCAACTTTTGTAAAACATACAGATTTTGTTCATTTACAGCTTTTTAGATCAGTCAGAACTATTAAGCCTGCTAGATAATATCCTGACTGACAATCCCTATTAATTCTGAGTTTTCTTCTATTGGCCTAATGTGTGTCCTTAGTCATAAGAGAGTACTCTGCTTGTGTGGCATTCATAAAGACCTCAGTGATTGCAGGGATTGAGCTCTCCTTTCTGTTAGCAACTGCATAAAACTAAGCAAAAATTCGGATCAGAAGCTTTTATATTTACCTAATCTGAAGGATTTAACATTCCATAACTCCACCCAGAGACATGGAGAGAGAACATCCCAGGCTTGACTGTGTTGACTTTTCACCATGCTGTGGAACTATTTCCAGTCTACCTCTGCATAACACCAAGCTTCACCCAATTCTCTTATCTAAAGATATTTGGAAGAAGAAAGGAAGAATCCAGTTGCTTGCTTTATTGGTACAGTGCTTTCAAGGCAAAGAACAAATGCATTTCTGCTATATGAGAACAAAGGCTATGAGTTCAGGTCTTTCTGTCCCCTGTAACTTATCTTACCGAGGAGGGAAAAACATCCCTCATGTGGTCCTTTTTCTTATGTACTATTAATTGTGGCTGTAAGATGTCTTTTCCATGGCAGAGGATATGTCCAGCTGTTGGGATCCTTTTGATCCCATGCAAAGTGGGGTACAGCAGGGGTGCCCAGGTGGAAACACGGTCACTTACATCCTGCATGATTAAAACTGCACTAGTTTCAGTAGATGCTCTGATGAAGACATCTCTTGTCTTCCCAGATACTGTCAAATACTGTGTCAAATTCAAGGATGTGGAGTTAATTCTTTGCTCAACTTTAAAACTGCTGTAAGAAATACGGATTTTGTCCATGGCAAAGGATATCCCCCTTCAAGATCAGAGTATGTGGTTCCTGAATGCTTTCTTGCATTTGCCCTTCAGCTCATTTCCAGTGGTGGGATGAGGTGATTTGAAGGACTTCAGAGTTTAGAACAAAACCAAACCTCTGTTTCTTCAAATTAACTTCCACAGACACTTTGCTGACAGAATTAGCCAGGGGGTTACCCAGTATATTTTTCTGATACAGTAAGACCCTGGATACTTACAAATCCCTTGGTATGTTCTCTTAAGTGTGTGGGCAGGTGCTGATTTCAGTGTTAAATTAAGCATACAGAAGCAGATAAATACAGTTGCTGAGCTTTCACAATTGTTAATGCATTTAATTGTTTCTGTCCCATCTGACTTGATGTTCCTACTTTGGTTGGTTGTTTTTTCTTTTTTTTCCTAGCGACCTCTTTTCTATATCAAAGAGCTAGAGAACAGATACTGTTCTTTGACTTTTTATTCCCTGAGGTCAATTCATAACATATTCAGCCTATTAATTGTGTATTGCATTGTGCTTTGTTTATCCATCTTCAAACAACTCTTGTGCAAATGGCAGTTCATTTTTGCTCATGGTGTTCTGGTCCTAGTTCTCATTTAAAAGTACTTTAATCCAGATTCAGCAGAAAACTGTAGCCCTTCTGGGAGTGCAGAGAAAGCTCTGGGCTGCACAGATAGGGTCAACTTATAATGAATGAGATGTATGGGTGATGAGAGGAGATAGGTAACAGTAACTTATAGGGATAACAGTGAAGAGATGTACAAGTGATTCAAGACATTTCTGATGCTGTTCATAATGGATTATGCTTGCAGAATCACAAAATAGCAGGGATTGGAAGGGACCTCTAGAGATTATCTAGTCCAACCCCCCTGCCAAAGCAGCTCCCTAGACCATAGATAGATTCATAGATTCATTAGGTTGGAAAGGACCTACAAGATCATCTAGTCCAACCATCCTCACACCACCATCCCTACCCACCAAGCTACTAAATCAAATCCCTTAGCACCTCATCTAAACGCTTCTTGAACAGCGCTAGGGACGGTGCCTCAACCACCTCCCTAGGCAGGCCATTCCAGTGCTGGACCACTCTCTCAGAGAAAAATTTTTTCCTCAAATCTAATCTAAATCTTCCCCGGCGCAACTTGTGGCCATTCCCTCTCGTCCTGTCATTAGTTATCTGGGAGAAGAGGCCGACCCCCTCCTCACCACAGCCTCCCTTCAGGAAGTGGTAGAGTGCGATGAGGTCTCCTCTAAGCCTCCTTTTCTCCAGGCTAAACAATCCCAGCTCCCTCAGCCGCTCCTCGTAAGACTTGTGCTCCAGACCCCTCACCAGTTTTGTTGCCCTTCTCTGAACACGCTCCAGGGCCTCGATGTCTTTCTTGTAGTGAGGGGCAAATACAGGTTGTATAGGTAGGCATCCAGCCAGATCTTGAACATCTCCAGAGAAGAAGACTCCGTAATCTCCCTGGGCAGCCTATTCCAGGACTCCTTCCATTGCTTTTCTTACTTGTCTTTTCTTGCCAGAGTTTTTGAACTTGTTTACAGATCAGCATTAGTAATGATAATTTGGACAGGTTAAATAGTAGAAGGGTGCATATTTCAACGGGAGCAAAATGTATTGCTTAGATGTTAGATGCTTGTTTGCCACTTTGTAAGCTTGAAAGAGACCTGAGTAACCTGAGAGAGCACTGAAGAAGTTACAGTGGCTAATAATGTCTGAGTGATGTGCTTTACTGGTATAGTAGTGAGGAGCTGATGGTCGAACTAGATAATCTTAGTGGCCTTTTCCAACATTTATGATTCTATAATTCAGAAACCCTTCCTAGTTGGCATGTAATATTTGCTCTCTCTTTCTTCCTTTTTTTCTTCTGGTATTATTTTAATCAACCAATTAACTTTATTAAAACATGAGCGGTATTCAGAGATTAAATGTCTTTCACCTGAATTAACTTCAGGCAGAACCGTTTTATTAGTGTTCTTAGACCTACAATCAAGAGTAATGATAGTAAATCATTAATATACGTTCTGCCATTTTAAAAATTAAATCTGTGCCATGGTGTGTTTTACTGTTTTATAGCTATTATGTGGAGCCCCTTGAGATGTTCCCATAAAAGGTGCCCCATAAATTTTATATAGCCTTGTACTGCATTATATTTTATTGTGATATTCCAGGTTTCAAAAAAACTCGAGGGCATCATTTTATTTTTTTTTCCTTCTTTTTTTGGAAGGTCTCCATGCGAGAAAGATGTCAAAATTTCTTTTGTCAATTTCTAGTGAGATCACTTAGTTTGCAATTGTCATCTCTGTTCCCAGTGACATATTTTCTTTTGTCATTTTGAGTGGAAATAAGTTCTGTCAAAAAGACACTAAGGGAGATAGAGCTGCAAGAAGGGGGATCTCTTTTTGTATGCATTTCTTCTGTCTCTGATTACATATCAATTGGTTTATCTTCGCCTGTTTTGCCTTTTCATGGAGCATTACCATGCATTCCTGCAGTTTAGGGAGACAGAATGAAGCAAATTAGTGAGACACTGGCACAGGTTTCCCAGAGAGGTGGTGGATGATCTTCTCCCTGGAGGTGCTGAAGGTCAGGCTGGACGAGGCTCTGGGCACCTGATGACCTGTAGCTGTTCACTGTAGGGGGGTTGGTCTAGATGACCTTTAAGGGTTTCTTCGCACTGAAATGATTCTATGATGTAGGGGAAGACGAAGACAAACATTGGGTACAGTCTGAAACTCCCCAGTCCCAAATGATTGCTTCTGGAGAGGAGCATGTCAATGCTGGAGTAGCATACAAATTTGGGAACATCATCCCATATCTACTCTTGGTATGAACAAGCAAAGAGATACTTCAATATTCTGAAGGTTTGTAGACCCTAAGGAGGAGAGGAATGAATTTTAGCTGGAAACTTATGGGATTTATTTCCACATCTGTCAAAAATGACATATATTGAGATAATATTGGAAGAAAGCAGATTTTCAAAATTATTTTGTCAGCTTAATGATGCAGATGAGGCCTCTGTGCACTTCTAGTATGAATATGCTATGATGTTCTAGGGTGCATATTTTTTATCACTAGAGATGGCCATGTGGAGGAGGTCCTGGATCAGGCATTTTCTCATGGCAAGCGTGCAACACCAGGGGTATCAGTGCCTGAGGAAATGGACGCTCTTCAGGAGAGCAGTTCTGCTGCTGTCTGTGATTCCTGGATTCCAGAAACAGCAGCTGCTCCTGCTGCAAACTCAACCAGGTGGGAATGCAGAAACCTCAAAGAAAGCTTAAAATAGCTTCCCATAAACAGTGGGGAATAACACATTCACAGTATAGAGAAGAATCCACTATTCTGCATGTTATCAGCTGTTTCTTAATGTGGAAATGAGTTTGTCACTACCAGTCTCCTTAAGAATAGAAACTACCCTTTGATTTACTTGGGGGAAGACAAGCAGAGGAGATGTATTCCAGATCTTTCAGTTTCTCCAAGAGCCACTGTAGCTTTCCATTTGAAGTTTTACTTGCTATGATTCCTACTTATCAATTAAAATGCCACCCTGTTATGCAAGGTGTGAGATCATGGCAAAATTGTAAGAGAAAACATAATTTCAAAAGTGTTTCTTGAATTTTTGAGCTCCTGATGTTGTTGAGTTTTTGTCACTTTACTTCAGTCACTTTTTTTTTCTTTTTTTGAGGCAGAACTAGAGATATGAGCAGCAGGGGGATAGGAACTGGATGATCTTTGAGGTCTCCTTCAACCCAAACCGTACTGTACTTCCATGTTCCAGCTAACCCTATCCATCTCAGACCTAAAGGACCTCTCAGAGTCCTCTGAGCAAGTCACTTGTGAAGAAATCTCTCAAGGTTTGCTTTTTCAATGTCGTGTGCATCTTCTGCACCCTTCCACATCTGCTAAAGCTATGATCAAATTCCAAGAGTGAATTAAATTGGGAAAGAAATGCTTTTGATGAGCATGCACTTGTTATAATTCCGCCTTCTGAATTTTTCCCTTGGCTTCTGGTTCTGCTGTTGTATTAGGTGTGCTGCCTTTCCTAATGCCTTCATAAGCCCTTATGCAGTCACACTGTTTGTTCTGCTCAATTCTGTTCATCGTTATTTTTCATCCTTGTCAGCAATTTTAATCAGAGTGAAATCAGATTAGCATATTTAAATGGTTTTAATATGGTGACAGGCAATTGAATGGCTTCTTATAAACGAGTCAAAATCAAACACTCCTTTCTGTGCCTCGCGCAGCTGCACCTTATTAGCTTTGATATTTCTGCTTGTCAAATACATTATATTGCCACTTACTTTCTTTGCAGTCTGACTTACCTTTCTCATTACCCTAGGTTTATTTCATATCCTTCCCTGATCCCATTCCCGTGTTTGTCATCACAAAGGTAGCTTTGTAAAACTGCACCACAAATTGCACTTAATTGTTTTTCTTATGCATTATGACCTACCAGAAAAGCAGGTGATTGGCCATGAACAGTTGAACAGTAACTGAAATATGTAAACTGGGATTCCTTGGCATCCATTTTACAATCAACAAGATGGGAGTTTGCAATTCAAACTTTAGAAACTACAACTAGCAAGATGTAAGGATGCAAGGGAAGCACAGAGCTGCCAAATCTCTAGTTGAGGTGTTTCAGCCCTACTAAATAGTTACAGAGTTAATTTTATTGCTAAGCTTAATTTGGTCCGCTAGAAGTATGACTTCATTTCATGCTCCTGACTAACCTAATTATGGGAGCAAAACATTGCGCGTTAACAGTCTCCAGTGGAAGTCTAAATGAAAGAGACAGCCCCAATCCCAACAGGGAGACTGGTCTGTTTTGTAATTCTGGCGGAGTCAGAGGGAGTGGGAACAGACAAACAGTGTGCCTGTTCTGCACTTGCAGAAGAAGTGCTTGTCATATGTGGGATGACATGGGGGATGCAGAGGTTGCTGAAGGATAGGGCCTTTTCATTTTTCTTCAAGAAGGTACTTTGCTAATGTGTGCAATGTAAATTATTGAAGGACCCATTTGGAAATTGTTAACAGGAGTATTGCAAATATTGTGGTTTTTTTGCGTCGAAATCACAATGTTTAAAGAAGAGTAATTTGTCAAACCCCAGAGGAAAAGGTTTTTTTTTTTTTCCCCCCACAAATACTAGCGCTTGAGGAATGTAGGAGTTGGTAATTTTTAAGTATCATTACCTTTTTGTGAAATCTGTATGACCCTCGGCTTACAGTCACACTATTGCAATTCCATGTGTTAGGTTTGGAAATGTATACAGAAATTCTTATTTGCAGAGACTTTAAATAATTCTATGCACAAGGTGGTCAGAGGTGGTTAGATCTCAGCTGAAGTATTACAAACATATTTTGCTGAGACATGAAAATCAAGAGCAATCTAAGAGACCAAGGAAGATGAACTATAGAAAAGGCCTGGGAAACATGATCCAAGACTTCTGAAAATAAGGAGTATGAATTTCACCATCTCTAGGAGGTAATCAAGAGTAATGACCATAATCCACAGAAAGAAAGATGCAGAATAGGAAGATATAGTTTCAGCTTAAGAAGTTATTGTCTTGGAAGAGGTTTAGAGCTTTGAACAAGTTGATGTTTAAGGTCTACTCTAACCTAAGCCACTAGGAATGGTCAAGGTGCAGCAGATCTTTAGCTGGAACACAACCTATAGGTTTGTCAGAGTCCATTGCTCTGATTACTGCTTTAAAGTAATGGAATAATTATAAAATATTAGACCATAATTATTGTGATGATATCTTTCAATTAAAATAGTTCTTAGGCTAATATGTAGAATACCAGAAACTCTTCATCCCATTGGTTTCTGTTTCTAGGCTCTGCATAAATGAATGGCAGATGAATTCCTCAAGAAATGTGGAAAATAATAGACAATAAATAACACATTTCATACAAGTTTCCACTTGTATTTTTCTCATCAAAACAAAACTGGAGTGGTTTGCACCTCCTGAAAAATATTTAGTCCCTCTTCACTCAAGTGAAAATATCTCTTACTGCCATGTACATCAGATGCAGTGTCCTTGAGGGTGATCTCAGACAGAGTGACATTTGGCAACGCAGAGAGCATGTATTGAAGAAACCTCAGGACGCTTTGTCTGGTTACACTGATGTTGCATGCTAGAAAAAAAGATTTTTAGGGAGGTAACCCAAATCAATCTCTTACAGGGATTTACAGTCCCAGATGATGGATCATGCAGATACGGGAATAGTCTTGATGGTGTTGCTATTAGTCATGAAATCAGGAACTTTTTTAGTGTTAATGTGGATATCAAATTGGATTAAAAAAAAAAATAGCCATTTTCTGCCCTGGTGAGAGTGTACACACAGAAGACAAATATACAGTGCAAGAATACAAGGTTTTCATCTCCATTGAAAAGCTAACAGAAACAAATCAGTGTGTATAGAAACAAGAGAGATGTGATTAATGCTTCTTAGTGAACGTTTTTTCAAATATGAAACCTCTGACAAAAGCCACACCTGCAAGCCAGTGGGTAATATGAAGTGTCACTGAATGCCTTAGCTAAGGGAGTTCTCGGTACATAAAAGGTTGAAACCATGCAGGTTACTGAACATGTTTAATAGTTCAAGATGCGAAAATGCAAGCTGAGCTGAGCTTGCTGCTTGGCTTTGCCAAGCCACCTCCAAAGGAAAGATTTCAGAGGGGGATGGTAGGATTCCTCTAGCCTGAGTCCTATTACATTCCCCTACCCAGGGCAAGACTGCTTTTAGAATATGTTTTCTAATGGTTGTCCATATGTGATTGAAAGGGACAAGTCTGAAAATATCATAGAATCATTAATATTGGAAAAGACCACTAAGTTCATCTAGTCCAACTGTCGAGCCATTACCACCATTCCTGCTAGCCATGTCTCTCAGTGCTATTTGCACATTGTTTCAAAACAGCTTTGAATCTGTACAAAATCACATTTGGGTACTGAAGTGCTTTACTCCTTTCATGAATATCATCTTACTGAGTTGGATCATCCAGAAGATGTTTATTCTTTTTGTTATACAGATTTATTCTGTAGTATTCTAAGATTTGAGCAGGAGAAAAGCTGTATTTGAAAATCTGCCGGAAATCAGAAGGTAGATGGACTTGGCATTTCTCCTTTTTTTAAAAAAAAAAAAATTCTGAACATTTTCGCTTTTGTTTTTGAAATTTTCTATTTCATTTTCATGTATTTATATCCAAACTTGCAATTTCAGTAATGTGAACTAGGAAAAGAAAAAAGTGTATTACTCTTGTATGTCCTAAATATCCAGCTGAAGGGACCAGCTATGGAATTCAGCACTGGTTTAAATTCAGGTCCCTTAGAGATACTGTTTTAGTTTTTGTCTCTAAAACGTCTGCTATATTGAGCTTCAGTTTCACGTAAGCTTCTTCCAGAAGTACAGTATATCTCTGTGAATGAGCAGCATTAGTCATAACATCATCTCAGTCTTGACTCCAAGCATTAGGATTTTTCCTTTTTTAAAGTGAAAATAACAGTGGTAGGAAGAATATAGTTCTGAAGCCATTACTCAGCATCCACGATCAAGTATTTTTCCTGGCACCACTACTAATAGAGTTCAGGTAATCCTCTGGAAGTGTTTTCACTGCTTTCACTCAATTCATTTTTCATTTTTATTTCTATTTTACTGACTTTGTAACAATAAAAGTGTGGTTTTAGCATGATCCCTTTAAAAAAACCATTTCAATCTGATTATATGGCTCAGGGAATTAACACAGTGAAGTGTGAGCAGAAGGATTCTTTCTGACTTTTTGTTAGGTGGGAGATTAGTTTTTTTTCAGGTGGGATTTTTATTTCTGTGAAGAAAACAAATGAAATAGCAATTCTGGGTAGGAATGTATAAGGAGAGAGGATTAAGCATGTGGTTGAAATAGATTAATAATAACCAGGCACAATAGCTGTGTGGGAGCTTATCAGCATTGCCTCCCCCCTTGAATGCAGGAAAGAGCCTGGATGCTGTAACAGTTTAGGTGGGGATGACTCCCCAGTACTGTAAGTGAGGATGAGGAAGAAGACAGTAAAAGAACTGATAAGATTCCTGAGCCAATTAATTGGCTGCCTTTTTTTTTTTTTAATCAAATACTCTAGAAGAAAAAACAGTCTCCATTTGATGGAGAAGAGAAGGGAACCCTGCAAACCGATTATCTTTCTAGAAGAGGACTAAAAGTTCATGCAAAGGCAAAATTATATCACAGCTTCTCTGCCAATTGCTTACTGAGCTTATAGTGAAATATGAAAGTGCCATTTTTGGCCAGGTTGGGTTAGTGAACCCACGGCATCTATTAGTTAAAATTAAGACACTGTGAAAGAGTTACCATATGGAAGATCACGTTCTGTTATATAAAGGATAGGTATGGCTGGCATTTTTGGTAGCTAATGGCTTTGAAAATCCTTTTGTTAAAGCAGAGGGAAAGGTTATGAATAGGAACCAAATTTCTTATGTGTATATAGTATCTCTGAAACGATTTAAAGATCACAAAGAAAACACTTTTCCCTTGGTAGGAAGTCCCTGTCTTGTGCTGTATTCTTTCTTCACTTCTGTGCCATCTTAAGTAGGATGGAAAAAGCATCTGAAGTGAACAGACAGAGCCTGCATTACAGCTCCATTGCATTTTACATTGCAGGATCAATTTTCTGTCTCAGAGATGGCAGCGGACAAATTTTGGTAGTCATTTTGTTCAACTGGAAAAGAGTTGGTTTTTTTTCCCAATAATGTTATAAACTGACAAAGCACTTTCATCTGTTTATTAGAGATGCGTGTCCAACTTTGTATCCAAATTTGCTTCTTTGGATGGCTTGTTGTGGTAGGAAAAGCTGCCTTAGTGGGGAAGAGAGGTCAATCTGCATGAAATGGGGAATTGCAGTTACCACTTCTGGAAATGTTGTGGTTACTGTGTATGGCTCCATGACTTCCTGGAACTTCAGTGCTCATTAGATTTGAAGACCTGGCTTACTGACTTCTTAAGTTATTAATGTAGTGAGAATGTATTGTGCATTTATATTCCAGAGGTATGCTGCTGTTCTCCGTAGGAACACTTTTCACAGCACAGATCATGTGAAGAGCTTGATTAGTTTTCCTCTTGTTTCTGCTTTGTTTCAATATCAGATTCTTCTCTGGAAAGTGCAGTTGAGAGCACTGTAGTAAGATATTTATTGAATTACAAAGTCTGTTTCTACTAAATAATAATAATAAAAAAGGTAATTAGCTTCGCATTCAGACTGAAAGTGAAACTCAGTGTAAATGTTGAATTTCAACAGATAGTTTCTGTGATGCTTGGGAAGAAGGTCTCAGCAAAGCCCACCACATGTGAATTCCATTGCATTTGGTTAATCCTATTGCAAATGAAGTGATATGATTGCAATGCAAAACCAGCAGGAAGGAAGCAAGGAGGTATCCAATCTTGTAAGTGAAGAAACATCTCTGTAGGTCGTGTTGAATCAGAGATAACAGGTGTCTTCTGGACTATGAGTGTGAAGAAATATTGACAATCACCTGTGCTGAGTGGTTCTGCAGCATCTCAGTCTGTCAGAGTATCACAACGAGTCTTGAAATTAATACTTAATTGTTTTGCTTATTTTCAAGTCTGAATGATTAATTTAGTGAACAGAATGACAATTCCCTTCTGGGGATCTGCAGAAGAGCAGCATGTTTTCCTTTTGCGTATAGCTGGAGACCAGCAGGTTCTATGTCTGTTTTCCTGGTAGTGCCTGTTTGATCTGTTTAATGCATGGCGATGCGTGGGGAATTCATGATGCTGGGGGCCTGGGTGACCTCTGATACATCCACTGCGTATTGGAGATGGGACTGGGATTAGTCTCAGGATATTGATTGCTGCATCCTTCTTTGAAGCAAATGGTCTTGTTCAGAAGATCCCCTATTACCACTCATACATTGGACTGAATTATTTTCTTTTTTTGCAACTTTTACTATGTTACTCAGCCCTTACTCAGTTCTCTCTTGAGATGGAAGGTCAAGCAGCTTTTTGTCTGCTGTTGAGATCACACGCGTAACACATCTTCAAGTGCTTGGTTCGGTTTTGCTCTTCCAAGTTGGTTACTTTGACTTTCCTGTTGCTTTCAGTAGGTGGTTGAGTTTTCCCCCAGAAGCCTAAATTACAGTTCCTATTTCTTTCTGCCTTTGACATGGGACTTTGTTCTCCTGTGATGCCACCTTCATGGAGATGCTCGCTGTGCCAGGTTTTTGGGTCTGCTATCAGTTCCCATAAGCTGCAGCCTCCTTTGGATCACTTATCTCCATCTCTGCTGTTAGACTTGGGTACTCTGAGTGCTGTTATGAATTTTGAGGTAAACAGAATGGTATCATCCACAAGCTCTTATACACTGAGTTACTTAAAATGATTTTGGGGAAGCTGCTTTTCTTCTTGCTTTCATCCCCTCTTCATCTTTACTGGGATTGTTAGAAAACTGACTTCTTGGTATAGAAATAATAAGCACTTAAATGACACTTAAATTCCAAGAGCAACAATGGAAGTGGCTGTTTTTCAGTCACTTGTGCTGGTAAATTCTGCCCTCTGCATAGAAACAAGGATGCAGCAATGTGCATGTGTTACCTCTTGGGTAAGAGTGGAGGATGTCAGAAGACACTTAAGCAGAAACAGGTTCAAATCCCAGCCTTGCCTGGTTGTTAACAGCACTTCCTTGTCCTTGTCATCCTGAATCCTGTAGGCTGAGGGCAGAACTTCTCTCTTCAGGCATACAGCTTCTCAGTATAGCTGTTTCCTACCTGCAGCCTCTGATGTGAGTGGCTGGAAACTACAGAACCTTTGCCAAAATCTTTCTAATCAGTCTTGTACGGTGGAGATAGTATAAACAGTTCATTTCCCAGACGTGTAGTGTAGTGGAAGTAGTACTTTCTAATTAAAGATGGAGTTACCACTGAGGTTTCCAGACAGACATTAAGCCACCTTCTGAGCTGAAGGAAATGGCTCCATGTCAGAAAACTAGCATAAATCAGCTGGAAATGTAAGCCTGGAGAAGTGGTTTGGTGGGCTGTTATTATTATTAACAGCTCTTAGAGCTTTTCTAAGTGGACTGTATTTACTTAGAATTAACATGAAATATGAAGAGATATGCTAGACAAACAATAATTGTTCAGTTTGATGCAGAAATATTTGCAATAAAGGCAAGAAATTCTGTGACAGGGTAATAATAAAAGAGGTAAGAGCTGATGGTATAATTGAGCTCTTCTGATGTTACAATCCACAAGATGAATGAGAAGGATCTGATGTGAACTTTGCTTTGGGAAATAGCTGAACCTGTGAATGTCAAAGCTTAAAGAAAACAATCAAGAGTTTAATTCAAAATGGGAAAAGATTTTTCATTTAAAGTATGGGGCCCTTTTCATCCTTCTCCCTCTCCTCTTACCTGCCTTTGGTTTATTGGAAGATTTAGAAATACAAAGAGGTATTTACTGTAGGTCACATCTCTACCACTTTGCTAATAAAAGGTTATTTCTTCCAGAAATACCACTATTATAAGCTACTGTTTCAGTGCTCTGCCCTGTGCAAAAGTCCTAGTGAAATGAGAATATATCAGTGGAAGGCGGTAAGAACTGGAATGTGGATGGAATTGGTCCTAGAAATTGGAGAATTTGAATTATCCGTCTGATTAGAAGTCTATTTTACTCATGTCCTTAATTCTCTCACCTCTATCCGTGGTGGGAAATACCTCCTGCATGTCTTTCCAATAAAACCGAAGGTGCAATAGGGAAGATAGTGGTGTCTGAGGGGTTGAAATAGCTCAGGGACTCTCCCATGAGTAGGCAGAGACAGGAAAGAGTTGTTACATAGTTGTTTTTATCGGTGCTCACTGGCAGAAAATAACTGCTTGGAAACTGTCTAGAGCCATTAGCATTTCAGTTGTATTAGTATGCTTCCTTCATGCATGTAATGACAGCTATTGCTGCTGCATCTCTTAGTGAGAGGAAACTATTATTAAAGGGGGAAAGGAGATGACAAGGTCAAGTTTCCATTTGAGTGCTTCATACTCCAGACACCAGCAGTGACACAAGTTCTGGAACCTCCCCCATGAGCCTCAACTGTCTAAAAAAAATAGGTGACTTTCTCTTAGAGGGCAGCATGACTGTATGTGTCCTCAGCACAAGCAGAGGAAATTTAGACATTGCCTAGATCTTGTCACTTCCAGAAGGTTTTTTTGGGATGAACAGTCCTTTCTTTTGCTGATTAAAAGATATTTTATCTGTTCTCCAAAAATGTGGCTTTCAAAATATAGTGGGTTTGATGCCAGTGACCCAACAATCGACAACAACACTAGAACTTGGTGTTTTATATCATAGACTGATATTTTACTCAAGATTTACAGCTAAGTAAACTATTTAGGAAGACAAGAGGACTTGGGGCTCAATTTTCCTGTTTGGGGTTTTGTCCAGTTTTTTTAAATCTGTGGAGGGTGGTAACAAATCTTGATATTCAGAAACATGTTCCTCTTCTATATTTCAACATATAGAAAAATGACATGTGGAGTAGGGGAAAAAAATCAGTGCCTTAAGTATGTTGTGTAGGCATGAAACTGTCTCCTTTTCTTATGTGGTTGCAGTATACATTAGCTGTACTGCACAGAAGGTCATGATGGCTTTTTTTTTCCTGATGCAGTTTAAACTTCCTCTTTTTCCTACACTACTTCAAACTATGCTTTCCCTAGTGATTGCCTGTCATTGGCTGGAAGTAGATAATTCTCTCTTTATACATCAGTCAGAATGTTAAGAATTTTGTCGAGAAGCAAATGCCAAACAGACATTTTTTGGTAGTTTTTTTGTGGACTTCTTCATGCTATGTCTTTCTCCCTTCTTTTTGTCTGAGGAGCAGTGGTTGTCGTCTTGAAGGTCTGCTGTTGTTTGTACTTATCCATGTGGAACAGCAGGGCTCAAAACATCACTGATTTTACCATTGTGCTCTGAGAGATGTGCTCTGAGGATAGGGACTTGACATAACATTTCTTTTCCTGTCATCTCTGATGATGCAGATGCACAAACGAGGTTCTAGCTGTTTACTTGCATGTTAATTTTAAGCATAATTAGTAACACAAGGGGCACGGGGAATTAGCATTTGACAAATGGTAAAAGATACATTTGGTAGGAAAATGAAGCAGCATTTGTTTTTAAGCTCCTAAGAGGCAGTCTCAAACAATGAAGGGAAAAAGAAAACAAAGTTGAACTACAGGAGAAGTACTTGAGAGTTTGTCCTTTTGAGTACTCCCTCCTCTAATTTAAAAGGCTAATGACTGCAATTATAAAGATACTGAATGCTTGGCCTGTATTTCATTTACTGGTAGAACAAGAACCAGCTTGAATTTAGCTGTGTTTTCCCCAGTGGAAGAAATGGGACTAAATTACAGAGGTAGAAACATTATCTATGACCTCTGTGCTGGTAACTTCTCCCTCCTAAAAGCAGTGATGGTACCTATCTAGTCAAGTTGGTCAGTGGACAAAGAGATCTACAGTTTAAAAGGTTTTAAGACATTTATGCTCTTCCTGGAAGCTTTCTCACTTTTACTTGTAGGATCTTACCTCCTGCATCAGCCATGTGGGAGTGCCTGATGTATTTTCTTTCAAATGCCACATCTGGGTACTTTCCTGTTTGTGAGAATTCTGTCTTCGTCCCAGGGCTTTCTCATATTCTCCTTTTGAAGCTGACCAGGATCGCAAAACTATGGCACATGAAATATATTTTGTAAAACAAAATCAATGCTTAAGAGTTTAACTTTTCCTTTTAAAAAAATCTGGAACTCCACCGGTCTAAATCCACCTGTTCTACTTTGTTTGCATTCTGTTGCATCGTTTGTGAATTGCAACCTAAAGCCAGATTTTGTTAATTAAGAGAAGTGCATTTACATTGAAGGATGTGCTTGGCCTCCCTGGAGCCAGTGGAATAGGTAAGCCATGAGCACCAAGGATGAAAAGCTGAGGCTGTTACCTTCCCCTTCACAAAGCTGGCCCTCATCTCACCCCGCTGGCCTGTCTGTAGGGGACAGACATGAGCCAGAAACCTTGTGTTGGGATTTAAGTCTGGAGTTAAACGAAAAAGGCATCCCCTAATATTTTGGCACCAGCTCCTCCATGATTCATGCTAATTGGATTAATGGCTTTATTCTAGCCCTATGTTGATTAAGCAAGAGGAGCGGAGACTGTTTTCTCATCCCTATTTTGCAGTTTCTGGGGTGCAGGATGAAGGGCTTTAAGGACCGCTGTCAATCTGCTCATCTTTTCCCTTCCCAATTAAAAAAAAAAAAAAGTCTTTGAAGAATTTTACCTGCTGTTATTTCTAAACTTAGCTTGAAAAATGGTGCCAAAGGTATATTAAAAACTGATGGAGAAAATAAGTGCCGATGTGAGGAGTAAGGCTTGTGTACAAGCACTAAGCAACTGCATCAGAGGGCCATGTTTAACACTGGCTCATGTCATATTGCTCATGTGCACAGAGGTGATAGTTCACCTCCATTGTACTAAACTTGACACCTGACACCTGCTTGCTTGGAAATGGAGAGCAGCAAGATCAGAGTGCATGAAGCAGTGCCTTGCACTTGCAAAGTACTTTAAAGTTTTTGTGTCTTTGTTCCTGGAAGAACTGCAAGCTGTCAGCCTCAGTAAAAACATGATGGCTTTTCTCCACCAGCTTGCCTTTGATTTCCAAGTGACTCTGGAGGGCAAGCACTTGATTTACTGTTGGAGGAAAAGACTGCAAAAGTTCACTGTGATAAGGTGAAGGTTGGGAATTACTGTGCAGCTCATGTACGGAAGCTAAGAGGTCAGAGTTCCTGAAGAATTTCATCTCTGAGTGATTCTCTTGGCCCAGTACTTTTCGCATGATGCTTCTCTAGGATCATCTTGGCATCTGGAGATTCTTGATGTTTTTATTTTGTTTAAGATATCATTCAGCAATGCTAATGACTGGAGGCATGTGGAGAGGACACAGTCACACGTGTGTTGGTTTTTATGACATTCAGCTCCATATCTCTCATCACTGGAAGGTGTTCCTTCAACCATCATCTTCCAAAACAATTTGCTTCCTGGTGCTTTTGTACAATTGTGGGAGCACAGTGCAGAGCAGCTTCATGAAGTTTGATTTGTTGTGTGTTGCTTGGATTATTCCTGGTTGTTCCCCTTACCTGTGCTCTGCGGGAAATAAACCAGCACCTTCTGGTTTTGCTGATCCCTATCTCTTGTAGAGGCAGTAGGAACTTCTTCCATTTATCCTGCACTACAGCTCTGCCATGGAAATTACTGTTCTCTGTGTTTGTTGTTACATGCACAGAGAGTTAACAACAAAGAGTTTGCATTTGCCAGGTATCTACTTCCCCATCGATCTGCAGTCCGTGTTTGAAGTTCATGTGGGCTGCAAATCCTGCTATGTTTTCTTAAATTATGTTTACTTTTATTTTCCCTTTTCCCTTAGAAAAATATGACTGTTACTGAATGGCTTGTGACACTGGGCCCTCTTCATTTCTCTGCTATAGTGGAAAATATTAAGAGAAAATCTGGTGTCTCTGACAGTGAAGTGAATTTACTGTGAAGTTTCTGAGTAGAGTAGTTGGCCCTGTGTAGATCTCCCTACGCTGCCTTGAATACAGCTGATACAGTTTTCATTCTGCTGCTGTATGCTTTTCTTGAGAACCCATTTGCTTTTCCCTGAAACAAAGAGGAGGCACCACATTGCTGCAACAGAAATTGGAATGGTTCCCAAGTACCATTAGTCTATTTCCTGTTTATTGGGTGGGACCTTCCAAGACATTGACTGAAATAGAAGCAGGATTAATACAAGTCATAAACTTACAAGCAATCTATCTCTCAAGCCATATTCTCAGTGAACTGTATTTCTCTTTTTTAAAACCTGTTACATCTTTTCTTAGAGCTCCATGCTGGTAGTGTATTCTGTAGCTATTTATTGATAAACCTAGTATATGGTATATAGGGGGAGAAAGCAATGTACAGCCACCATTTCCTTAGTTGCTTAAAAGCAAAAAGTTTGTTCCATGTTCCAAATGTACCAGCTTTAATGCAATTAAACAGCGTAGTGAGATTATTTCTCCTTCACACTTAAAGACAAATATTTTCTGCGTTCTACCAATTCTACTGAAGATGTAAAGTAGGGATGGCCACAGGTTTCCTGAAATCACAGGGGGGCTCTTATTATTAATCCAAAAGGAATCAGTGCCAATTCTGATTCTCAAACCAGACCTCAGTGATACTTTTCTCCCCTTATCAACTCAGTTATCAACTCAGCTTTCTCTAGATCAGAGAGGCAGCTTTCCAGATCTGAGGTGTTACATGGTCTGGTTATGTTCTCTGTGCACAGAGTATGTGAAAGTGTTCCAGAAAGTTTCTGGACTACTGCTGCAATACTTTTGTTGTAATCTTTCTTTTTTCTCAATTCTACTTCTTAGCATTTAATCCAGATCTTGTAACTGCCCTGGTTAATTCAATGAAATTTTGAGATGAAAATTAAGACCTCTTCTGTTCCACGGAATGAACGGCAGTTTTATTTTTAATTTCAGTTTATTGTTATTATATTAATGTTATTATGTTTGCTTCGCACTCTATGTGCGTGAGTTTTGTATATTTAGTCTGCTTAGCTGATTAAGATAATTAGTACAAATCTAATTTGCCCAAGTTTTCCTGCATTTTTTGTGAAAGCTCGTCTTATTCCCTTCAGACAGAATTGCAACCCCTGTTTGAACAGTGACTTTCCCATGCGTTATATTTTCCCTTCAAGGAAGGAATTGTGTACTTTCTTAAGCTGTATGTTGGGATCTGTCCTATCCATTTTGATTCAGGGAATGAAAATGGATTTTTCAGCTTGGAATAATAGAATATCCTAAGTTGGAAGGGATCCACAAGGATCATGGAACTCAGACAGAAAAAAACAAGTTTTTCAAATCCAGAGGATGATTCTATAAAGTTTGTTAATGAGACCGATACCATATTCAGTTGTCTGGGACACCACATGGGGATATAATTATTTCCCCCAATATTTTATAGCATATGCACAACTGTTAGTTTCCCTGCAGGTGAATGCTGTGTTATTTTCAGTAATGTCCATTTGTATCTTCTGAATGTTTCTAAGTTATTTACAGAACAAGAATTCTACCTACTTCTTAAAAAAACAAAAACAATATTTTCTTTTGTTTACAGACTGCTTCTTCACTTGGTGAAAACCCAGACATCTGCACTGCTTCTTTTCTACTACTGCTTTATTTTAAGGGAGATTTTCTGCTTTTTTGCTGTATGTTCCCAAAGTTTTGGCTGGGTGCATTCTCATCTCTTCCAAACCCATGTATGAAGTTACAGGGCTGCTAATCAAAATGATAGATGAGTATCTTGACTCGGTGGGACACGAACAAGGAATAACGCTATATGGAAGGCTAGATTAATGAATGTATTTCAATTGCTGAAATAACTTTCAGAATGATTATGCATTCTGTTTTTCATTGTGTGATATTCAGCTACTAGAGGAACCATTAACCTTGCATATTGATCTGTTATCCCTACATATGCTCCCTTTTCTTCCCACTCAAGTACTGCATGTGTTTTTCTTCTGCAGCTCCAGAAAAAGTACTCATAGACCAGGAACAAGAGCAGTGGAGGATTCAGGCTATGTGAGGTTCTACCTCTTAGAAGGTTGTGAGGCTCCTTGTGATGAGTGGGCAGAGCTTTCTGAGCCTTTATGTATTTATCTGTGTGAGAGAGAGGGTTGTCGATAGATCAGGGTAACAAAGCTTTTGGTGTATGCTCCTTTGGGAGGGGTATGACTAAAATAGCACAGTATCGGAGCTGAAATTATAACTTTGGCGGAGTAGGAAATGGTCTGAAGGAACGATCTGTTAATGCTAAACACTCCGTAGACCAACATTAGGGCAGGCTGATCTTTCTAATTACATCTTCCCCTGAACCCTAGTTTTACTCCTGACAGTGCTGCTGGACCTATACAACTCATAGAAAGACTGTTATCTGCTGATATTTTGCCTTCCGTGGGGCAAGGCTAATTTGCATTCAAATTTGCGCTTTTTGTTCTGCTGTTTTTCCTTATGCCTGGTAACTTTCCATTGTCTCTTATCTGGGTATATCTGCTGTCACTGATAGTGCTCCAGAGGTGGATGTAAATCAGGCCTAACAGCTTTTCTATCTCTGTTGTAATACACCTGGCTCAGTAACTTCTGTGTAAGAGGCCTCATCTTTCAAAAAGCATCACTATACTGATATGTTTGAGGCCTTTTGTGAAAGGCTTGGTAATGAAGGAGGGAGGAGAAATGGCACATCCCACCCAGACTTCACATTCTTTCCTCTGAAAATACTTGTCTTTTCTGACACTGGTCATAAGCACAGAAGAACTCTAAACAAGAAACTCAGCATGTCTATGAAAGAGGACTTCTAAATTAAAAGCAAATGCCAGCAATCAGCAGTAGCTGTAATAGAAAAGCCAAGGAGACACTGCTGTCTTTCCATAATATTAGCAGTGAAAACAGCAAGCAAGCAGAGTGTCACTATGCAAACACAGGGGTCAAACTGTTTCCTTCATGAACCTGCTTCTGCCTTTCCTAGATCACAACCAGCCTCAAATTTCACTTGGCCCAGCACAAGACTCTTTCTCTCTCCTCCCCTTTTTATAGCAAGAAAAAAATCCTGAAAATCATCTTGAGATCAATCTGAGTCTCTAAAATGGACGTGGATTTCACTGGTCTGTTGTTTACCAGATGCCTCTTGTAAACTAAAATGTCTTTGTCAGCATTGGAGATGACGTCTCCGTGTCTCTCCGAGCTCACTTAAGACTGTACTCTCAACACAGTCAGGGAAATGATGGGAGTTGCACAATGTGAATTATTTCCAGACTAAAAAAAAAAAAAAGTACTAATTAAATGAGTGTGTAAAAGTGATAGATTAAAAAGTGAGTCTTATAAAAGCGAACTGAGTTCAGTAAAGCCAAATGAGATACTATGATCTCTTTTTATTTTGGCTCCCCATAATCTTGTTAATTTTAGATCTTGATAGCTCAAAAGCTTTATGTAATGTGATCACTTAAGATAATTAGATATGTGATGCTGATGTAAAGGAAATTCCTGCAGATATCATATATAAACTGATAAAGAATTGCTGTGGGTACAGTTCTTGGAAATTGGAGTTGGGAAGAGGATAATTATTGTAGAAATCTCGTTGGTGTTAGTTGATAGTTATATAAAACTGTCCTGGTTTGTTAAAGGCAAACCTGCTTCCTCAGAAATTAGACAGCATTTTCCTAACAAAGGTATTACTTGGCATTTCTTCTGGTATGAATCTAAAGAGAGTTGCATTCTCTTCAGAGAAGAAAAATAACATATGCCAGTACATATGGAGCTACAATTTGGATAGGACTCCATTTCAGATGAGGAGACAACAGATGTAAATAATCAAAGTTGGACTCAGAGTTTGGGATATATGATGTTTTCCTGCAGTTCTCCCTTTAAGGCCACTGAGGGTCTGGGGGATGTGGGAACAGTGATGGATGGGGGTACAAGTGGCATTACAGGAGCTTTTAGGACCATACAGGACTTGCCTCTGGAACTGGCCATCAACTCCTGATGGATGTGGAGGTCAAGCCAGAACAGCCCTGGAGGATGGTCTGTTATAGCCAAAGAGCCAGCTATCGATGGTACTCAGCTTGGAGGTGATTCTAACTAAAAATAGAAAAAGTCCAAAGGGATTTTACCTGCTAAACTTTTTCAGAAGAGTTGCTCAAATGGACTGTTTTCCTATAGGTTGAATTGTTTTGTGTTGCTGCTCCCTGGGCTAAGGTGCCAGGAATGCTTAAAGCTTGAGTACATTATGCTGAGATGTACAGTGAACTGAATAGTTATCTTTGGATTTTTGATGTCATTTTCAAAGTAAGGCACAACGGTTCTGCCTCTGTTGAGATGCTGGACAATAACAACTCTGTGAAGGATATGTTTTCTTCTGATGTTGTTTTGCCAGAGGGATGGAAGGCTGGAAAATACTTGCACAAACTTCAGTGCTCTACAGAGGAGAGGTTGGTGAGGTTGACTTCTTCACATGGCTAACACAAACCTCTGATGCAGATAGCCTTTGGCTTCCCTCGTAGCAATCTCCAGAAGTCAATCAGGAAACTGTCTCTTTCAACTTTCTGCAAATCATGCTCTGAGCAGCCCAGAAAACCAAGACATGGTGAAAAACAAGAGAATCCACAGGCACAGGAATTCCCTCATGGGAAACACTGCCTCCTTGCAAAGTGAATTCCTTCTCTTTGCACATTTGCACATCTGTTCTTGGCTGCCACTTATCATCGGTGTTGGCATGACCTAGCTGGTAGTCAACCCTCAGATTTTAGCAAAATGCATTGAATGTCGCTAGCTGCATAACTGCTTTCTTTTGCTGTCAGCTTTCATACAAACTGATATTTACCTGTTGTTTTTTTTCCTATTTCTTTTTGGAAGTGAGAGAGCTCTTTTATACCTTTGGAGACTTAGGTTCACCTCTTGGAAGATAATTTAGTATGCTTGTCACTGAACTCAGCTTCTTGAAACAATCTGGTTTGATTCAGTGCTCTTCCATGAATTCAAAATTACTCTTTTATTTCCTTTGCCTTTCCCCTAAATTGCTTGCACATCTTCGAAAGAAAACTGCAGGAAAAAGGCTGTTGTTAGAGCGCCAAAACATTATGTTCAGTGTGAATGTTAAAAAGATATTGCAATTCATTTCACTGGTGCTAATAAGGGTAATTAGTGTTGTTTAGCTTAAAAGGAGCAGGGTGGTTTTATCAACTTCTAAAAGCTACTAAGGTCTACAAGTAGAGATCATCCTCAGCAGGAGATCATTTGATTTATTATATACAGGTGAGGTTCTACCCTGGACAATAAATATGGAGAGTGGCTGGGTTGGGAAATTTCTGCCTTAGAATCACTGACATAATAATCTGAATTGTGGAAGAGATTTGGTTTCTTTTATCTTAGTCTCCTACATAAGCTCTGTGTGAGTCCTTCCATTTGAGAGTCATTGGAACAATTTCTATTAAGAGGCTGTTTACAATGAGAACATGCTTATAAGGAAGAGAAAAGCATGAACTGAAATTCTGATTTCAGTAACAGTAAAGCTGCTGTTTGCTTAAATGGAAGAAATTGCTTCTGGGACTTAAGGCTTAGAGCATCTGCTGTGGTTTGCTGTTACGGTAATAAGTGATTTATTGTGTAAAAATATTCTAACACATCAAAAATACCCTACTAAAAGCCAAGTTAAAAGGTTGTTAGAAATTTGATTGAATTGAATTTGAAGCTTTTTACCTACCCATAAAACACTATTCTGTGTGACTGAATAGACAAGAATAAAATAGCAAAAAATAACTTTGTTGGGAGCACTTTATGTCCCGCTAAGTGTGAAATAATGAGGCTTAAACTTTTTCAGCTGGGATGAGAATAACTCTTATTTCACGGTTATTGTTGTGGGCAGAAGTGCCTGTAGATGTTTGCCACAGCTCGGCCAGCTCATGGTAGTTTTCCTCAGTACCCTGACCCGAAAAGAATGCAACAGAAAGATTGGAAACCTCATGGATCCAGGGCTTGCAGAGTAATTAGATACTAGGATCCAAGGGTGAATGAAATCTAGTAATCTGGGGAGAACTTCAAACCCTTAAAAAAATTCTCTGGAGATTTTTTGTCGTGTTTTTTTTTTTTTTTTTTTTTTCTATCTAGCCATCCCTACATAAAAAATGTGTAAAATCTATGCATGCTACCAGCCTGCTAACACTGTGCAGGTTAGGAGGAAAATGCTGATACAGCCAATATTGAGTATGTACTAGAGTACAAATCACTGAGATAAATACTTCTTCCAAGCATCTTCATGATTCATGCCCAACCGTTTCTAGCTGCCATGGAAGCAAACCCCACCATACTGCAAAACATTTCTTAATGTTGATTGCAAAAATAAATACAACTGTAACTGATGTCCCAAAAGATTTTCCTCAGACACTGTGGAAGGGAAATGGTCCAGGCCTTGAATATTCCTTACTTCTGGTGTGGTGAAAATACACAGACCTTACATGATCTCTGCAGTTGGAGACTTCAAAAAAAAAAAAAAAAAAAAATCAAGTCAGGGACATGAAGTTCCCCTCATAGTAACACAGCTTTGTTCAAAATAAAGCTTCAGAATTCAGGAAAGCCTACACTGTTAGGTTTTAGAGAATTTTAAAGGAAATGCGAGAAGTTTGGTAAATAAATGTTTCTTGGTATTCCCTTCTGACTTTTGCTTGTAAGAGCTCAATCACTTTGCGTGTCCTATTCAATTATCAATTATCTGTCAGTTCATAGCAATTGCTCCAACCATGATAGAGAGCAGTATTTCAAACTGATTAAGTCAAGACAAAGTCTTACTGAAAGAAAGCATTTTGAACTCAATAGAACTGCTTAGGTGCTTAGAATTAAGGACTCTATTTCTAAAAAGACAACATCTGGATGTTGCAATTAATTTATTAACTGAATTTTTAGGAGCATATAAACAGATATGCTGCTGTGAAAGCCTCCAAGAAGGTGGCTTTGAGTCTGTCAGCATTTTATTTAAAAATGAAAACTGAAAAACTAAAAAGAAAAAAAAAAGAGAATTTACTGCTTGTAAATAGAGCAGTTTATCTTTCTGAGCTTTGTGCTCCTAGAGGATATAAAGTCAGAGGCAGCTGATTTATTGACATCTATAGTTGGACCAGCCCCCCTACACATCTGTCCTACTGTCTGAAATGAGATGCACTGAATACGTTGGTGATTCAGCCTAGTAGCAACTCGAATCCTCAAACATAAACTCTTTCAAATAGCCAGCTGTGTCCGGAGAATATAAACTTGCTCTGTTTGCAATGAGAAGCAAAGGGGGATTTGGGTTTATACCCTTTGTACCCTTCTTCTAACATGTTTCTATTCAAAGACCCATTTGAAAATGTAGACACTCTCCATCTTCACTAAGGAAAACACAAATTCAAATGGAAACACAGCAGCTCTTCTAGTTCACATGGGCCATTTGGGCAAATGTTCTATTTGGTGCCTATTCATGAGTCCCTAATACCCTTGACAGAAATCCTAAGATTCCTAGGTTACAACTAAGGTAAAATCTCTTTTCTTAAATTAATTCTATTCAAGGCTTCCTCTGGAGTCCAAAATCCAGTAAAATCATAATGTTGTAGGTGTCCCTGGAGAGCATGAAGGGACAACTTTGGAGGTAAACTCAGCAGCTTCAATAGTCTTTCATTATGTGATAATTCCCAATGAATCTCTTACAGTGTTATTCTGGAAATATACACAAAAGGAAATTCTGCAGAAGAGGGAGCTTAGATGCTGTTTATAGATGAAAAGTAGATTGAAAGTAGGTTAGTTTGGAAAATTTTAGCTTTTCAGAGCAGCTCTTTTGAATCAGTTCTTACCCCTTGTTTAGTGAGAAAGGAGAAATTGAGAGAGAAGGTTTTTCGTTTTGCATTCTGTTGGGAGAATTAATAATCTTCTGCAAAAAAAAAAAAGTAGGAATTATATATGACAGGCTTTCAGTTACTCAGGAGTAGAATTCATTGTGTATTTCACTGTTTTCTTTAAAAACATTTAAATGCAGTTCACTATAGTTTTGCCTGAAAATAAAATAAACAAAGCACCTACCTAGAGGACTCACTATTTTTTCTTAAATGTATTTTACAAAGCTATTAAATATGTTTTGCTTTTTTTTTGACGGTGCTTTTATGTCACTTGTCTGTTAATCCAATTACATTTTTTATTTGCCAGATGAAGGAACTGTGTAAACATTCATAAAATATTAAATTGACTCAAATTCACTGCTTTGCATGATAGGAAAATTATAGACAGACACTCAAGATGTCATTCTTGCCAATATGGCTTTTAAACTTGGAAGGAATTATGTATTCCCTAATGATCTTTGTGTAGTCTGTAAACTGTCTTAATTCGTTACATCAGGGTCAATGGAAATGAATGGGTCCCAGGATGTCAAAGCCATTTAAAAGGCTCTTAGTTGCTGCTACAGTGACTTAATCTTGTCTTTTTATTAGTGGGAGTAAGTGGATTAATATAAGCCACTTTCTGAATTAGACTCTGAGCTCATGCCTTGATCTCTGGTCAGAACAGGTCAGTCATGCAATCATAGAATTGTAAATGGCTTAGATTGGAAGTGACCTTAAAGATCCTCAAGCTCCAGTCTTTGGGAGGGGAGGCAGGATTGTGCTCCTGGGTATAATGCTGGGACCACCACGTTCCCCTTCTGGTTTGAAGTGCATGGTTATTTTCTCTGAGTAGTACTGAAAATAAATATTTCTTCCTGAACAGTGCTGACCTGCAGCGTTGTACTTGAAAACAGCAGAGGGGTGACTTTGATGTGCTTGCTCTTTCATATAGTGTATGCTCAATTAATGGGTCTGTGCTGGCATGTAACAGCCTCTGGTGTGATCTAGATTTGCTGTAAACAGACTTTGGAGATGGATTTTTGGGGAACAGATGAGTTCTTAAGGCTCAGTCTTGTCAATATGTGCCCCTTGGGACTCCACGGCTCATAACCCTGATCAGTGCTAGTGATACCAAGGGAGCAGTAAAGCAAGGGAAAAAGATCTGAACTCTTCTATTTCAATTAAGGTAATGGTTAGTAGATCAGGGGCTGTAACTGCTAAATGTTGTTATTGCCCTAAGTAATCTGCAGAGACTTTGGAGACTCATTTTCCCTCATTACAGGAGATACAGCTATGAAACTCTTCAAAACAACTGCACATTTCAGGCTGTAGCAATGCTGCCCACACTACTCCTGTTCAGTGGAATATCCAACTGATTGATTCACTAATGCAAAGAAAAAGGAGAATAAAATGGTGAAATGAAATGCCTAGAATTAGTACAGAGTCAGGTGTATAAGGGCTACATGTCCAACCTGCAGAGGGCGTAAGTGTGAGACTCTTCTTATCATGGAAGTTAACTATCAATTGCAAAATGTAAGCAGTATGGTAAAGGTACAGCTGGTGAAGCATGGTGCAGATTTAGCAAGTCAAGCAGGAGCTACATAGATCTACCCTAAAATATACTGAGCTTCTCCAAAGGAAAGTCCATCAGGACACCATTTGTTGGAGAAGTTGTGGATGAAATGCCTCAACTTCTGAGGAAAGTTTTGCTAAATCTCATCATATTGTAACAAAACCAGTATATGGTGACAGTCCAAAGCTCCAAATCCATCAGGTAACATTTAGGAGCTCAGCATGACAAAATTTGCCTTCTTACTCAAGCCAGTGTTCATTTTCAAACTTGTTAAAGATGATCTATCTTAATGGTAGTTCAGAGCTGAGACAGTGTAAAGAAGATGATGATCTAGATACTGCTTTCTCTTAGGATTAATTAATAGTCTAGATTATGAAATTTCAGTCAAGTACCTCTCTGCAACTTTGTAACAACCGATTGCATGGATAAACTTAATGAAAGAGAAAACTTCAGCCAAGAGAGCTATTACGGTAAAGCATTTGAAGACAGATTTCTGGTGGTTTTTGAATTCATGGGAGACAGAAATTCCTAATTGATAGGGAATTTCCCTTTAATCAGACTCTTAGCAGATGATTCAGCAGAAGTTTTCCTATTACTGAAACCACTGTAAAAGATGTAAACCTGCACCCTGGTTGTCCTATAGCACAGCATGAAAATATTGCATTATTTATATCTTCACTAGAGTACTCACAGTTTTCCTTCTGACTACCACACTTGATTCTCTTCTTGACTGGTGATTATCATTTGCTCCCATGGTTGTTGATGTTCACTTTTGAAAGTTACACTAAAGTTTGTGTATTGCTTTTGATCATGTTATGGTGCTACCTAGAAAGTAAAAATGCTTTGGACAGCAAAGCTGAAAACACTGGTAAATAGATTGATGTCTTTATCTTTTCTCTGAATGGTTCACTGATATTTCTGACTTTCACTTGCAGACATGTGAGCATGTGGGGCATGCCTATTATCTACTTCTATGTTCTCATGAAGAAAAAGTTGACATCAGTATGGATTAAAGCTGCTCAAATGTGCTTCTCAATTATATTTTAATGCCATTAAGGCTAAAAATAACAAAAATAAAAATAATCTGGTAAAGTTAATTGATTACAGTACTTCAAAAGTGAATCTGAGAAAGTGAGATTCACAGAGTCCCTGAAGTGAATGGTACTCCTTTTTTCACCTGCAAGATGGGCAGATTTTTTTTGTTTTATATGGCCGGTCTCTAGCCAAAACTGGTAGAGAAAATATTTTCTGAACATATAGCCAACTGCTATAGATATGGTTCTCTGGGAAACATAGTGGGTGATAAATGTTTTTAAAGTGTAATAAAACCAACATTCAGCTCTTGCATAATGTTTCAATTTTCAGATTGTTCTTAAATCTAAGCTAACCTACTATTTCCCTGGGAGTAATATAACAGTTATTGCCCCCATTCTACAGATGGGGAAGGCATAAAAAAACCATTATATTTTAAATTAGTAGTTTTAGCATTTGTGAAAATTTTATGCAAAATCACAGCTGTGCCTGGAATCTGATATCCATCTTGTTCATTGTGATTTCAAAAAATATCTTTAATAAATATTAAGGGCTATGACCTCTTTTGCAATGGGAAATCATGTAAGAAACACATTCAGAATTCCATTACCAAACATTTGTATTTGGATGTACACAGATATTTGTACACAAATACGTTTTTTCATCAGAGATGTTTACTAAGGCCTACCTTTCATGAGGAACTGCTTTTTATAAATGGAGTGGGTGTTTCTTAAACTATCAGTGTCTAAGCACTGTATTGGCTGTTCCTGTCTGCTTACTCATCTATGCCGAAATCAAGAACTTAATATGTTTTAAATCCAAATTTGATGCTTTCAAGCTTTTGATGAAAACTTAAAAAAAAAAAAAAAAAAAAAAAAAAAAAAAGAGCTTTACGCAATAAATCAGAGCAATAGAAAAAAATTGTCAAAACCTTGCCAGGCAGATCCTACTAGTGGGAATGTATGTGTTGTTGTTTTTTTTATTTCACTGTAACATCACCGTTCTCTGCTTTGGGACAGAATTTCCTATAATCTCCAGTCTTTTCTTCATGAAACACACAAGAACTTAATACAGATCACTTTCCTTCCCATGTTGAAAAGTACCTCATGAGAAATCTAGGACTGAGAGAATCTCATTTTATTTTGAATTGGGCAGGAAATCTTCAGAAAAGTGGGTAGCATTCTGGAAAACTAGTATTTTTCAAAACCAGAGGCATTTGCTGGAAATGTGTCAATCTCTTGGAAAGATTATTTTCTATGTATTTAAAAAGAGAAACCTTTTTATTGTAGAATAGCCAGCAGGTAGTCTATACTCATGTGAACAATGTCTGTTGAAGAACATTTTCATTTTTCAGTGAAACCTCTAAAAGACACATTTCAGACAGCTATAATGTCAATGTCCCACTTGAGGTCAGTAACCACGAAGAATTTTGATTTGATAAACTCCAGATGTGATGGGAATAAGTGTGTACATATTTCTCAATTTGTAACATATTCTTTCCTTTGTACTCTCCAAGCTGGAAAGACGGATAGACTGGATATATTTTCCAGTTCTGATTAATGCTGACTGAAGTTATTCTCATACATGTAAATGTCTAATTTTTTAATGACTATAACTAAATGGTTTTTATTAGGTGAGCCAGAATTCACTATCTCTTTTGATTTATTAGGAATTTAAAGTAAAATAATTAGTCTCTTCTGTAGGAGAAAAGTTCTTTCTCTGGTATTCAGAGTAATGAAAATGAATCAAAGTATCAGCAGCTCCACTGATGCAATTATTGCCTCTAAGAATTTGTAACACATGTACCTTCTAATATAAAAAGCAATTCTGTATCTGATAGCAATATGGCAGAGATCATTCTTGAGAACAAGCATTCAGGGATGAAGGTATCTCTGATCTATATTGGATATATATATATTTTCATTTATAAGAAATTTTATAGAACTCACCCATGCATACACATTTAAAAATGTTCAAGTTACAAAATCAATATTGTAAAAAAAATTAAATAAAAAAATAGGAAGTGTCAGTATAAAAGGATAATAGTCTTTTTTTTGGCTGCTTGCAACCTACACTGTCATGGCGTTGACTTTTGTAACCTGGAAGTCTAGTTGATATTTTCATTTCCACATGACTTCCACTTCTGAGTTTCAAGACAAGAAACTTTCTTGTTACTTTTTTGCACCCAGAGTTGACACCTGGCTGCAAAATGAGCAACAGGAGGAAAAGCTGTTGCTATACTCTTGGATTAGACCCCCCCTTATATAAGCAGTACACTCAGGAATTTCTTTTGTACTGCAGTGAATCTTTTAAATTAATGGATGAATTAGTGAAGGGTCCCAAAATGAATGTCTTCTACAGACACAAAGTTCTTACAAATCTCAGCTGATTTGAAATCTAAATATGAGAGCATCTCAGAAGAGAAGGATTTAAACCATGCAAAATTCTCCATGGAACAGAGAGTCCCAGCATTCCCAATTTAGTGTAGTTCAAATTCAGGGCTGTGCAGAATCACAGTCTCTGGAAATTTCTCTAACACATGGGCAGCTGTGGTCTCAAAAGCAGTCATCTACCAGACTGGGTGCAAATGATCCAGGCAAGAAAACCGTCAGGTCTAAATGCATGTTCGTATCTCATTGCCTTGTTTCCTGCGAAATTTGCTGAAAACTGCAGCAAAGAATGTACATTTTAATGAATGGTTATATACTGTCAATTTCTTTCAGCAAATTACATTCTTGTGTAAATATTCTTGAGAATGAGTAAGCTTTTTATAGGGGAAGTTGTGAAGCAGAATGGAAATCAGAAGAATTTTTTGCTTAGGTTTGAAGATTATCTTCTGTTTTTAGAAAACAGAATTTGATGTGTCTTAGTTTCTGCCTGGGCTTTCACTTTAGCTAGTATCTGTATAAATAAACAGTTAAAATCAATATTTAAAACCAAGAAAGCCTACATTATTAATTAATAGATTTATTATTTTTTCAGTTCAATACACGCTTAAGCAAACAGTGCTTTCAGCAGAAGGGTATGGCAGAGCTAATCTTCAGGAATTCTGTAACTCAGAATGGGATTCATTTTACCTTCTTACTGTTTTTTTTTAAAAGCAAGGTATTTCATCTTATCTCGTTGTCTGGGGGGTATGGTTACACACCTTTGTGTACTGTAATCTTAAACCAGATCCAAAAGTCTCTTAATCATTAGGCCTTAAAAGTCTCTTATTCACCTGGGCAGGAGTCAAGTGAAGTGAGTTTTGTACTTAGTGATTATGACAGAAACCTGGGGGAAATGTGTGCCTTACATAGGCTGAAACCTGAATTTCTGTTCAGCAGTATTTAGCAAAGGAGCAGATGTGAATCATGAGGATAGCAGTAATGCACAATACTAAGTGCAGTCTTGTATGACTAGTTTCAAAGGCACAGAATTGTTCCCAATTCAAATGTTTGCTAGTCAGCAGAATGTATGGTGAATGCTTTTAATGGCATATATTTTACAACTTCCTCTTGATTTCTTCCTAACAAATTGCATGAACTCTTTAATAATAGGTGCAGGTGTATTCTTATATGTAAAGTAATAGCTCTGAATTTGTCATTTAAAACAGATATGTTTTCTGTGTGGTTCATTAGTCATGAGGAGAGTGGGAAATAAGAATGTGAATGCACCCTCATCTGATGACATTTTCTGTGAGTGTGAGGGTATACTAGCTGCTGTCTCAGTGTGTATACCCATAGCAGTTGTTCAAATGGCAACCTCAGAGTATTTGTGAACCCTGACACAACCCCACATGAAGAGAAATGTGAAGGGACCATGAGTTATTAAGACCAACTGCCTTTGTACAGGCATTAAGAAGATAAGAAGGTTTTAAGGAGAAAAAGTCCATGGGAAGAGCAGGGTCTGACAGTTTGATCAGGGCATCAATTGGAAGGAAGTCTAGGCAGTACTGTACGACTAACCAGAAAATCAATGGACTGGCATGGTAGCAATATTGACATGAAGAATATGATGGGGCTCTCCTTTATATAAGAATGAGAAATGAGACTGCACAAGATATCTACCCTGGAGTAGACTGATATATATGAATAGTAGACTGAGAAAGGTTCCTCAACCCAGAATACCTGAAGCAGCTAATTATTTTCATTTCATAGAATTATAGAATGGTTTAGGCTGGAAGAGACCTTAAAGGTCATTTAGCTCCAAACCCCTGCCATGAGCTGGTTGCCAACCACCAGATGATGCTGCCCATGGCCCCATCTAAGCTGGCCCAGGGATGGGCCCCCACAGCCCCACAGCTTATCTGGCAAATTTTGCCCAGAAAAAAAGCATACATGAGAAAGCATGTAATCCATTTTGGATGCAGATCAAATCTCTTGTTAAAATAGTTCTCTTGTTTCTGATTCTGTGCCCTACTGTAGTGCAACAACATTCTTCTCATCGAGATCAGTGATCAGACCATGCACCTGAAAGACTGTGATATCCACTAGACGGAGATGTGACACTGAGACTCTTCACACAGGGTATTCCTCTTGTCCTGTTAAAAATTTGACAGGGCAGGAATTGCAGGGGAGTTGGATTAGATGGCCTTCAGAGGTTCCTTCCAAATCTAACGTTTCTACGATTCTAAGAATAGGTGGATCATAATGGTATAAACAGTACCCTTTTCTGGTCTGTGCACAAGAGGAGAGTTTTTTTCAGTTAGTTGCACCTAATGGGAACCCAAGAAGAGCAGTCTTGGATTTCTATCTAGAATCAAACAGGACTTGATCCACTCTCTTTTTGTTCTTGCTTTCATTTGCCTTTGTTCTACCTGCTTTTCTTCATGCTCCAAATCCACCCTTATCTCTAAGGCCATCTCAAAGCATTTCACATATATTGGTTTATTAAAAACTCCTGAGCAACTCTTAGAATGTTACATAACACCAAGGCTAATCACATGAAGATTATAATGGTTTGCTCCATTTGTTTTGGATCTGAAAGATGAAGTCTACCTGCTGGACAACAAAGGGTATGTGCTTATTAAGTCCGATGCCAAAGGTGATTTTGCTCTGCTGCAGATGGAGTTTATCTACTGTGCTTTATAGTAGCCTATAGTGATGGCAGTCTATACCTCCCTTCATACCTCCTATTCTAGGTTTTCAATGTCCATCCAGTTAGTGAGTTTTCTAAGTGTCTAAACATCCATGAATGTAGCATGAGCTAGGCATGGAGAATAATCTATTTATTTTCCGCGTGCATCTTTCATACTGTTAAAATTTCTTGAGTCAGTCTCTTCCTCCCAAGCTGAATTGACCCCATGCTTTGAGCTTTTCCTATAAATTTTGTCTTCAAGAGCTCCTGCTTTTCACTGTTATTCTCCTCCCTCTGATTCATGCATTCTTTGGACTGTAATGCTTAAAGCAAAGCATAGTGCTTTCTTAGGGATTTGATTGGTTCCGAGTTGAAAATGAGGAGCTGTGTTTGTACTTAAATTTATTTTGTCTGTTTCATTTTTTTAAATGTTTTTGAAGCAGCTTAACTTATATTTGTTTACATTGTAATCCTCTAGAAACTCCACATCCTTTTTGTAGAATAGCATAACCAGCTACGTCCCAGATTTTATTTAGTTGAGAACTTGTTGTAACGTTTCAAGATATGAAGGCAACAAGAAAGATAGAGAAAGACTTTTTATCAGGGTCTGCACTGAGCGTACAAGAGGCTGCAGGCTTAAAACTGAAGGACAGTTGATTTTATTGAACATGTGGGAGAAAATTCCTGTGATGATGGTGGTGATACACTGGCACAGGATTACCAAAGATGGATGTGGATGTCCCATCTCCGGAGGTGCTCAAGGGCAGGTTGGATGGGGCAGCATGGTCTGGTGGGATGTTTCCCTACCCATGGCAAGGGATTGGAGAAGATGACCCCTGAGCATCCTTCCACCCCATTTATGTATCTAAGGTTCTATGATGATTCTATGATTATTCTGCAGTTTGCAGTTGTTCTCTGCATCCTTCCAACTTTGCCAAGGGGATTTTTATCAGTTCACTACACAGGGATGCATAATTCACTAGCCTTAGCTCAGAGATGTGTTAGCCATAGTCATCACCCTTCTGACTAGTTTAGTGTCCAGGAAGAATACACCTTTATTTGCAAGAAATCTGGAAAAATACATATAATTTTGTTTTTAACTGAAGTATTTTTTTATTTCATACAATCTGTGCACATAGTTGAACACCAACACAGGACCGTTTTGGAGACGAGGTAAAATATAAAAGGATAACAGAAATCTGTGCTACCTTTATTTTTTTTTCTAATGGAATTTTATTAAAATCTATAGAAATGCTCAGAATGGGATGTCCTGGTATTTTCTGCAGCAGAAATAGCAGGTTATGGTATTGCTGAGCCGCTGCTAGGTCAGAGATGAGTTACAGCTGGGTTCTTTTCACATGCCAAGTTATTCATGAGACTTAGGAGCCTCTTATCATCTCTTTTTGTGTGAACCTGAGGTTGTAACTGCCGGTAATTAGTAAGGTGTGTAAATTAATATGTGACTAATCTAGGAAATTAACTTAGTTCCTGCTCATGTTCTACTGTAATGAACAGCACTTGCATTGTCATCATTGCTATATCACAGTGTGAGCTCTTAAAGAATAAGAGGACAGAGTGAAGTTCAATTTGCAATAAAAAAAAATCAAAATTCAATCTAGAAGAAACCAGTTCAGCAATTAAAGAGTCCTAAAACTTTTATTCAAAAGGCAGTATTGTTCCCTCAGTATTTATACCACGTGTTGATGCTGTAAATCCCTTGGAATGGCAGGTGTCGTTCATTTTTCAGTGGGACAAGGATCCTACAATTGAACTTGGTCTTCTGCAATCTCCACCTTTGTTTCTGTCTGAACTCTCATTTGCATTCCCTCTTTCCTGGATGATACTTCTAGCTCAAGGGAGCAAATACAGCTTTATTCTTGGAGCTCCTAGAGTGCTTCATGGAGTCTACTGGCTAGAAGTTTCAAGTACCATTCCTACAGTGCTCTCATAGGTGTCAATTAAAAATGATCCTAAAATATGTCATGGTACACTGCCTGAGAAATCTGACAGCTGTGCTATGAAAAGTAGGAAGATTAGCCTTCTCCCATAATCATTTAGAAATCCCTGGTAACACAGCATTTTTAAAGAACGATGTGAATGGATATAAATAACATGCATTTTGTACACGTTTGAAAATATACAAACTAGTTAGGAGATGAAAGTACATCTCTAAAATCCCTGTGAGTTCTGTTTCACTTCTTCCCATCCAGTAACATAAATTTGACTGAGGGGAGCTATTTGCAAACCCAAGCAGGGAATTTCAAGCCTATGTGAACACCTCCTGCCCATCTTGCAGTGAATCAGTCAATACCACAGCAGCACAATGATGTTCTGCATCGGAAATTCTGCAGAAGCCATAGCAAGAACTACCAGGGAATGAAGTCATAAAGTGTTATTCTGAGTGCAAAGGCTGGCCACACATTTTATGAGGGAGGTTGTTATTCTCAGCACTGTCACAGAGTGTGGTACCCAGGGAAAAAATAAAGAGTAATACAATCTTGCTTTTGTTTTTCTATATGTGGCTGGGGAATGTAATATTTGCTTTTCTTCATACTTCTTCTGCACTCCTCAACAGATTTCCCACCGACGTTGTGCAATAGGTCAAGTTAATAACTGATAGTGCCACTTTGTTTGACCAGTGTTTCTGGCACATGTAGTTTTTGTCCTTATACCTTGTGGGGTTCATGTTTTACAGATTACCCTGCAGGACTTGGCTCTTAAGACAGAAGAAGAAAAACATTTGTATGCAATATTTAAATCACTTATGAATATTTTACATCTGACTCTCCTGTATCTTGTTGCAATGCAGCCAGTTTTCCCCTGAAATCTAATCACTTGATAAAGTGCCTTCTGGAAGTGGAAATACCTCTAAATACATGCAAAACAATATGATGTCTACCACTCTGATTCTTAAATGTTAAGAAGGAGGAAGGAAGAGTATGTTTTAAACTACAAGGCATGGCTTATTCTGGTTTATGATGGTCAAGATATCATCATAAACCTTTTCAATTGCATTCTTACTTGTCTTATGGGGTATCTGTATTAGTCAAGCCATATAGGTGATTAAGTATGATGGATTAAAGCAGTAATTCTGCCTGATAAGATAAACTTCACGGTATTTTTTCTCATTTTGATTCAAATGATAGAATTTTCTCTTTTTGCTAAGATATTTCATAATATTATATATATGTAGGTAGGAGGGGAGGATATGACAGTAGGCATAGGGAGAAAATGTTTGTTGATAGGTCAATAAAATACAGGTGGCACAACAACTTGGGTAAAAAGCAATCTTAGAGCTTAACCTCCTCTGTAGACGAGCAGCAGTATTTCCTACTTACCTCTTTTGAAAGAATCTTGCCCACCTGGAAAGTCCTAAACTTCTGTTTAAAAATAAGTGTAAATCATCAGAGTAACTCTGGAGGCTTAGCTGAGAATCTGCTCTGTGATGTGTCTGTGCCAGCTGAAAATGTCTGGATTGATGGAGATACACAGGAAAGGTTGCACTGATGATCCTCTTGACTTATCTCGAGCTTGGATTTAGAGTTATAGCAAGAGCTGCCAGCCCCGTCTTTTAGACACCTTGGTCTGTCCTTTAGAAATACAAATGGAAACGCAGAGCTAAATCCTTTGAGGCTTACTATGCTCAAATTGTCTGCAGAAGTTAGGGTAAAAGCCACACAGTGTAGATTAATCATGGGAGAAGTGGCTTATTAAAAATACAGAACTTTCTGCTCACTTACCCCTACAGTTCAATTTTCTAGAGTTCTTCCTGGAGTATATTACGCAAGAAATACACTGTTACACTCAATCTTTTAAGAGCATTTTAACTTCTACAGGATAAAGAATATGAAGACATGATTAGCATAGATTACACCTGAAAATGTTGAATTATTAAGGAACTCCTAGATTTTAATGTTGAAGTTACTATTTAAAGAAATGCTTCGTACAACACTCCAGAGGGATGGCATCCTAGATTCAAACTGCCAAGCATAACTAACAGTTCACGTTGTCTGGACAGATAGCATTGGATGCTGACATCAGTGCCACATGTCACACTGGGAAGCAGAGATCTCTCATATGGAGGGATGAAACGGGGAACTAGGACACTGGCTATTTTAGATTTTACCTCTGTAGTGGTGAAATTATGGATGTGTTTTGTTCTCTTCCTCAGTAGGACAACAGTCCTACTGCTGGCTCTTGGCAGCTTTGCATGGTGGCTGCAAGTGACTGAATATTCTCGTGTTTCTCCTGGCTTTTGTCTGTACTTAGAAAGATTTGATGATGAACCTCTGTATTTTTTCCAACTAATTTAGCTCTCCTACCTTTTCTCCCTTCTTTTTCAGTGCAGTCTAGTTGATTTTCTGTACTCACACAACAGTGACTGGTTTCTTAATGGACAGTAATAAAACTTGATGCATAAATGATTCTTCTTCCAAAATAGTTATTATGCTGTAATGTGGAAGGAAATGCTCTTAAAGAAAACAGGTTGGTTTCTTTGTTTGTTTGTTTTTGTTTTGTTTTTTTTCTCAAAATGAGAAGCAAGGAAAATATATAGAGAGGAGGAGTAGGAAGTAAACAAGTCTTTTCCTGCTTATTCTGCTCCCCATGACCTGACAATAATTTATGTGCAATATAAAGTAAAATAAAAGTTGCTGTAAAGTTACATATCTTCTTCCTCTTGAGGGAATAATAATTGTAAACTGCAAAACCCAGGTCTAGTTTACTGTTATAAATGGGTTGTATATATGAATAGCTTTTGGAGGCAAGTGGTGAAACTACTGCTTATGAAGGTGTTTCTTTTATATTGCTTTTTCATTCGGGGCAATCATTCTCCACTTGTTTGTGATTTTTATTAAATATGATGCCCACTCATATTTTATGAGAAATGCTTTTGCAAAGTAATCTATTTAATTCAGTATCTCATTACTTACCTAATGAATAAATATTGCATATGATTAATCTTCTTCTATTTTACAGTTCCAAACATTTTAAAAAAGAATTGAACCAGAGCGGTCAGCTTCATGCTATGCAATAAGCTGCAGATGAATAGAAGCTTTTATCAAAGGTGTCTGAACTTACAGTTCATGTCTGCTTTTGCAATGTTTCCCTTTAAGATTAAATGATGTTTTTCAAATAATTCTTATTTTTTCTCCTTCTTCAGAACTTAAGTAAACTGAAATACCTGACTTGTTGTTTATATGATTTAAGAGTTTGAACTCTATAGTTGGATGGAGTCTTTTGCTTTCATCACGTGGTTGTGTCTGTTTCTTACTGCCTAATGATATGGTTAAAACCATGTGGTTACTCTCTACTGACAAGCAGGATATTTTTTGTTCATAACTGAGGAATATGGTATTTGTTTATGATACTGCAATGCAAATTTTACTTTTGTCTCTTCAGGTTCCTGTGGCAATGAGTTCCAGAATTTAATTATGAAATATATGAAAAATAATTTCTATTATTTTTATTAAACTGTCTTTGAGATCATTTTATTTCAGACTATTTTTTGGGCAGTAAGACATAAAATTGCAAATAATTATTTGCTATTTTTCTTATCTGTACAGTGTCAAGCTATAGCCTTTTCTTTCAGTAATTCCTATGTTCTATCATTCTGAATGTGTGGTTATGTTGTTTGGTTTTCCTTTTTCCTAAAATGCATTACTTTGCATTCATCAGTGTTTAAATTCAATTGCAATATTCTAACAATGTCACTCAGCATTGTAAGATCCTTTTGTGAGTCTTTGAAATCAACACAGAACTGACAATTCTGTGCTATTTATTCCTATTTCCAGATCACTTATGAAAACGCTGAGCAGAAAAAACTCCGGGACAGATCCTTGAGGGCTTATCTGTCAACTTTTCTTCACTCTAACTTATCTGTTCCTCTTGTTTCTTTAAGTCTAAGTGCATATTGATCTGTAAGGATTTTCTCTTCTCCTGGGAAAAGATTCTATCAAAATCTTCAAAAAATCTTAAGTAGAATATATTGGCCCAATAATATTTTCTTCATTTTTTGTTGACTTTTTCCAAACCTCTAACAAAAGAGACATGAACCACATTGGCTCTTCCTCGTGTACGTAATAGTCCTGGAATATATAGTTTTCATGTTACTCGGTGCAAGAGTCAACTCACTGATACACTATTTCGCTCTTTGGTAGCCTCAGTCACAATTGTCATCTACTGCTGCCTTGTTTTGGTGGATCTTTTCCTTCAGCATACCCCCATATAGCATAGCTCTGAGGTGGGAAACCCTCAGTCTTCCTTCTTGCAGAGTACCATCTCATGAGGTTCATTCAGCTTTCCTGCAATGGCTGTCACTTCCCAAGCACCACATCTTTTAAACTCAAACATATCTGAAGTTTTCCTTAATTCACTGGTTTGATATTAAATCATGATCATGACAGCAGCACTTCTCAAAAAGAATGTTAACATGTAAATATGTATTAGAAATACTCTATTGGCTATGCCAGTGTTGATTGGGCAGAAAAGAAGTTATTTATTTACCGAAGGTGAATGGAATGTACAGCGGATGACATGAAGCTTAGTTAAGCTCTGACTACAGTATTTGTTCATTTTAAATGGAAATGTTCTGTTTAAATGAAATGTAATTGGAAATCATTTTTTATGCAGAAGTGTAAATGGTGTTGAATGTGACAGACTGTTAGGCTTTGACACAGATTCATCATGGTACTCAAGATGTTGCATCATTGCCTTCCAAGCCATAGGTTTGTCCTGCAGGTGGTTTCTGTTTGGTTGGTCTGATCATGCCTGGATTCACATATTTTGTTGTTTCCCATGCATACTCCTGTTTTCCTTTTCCAGCTGAGTGCTGATATAAATTTACAAGGATCAAAAACATCAGAGAAACTGACTCCTTCAAAGATCTACTGTTGAACTTCCATCCCTTGGGAAGGTTGAAGCTTTTAAACAGGAGATTCCCAACCAGTTTTACTGATATGTTGTGGGTCTGAATTCTCGTCCATCTGTACTATAACTGCTATCTTATAGAATCATAGAATGGCTTGGGTTGCAAGGGACCTTAAAGACCATCCAGTTCTGACCTCTTGCCATGGACACCCACCAGATCAGGCTGCCCAGAGTCCTATCCACCCTGACCTTGAACACCTCCAGGGTAGGGGCATCCACAACTTTTCTGGGCAGCCTTTGCCAGTGCCTCACCACGCTTGAGTAAAAAATTTCCATCCAACATCTAACCTTTTATTGTCTGTTTATACACCAAATGATGAGAAATGTAATGTATACAAAGCATAAATGTATTGGAGCTGTAGAGGGTCTTCTCAGTAACATCACCTCCACTTCTTTACATACCTCATTCATATTGGTTTTTAGTCATAGTTCATCACATGAGTCAAGATGAACACCTGAAAATGGTTTGGATGTCCCTACAGGTTAATTGCTCTATCATTGCTTGAGACATCACTGCTGCCAGATAGATACAATGGAGGCAGTCATCAAAAAGGACACAGTGCCTTGAATGCCATCTAACAAATCAAATCAAAGTTCAGGTCTCTGGTAAATGAACAAATTGGAGCTTTGTTATCAGTGCTCTCATTTATACAGAATTGTAGAATGGTTTGAGTTGGAAGGAACCTCTAAAGGTCATCTAGTACAACTCCCCTGTGATGAGCATGATCATCTACTGCTAAAACAGGTTGCTCAGAGCCCCATTCAGCCTGTTCTTCCCATTAGTATGAAGTCTGTCTTGGGTATCATAGAAATACATTGTTTAAAAGACAGACCTGTACAAATGGATTTGAGAAGAAGCGTTGACTCATATTGATCATTACCTAGCAATACTTTCATCTGACTGTTCAGAGGCCCTAGAACAAACCCTGGAGCCCTCTCCACCCTTCCCATCATGGTCTGTTGTCACAGCTCTCACAGACAATAGCATCCTATTAACAGGGTCGATATCCTTCTATTCCCTAGGTAATGACTGACTGGTGAGCATTTCTAGAGTCAGCATCATTAACTCTCCTGGAAAACTAAATGAGCTATCTGAGAGACAGGCAGAAGCCAGAGTTACTCATCTGTCTCATCAGCACAAGTCCTCAGCACAAGGACCCTTTCTAACTGCCTTTCACTCTTCTATTAGTTCTACAAGAATCTCTGTATGAAGTTATGGATTATGTAGCTCTATAAATTGTGCTGGCAAGAAATCAATAAAGACTAAATCATAGTAAATTAGGATCCCACAAGTGATTTCAGAAAAAAACCCAGATTGGATTTGCTTACTTCTAAGCACCTGATCAGTCTTAGTTCAGTCAGCTGTCTGCTGCCTTAGCTCCAGGCATGCAACCAGTACATGTAAAGCTAACTTGATGAAATAAGTTTATTTGCATTATAAAACACGATAAATGAAATATGTGCTTTGTGGTTTCCTGAGCACAGCCCTGACTAGAAAAAGGTAATTAATTGTTTTGTTTTCTAATTCTTCTGCATGTCATATCATCTACTTACTTTAGGTGTAAAAGTCGCTGGGCTGCATGAACAGAAAAATAGCTGCAATCATTTTGCAGTCTGCAATGATGCTGGCAAAAGTTCAGAGAGTATTTGGGATTTTTGAACATCTTTTATGAACACAGAACTGTAAGGCCTGAACTGCAGTCTTCTACTCCTCTTCTGGCCCTCATCATAGAATCTTTGAGGTCAATAAGATCATCTTGTCCAACCATCATCCCATGCCTGTGACTGCTCTAGACCATGACATCTACCCTTTTCTTGAACACATCCAGGGATGGTGACTCCATCACTTGCCCGGAAAGCCTGTTCCCGTACCTCACCATTCTGCAGTGTTGTTGGCCAGAATGATGGACATCCATAGCTTTGGGTCCTGAAAGCTGTCGTTCATTCTTCCAATCTTTAGAAATCTTTGGGAATTATATGTTGTATTAGTGGCTTTTGGGAGACTTGATTTCCTTAACTGAGAAAGTATTCTACAGGGTTGCAGGATTTAAAGGAAATGGATCTGGCCTACAGAAACTATCCCACTTTGCATAGTACACGCAGCTGTGACAGTTGTTTTGCATTTGCCATTCATGTTTTGCAGATAAATCATGACAGAAATGGATTTACATGAAAATTTACCTCATGAAGATACTGCTTAGCAGAACAGAACTTCCCAGGGCCTGTCTACTCCACTTCGAGGGGCAGTAAGTTCCTCTGTGGAGCTGGCTGATGTGTTCAATGTTTGTAGAGCTGAGACCAGAGGAAAGAATGGTAAATCAGGTAAATTCTTTTTCCTACCAAATTTGCACAGCCTTAAGCTAGTACCTCCAGGAGGTTAAAGCATACATCAGTGTTGAGTAAAGGGGTGTATATCAAACAGGGAGAAGATTTGCTTTGGAGCATCAGCACAGTCCCCATCCTTGGGTCAGCACTCAGGTTCAGCTGCTGCATGGCTTAAGGGGAGACCAGCAGTCCAGTGTTTGCTGAAACAACACAGTCGAATCTCCTGGGCTGAGCAATGGTAGCATTCTGCCTGGAGGAACAGTTAGCTGAGTCCCCCTGAATATCAGCTGTTTATAATGGAAATGTTGATATCTTATCTGTGGCGATAATAAGGGAAGAACCAGGAAAGGGAGCCCTTTTATTGGTTTTAAAGTAGAAACAGAGGCACATTCACAATTGTAATCAGTTCAGGACAGGAATTTGCTCCTTGTTATCTGTGGGTCCAAATATAATGTGTTTTTAATTGCTTATTCAGTGCACCTAGCAATTAAGGCAAAATCATATCTCTTCTTTTGAAAATGTATGAGCTTTACAATTAGAAGTCATTGACCTTGTTAATTGAAAGTGCAGATTTATTTTCTGTTGATTGTATTTTTCTTTTTTTTTAAAGGATTCCAAAGGGTTTTGAAATCCCATAAAAGGGCAAATGTTATCGGATGCTTTTGCTGCAGCCACAAAGGACAAAATGGAGGGTCAGCTCAGTACTTCTGGTGCTTTTTAAACCCTGTGTTTATTCAGCTTAAATTTAGTGATGTTTTAATACGCTAAGCTATGCTGGACTGTAGCTTTCACATTGGATGTCTCTTTCTCTGAGCAATCAGTATCTCATCCTTGTCTCTTTGTGCAAAGGCCATTGCTGCATTGTGTACATGTGCTATTCCAAGCAAAACAGTGCCAAGGCCCTGTGTGCTGCAGTTTGTTGAAAGGTTAAAAGCAAATGCACTCCATGAAGGAGAAGACACCTGGAGAAAATGAAGTTTCTAGAGACCCAGAACAAACACTGGGCAGAGGTCAGCAAATCAGGCTGGATCAGACAATGAGCCGAAATAGAGTATGCTGCATATGCACTGTGAATGGTACCTTGTGTCAAAGTTGTAAGAGATTTGTTGACCAAGTTTTTCAGATATTCAGTGTATGAGGCGGGGCCTGATCTCTTGCATTCATGTAACTTGTTAGGAATGGTTAAACTGAAGAAAGACAGGAAAATTGATGAGACAAGATGAAAATGTTGGCCAAAATACACTTTGTATATGGAAACACCAGAGGAGACTTTGCATATGCTGAATATCTTGGTAGAAAATTCTATATTACAAGCTGCATCATGATTTTGATACCAGTATCACAACTGCAGTGGAGAAACTGGGGCACCTTCCTCATCCAGGCTACTCTGGTTGGCAGTGGTTGCCAGAATCAAACCTCAGTCCATGCAATCAAGCCTCACTGTTGTGCAAAGATCCTACACAAGTCCCTCAGAACCCGTCTTCCCCCTTCAGCAAAGCTGGAGCATGACTTACATGGAAAGTCGTCTTTCATCTTTTTTTTCTTTTTTGTCCATGTCCTTGCAAAAGGAATCAAGTGGACACAACCAGGCTTTTCTTCCTAAAACTCTTTGCCTTACACTTCATTTCTCCTTTAAATTACTAAGTGCTGTGTTTCACAGAGCAGCTCCGAAGAAAGACACAAGGCAGCTGCTTCATTTAACGCTGCTTGACAAAGTGAACTTGCAAGACCTCCCAGCAGCAACATGCCTACTCAATTGAGCACAGTGTAATTGCTGAATATCTGACTCACATCTCTGTCTTTCAAAAGCACGTTATGCCTACATTTTTAGGTATGACTTCAAAATAGGGAGCTAAACACTATCTTTATTGCTGTGCTGTTCTTGTGTGGATGTCTGTCAATCAAATGGATGCTCAACCTTTTCTCCTGAGAGGAGAAAATAATGTGGGACAATAGTTATTGGCCTGTGAGAACTGAGAACTTCAAAACCGTGTGTTTCTGTGTTCCTGTTTGAGTGTAATTAGATTTCATGTCACAATATTTTGGTTCTTTCTCTTCAAACACAGCAAACATTTGATTTGTGAATATTTTGGGAGCGTCAGTCAGTGTGCAGTTCAAATTTTGAGTTGTTCAGTGCCTCTCTGACAGGGAATTGTGTATTACTGGCAAAATTCTGGAGTATCCAGGCCTGCTGTGGCTGGTTGGATGCAGCAGTTTTCTACCTGAGACACCATCAAGGTAGAATGTATCTGTCTAAGGGTTTACCCCGGAGGGACCTGTGTGCATTTTATATGTCAAATAAAGAAGATCCAACTTCAGTGGTCTGCCATAAACTCTGGGAATGCTGGGTCCCTTCCAGCAGAATGCTTTCAAAGTGCAGAGCTTGCCTTGTTCCATAAATCCTTTTTGATCTCATTTTCCTCACCTTTCCTTCCTTGTATAAATATTACTTGGTCCTAAAGCCAGAAGCCAGCTTTGGAAGAAAGTGATTGCACAAGGTGGTGTTTACATTAAGAATTATTGAAGTTAGATGAGAATTTGGGGTGAAGCTGTTTTGCTACCTGCTAAGTCATAAATGATATCTCAGATGAATTTATAGTAGCTCATCCTTATGTTCTATAATTCATATGGATTTTTAATTCTCCTTCAAGAAACATTCTGCCTACAGTGATGTGCATTTTTTACCTTTTTTTCCTCTCCTTCCATTCCCAAGCTGGTAAGTGAGGAGAAGGTGTATTTGAGGCATAGACTAGAAATTACTATGTCTGTATGCAATATAGCCATGAGAAATACAATATATCTGACACTGCAATGACAATGAGTGAGGCAGTTGACTGAAGTTGCTAGACAAGTGCTGTGAATATGATACAGGGTATGATTTCTTCCTCCTTCCTAAAACAAAATAAATCAGCTGCATCATTTTTCTCTCCATCTGTTACGACAGCAGCTAAGAGAGTGCCATTCAGTTTTACTCTGCTGTGTCTGTAATATCGAAGCCTAAAGTTGTCTGAGATAACACTCTTCACTACCTATATCTCACTGGAAGGTCCCATGTAATCAGTATTTTGGGGATTATGTCCAGACATCGTCTTGGCTCTTGTTAGGATTCTGTCAACTATGGTTTTGTGTTTGCACCTGTCAGTTCCAGAAACTACAGGGCTGGTGAGAATGTTTTATATGGACACTCACTCCCCAACTTGAAAGTCAGAAGTTCATTCAGTCTGAACTTCTGTAGCTCACTCTTAGGGTGAAAAAAGCACAGATTCTTGGATCCTATGTTTGTTAGGAGAGCACAGTGTGCTGTAGAAATTGGTTTCCTTTGTTACTATAATGCCAGGAGGCAACTTTGAATACTGAGGAAGGGCTGTGAACTCATCTCACAGTAAAGTTAGGTGGGAGAGATGACCAGGGAGTTTTCATTTTCAGACTGAAAAGAAATACTTGAGTGGGACACAGCTGTTAATCTTGAAAAAACATAAAAAAACCCTTTCTCGTGTTTATTCATGTTTGAAATAGTTTTCAGAGCCAGTTGCTTATTATGTCTTACTTAGCACTTTAGCATATATATTTTTAGTCCATCAGTGCTTTCAGGGAAACACTGATCAAGCTGGGCAGATGGCATGGAGAGAACAGGAACAGTATATCACAAAAGAGATGGTTGTCAGTGGCCAAATGGGTTCTTAGAGGAAAGACTTGAATCTTCACAGATCCATTTCTTTATAGAACAAGAAGCTGCTGAGGTCTATGAGCACCAATGCCTCTTCATGCACTGATGGGAGCAAGGTACAGTATTAGTGGAAAGTGGGTGTTTTTTAGGTAAAAGAACTGTAATCTTCATCCGGGTTTAGCTTTCCTTTCCAAAAGACAGAGAAGACTGTCCTAAATGTGGGAAACAAATGGGAACAGTTGCAAAAAAAAGATTCAGTAGCAGAACCTTCAAATTCATTAGATGCTCAGCAGCTTTCTTTAGTGTTTTCTGTCCTCTTGCATTTCCTTGACAGATAGTGCTGCTGTATCTCACTGCTGTTCTGTGATCTCTTCCTTTACTGGAATGGGCTCATTCTGATCTTTTTAATGATTTCTGAGTACATGATTCTAATGATCACAGTGTGGTCCAAGGTGAGGAAGTACATCTAAGCTGAATGACTGATGATTTAACTAATCACGACCTGAATCACAGTAAGCATTTTCAGAAAACATCAGCCTGGCTCCAGGCAGAGGTATTTGTCTGGTAGGGAGGAAATGTTTAATCTAGAATTTGACTGACTTGTTTCATTGGTTTGAGACTGCTCACTATGTGCAATAACAACAGCAAGACATTGAACGCGTTCTCCTCACAGACATTCCACTTTTCTGTCTTTTGACGGTGTTGTAAGGCTTCCCAAGCACCATATTGGAGTGAATTAATGTGCAATTATTCTCTGTGCTCGTGCTAAATTAGTGTTTTACTCATACCAGTTATTTTATTCACAGAGGAGGTCCCAGATTTCTGGCAGCATCACAGAGCTGGAAAAACGAGCTGTTACCAAAGATCACCAGTGACCAACCTTCCTATCAACAAGTCAATTTTTTGAGACAGTTTTTCATAGGATTGAAGGTGACTGGGATGAATTTCTTTGTTTTGCAGGTAGAGTTGGAAAAATCACTATTCTTGTGCCTTTCCCAGAAGGGTCATGGAAGATTAAAGTGTGCATCCCTTTCTTTTTAAACTGTTTGTTTGGCAGAGCTTCTTCTTACCCACATTCTCACTCATTCCCATTTTCTTTTATCCTTGGAACTTCTCCCACTCTGTTCCTCTGACATTCCCTTTCTCTGAGTTTCTTTTATCTGTTCTACACATCTGTTTTGTCTTTATTTATTTCCTCCTTCTGCTTTATAAAATCAGCTAAAATCTTCAGTCTATCCTATCTTCACTGACAGCAACTCTCAGGCTTCCCATCTCACTCTACCACTTCCTGAAGGGAGGCTGTGGTGAGGAGGGGGTCGGCCTCTTCTCCCAGGTAACTAATGACAGGACAAGAGGGAATGGCCACAAGTTGTGCCGGGGAAGATTTAGATTAGATTTGAGGAAAAAATTTTTCTCTGAAAGAGTGGTCCGGCACTGGAATGGCCTGCCTAGGGAGGTGGTTGAGGCACCGTCCCTAGCGCTGTTCAAGAAGCGTTTAGATGAGGTGCTAAGGGATTTGATTTAGTAGCTTGATGGGTAGGGATGATGATGTGAGGATGGTTGGACTAGATGATCTTGTAGATCCTTTCCAACCTAATGAATCTATGAATCTATGAATCTCTTCTCCTGTTACCTCACTTTTTCTTTTGTATTCTTATGATGTGGACAAGTTTTACTGTAATGTGTATGTTTGCATGGAAAGTTAGGCAAAGTAGAGATATATATCCTGCAAATATCAGAGTTTTTTTTGTTACTGCAGCACTAACTTAAAAATTTTTTTTTGACAGTATCATAGAATCATAGAATGTCTTGCGTCGTAAGGGACCTTAAAGATCATCTAGTTCCAACCACACCATTTTTTTTTTTTTGTGTGTGTGTATAAAGTGAGAAGTTAATAGCATAGGTTTCTTACAGATACTGCCTTTTACCTCCCTTCACCCTCACCAGAAGCACCACCAGAAAATACATGTGGTTATTTTTTATCACAAATTTGTGAAGTCAGTACTGTGCAGCATTTTCCAAGGCACGTGTAGTCTTGTTATTACACAATACAATACAAATTTGGCAGGTTATCAATAAAAAATAAAGACTTTTAAAAAAAATATGTAGATACCATGCTGTATATTGAAGCTTTAAAGATTTTACAGTGTTTTTTCTTTTATGTGTGCATGCTGACCAGCAATGAGCAGACGCTATTTTGTCCAGAGTTTAGGGAAATCATAAAATCGCAGAATATTATGGTTGGAAAAGACCTTTAAGATTATCCAATCCAACTGTCCACCCACCACCAACAGTGCCCACTAAACCATGTCCCTGAGTACCACATCTGCATGTTTCTTGAACACTTCTGGGAACAGTGACTCTCTTGAGGTGGAGTGGCAAAATGATGTGTTAATAGTGGCACACCATTGAGAATTTTCGGATTGTTAGATTTGAAAATCTGTCAACTTGAGATTTTTCAAATATGCCTCAGGAATAAATCTTTACATAAAGAAGATGCTTAAATGTGCAGACGCTTGAACAGAAAACCAAAGCACTGAGATTCTTATGCTAACAAGTTTCTTTCAGCAGAAATAGCACTTACAGGCATAAGTACATGTGTATGCCCACGCTGACATGCATACATGCAGCTCCACACATGTACGTGGGGGGAGAAAGGAAAAGGATACTTTTCACTGTTACTCTCAGAAATTTTAGAGCAAATTCAAGGAGTAATTAAATTTTGTCTGCTACGTTCAGTATACTAAAGGTGCAGTAAAGATGCAAAGATATAAATGAGCACAAAACCCACTGCAGACAGAATCGACAGGCTGAGATCTCTGGAATATGTAATGTCTTCCCTTTCTCTTCAGAGCTTTTTTTCAAAAGTAGCAGTGAGCATAATTTATTGTCCTAGCAAGAAATAAATCATTTTCTGAGAACAGCATTGGGCTTCTGCCTGCATATTTCATGCAGCTGTGATTATGGAAAAAAGGGTGTTTGAAAATGAGCCATCCCCGATTGCATCCTTGTTATGAATACATTCATTTCCATTTCCCTGTTTTGTTATACTGTGGAGACATTTTATGTTCTTTTTTAGATTTATTTATTTCAATTATTATTTATTTTTTAATCAAAATGAATATGTCACGAGGAAATTCATCCTTTTCAATGTGGTTCCTTACCCAATATTGAGGTATCTTTTAATGATTTCTGTTCTTTCTCAGCAATGAGTTTCCCCCAGAGCTCTCAGAAGGAGATTGACAGTCTTTGTGGGGAGAATCATCACTGCTGGATTTCTTTTACAGAAGACAGAGTGGGCACACTTACATCAGGAACAGCCCAAGTGCTCCAGTTCTGGGTCTAAGGGTCATGTTTTCTGTGATTCCTTGATAAAACTTCACACAGCAGTAGAAATTTCTGAACGAGTGCTGTGCAAGGAGAGGAAATGTGAAATGATGCATTAGAGATGTACTCTGCTCTGACACACAGTACATAATCTATGAAATTCTAATTGTTCAGAAAGCTTACAGAGCTAAACCTTGACAACTTTGTTGTAGGAAGACAATCTGTGCTCAGGAAAATATCTGGGTAATGGCAAAATATCAGTCATGCTCCACACTGCGAACTTAGTGGAGCCTCACTGTGCTTGTTTTAATACTTTGCGATGTCTCAATACGAATATCAGATCCAGAAAGACCCCAAAGTCTATCAGAAAGAGGTAAATCTTTGGGATTTTTCCTTGACTTCTGATAGACCAAAATGGGGTGATAACATCTTCACACCTGCCAGTTAAACACCTGGCAAATCCAATCCTCCCCACCAATGCATCTAGGTTCTACAGAAAATACTGAAAATACCAATGACATCAGTTGTTATTAAAAAAAATAAGAAGTATTCTTATTGAAGGAGATGCAGCAGTGCCCACCTACTAGTCTACTAACCTCATATCATTATCTATTCTCCATATTCTATGATTCTATGATTCTCTACTTGTTTCTACACTCTACAGCAAGGTAGGAGGTGCTGCTGGAAGTTGAAGCTGAAATATGTTCCAGGTATGAGGGCTGAATGTAAATGAGGATAAGTGAGGCCCCATGTTCTGAAGGCAGTCAAGACTGAAAGAGATGTGTGTGGTAAAACATGTCATACTTCAACACATGAAACACTTGCTTTCAGGTCACAGTGGCAAGGATCAGAAGTCCATCTTCCCGTTTGTGCTTGTTGGCAAATTCTCTTCTCTGGTTCCTCAAACTATTGCAACAGTTGTTACTACAGAGATTAAATGCTGCTGATAAACTCAGACATTCTTACCTCTTTGGGACATCTCTGGGCTTGTTCAATTTTGCAATTCCTTGCATCTACAACCACTGTTTAGGAATTTAGAAACCTATTTAGTCCCCTCTCTCCTTTTCTATACATATAGCTAATGGGTTGTGCCATTAACCTGTATTCTCTGCAGCTATTGATGTTTTCTGTTGGATGTGGTGTAATTTACCTTTTATTGCTAAACATGAACTCAAAATGAAGACTTTTATTCTACTTGATAAGATTTTCTTAACAGTGCCCCCAGGTGGGTAATTTAGACCTGAAAACAGGGTCTTTTACTAATGGAGTTGTATTTTGTGACAGTAACAGATTCAAGAACCTTTTCTTGTGAGACATCCAATAAGCAATATAAAATATATCCTTTTTACTGTCCCTTAACAATGGTGAGTCTCGGGGCCTTGCAAATCAATTCTTAATAAAAGAAAAACCTGTGCTATGGAGTCCAGCTACACTCCTAATCTGAGTTCTTAATAGATTTTATATAAAACTTTCATCATCTAGAGGGATGCTCAGAAAAATACAAATCAAACTCTCAATCCACACAACTACAAAACCATTCTTAGCACACTTTGCCTGTACAAATTAGGGCCTATAGTAAGTGGTCTTCTAGCAAGAGCTTCCCAGAAGTCACCACATTAACAATATGGTTTCTCTTCGATACCCTTGCATCCAGAGAAATCATCAACATGGCTGTAACAGATTCTTTTAGTGCCTCTCACAGGAAGAACTAAAGAAGCTGTGTCTATGCCAGGTAAAAAGGCAGCTAATTAATTGCTGTTTGACACGTTATGATATTTAGAACACACTGAACTTGGGATTGCTCTTAGCTTTTTCTGAGTCTGTTCATCTGAGAAGTAACTATCTTCAAATTTTTTAACAGAAAAATCCTTTATTTTGTTAGGAATGCTCTGCTGTCTCAAGAGTTTTGTTTGGGTTTTTCTATGAATGCCAGGGAGGAAAGCTGTGCTGAGAAAGTCATGAAGAGAATCATGTTCTGCTTAATTATGGTACTTAAAGAATCTGTTCTATTTTTAAGCTGAACATTTGATTCATCACAAATATAAAGAAAAAGTGATTTCAGGGTGCGTGCTTCTGGCATCATATTTTGTACAGTACTGGGAAATATTATGATGAGAGTCCATTCATGTTGTACTTCCTGGTTTTTTCTCCTTGGAAATATTCTTTGATGAAAAAGGTATTTAAAAATCCATTACCATCAGTACCTTGGGTTGCTTTGAATTGGAATGTGGGAAAAAGCACCATAAACAATTTTCTATTTTAGAAGCAATTCATACTGAAATATTCTGCTGCAGCACAATTTACACTGCAGATAGACTGAAACAAATAATGCGTAAGTGCTTTGTTTTAAAATATTGGTATGGATAAAAATGTATTATTCAAGAGAGCTCCTTGGGATAGTTCTGAAATAGAAAATGATGTATGCAGATGGTCTTATATACATATGTAAGTGAGAAACTTGAAGAAGCAGTAGCAAATGAGACCCAGCTGTGATTCCATCAGGTGCTCTGCAGGGATGCTTTCTAACTTGCAGAGTTTATTTTCCCTTCCTCTTCCAGTTCCAAAGGCCTTGGTAAATATTTTCCATTATTTATTCTCTTCTCTGCCCACCTTATTTGACCTTCACTCACTTCTCAAACATCCTTGATAAGAATTTGATTGTTACTCAATCTGTTTACGCTATTATTTCTCCCGTTTGATGGTACTGATTTTGAGCTCTTCATCCACGCTTCATCTTCAGAGGTCAGAAGGAAGACATATTTATCCATGTTCTGACCATTTCTATGCTTCATTTGAGTGTTGATGCTCTGAGCCCTCTGAGGCACACTCACTTGGTCAGGAAGGAACCAGTGTGCAGCTTATCCTTTAATACACTGGACACTGCTTCTCATGAAATAACTCTTCCTGCAGCCTCTCTTCCTCCTCTGTATGGCTGCCATGGAGCTACAGCAGCTTATGCCACTTTGCAAACCATGAATTGAACTTCTGCTGTGGCCTGAACCCCTCTTCTATATCCCTCATAAAAGACCTTATGTTAGTCTTTCTTCTGGTAAGTGTATAAAAGCTGTTGTGGATTATCATACTGGAGAAAAAGTCTATAGGCAACACCACAGATTGTAGAGAACATACTTAATTTTTGACCCTGAGAGAACTGGTCATAGGAGGAACATTTCAAAGCAAGAACTGATACATGTGCCTTGTTATTTCAACTTCTTGTTATGCATTGATGTACGTTTTCCTTTCAACTATTTAAGATGCAGAAGCTGTATTCCAGTTCACATTTTATACCCCCAAAAATAAAATGAAATAAAATAAAGAAAACAAAACATCAGGATAAGGGATTTCTTTAATACAAAAAATGTACTTTAGCAGCTGTAGTAGGCATAGAATGAGTAAAAGTGAGTATTCTTTACAGATACCTCAAATGTGTGTATTCTGTAGAATCCTTTTGACGTGTGGATATTATTTGTCTTTGAGTGGTAATCGTGCAGCTCACACAATGGCATTATCATGTAGACCATGCAGTTCAGCTTTCTAAATGCATTCTGCTACAGTAGGTGGAATAGCAACTTGTTTTTAAAATGGAGCAGAAGTATAAAAGAACCAGAAGCAATTTTTTTTTGGGGGGGTGGGGAAGGGGTACTGGCAGTAATTGTGGAAGACCTCATGACAGCAAGATCAAACACTTGGAACCCTCTTTAGTTAAAACTTCTATCACCATGAGATAAAAATATCATTTCATTCTTTTTAGTATCAAGGCTTAAATTTTCTAAACAACCAGTTATTTCAGGTACCCCAGTTATAGTTTCCTAGTTTTATTCCACTGTACAATATATGAGTCCTATTTTTGCAGAAAGACCCTTCAGAAGTCAAACCTTTCCAATGAGGTTTAAATTGGAAGTACACAATCCGTTCTTATCTGTGAATAATTCAGAACTAGATGATTCTAATGTAAATACTTGACATTTATCCATATCAGAGTCAGTTAATATTAGAGAAACAGTTTGAAAAGCTATCAGATTTCATTAATGTTTTATGTGTATGTGAAAGGAAAAAATAAACTATTCATAACATCCAGATTGGACAGGACAGAGAGTGATGGGGGTTAGTCCCACAGTTCATGAAGAGCAGCTTTTTAGAAGTCAGATAGTTAGCACTAAAATAGTTTAGTGCTGATCTTGAGGAATCTCTATTATTTGGGGTTTTTATGAAAAGCTTAGCAATTATCAGTTACAGCTTGTCTAGCTTTGCAGAAGAGTGACTAGGTGAGTTTTGTCAGCCCAAATTCTATAATTCTGTGCATGTATGTATCATACAATATCACAGAATCACAGAACTGTAGGGGTTGGAAGGGACCTCTAGAGATAATCAAGTCCAAACCCCCTGCCAAATCAGCTCTCTAGCCCAGGTTGCACAGGTAGGTGTCCAGGTGGGTCCTGAATGTCTCCAGAGAAGGAAACTCCACCACCTCTCCATGCAGATCCGGTGCTCCATCACTGCACTGTGAAGAAGAATGTTGTATATATTCTCAACATCATGTATATGATTTAATACATGCAAATGATTTTATTCTCTTGTATATATATATTACACATATACATTCCTCATAGACCAATATATTGGCAGCTTAGGGGCAAGGCCTGCTGGAAGAGTAGTTTCATGTTTATATTTCTGATTTTTCACACTGTGGAATGAAAAGCTAATCAGACAAAAAATGATGAAGACTGCTGTATTTGCCAGGTAGGCAAGAGCACGGGAAGTGCAAAGGTTTTGCTAAACAGCTCATTCTTCTTTTTTATCTCCAGGAAAAGTCTGCAACGGGGCCACAAGGTGGCAGATGAGCTGCAAAGATTATGGATTAACAGCTGTAAAATAGAAAACAGACCATAAATGACGAATTTTAAAACAAGGCATAAATGATAGAGTGTTGTTGAGTACTTTTCAAAAACAAAAACCACAAAACAAACAGACAAACAAAACAACAAACAGATGTGTTTCCTATCACATAACAAATTAAATAAGATATTAGCCTCGACCATCTTATTGCAACAGGTTGGGGTTCTAATTGTATGCAGTAGCTAAGTCAACCACAGGTCAGCTTTTAGGTAGGCTCCTTGCCTTGGCCACTGTTCTAATGAATTTGTTATGACTGACATTTCATCAGTCTTCAAGCATGAATTAGTTTTTATTTGATGTTCTGGTACCGTAGAGAAGAACAAGAATTTCCCTTAGACTGGAGTATAGCATCAACAGTGTGTGTTTGTTCTGCAGCCCACACCTTCCTGTAAAAACCTTTGCATATCTGCTGCTTGTAGAAGGAGTTAAAGAATTGTCAGTACTGATTTTCTACAGTATAGAAGTAATAATCAGAAAAGGCAAACCCAGATCCTAGTTCTGGTCTCAGAGGTTCAGCCATTGTTTAGTAGACTCAATTTCCATCTGATGACTCAATGCATTTGGTTCTTAATTTTTTTTTCTGCATGACTTGCAATCAAACTCAACAAATCCTCCTCAACTGCTATTCTTTCCTTCTTGTGCTGGACTAAATTACAGACCCTGCCCAAACCACTCCTCAGATGTCAAACAGATAGGAAACATCCACAATAAGCTCCAGTTCATAGAATCATAGACTCATTAAGGTTGGAAGAGGCCACTAAGATCGTCTAGTCCAACCATCAACACATTGTATGGGAACTGTTGAATCACGGCCTGAACCACTGATGGATCACCTGAGGTGAGCACTGAGTCAGATGCAGGAGCACAGGTGAAGGCAATGCACCTGTTTGACTGGAAGGGGTGGAGTCTGGCTCCACCTCCCTCACAGACCCCATTAAAGGGCTGACCACCACTGGGGAAGGATCTCTTGTTGGAGATCCTTCCCCTGTGGAGTTATCGGTGAACCTCAACCGTCTGGAGAAGGTGAGCCTCTCTTTATTCACTGGTTGTCTGTTTACCACCTGGATTACCACCTGGATAAGCCAAGCAGAATGTACCATCTTTCTCACTATTTTCTCTGAGTGCTATTCACCCTACACCCATCCCCACTAAATCAGGTCCAGAAGCTTCAATAATGTTTTTCACTGCTTTGAATTATTGCTCCAGTTTTCAGGTGGTATAAAAGCTCCAGCCCTTATAGATGCCCATCAGCACCTGCCTGGTTGGTGTTATCTGTCTGTGCTACACCAGATCAGTTCAGTCTCAGGGGGGGAAGGCTAATAAACCTGAGCATCCATGAAGGAGGTAACACCACAGTTATCCTGTCCTCTCGAGACTATTGTGTTGAACTTCCTGATTTTCAGGTCTTTATTAACTTATTTGCTCCAAAAAAGACTTGAGTTCTCTTTCAGATCCTTTTTTCAGGGGCTGAGCTTATCTTATTCTTGTAGGATCCATTTAAGACATAGTGTAGATTTTAGACAGTAAGCAGTAATAAATCTAATCTGAATGAAGACATGCTGCTTGCTAATGGAAACAATGATCATTCCATTGCTTCTGTAGTTCTAAATAATTGTATTGAATAATTAAATGACAGTTTATTCTTCTTGTTTTGAAAGCATTCCTCTCACTGTTCAGCTTGTTTTGTTTTGTTGTTGATTCTTGTGTGTTTGATCTTATATTTGTTATCAGAAGAATATACACGGAAGTGCTCTTAAAATGCAGTACGTAAACTATTTTCTGCCTGTGGTCTTGTGAAAGACATTGTAATTATAGGAGTAAATTTTTTTTGGTCATAAATAATTCAGTCAATATTAATTACAAAATTCAGTGATTACTAAACAAGAATATATATCTTCTGTTCGTTAATTTTTCTTTCATTACAACAGTCTCTTATAAGCTATTGTCATATATTCCAAAGGGACTTCGTTATAGTCAGAGGAAGTGACTGAAAAAGAATTTCTGGCAATGTTTTTTTTAAAGGTTTATCCTGTTTCTGTTCTTTTCTTGCTTCATTGTCCTAAGAACAGGAGCAGAAAAATTTTCAGAGTACAGAAGAGAAATATTTGTTCATGGTGCTTTTTGTTTTTTGATTGTTTATGGTGGTTAATCACAATAAATTATTATCATTTAATTAATAAATTATTCAGAATTCAGGAATATCAAGAATGCTTTTACTCTCCATGTGTTTCAAAAGGTGAGTATGAATTGGTAGCTTATACATATCCACGAATCCAGCTTGTTATAGTGAGAGAAGGAAGAGTAAATTTTTATTATGAAATGCACATTCCTAGAGTATCTACACTGAAAAACGAGAATGATTAGTTCTTGTTCACGTTATAATGTGAGCATCCATGACTGGTTTTGGAGGAGCTAAAAGCATTAGATATGTCACAGCTGTGGACATCAATTCAGTTTAATGGCTCCTTACTGGACTCGTACAGCAGAGTCTGGAAGTGCTGATTTTCTCTAAGTACTGCAGTGCTTACAACAATGAGGTAAAATAATTTAATTCCGGTAGTACTTAGCTACTCTTCTCCTTTGTATTTTCTGATTTATCTCAGTTAGCTATTTCTGTCCCTAAACAGCTGCTTAAACAAAGTCTCTTTTCTCCAAAGAAAATGTCTTTAACCATTATCACAAAGCTTACAAAAATCTACCTGCTTCTTTTTAATCAACTCTTTTGATATTATTCTTCAGAAATGAAGAGACTAGGATGTGTCATTCAGAGAACTGTTTTCTTAGAGAAAGAAGGACATATTAAATAGTTTTATTGACCACATCATTTTGAGTTCTAAAGGTTTAAGCAACATGGAAACAACAGTTGAGAAGTTACCAGGCATGCAGTTTTTTAAGCTTTCTGGACATTCTTAGTCTCTTAAATTATATTACTACATTTGTCTGACATCCTGAATTAAGTCAATATGCTTTTGGAAAAAAATCTTGCTACGAGATGTTGTACACAGGGACTATTTGCAGATGTCTACATCTGCACTCATCACCCTTACCTTTACAGAGACCAGAGGAAATACGTCAGACTTGTAAAGCGTTATGTTACATGTCTCATCCTAAAATAATATCCATTAATCACATTCTTGAGATGTCTTTTTTTGCTGATCATAAAAAGATGGTAAAGTGATAAGTTTGGCAGGTGACATCTTTTCTGTGGATGTTTTAAGTGAGCTGAAATCCCAACCACACAGAAACTGTGAGACAAGATGGTAAAACTGTGCTTATGGCAACAGAAGAGTCCGATTTTTTTTGTATGAGTCATTGACCCTGTTGTCAGGGTCTGTGAAAGAGCTAAATCAACATCACAGTTGATTTATACATTACAGTATCAATCTGCAGATTTCTATTTATAGTACTGTGATTAGCTACAATATTATGCCACATTTACAGTAATACTATGATTGAGTCGTTATATTATGATGTATTTATTACTCTGGTCAGAAAAAGAAAGAGAAGCTAATCCTAGAAGACCAATTCAAAATCATTATGAATTTAAAGACTATCTGCATGGATCAGGTTTAAACAAAGCATTTATTATTTAAGTATGTGTGTTTTTCCTCAGAGTCCTTTCTGAGTAATCTCAGGGATTTCATGCACTTTTTATAAAGTTCTAATGTGATACTCCACCTGAGAACTGAAGTAGATATGTACTGGCTTGATAATAGCTGAACGTTGTCTCCATTTTGCGAACTATTGTATTTTAGTTACAACCAGAGTAAATGAATATAGTGCTTTGAAGAGGTTTTCTGCCATTGTAAGTATGCAGTGTACATGGAGAACTGCCTTGCTAATGAACAGTGGAATAGAGTGGAGATTATAACAGAAGAAGGGGATGAGTATCAGCAGAAAAAATGATTAATTTCTTCATAATTTTGGCAGTAAATATGCGGAAGTTTAGATAGTAGCTAAGACTAGGTAAGAAATGCATTCCTGCAGCTACAAGCATTGGAATGAAAGCATGAATGCAGAACTCTGTGAAAAGTATGGCATATTACAGCCTTGGAAACTATTACAAGTGGAATTTCAAAGAAAGCAAAGTGAAAGAGATGACGGAGTGGGAATATTTTTGCACTTATTCTGGAAACATGTATGTACAAGAATCCAGCAATAAAAAACATTTCCTGACTTGAACTCACATCTATCTTGCCTGTAAGGAACCTTCAAGTGTACTCATGGACTATTTTAGCAGATGAAATATTGCCAAAGTTGATCAGCTCAAGTTAACGGGTTCCATGAAGGTTTTGAGAGTTCTGGAATTAGTTTTATGTTCTTCAGTTGTGTTATTTCTTTTTCTTTGAGTGAGAAAATACAAAAAGAGACTTCCACAGATGTAAGATAGTTATACTTTGCTCTCTTCTCTGTGGATATTTCCTTTTTGCAGTCAGTAATTTTTCATCAAGTTATGAGCTGAAAAATCTCTGCACACTCAAAAGTCATTGTACAACGCTAATAAAATGTCATCAACAGCTGAATCTGTAGGAAATTGCTTTTTCTTCTCAAATTCTATTTACACTGTGAACAAAAAATGCCTGCCTGTTGAAAATAAATCAATTTAGTGCAGATGTTCTTATACAAATCTTTATCTTTTATCAGTGCTATCATTTAATTCATTCCTTCGGTCAAAACCTCTTCAGGAGTCTTTGTTTATCTATGTATTACCTCCAATAGAGGTAATACAATCAATTACAATATTCTTCACTCCAGAGTAGCTGGCCACCTTTCAAAATGCAGTAACACACCTTGCAACAGACTTCTACAGCTGCTTTGGCAGGAGCGCTGGACTCTATGATCTCTAGAGGTCCCTTACAATCACTACGATTCTGTGATAATTGCCATATTCTCTTCGTGTCCAAAACAGTCTACTAGGAATGACAAACTCTTCCTACGAACCTTGTTAGATATATTGGCCAAATCCGCCCTTGTAAGGATTCTGCATGCTGCTATTTCAAACCATTTCAGAGGCTGGGTGTCATTGCCTGGCTTTTTTTTTTTTTTTTTTTTTTTTTTTTACTTTAGGAGTGTAGATACAGCTTTTACAATAACCAGAGTTATGCATGGATTTTTATATCATAACTATCAGTACTCAACAATCTGCTTCTGCCAATAAAGGTTGAAGAGTTTTGTGCCAGTTCTGTACAGTGCCAGTATAAGTCCAGATTTTAGTATCTTTGAGGCTAAACTTCAAAGGAAGAACACATGATTCAACAACTCTGGAACTAGATTGTTCTATTAAGTACTATTCTTTTTAGACAATTGCTTCTAAAAGCCAAAGTTTCACTTAATTTCTCAGCTGACTCAATAACCTGCTTAATTTCTCAGCTTCCTCCCTTTAGCCATCATGGCTATTGGTGGCAACTGAATCCATGAACTTATCAAAAAAGCAAAACTTTATTACCAAAGCCAAAAACTACATATTTTATCTGTAAGAAACCAGCAGACTACTGCAGACTTGGGCTAGCTGGTAGGTGAAAGCATGATTACACACTGAGCCAGTGTGTTATTATACTTTCACTTCCTCTGCTGAAAGGTCTATTATCCTTTCTGTGAACATGATCTAATATCTGTGGAACTCAGTGCGAGCTTTTCATTGAGTTTAATCGACTTTGAACCAAGATATAAATGTGAAGCCTCTTTTTACCAGCTGGAATTAAACAGAGCATGAGAAATATGAAGAGATCTTTAAATATATCTACTCATTTATCTATCTCTCTACATATACTATAGCATCTTGCTATTTGTCTATCTTCCATATAAACACTGGCTTTTGAACATACCTGAAATAGCTGTCTTATAGGGATAATACAATATATGAAGTAACCTGGTCTACATTTAATCAAAGGGATGTAAAAAAGCAATTTAGGTACAACTGATAGAAAGATGAAGATTTGCTGGTGAGAGGAAAAGAGGAGTAGGAGTTCTCAAAAATCACTTTCCCAGAGGGAAACGGAGTAGTTGTTTCATGGTGGGTGTTTTTTCCTGTTGCTACTCTGAATAGTTTGACCCTCTTAGTTCTGATTAATACATTTTTAATATATTAATTATTTTTTAATTAATACATTAAAACTTTGTCATGTTGCCCAAATTCCCATCCAGAATGGCCTTAAACATTTACAGGGACAGGGAATCCAAAATTTCTCTGTACAACCTGTTCCAGTGACTCATCACTCTCACAGTCAAGAATTTCTTCCAAAGTAAATAATTTTACCAACAATGTAGAGGATTTTCTAATTTATTTATTTCTTGAAAACTCCAGGTTATTAGTACATATTCTCATGTCTACTTATTGATGAGGAACTACGTTAGACTCTAAAAGGAATTGTATATATTATAGTTCTGCATAAACCATGGATTTCCCCACTTTCAGCCAGTGACATAATGGCACAATTACAAATCTTACTGTGACTGTTGGAAAGCATGTTAAGATATTATTCCTGCAAATTGTGGTTGATTACCGCAAGAAGTCTACACAAATGGAACTGCATTAGAGGAGTTGTAGTGATAGATGGATTGGTTTAAATCTGTAGTATAGACCATAAATCAGTAAACATTCTCAGTAGACCAGCTATTTCAGCCACAATTATTTATTGTAGTGAAGATTAACATACATTTGATGGGTATATAAAAGGCAGTAGAAATCAGCAACTGAGAGAGCATTACCTGGCATGGAGCTGGATTCAAATTATTCTTTGTATCAAAATCAGAAATACCGACAGTTGAAATTTTGCACAGTTTGTCACTGCTGACAGAAAAATCACCTGGCCAGTATTATGTTGTCTGTAAATATACTACTGTAACTTAGCTACTTATATACTTTTACAAAGAAAAATGTATTTTAATAACATAACACTGACCACTTTGGTCTACTGAATCCAAATCCCTTTGCAGAGAGTACTAATTACATTCAAGGATTTGGGGCCAGGTTTTCTAAGTTCCCCTATCTTCTCCTATATCTTCCAGTCAGTTGGCATCAACAAGTACTATGCATGCTACAGGAAATCATAGAATTATTAAGATCGGGAAAAGCAATTAAGATCATCAAATCCAACCATCAAACCATCCTTATCATGCCACAAAACAATGTCCCTCAGTGCCACATCTCCATAGTTCTGGAACACCTCCAGGGACAGCTCTCTGGGCAGCATGTGCCAATGCATTACCTCTTTCTGAGAAGAAATTTTCCCTGGTCTCCAACCTGAAGGTCCCCTGGTGCAACTTAAGGCCATTACCTCTTATTCAAAACTATATTTTTAGTCTGTTAATCAAGCTTTGATCAATCAAACCTGGAAACTTGAAGCAGAGTTTTGGGAAGTGATGTGGGTAATGCCAAAGCTCTCAATGAACACTGGTCTTTTGTGATAGCATTAAATTTATTCCATGTGGAACCAGCATCTAAATTAAAATTTCTCTAGTAACAGTGCATCATCCCTAGAGAGCTGTTTTTGATGGCAAATGAGAATAAAAGGAAGGGAAATAAATTCAGAGAAACGGTAATTTTTTTGACATTACCTTTTTTTTGAACTTACTGAGGGTGATCACGCTTTCTTATCCAATTTTCATTTGACCTATTGACCTCAATTTTCCTTAATACTGGTGGAGACAAGTAGGCACAGCTAAAGCATGACTCGTCTCCTAAATGGAGACAACTGAGTCAGATGAAACCCTCAGACATGCTTATTTATTTCCATTGATTATATAGCTCAGATGTAAGTGCTAACGTTACAGATACATAATGTTAGGAATGATGAAGCCTCCTATAAAGACACTGCTCTAAATGCAGAAGATTACTTTCTATTCCTCCATTCACCAAGCACTAAAGGAGCCAATCAATTACATGCTTAAATCTTGACCAAGGAATACTTCCTGATATGCTGGTTCAGGTACAAGTCTCAGAACAGCAGTAAAGATTCTCAGTAATATTATGGGGGAAATACGTAATAATCATTGTATATCTTATTGTCTTTGGGCTGATGGCTGATTCTACTCAGCTGTAGATGATAAGCATTTTACAGCCTGGAAATTCAATGTCAGCATTGAGATCTATCATAAAATCTTTGAAATACAACTGACGTTAAAGAATGTTTCATTTTATTCATTGATTTTGTCAGTTTATGTGATAAAGAAGGTTAATTTCAGTGTCCTCTTAACTCTTCTGGGTTAAATTAGTTTTTAGTCGCTTAGAGGATTATGATTCCACATAAACTTTTATTGGCTACAACATGCTTTTACTCAGATCAAGTAGGGTCTGGTTTTCTGGACTGTATTTTGATCTTGTAAAGTGATTTAATTTTATTAGATTATTTGATCTTGTCAAAGTGCAGCTGTTAAACTGTGCTTTTCCACAAGTCCTTCTTCCTTCTGGAAAATCAGTTCTGTCATTGTGACCAACCTGATAGTCTTAATAAAAATCATTCTGCCCATACAGATAATAGAATAATTTCACATACTTCCTAGAATCCCAGATGTTTTATAGAGGGCTCACATTCACGTACATGAATGGAGGTTTTAGTAGGCTGGGGGTAGTCATGTTACACTTGTCTCTATGAATTGTTCTAGGTTCACTGCTCACCGGCCCTGCACTTTTCTTTTTTTAGGAGATTACTTAGGTTTCAGATACTGCTGCTTTAATTACATCTATTAAATGTACAGCTATAATTTTTCTGCAGCTGTGAAAATACAGGGGTTAATTCAGATCACTTTAAACAAGTTTCACAACTGATGATAGCTATCATTTTGGGCTTGGGTTGTTTTTTTGTTGTTGTTAAGTTATACTTAAACTGATATAAGTGCTGTAAATAGTGGTAGTAACAGGGAGATAACTTCCATTTTGTGTTTCTGTTCCTATGCAGTTTCTTTTTTAATCGAGTCTCATACTTCCTGAATCTCAGAGATTTTACTAGGTGCTCTTTTCTGTCTTTGTTTATGCAAAGACAAAAATAGCCCACTGTAGAAAAACAAGTATTTATTCTTTATAAATAGAAAGTTTGTTTATTTTTCTCAGGTTGCTTGCTATTCTTTGCTACACAGTATAGAAATCTGTTACCAATCTAAGCAGAAAATCAAGGAACATGAATCAACAAGGAAGATGAAAAGGAAGCTATTATTGGACTGATTTGTTCTCTCAGCTTCTGTAACTGGACATCACAAAAATTCTAGTTAATTTTTACAACACTAATGGTATAACACAGCTAAATCTTAGCCGTTGTATACATACACTATATGTATGTGTAGTTTCTAAGAGGACAGAAATGTTCAAAATATACAAAAGTATTAAAAGATAAAGTGGAGAGACTGCTGTCCTGAATAGGATTAGAATCAAAGGAGATAATGAGGTCATACTAAGGACACTAAAATTGTTCATTACCTCCTGCTCATGTAGACCTCTAAGTACACCCAAAGGGGGTTGTTAGTGGGTAGGAAGTCAATCCACATTGTCATCAAGTTATAATTTTTTCTTTTGCATTGGCCACACATTGTGAATTCCCAAAGCAATTGTTACTATGCAGAAGATTCACAGAAGTTGGAGGGATTTTTTGTTAAACTTATGCTGTCATTTCAGCAGCTAGGATGTAAATAGATTTTCTAGATTGCTCCTCAAATGAATCAACTGTTTATCACTTGTTTTTTTTTGGTATATGTATGATATCAAAATTCCCTATGTATATGCAGCTGTTATGCATTCACTACTTGTGGAAGACCTTGTTAAGCAATTTCAGATGGAGTAATGCACTTTAAAATGATAAAAACTACAAATGTTAAATTAATGACCACACTTCAACCACTGTCATAACGTTAACACAAGCTGATATGTGAGGCAGTGGGGAAATTACAGCCTCAAGATATCACCTCCCTGCTCCAGGTCTATCCCATATTCATCCCCTGCCTGGAGAGCAGCATTATCCCAGTGCAGCAAATCCCTTCTTCATGGCGCTGGGTACAAGGGCTCACCATGAACAGCTCAGTGCACATTAGCCTAAGTGAAGCACTGGGCTCACAAAACAACAGTGATCCACTTAATTTGGTTCATATAGAGTTGTGCACACTTGGGTCTGCAGTGCACATGGGGCAGCAGTTTTTCACTGATTTGGATTGTTTGCCACACTTTGGTAGGACTATGGTGCTCAGCTGCAGTATCCCAGCACTGTGCACTCCACTGAGAAGATGCCAACAAATATGTCAACGCATGCCATCTATTCCTTTCAAAATAGATCCCAAAGCCTACCATCAGCCCATAGGCTCTTGAAGACCCTGTATCGCATGCTTTGTGCACTTAAAATGCTCTTTGTAGCTAAAAATTGGTTCTATAGGAAAAAAATCACCTGCTCAGTGACATTGCTTCTCCAGCAAATATATTATCCTTGTCTTCATCAGTTCTTTCTGCTCAGGATGAGCAGATCTTTGAGCTGAAAATCAGCATAGTGTAAAATATAGTTTAACCAATGGAAATACTCCACAGTACAAAAACCATGTAAACAGTAGTTGATGATTAGAGCTATTAAAGCCTGACTGTTAATTGGATTGTTACAAATAAAACACGTGGACCATTAAAAGGATGTCAACCTTGGTGGCTTGCAGTAGGGATAGCAGACTTTAGCAAAGACAAATTATTTATTAAGGCCATATGATGACGATAAGTACTAGTCATTAACACCAAATTTCACTCTGATGGGAGGATCTTTGGTGCCTGGCTAATTTCTCTTTTCACCTTCTTGTGCTGCTTTAATGGGCCTTTTCTTTTTAGTGTTTTCTTTGGATTTGTCGCTGTCAGCTGTATGCACTCTTGCCCCAAAAGTCTCCTTACAGCTTTCCTGCTTGGCTGCTTGTTTGTGCAGACATTTCTTCACAGAGTCATGACAAACACCAGGGGAATATCAGTCCTTTTTAGCTCAGTGGGAATGCTCCAATGCACATGAGACCCCTACTACATTTTATTATCCTGCCTGGATTTCTTTTCTGTTCTACTGAGTAGTTTCTGAGCTTCCTACAGAGCCATCCCTCTTACTGACACATCCATGAATCCACACCTAGAAATACCTTTGGTTCTGCACCAAGACTGCATCTTTTCTTAAATATCCAGTGTAGATCAGAAACCAAAGTGACAGTGCATCAGCACAAGCAAAATCAGGATCAAAGTCTCTGTAAAGACACCCTCATTAAGGAGTCCCCCAAACACCAAACTCAAAGAACCCAAGCTACATTTCCTCATTTAATGTATTTGACCAACCCTTTATACATTATTTAGCGATGAGAAATTTACCCCAGTGGTTCTCATCAAGCATCTGTTGTGCCTGTTTTTATTGCTTAATTACTTGATCCACACTCCTAGTACACACAATAGCTTCAGTCTCAGACACATATTCAATTCACATTGTACATCTTTAAATGTTGTATTAGAATGTTTTCTCAGTCAGCTCATCCTTTTCTGTTTAAATACCACATGTATCTTGTTTAGACCTTCTTTAATTCTGTGACGGACAGCAGGCAGACTACACATCAGCGCTGTATTTAATTGCTTATCAGTCACACTCTCAAGCTTTCCAACCCTTAAGCTGCATATCTACTGTTAATAAAACTCCCCCTTTGCAGGCCATTCCAGCTTTTCTTTAGCCCTTGCCTGGGTAGAGAAAAACTCAAAAGATCTCTTAAGGGCACTGAGGGAAGAGTGAAGAAGGAAAGGAAGCTTTTTTTCAGCTTTGTCCCAAATGGGATGTAATCTTCCATGGCTCATGGAAATATTGTTGTAGCCTGAACTGCCCTTCTTCTGCATTTATGCTGTTTTATATTCAGTTGCCAGAATTCTGTCTGCATTCTGTCCTGTGCAGATCCAATGCAGATAACATTGTGAACAGACCAGTCCCTTAGAAATGCTTGTGTACTTGTGCAATTCATGGGAAGTAAACAATCACTATGCATTCATTGTATATTATATGTTCATTATGCAGTTTGCTTCACAAATTTTATGGGGACTACTGAGTCATGGCCTGAAACACTGATTGAGCACCTGAAGGAAAGATCTGGTCAGCCCTGGGAGCACAGGTGAAAGTGATTCACCTGTGCGACCAGAATGGGTGGAGCCAGGCTGCACTCCTCTAAGACCTCATTTAAGGGCTGACTGCCACCTAAGGAAGGTTTTCTTGTTGGAGTTCTCTCCTTTAGAATTCTTTCCCAGGGAGTTTAGGTCCTTGGTGATAGGTGAGTATTCATGTTTTTCCTTCCTTTTGTAACATCTGTTTGTTTGCACTTGTTGCTTTACACAAATCAAGCTGAATAAATTCATGTGGGTACTCTGTCATGCAGTTGCTGCAGCTGTGAGTGTTTGAGAAAGTTAGCTGCTGGTGCCCTTCAAACCTGACACCTGGTGCAAAAACAACGTTCAGCTCCATGCAGATCTTTATTCTGTGATTCTGGAGTTGATACTTTGAGCAGAAGCCTTTTCCCATGAGGAAGCTCTCTCATGCTAAGATTTTCCAGCCTGGGCAAGAACAATTGAAGCCAGGTGGGAATATTTGTGATATGGTGTTTGGTACTCTGTAGGCATATAAGTGACTTTGATGACGGGCTTTTGATAAAGACTGAGTAAGACTGAAGAGAACTTCTCTTGGATGAATGCGTTCTGTGTGAATCAAAAGATGATTCTTAACTGTCTGGCTTGAATTTTGGTTAATGGAAATGAGATATTTTTCTCCTTCTTGCTCTCAGTAATCTTTGGTTGTTGGAGGATATAGCTTTTAACAGGACTGTTCAATCTTTGTGATCCTTTAATCTTTGTGTACTTTGGAACCTGATGTTTATAATTGCTTGCAATTATTTCTTACAGCTGGTCTTTCTAACCCCAAGAAAATATTGATGTTGTTGCCTTTGCTCCTTGTTAGGCAGATTATATCCTGTAAAATTTCTTAAGCCAAATTAATTGCTCCATCTTGTATTGATCTGTTTGGCTCATGTAATTGATTTACCTCTTATTGCCAATTGGATGATGATGTTCACAACATAAGCTGATGGTTATATCCTTTCCTTGTGTATAGTATCACAAGAAAAACTGCCTGCAAAAGTCTTTTTCTTTGCTGTGGAAGTTTCTCTGATACAGAGAGATCTGTCATGACTAACAAAAAGCCAGGGTAGTTTTTGGCTGGGAAAACACTTTTTGTAATGGGGAGATAAAATTCTTGAGAATTGGAAGTGCTTTTTCTGGCCGTTCTCCATGGAAAATAGTCTTGTCCCCAGGTTTATGTTGCAAGTTTAACAGAAGCATCTAGTACACTAAACCTGTCAAGGAGACTGGATGATGGGCAATGAATGTAGACTAATAGAGGATTTGAAGCTTCTCACTTCATTGTGAAGTTGCCTTGTTTAACACCTGTTCTTAAAGGTATCCAAACTAGTATTGCATTATATGTATTATTATGGGAAGACACAACTGAAAGTTGGAGATCTGTGGCTCCTATATTGCCCTCAATCAGTCTTTTCCAAGTTGTCTGGGTGAAGCAAATGGGAAGAGGGTCCAATCTATCATCCAGGACATGTCAAGGTAGCACCTGTTTAATCTAAATAGGTCTTATTCTAGACTGTGACACCTTCAACCTGCTGCAGTACCATATTTATTTGTAGACCATCATAAATAAGGGGATTTCTAGTCTAATCTGATGGCATTTGGCTCCAGTTGTCTTGCAAACGTATGAAGGAGAGAGTGGATGCCAGGTCCACACAGACATACCTTGGCAGTTTTCAGACAGTATGCCTATGATTCATAGGAAATAATGTATGAACTTTAGTTCATATCATGACTAGAATAATTCGGAGTTGGGTCCTTTGATTCTTTTTTGCCGTTCTTTCTAACCTGTTGCTTCTTCCAGTCAGAAAGTGCAGAATAATATTAATTTGTCTGTAGCAAACCACATGTTCTTACATTCTTATTAAATAACCTCCCACACCTCCATTGCCTCACCCTGAGAATACTTTTGCATAGCCCATCTCTAATTGCTAGGTACAACCCTCAATCACTTTGTGCATAAAGACAAAAAATGACTAAGAGCATCATTTAATAACTTCACTAGCATGTTCAAACATGGGAAAAGTGTTACTTTATTGTGTGGAGCAGTTGGTACTCGTTCCAACAGGATTTACTGAAAATCATTTTTGCTTCTGGCTCTAGGATGAATCATAATTGGTCCCAAGAGGATAGCTCTCTGGACAAAACGTAATTATAAGTATTTTGGAAAATTTAATTATTCTGCCTCTGGGTACTTACAGCCTTTAGAAGAGGTCAGCTTCTTGCAAGTTTATTTTGGAGTAGTGATTTCTAAAGGGACAAATGGTGTTTAACTCTTATCGTAAAACAGCCTTAATTTCAATCTCACTGAAAATATTAATCAAGAGACTTATTCCTTGCTTCAAATGACATTGGTGCATGGGCCAAGACCCAGGACCTCAGGCATGCAATTGTTTAGAAAGATATCTGACACTCATTAATTTTGATGGTATTATTTACTGAACTATCTCTATGGATCTGGGGCTAAATCCTACTGAGGACCAAAGCTTTGAAGAGACCCTTACAAGCACCAGCTGGCATAAAAGATGCCATGTAGACACTGGTGTTATATTGTAGAGAGTGAAATACTGAGAGTGGTTCTGATACAGCTGTTTGTGTTTGGTTTACTATTGAATTATTTGAATTGGAAGAGACCTTTAAATGCTATTTAGTCTGGCTCCTCTGCAATGAACCGGAACACTCGCAGCTCCATCAGGTGCTCAGAGCTCTATCCAGTCTAGCCTTGAGTGTCTCCAGGGATGGGGCATCCACCACCTTTCTGGGCAAGATGTCCCAGTGCCTCACTGGTTTAAACTGGGGACCAGTGTTTTGGGCAGCAAAGACAAAGCATTCACTGTGGTCGTATGGTGGAGGGTAATGGTTTCTTTGGAAGAAAAGACCATATCTTAACTTAGAAGAAATTGGCTATAGTCCACCTATTCATAAACATCTTCCTAAGGACATCTGAATATTGAGGATTCAAATACTTTCTAGAGCAAATAACAAAAATATGTGGAGGCTGATATCAGAGCTAGCAGATTCATGTACTAGTATAATAACAAATCTTGTTCAGTGCCAGGTAACATTTGGATTGTATTTCCAGAACTATTGTTGGAGGTATGATCCTACAAAAAAAAACCTAATTCTTTTGGTGTATGTTGACTGGAAGAATATATTCATGAAAAGGGAACTCTCAGCAGTAAATCTGGTTTCTTCCTCTAGTCTCTGCATGGGATGGTGTAGAATTATTTCCAGGAAAAAAAAAATCTAGAAGTTTATATACAGTATGAGAAAAGCCTCTCAAATACGTATTTTTACTGCCTTCAAATGAGCATTCCTGTTTCTAGTCTGAACTAACATAGTCTAATTGAAGGAATTTAAGTGCCCCCTTTCCTCCCAGAAAAAAGACTTCTTTTAATAAAACTGTGTAAATGTATTTTTATTTGTTGGAAAAAAAATATATTTTAAATCTAGATTGTTCTTGTTTTCAGAGTTAGCTTCAGGGTCCCTTATTAAAACTAAACAAGTACTTTTGAATACCAAATTACTTTTCACATACCTATCGCTGGAATGCTTAAAAATAGGAACAGGCTGGTGGGTGTGAGTTCCTCCAGTCTGCTGTGAAGCGTAGATCTAAAGACTGTGCCACTAATTTCCATCGTGCAGAAACTTGGGTACTTACATCAAGTAATAATCTTGACACCAAAGAAAGCTGTGGAGTCAGACTGATCCATATTTAGTGTCAGTACTACATGAAGTGGTGTGCAAGGACCATCAACTGTCACCTGTTGATGTTTTGATCACCAGAGTGCTGAAAAGTATGTCTCTGCTGTATGGTGGTATCAGCTCCGCTTTGGAGGTGTAGGTGTTGGCAGGGACAATTTGGAACCAGATGTGGAAGCTGAGCTGCATGTGCTCATGTCTGCAAATGTCCAGCACTGGTGCTGGAAGAGCTTTGTGATCACTGGGAGGGTGCAAATAGAAACACTGTACTGAATCCATAAAGAAAGGAGCCAGGCCTTGCAGAGTCAGCAATCTGGCCTCAGATTTGGGAAAAACAGCAGTGATAATGGTCTGGTGTGCAGGTGCAAAGAATACCTACAGTGCCTATAAACTGTGATGTCAGCCTTTCTGCCACCTGCTCATTGTGGAATGTGTGTTACAAGAGGCATTTGTGGATGTCACTACAGCTTAAAGACAGTTATCTAATAATGTGTTTGTAAATTGGGTATGTGTGATAATTTTCTTTCATATAGCTCTATATTGGCTTCAGTTTCTTGGGGCTCCTGTAAGAGCAACTTAATATGTTGTTGACTGTTTCACACTACTAGCACTCTACTGGACTGCAGAAAGTGGACCTCAGAACAGGAGTGTATGGGTTGGTGTTTCACAGATTTCTCAATGAATTTTTTTCTTTTGTAAGCAAAAATATTTGTTTCTAAACAAAAAAACAAAACCAAATAAATCCCCAAACCAACAAAACCAAGATAAAACTCCTGTGTATTTATTAGCTTTCAGCTGGACTATAGGATTTTTGTACTTGGGGCAGATGACAATTTAGATGCATAGATACATTAGGTTGGAAAGGACCTACAAGATCATCTAGTCCAATCATATTTTGCAGACAATAGAACTAGACACTTGATAATGTAACATGCATCTCCATGACTTCTGGTTTTACACCTCAGAATGATCTTTATTGGTGATTTACATTCATTTCCTTATGGTTTTTCACTGTTTCTTTGATTTTCAAATATTTGCTTTCTGTATATTTTAATTGAAATTAATGTGAAGTAGTTGTTTAAAGAAATAATTTAGTGAATTCAGGGTTAAATATTGTTACTCAAAGTGTGTGTTAGTTCAAAGGACTGGAGTGTCTGAGGAGAGAAATGCTAGGAGGGAAAATGTCTCAATTACTGGCCAATTTTGTCATGTAACAGTACACAGCTTTAAAAAAAAATATATGCCATGTTCTTTTCAGCTTCAGATATGTTCTTGCTGTAAAAGGAAAGTATTTTCTGTTGTACAGCTGCAAAAAACAAAGTGAGACACTCATATCTACTTGCCAAGTTGCAAAGAAAATACAGCCAGCACATCTGGGTGCTATTGTCATACCATCATATTACCTGATCATACTTACAGGTTTCTTGGTGTTGTCCTTTTCCCCAGATTTTCTCATCATTGTTTCCTGTACCCCCAGATAACTGAACTGAGAATTATTCTTAAGAAAGCTAAATTTGAAAGCTAGGGGTCTTTATTTTGTAGCTCTGTAGTCCTAATGGCAGATCTTTAGGCAAAAGTCTTTGGGCAAGTGACTTAAAAATGTTGAATAAATTCAGGAGCAGTTTATCATTGAATCATAGAATCATAGTGTTGGAAAAGACTAACCCATCACAACTGTGGCCATTAAATTGCAGTGCCACATGTACACATTGTTTGGACACCTCCAGGGACAGTGACTTCCCTGGGTATCCTATTCTAAGAACCTAGAATTAAGGAAAGAAATATTTGATATGATATTGCAGTTCAGGTGATTATCAGTTTTAGCAAGCAGGACATATTATCAACTACAGATCTTCCTATTATCTCCCCTGTTGCTTTTTTTTTTTTTTTTTTTTTTTTTTGCAACAGAAGATAGCTGTGTGGCAAGGGCAATTAAATCATTGGAATCTATAGGGTGGGGTGAAATTTACTCTGGTGGAAATATGATTGGAACTTGGCTTCCTCTTTTTATGCCTCAGACGTGTCACTTCATGTTTGTTAGGTAAATGCCTAGGTGGGAATTGGCGAAGATGATCTAGATTTAATAAGACAAAGCTGCTTAATTATAGTATTTGTCTTTATTTTAAAAAGTTCATTTTTCTCTCATAGCATAACCAAGAACTTATTTTCATTCTGAATGGAACTACAGAAAAGTGCTACTTGCAGTGATTTTTCTCTAAGTCCGATGTATTTCACATGCCAGTGATGATGGAGGTATGGTCTTCCATACAGACTCTGTGATTCAGAGGATGGAGTATATCTCGAATCAAAAATGAAGTTGTATTTTCATGCTAAATCCATATCAGGGTGATCAGTCTGTCAGTCAGTCTCAGCAACTGGTACTGCTGCCCGATGTTGCAATACTTATGATACAATACACTCTCCATGCAGAATTATTGGTGATTGCATTTTCTACATCTGTTTCAGTATCATTTGTCTTTATGAATGCAGGTGGATAAAAGACTTAATGTGAGAATTAAAGGAGCCCTTTCGTTGTGAAATAACTGATGAATTTTGGATTCTCTTACTGTTTTGGTGTGTCTGATATTCAAGACCCTATATACTGTCTTTGATTATGTTGATTTATCAAATTGAAACACATGGGGTCACTAGCAGAAGCTCCAAACCTTTCTGTGACTGCATGTGGAAGACCGAAACCAGGGGGAGTTTCTGGTTGTGGGTCTTTTTGTCAGATATGTTTTTGCTGAAAGCAGTGATGTGAAATAAGATTTATTTTAAAAAGATAAAGTAACATTGCGGAGTCCAGTGCGCTAGAGATTCCTACTTCTCAGCATTGTGCAATATGTTTCCACAAGCCAGCATACTGGCTTGCAGGAGAAGGAACAACTAGGAACAGAAGGATTCATTTTTGTCCCAGGCAGCAGTGTGTGATGCTTTGTGGGCAGGTTTGTAATCCTGCATAGCAGCGGTCTTTATAACTCAGTTGGCTACTCTGTATATACTCAATATTGCTGCCTTCTTTACTGTAACATGGTCTTCTGTACTCTGAATGTTCTGTGCTGCAAGTGAGAAGTTGCTGTGGTTGTCCCTGCTGCAGAGAACAGATAGCTCAGAGGAGGACAACCCCCAGAGAAATGCTTTGTCTTTCCTAAAGCCAAACAAAAAATGTCTGAATTTTCACACAGTGGCCCTGTATCTCTCGATTTCATAAATCAATACAACCAGAAACAATCTGGCTGATTCTGGATGTCAAACATACCCAAACAGTAATGAATTCAGAGCCATCCTGTGCAGTAGGGGTGAGCGGAGAGGTCATTTATCCACATCTGAGTTCACAAAAAGCTGTCCAGTAGCAGTGCTGAAGCTCTCGTCGTGCATCACCTTTTTACCACTCAGCTGAGAACTAATAAGCTACAGTGATGCTTGCCTGCATTTATAAGAAGCAGAATTAAACAAAGTGCTGCCCAAAACTGTAGTTTCTGTGATCGGACCAGACTCCTTCTGTGATGTGCTGTCTGCAGAAATGCTTGTATCCAATGTTGGTTTGAAAAAGCAGGGGAATTGCCCTCACTGAATTAAAAAATAAAAATTAAAAAGTGCAGGGTTGAACCTTTGCCACCAGCCAATGCAAGAGGTCATAAGAATGCTAGGATGTAAGCGATAAAGGGTTCATTAATCCTAGCAGTGCATTCTGTAGTGCCTCACCAAGTCTCTGGGCTTAGTTCCTGTGAAGCTCTTGAAGGGAGGAGCCAGTGCAGAATACCCTGCTTGGCCCTCTCTACAGAAACCCTCTCTGCAACTCCCTGAGGGCAAGATACAGTGAGGTGGAGGTCAGCCTCTTCTCCCAGGTAGTTAGTGATGGGCTTGAGAGGTGATGGTGTCATGTTGTGCTGTAGGACGTTCAGATTGTGTATTAGGAAACATTTATTCTCTTTTAAAAGAGTGGTGAGGCTTTGGAATAGGTTGCCTGGGGAGGTGGTGGAATCATCATCCCTGGAGGTGTCCAAGGAACATGAAGATGTGGCTTAGTGGACATACAACAAATTTTTCAAGTGGATTTTAGGAGAAAAATGGTTAGGTGACAGGACCAGAGTAGGTTTCCCATGAGGAGACAGCAGTGTTTCAAGGTCATAAATACAAGAAGTGAATCCTCACAGACCAATGGCTCTTAGTCTGTGCTCCACTGCTATGAAACTGGCTCTTGATGCAGATGAAGTTAACGTAGACTTATGCTTGCTGATCTTCACTTTTCTTCTTGTGTTGTGAAAATCTTCATATACGATCGGAAAAATTATCAAGGACTAAAGAGATATATCTATGTTATCCTGGCAAAACCCATGTCAAGAGAAAACTATCATGGAATTAAAGGATGACAGCTGAGGGGAAAGATTACCTTTCTCCTGAAAGCTATTACTTTTATTCCAACAAAAGTTGAATTCTGAGACCAAAAAGCAATAACAAAAATGATGCAGCACAAGAATTTACCTCTGCTCCTTATTATGATTGTGCAGAGACAGGTTTTCTCACTGGGCTGCACTCGCACTGTTTTTTGATATAAATTAGCAATGGCATCATACTAATTGCAGTAATTCAACTGAATAGAAACCTAGGAAGATACCTAATGACATATCTTCTGAGTGTTTGTCTAGAGGCTTCTACATTCTTCATTATTTATCTTGCTAAAGATCTCAGCATTGTCAGCCCCTGTTGTAGGCTTTGCTACTCACTGGAGCATAAAAGAGAGCCAAAACCACAAGTAATGTGTGTATTAGAAGTCCCAGTGTATTTCCCTGGACTGTCAAATGGCAAATATTTGATCAGTTGTGGATCAGTAATTACATATCCAACCTGCTAAGATCTTTATTTTAGGACATTCTTTAAGAAGTAAAAGTATTGTTGTGTAAGTCTTGTTAAGGGTGTTTAGAATGCAGACAATGTGGCTGTGGTTGGAAATCTTCTTTGCAGTCTTTCCTAATTTCATTAGGATTTATTTGTTTCTCCTGGACAGTTTTAAGTTTTTTGTTGCCATAAAACAATAGAGAAGCCAAGTCTTGCTGCAAGTGAGTGCTGTTATGAACTCTGGATGGTATATATGCTACTGGGACATTTTCCTTTTTATGGTGAATTGCAGTGTTGAAATGACAAAAAAACAAGTGTGTGCCTTTTATTGGTTCTTTATGATGCAGAAGGACTGTTTTAGTCTGTTCTTCCACTGGCCTTTCAGCAGAAATACAATGCTCTGAGTGCCTCATTTTCCCCATGAGTTCTGTGTAGTATAGGTTCTATGGGATAGAAATATCGCAGCAAATAGAAGTTGAGAGTGCATTTTATACCTCATTCAGACTCTGAACTGCTGTGCTCTTTCTCCCCAAAATGCTACTTTACTTTCTTTCCTAGGATTGATTTCACCTAACTTTAGGTGTCACCCTTTTTTTATCAAGGGAGAGAAATAGGTAAGTTCAGGGGATGGCACACCTGAGCAATTTTAAATGTCATTTTTAGCTTGAGAAGTATCACACTATTGATCATGACACACGTATGGAAGAAAAATCACAGATGGAGGAATGTAGTGCCTCCTCAGCTTCATTTTCGTATGAACGCTTCAACTGTACAATAGAGCGAGTCCTGAAGGCCACGGAGGTCTTTGTCTGTTTCCTGGGTTTGCATACTGAGAAAGACTATCTGATTCTCAGGGTGCAGTTCTTCATTTATACTTCTAGTTATCTTAAGGCAGAAGAACAGCAGTGCTTCTTCTGAAGGTATCCTTCAGCTTTTCACCCAAGGTAAGGAAATGCTTGGAGTCTATAAAAGAAATAAATATGACAGTACCTTCCAAGTATTAAGCATAAAGGTAATTTCATAAGCCACATGGATGGAACTGGCTGAAAACAAAGAACATGGTGATCTTGAGTCCTCACCTGAACACAAATAATGACTGTAGTCTAGAAATAGATGCTGAGCCTCACTTCCAATTTGTGTTTCAGTCTATCTTGATTTCCAACAAACAAACCTCTGAATTATGCTTCCAGTGGAAATCTGCTAAAAAGAATTTATTCCACCCACTGATATATCACATCTGTGAATGGGAAATTTGTTGAAATTAAACAGGCAGAGTGGAATTAATTTAAGTACCTGAGCTAATTCTTACAAGGACAGGGCATGTTTTATCTTTGTCCTTTTTTTCAGTCAATTTACAGGAAGGGGCAATTTAAAGGATGATGTATGTGGTTACTTAGACATCTGCTTTAGAATGATGCATATTGTAACAGATTCCTTTGACTGGGCATAAAGAAGAAGGCTGAGTGATGTTTAAGTGAATGTGAGCCAGATCTTTCTGAATCTTTTTTTCCCTGGTTATCTTTTTTTTTCTTTTTCCCGCTCTGAATGCGTTCTTGCTGTTTCAAGGGCAGTAGTCAATGCAGTAGTGTTGATCTGGCAACAAAACAGTAAATCCAGCAGTATCAGAGCATCAACTTATAACAAAAAATTGGCAGGCAAGTCTGAGGCACAGGACTATGTGAAAGATGACAATCGCATTCTATTTTGGAAGCACCACTGGAGCACAGCTTTTGTGGAAATATAAAACAAATGTACTTCAAATCTTAGGGTTGAAAACTCAGCGTACATAGCTGCTTGGAATGAGTGGCTTCAGTTTGCTATGCTCATCTCTGGAAAATTGTTGCTTATCCAACTGTAAATATTTGACAGAGAGCCAGATGCCTTTGAGAGCACTTCAAAAACTGGCAGCTTCAGTGGCTACTGGTGTGTCATCAGGGTAACACACTGAAAATGTGCTGGTGAGACCTATTCCCAAATTAAGGCAAGTAGATTGGAATTATTATTCTAGGAGAAAAGATTACTTCTCAGAAAGCTGTTGTGGTATAATTAAATGGGCTGAAGTTAAAAAAGAATGACCTTTGGCTGCAAGGAAATCAAGGGTGATAGTCAGGCTTATTGCTGGAACTCCTGAGATGAGGAGGAAGACTCAGTCAGAGGAGAATTTATTTACTAGTATAATACCTAGAACTCAGATCAGGTATAGAAGGATAGTTAGGCTCATTAACTATTTCCTTTTGAGATGGTCTGAAAAAAAAAAAAAAGTCTTTTTGTCCAAATTTGACAAGATTCAGATGTTTCCATGGTGATCAACTATTTTGTTGGCACTCCAGTAAAAATGTTCACCGTGAACTTTTCTGAACCTTCCAGTGACCTACTTGGCCTGTCACAGACATTCTTTCCTGAAGTGCTTTTCTACGACACAGCCTGCCAGAAGAAGTGATACCACTTCACCATTACCGAACCCTGGCTGGTTCTTTCTATCCTTTCCACTGTGTTACTTTTATTCTTTACCTTATTCTTTACCAAATCCTACTAGGAACTGTTTCTTCCTCAGATTGCTTTGTGTGTGTTTGCAGGCCCATTTTCAATCTTCTTTTTCAAATTGACCGTGGAAATCTGAGACTCATTCTAAAGACCAGCCTAAATTCTTGCTCAGATATCTCTTTTATTCCTGTTTTGTTTCCAGTTTCATCCAGTAGAGCAATGTTGATGGATGTGAAGTTTGTAACTTGAAATGACTTGGTGACATAAACAAAAACTAAGAGGAAGAGAGCCGGTGGTGACATCAGGGCTGGGTTGGGACATATGTGGAGGGACTTCTTGCATTACTTTCTCAGAGTTTGTTGATTTCAAAGGAAGCTGGTCTGGATGCAATAGAAGTTGTATTACATGGGAGCAGACCTTCTACACAGATAGACAAACCTTATAGGGGTTTAGAAGGTAACAGGAAAAGAGGTTGCACAGAAAAACTACACAGTAGGAAAGCCACAGTCTGCTCAGGAGTTTCAGAGCATGTTGCCACCAACACTCAGGGTACAACTCTACATTTTATTCTCACAGACTTCTTTAGTACTTAAATTCTTTTGGCACCTATTTATAGGAAATATGAAAGTGTCTAATGAGTCAAACTTACAGTCAGAAAGGTGACCAAAGGCTCTTCATGTCAAAGATTTTGAAATGCTGCTCTTCCATGGCTTGGTTTCTTCCCTTCTGAATGGGGTTAGGCATGTTTTCTTACTCAGAGGTCATAGTAATTGTCTGTATCAAGATCAGTATGGGACACTATGGAGTTACTAGTTTCCAGCATGACAGAACTTGTTGGTAGGAGGGTATCTGGGAGCAAAAAGAACATGTAGGTACTTTTAAAAATAGTTTCGTTTTAGAATGTTCATGACATCTCCCCCAGGCCAATATTACTATTTTGTATCTCCTAACATAACTCAGATAGAACTGTTCGTGTTGCACAGTAGAGGAGAGAATTAGCATTCTCATAGTTCAAACAGTGTGAGGTTTTCACTGTGAAGACTTAGAGAGTCTCTTTAGGGGAAATGAATCAGGAGCTCTGCAATCATTGTGTTCCAGTTGCAAATCTGCAGCTTATGTGTGAGAAACAGCTTTGGGGGGTACTCCGTGTTCCCATTTTTCTTCCTTTGGTGCATCAAAATCTTTCATAGCAAAATGACACACATGTTCCTATTAATTGGATTTGTTTTAAACTCATTGCAGCAGGAAAAAGTGACTAATGCTGACCCATGATACCTGTACTTATGAGGTGAAGAGGGCACTTCCATGCTGTAAGTGAGGCTAAAGTGGTTGTTTCTAAAACCATGTGAAGTACATGTAGCAATTTGCTTACACACACACAAAAAAAAGACCCTGTCTTACCACTGGGAGGGTAACTGAAAATGCATGGCAGTTTCCTACAGGATTTTGCTATTAATTCTTGCCTCAATATGTCTGTGGTAGGAAGAATTTGTTTTTGAAAGTGAATTCTGAGCTCTTCCAGACACTTGAAAGTATTTCTCTTTCTGCAGCTGAAGCTCCCATGGGTCTGTCTCAGTTGTGTTTGATGACAGTTGGAGAGCCACATGAGTGATGTGCTGCCCAGAAACTCCTGCAGCTTACAGCCTTCCTCCCCATATCCCACATCAATTCTTGCCACTGTGCCCCAACATGGTGGAACTGCTGAAATGAGCTTCCCATCCCTTGCTTGTGCTCTTCACAGGTGTTAGACACCTGATAACTTCCTTCTCCACTCTCCCCTCACAGCAGACGCCCAAAGAACCATAGGTGATCCCCTGATTATTTTTTCATTCCATGCTATATTTAAGCAAATTAAATCATAGTGAAGAAGCAGCCAGATTCATTTACAGGTGAGGTGCGTGTCCAAATGTGTGCTAGAAAACTTCCACAGAAGACAATGAGCAGGAAAGAGAACAAAGTAGTCTCCATGTGCCTCACCAGGTATGCCATAGCCCTTTTTGCCCATGATGAGTTGTGTTCAGCAAGTAAAACCAGAACTCAAATTTATCTGAATCCAATAGGCTAAGCTATAAAATTGATAGTATGATATGGAGGTGTTACTCAGATGTAATAGGCCATTTAGAGAAAAATAGATATAGATTTTCTGTCTTTTACCTGATCCATTTCCTTTCTCACAAAGGAACAGCTAAGAAAGGAAGTGCTGTGCTTTTGTTTTGTAACCATTGCTCTGATGCTTATGGTGATGCTTTAATGGGGATGCTTTGAATCGCTTGCTTTAAATTGCTGTTACGTATTATTTTCATATCCGCTTTCAGTTACAGTTAAATGAAGCACCTATTTAGTAGTTCTTACCCAAGGGCATGAGAAAACAATAGGAAGATACTTAGTGCTACTAAAAAGCCTCAGGAATATAGTGTGTGTGTATTCATAAACTGTATAAATGTTTCAGTGGACAAAATGAGCTTGCACACATGGCTGGGATTTGTGCTCAGTAATAGCAGCTAGTTGTGCAGGGATCTTGGCATCTATGTTCCAGAATTAGGTAATTCCAGTAATTTATTAGAAAATACTGCACTGAAAATCATGTGAGTACTTTTTTAATGCGAAGGATTCAGTGTATGTTTTATATTCCTCTCCAGCACTTCGGCTTTCTGCTGTGAGCCTAAGCACCCCACAGACAAAGCAAAACCCTAGATGAATTAGTAAAACTCTGGAGTTTGCCCCTGCGGACCCTATATACAATCAGAAAAGATGAGTGATGGGGCTACTTTCAATTGTTTCAACAGCATTTCACTCAAAACAAATGAAATGCTCTAAGCCACCCTGTGTCTTCCTATCACACGTGGTTGCCCCCTGCAAATCTCAGAAAATACTTTGTGGGTAGCAAAACATTCTGCTTTCACATTTTATAATGTATCATTTTTTCCACCGCAGAGTCATTTCATACTTCAGTATTTCCTAAACCACTCTGATTTGTATTAAGAAAAAAACTAACACCACAAGCAAAAACAAATGACGATAGCAACAACACACATGCATCACTGAAGACTTTATAAACAATTGTTGTTTCTATTATATTTTACAAACAAGAAGTCTATTGAGCTGATTTCATAGAATGTCTTAGGACCTCAGGAATCATCATGTTACAACCCTTCTGGCCAGGGACTAGATCATATTGCCCAGGGCACCATCCAATCTGTCCTTATACACCTCCAGGGAGGTGTTCTTCTCTGAGTGCTGAGGACTGTGGGAAGTCTGGGATTTAGGAGAAGGGTTCTGTTGGATACGTCTCATGCAGTCCTCCACTGATCCTCTTCTGGTGGAGGTGCTTTATGTATTATCTTGTTTCTCCCATGTACTGCAGGAATGGATAGGCTGCATCTCATGACAAAGCAGCTGGTGTATCTGCCTGTACCTCTTCACTTACATTAAATAATGTGCCATGTGTTGACCTCTTTCCAAGTTCAGAAATAATTGGTTGGATCCAACCAAATGAAATCTGTCCAGGGCAAAGAGAACTAATGGGTGGCCAACTCTGTGTTTAGTAAATAGCAAAACAGGAATTGAGACTTTCAAAAAGATTTACTTCAAAAGGTAAAGAAAAAGATTTTATTAAATAGTGGAAATAAAACCATTTACTTTTTTTTTTAATTAATATTGTCATGCAAGTATTTATTACCTATCCTGTGGTTTTCACACAACCTTGCTGTTAATTCAGTGAGGCAAATTTAGTAGGTGACTGATTCAGTAGGAATGTAATTAAAACCTCAAACATCCCATTGGCCTTATCTTTGAGTGTTTGGCTTTCACTCCTTTTTGAAAACTTATTCCTGAAGAATTAGGACTTGGTGAAGTGGAGACGGGTTAACATTTCTTTCTTCTTGCTGTTGTCCAGTACATTCAAAGAAAAATCCCCTGTATAAAAAAGACTGAGAGGGGATCTGATCCAGGTTTATAAATATCTGAGGTGTGGGGGACAAAGTAGCGAGGCCAGACTCTTCAGAAGTGTGTGGAGACAGGACAAGGGGAAACAGAAAGAAGCTGCAGCACAGGAGGTTCCACGGGAATGTGCGCAAGAACTTTACAGTGAGGGTGACAGAGCACTGGCATAGGCTGCCCAGTGGGGTTGTGGAATCTCCTTCTCTGGAGATCTCAAGACCTGCCTGGACGCCTACCTGTGCGACCTGGTGTAGGGAACCTGCTTTGGCGGGGGGTTGGACTCAATGATCTCTTGAGGTCCCTTCCAACCTCTATGATTCTAAAAATAACAAATCCAACCACAAAATGAAAACAGGAGCTCTGTACATTGTTCTTCATATCCCAAACTGAGTGCAGACTTGACCCATGTTGAGAAAGGATCCTTCCTTGGAAGACCCTGGTACCACTGGCAGCTCTGGACTCTGCTGGGGCACTCTAGTTCTTGGGATCTCTGGTGGGCAGAGCGCTTGGATTGCTGGTTCTCAGTTGCTTGCTTTGGTGAGGATTACTTCCTTCTTTGCTCAGTCTTCACAGAATCGTAGGGGTTGGAAGGGACCTCTAGAGATCAAGTCCAACCCCCCTGCCAAAGCAGGTTCCCTACACCAGGTTGCACAGGTAGGCATTCCAGTCTTGCTGGAAGAGTCTGATCTCACTGCATGTACTTTGCATCTTCTAAGGCAATTCTGAAAATTAAAGCAATGTAAAAGTACTGTTGTAGATAATTTGCCCCCAGGAATTCTGAAGTATCCAGTCACGTTACTCTCAGATTCATTGAAACTGTTATCTACTTTCCTGTAAATTCCTGGCCTTGCTATGCCAACATTTTTAAAGGATAAATAGAAAGAACTGAGTAATTACAACTCTTCCAACTTGACACTATCTCAGAGGAGTTAATGGCACATTCAGTGTGTGATTTGGCTGATAAAGAGTCAGAAGACAGTAATACAATTAATGCTAATCTACCTAGGATTATGGGCAATAGATCTTGTCAAAGTAAAGAGGCTATCTGTACCTGATAGCTTTACAAGCTGTGTTGACAAGGGGAATACTATCAGTTTAACAGATTTAGACTTTCTAATACATTTGCCTTAGTTTCATATAGAAAATCAAGACATATTAGAAGCTTTTAATCAATGTAATGAGCAGAACTCAAGACTGTAAACTGAGGATCATTACAAGGCAAGTGAAATGCTAGTCAAGACTGCTGTTTAACACTGATGTCAATGTTTTGAAAGAAAGTGTAGAAAACTTTGATAAAGATTAATGACGACAATGGTACTGGGGAGTGATTAAATAATGTGGAAAGAGGTGATGGACATGGAGTGCTCCAAAATGATTTTTAAATTGAACCAAGCAGCACATCTTTTACAACAGCAAATAATGAACTGTAAACTGAAAAAAGAACAAATTTTGGATGGACACTGTTGCTGGAGAATTTGGTTCCCTGGAAAGCCTATTCAGATTGGATAAAGCAGAATTGGCATAGCCTCCTGGTCTGGGGTTTCAGCAGATGAGTTGAGGGGCTCCTTGTTATCAAACATGGGAATATCAGATTGGCACAGTGAGATTTTAACATCTCCCACTGTGACCTGTTATTCTTTTGGAATACATCTGTATGTAACTAAAGCCTTCATGCTGCAAAATACATGAGACCATGCTGAGACCTTTTCTCCATTGAGGGTATGTTGAAAGAGTTTGCTGAGCTGGGGACCTTCACTTCAAGATGTTCTTCTGTTATCTTGTGGTTGGAATTTTTTTCCTGTTGGTTTCAGAAGCTCGTTTGGATGCAGTGGTTTTCTGTAGTTTAATTTACTTTCCCTGTTTGTCCCCAAACTGTATATTTACAAAAGGAATCAAATTAGTATTATTTATTTTACAGCCTATAATGCTCCTTTTGGAGAGAAACCATTATGTAGATACTTCCAACATAGGTCTTTTCCTATTGGAAAGCTCCCATGACATAAAACAAATATCAGGTTCAGTTCTGCAAACAGTTTCTTGTAGAACACGCTTTATTTCCAAGAAAATCTCAGTAAATACTCTGAAGTATTCATTCAGTTTAATAGAGGCTGGAATGTCTCCTGAGTTATCCCATTAAAACAGATGTTGCTTTATTGATGTCTGGGTAAAAGTATCATTCAGAGGTCAATGTGCTTATGTGCGATTTTTGCGTGTACAAAACCATTTTAATAGGAGAGTTACTGTGGCTCCCAGTTTCAATTTGGACAGGATGTCCCCCAGAATGCAGTCAGGCAGAAACCCACTGACTGCTGACCTCCAGATGAAATACAGCCCATTAGCTGTTATACTTGGAGGTTGATCATCCAACCAGGTTTTTATCCAACTCGTTGTCTACCTATTCAGACCCTAATATGCAACTGACTACAAGAGATTTTGTGGGAAATGGTAATGAAAGCCCTGTTAATTCTGAGGCAAGTGACATGTACTCCTCCTCTCACCTTGTTCACAATTCCATTTGTTTTATCATAGAAGGCAATTGGACGGACCATGCATCATTCATCTCTGGTCCATCTGAGTGTTTCCAATCATCTTCTTCCACTTGTATTGAAAAATGGCTCAATGTTTTTCTCAGGGGCTGGAGTGAGGGTGACAAGCCTATTTTGATTGTTTCTGAAGATGGAATGGATATTTGCCTTTCTATAGTCACTGGTTACCTTTTATGATCTCTGTGGACTTTCAGTGGCAACAGAAATTTTTACTCTAATGAAATTGAACCTCTTAAGTTTAAGACAGAGTCCCACAGCACAAAGTGCCATACAGCCAAAGAAAAAAGTAGTCCCCATCTTGAAAGTGTGAAGCAGAAGATTGTCCATAATATTTCACATGTTACTTGCAGCTGCAGGAACAAATTTAGCAGGAGAAATAAATGTGATTACCTTCCACAGGAGTCTTGTTCTTCTGCTTTGTGTTAGGGTCCTCTCACAAGCCGTATTTTGTCAGGGGGTTGTATTAACTTGCTTGGTCAGAAATACATTGATCTACTTTCAGCCTGGATGAAGTGATGTTATTTCAAAACTGTCTACAGTAGGGATGTTTTTTGGAGTGAGTGTGATATCTTCTGCCTACAGACAGTTTTAAGAATAATTGGCAAAGGCTTAAATGAAATTGGTATACCATGGATAAAGCAAAAGGTTATTATATTAGGCATAAAAATTGTCTGAATGTATTGACCTTACTAGAGAAACAGTGATTTAACCTAGCTGAGAAACTGGCTCTGTGTGATTATTTATTCATTTTGCTTTCATTTTCTTATTGCTTCTATATTTTTCTTCTCTCATACTTCCCTGTTTCCTTTGTATACAGGCATATATAACATCTAGACTTGTTACTTACTCTAGATCTATCATTTTGCAAGCAAGCTTAAGGTGTATTTCAAAACAGAGGCAGGTGTGCTTCAGGTTTTAAGCTCAAGACATTATTGCACTCTTTCCATGCTCCTCAACCCAAAAATTTTTATGGAACAAAGACAAGTTTTGACTAGCCAGGCTGAACAATTGTTTATCATTTTAACGCCAGAAATCTTGATTGTTTTAATCTTGGTCTTTGCTGCTTTATGGGCACAACTTTTTTTTTTTCTTTTGTATTCTTTTATATGTTCTGGTAAGTCAGCATGATTTTCTTTAGAAATCTCTTTTGCCAGAATGTATCCTTCTGATGCAAAGCCTGATATTTTGGTATTATGCCTAGCTCACAGGTTCTTAATTTGAATGAGGGGTCCTGGAGAGGGATGAAGAGGAGTATAGTCTAAGTAATGCAAAACCTTGCAAATACAACATGTTAAAATAAATTGAGCCCCTTTATGTTCTTTCCCTCTTGCATTTACTAGATCATTCCTTTCTCTTGACAATATCTTCAGGAGTTCTCAATTTTTGTGACTTAGCTGTTCACAGCCTTTTAAGTTCATTGCAAGGCATGGGCATGGAAAGCAATTTTCTGTGACTGTCTTGATTTTTTTTCATCTGTTCAAACTAAATTCCTTCAGTCCTTTAATGCCAGGTCAGTTCAACTGGGAAGTCTAGTCTGGTTTTAGCCACCAGCGACAAAACCAAGCACTTGGCATTGGAACGTAAGAAATAGAAGGCAAACCATTGTAGGCAGTACCTAACATCATTCTGTGTCATTTTCCCATTCTAACTCCGAGTTTTACTTCCTAGTACATTTTTTAAACTTCAACTATCTCCAAGTCAGGTGGCCAGATATCACTTTAGGCAGATGGTTTCTTTTGGTTTTGTTTTTTTAAATTTCAACTTGTTGTGCACTGGATCCTTACTACATTTAAATGTTTCTTTTAACGCAGCTGTTAATTCAGGACTTTTTGTATCATGCCCTTTTGGAATGGGGAGAATGGGTAGACATAACCCTTGCAAAGCTAGGCAGGTTGTGATCTTGGAGGCGAGGGAGTGATAAAAGCTTCTAAAGGGCACAACTGTCACCTCATCTTAAAAGCTCAAATAAAGTAGAACTTTCTATATTCATAGATACTGCTAGACTTTTTTTTTCCTGCAAACAACACTGACACTCCAGCTTACAGCAAGAGCTGCCCTCATGGCCAACTGATAGGCAGACTAGAAACTGGAGAATGAAGGAAATAAAAAATTTCACAAATTAGCAAGATAACCATTGGCTTTGCTGTCTCCTGCAGTCTTGAACTTAAGACTAGGTTTCTCTATGGAAGGCAGGCTTTAGACAGACACTAATTATTGGAATATGCAGAAGAGCATCCAGATGGAACAGGATGACTTCTGTCCTGATAGAGGGTCAGGTGGTCCCTGCTGACCTTAAGTTCTATGACTATCTAACAAGAATGCATAAAGAGACAGTCAAGCCATGTGCTATTGTCTAAGCTTTGCTAAAGTGGAATAATTACAGAGAGCAGGAACTCTTCTTGCCCTCCTGAACCTAAATCTCATTGTTGCTTTGGCAAAGAACAGTCTTATGAGTTTCTGTCCATTTAGAAGTGTTTAAATTTAGCTATGAACACAGTAATTTTGTGGCTGCAGTAGTAACAATTTTTGTCCATACTCCTGAAGTTCATGGAAATCCTGCGTTACTGACTCAAGTGGGATTCAGATAAGACTTTCTGCTTCCATTATTAGAGTCAGTAATATTTCACTGACTATGATGGGGACAGAATGAAGCAATGAGGGAAGTGTTTCGTTTTGAATAATCTCTCTTTAAACAATTTCCAGTCAATAGGGTAGCAGGCCATAGAGCTACCTTACAAAAATGGCTTCACATTGCAATTAAATGGATGCAGCTATTTTCCCTGTACACTACTTAACAGTATAAAAGAGACAGAATGCTCTGAACCAAAATAATTTTCCATTATGGGTTGATCAATGTGTTAGCCAATAAAAGAGGGCATTGCATTTCTCAAACTTCATTTTAGGAGCTGGTGGTAATCTACCTAATGCATCTCCTTATATTACGCTCTGCTTGGAACAATGGAGGAAGATATCTCTTGGACACAGGGATTGGGCTGTGTACATAACAAGAAGAAATAGCCAAATCTAAGGAGATTTGGCATAAGCGTTGCTAATGTGCCAACCTGTCTCGTTTTTGTATCTGAAGTTCAAGCTCAGGGTGTTGTTGTTTTATAGTGATTAATAGGTTAAAAGATACACATTTATAAATCCTTATAAAAATTCAACACATGCTGCTTTGGTTCGAGGTTATGGTCCTAGGAAACTGGAACTAACCCACAGTCAGAAATGTACTCTTGGTTGATGTATCTTGGAAAGCTTTTGAGGAGAGAGTGGACTAACTTTTGTAAAATCTTCTGGTGAAGCAGATGATCTCAGAGCAATACTTGTGGGTTTGTTTTTGCTTTCTTTAATGGATGTGCTGCAAAACACCACAGCCTCTTTCAGAGGAAAAAAATGTTATTAAGCTGTAACTGTTCCATATTCGAAGGATGGTTCACTGGCAGTACTTTCTCTAATTGATCCAGTCTGAAGAGTTATGTTGGTAGTGAGAATATAATCGACCGGCAACAGATTATTATTTCTGTCACGGAGCTCCTCTGCAGATGTGATAGAATGTAACTTTGGTAGGGGTTTACAGGCTTTGGAGAATCTCATCAACGTAGAGCAGTACACATACTTGTATGCTACTGAGAGAAACATGAAATACAACATTCATAAACACCAAATCCTTGGGCTCAGAGCACCCTAGTGAATGTGGAATATGTTTCGTATATTTAAGTAGTTGTGAGGGAATTGTATTGACTGAAAATAAAGCTCTATTCATGAAGTATTTTTTGTTAAAAAAAAAAAAAAGTACTTTATTCTTTATGATACATGGGAACAACATTTGTTTCTGTTAACTTAGGAAAATTATTGACTCAAATACAAGTTATATGAACAACTGCAGGTGCCCGAATGACAGTTTAGTGGAAACATTTCCATTTTATATTTGTACCATGACAGGTCTGGCAAATTGCACCTTGCTAGTCCATTAATATTCAGAAAATATTCAGAAAAGTATCAATGATATATTTGTTGCAAGAGATAAATTTGTTTTATGTCATTTATCATATAGAAACCAAAAACAAAAGTAGGTGAGATGCCTCAGACGACCATGAAAATTCCTTACATACAAAGAACAGTGACTGAAATGCACTGAGAAGATTTATTAAAGAATATATCTTGGTTTGGGACTTAATTTCAGAAAGATCTTGATTAAAGTATTATGGCAAGAATGTAATCCTGCATTTATAGTGGTGGTGGGGAAATAGCTTCACTGTTCCACTGCTAAAACGTTTTATAGAAGCTGTGATTTGGCAACAGCTCCCAAAATCTTGATTGCACTCTTTCTATATCCACCATCAGTACATTGCCAAGAGGTTTTTTTTAGTATTTAAATTAAAAATGAAAATACAGCATGTGCAAACTCTGGATATGAATCCAGTATATGAATCATTTAAATTACAATGTAAATCAGTAAAGAAAAGAGTTTGGAGTGTATATCTGAAAATGGTGTAAAAGGATGGCACCTTCTTACCCACAGATTTCTGGCTTCCTATTTTTATTTCAGTAAGATTGCTCTGTTTTAGTGACAAAAACACTTTATTGCTGTTGTAGCCAAGACAACTGCACAGCAAAGAGGCAATGAATGGTTCATTGGATTCTTTGCTTGGATTGCCGTTGGAGTGTCTTTCCTGTCTCTACAATGGTATAGAAAATAGTAAACACTGCAAAATTACTTCATATTTGCAGCTAAAGTCCTGTGCACACAAAATAATCTATTAACTGAAATGAAATCATTCTTTTACTTATGCAGAGTAGACTGGTCTTGTAGATCACGTAAACTTGAGTCTAAGAATTTTGGCAGCCCACCAGATTTTGAAGAGTCATTTTGTGATTTTGTGCAAATCCAGCAAGCCTGACAGTGGCTTGCTAAAATCTTTCTATTCCCCTTTCCAGGGAGACAAAAAAAATTATCCTATAGCACCAAGAGTTTGGCACTGGGAGTCTGAGACTAGAAGCTCTGTTTATCATCAGATGGAGTTCAGGATCAGTCCCTGATAACCCACAATGTAGTGTTTGCTACGTTGCTATTTGAGCAATACTCAACCTCTGATAAGGGATATGGATACTAAAGCATTAACCAGGTTGGATCTATACTAAATTTATCACCCTTTTCTCCTCTTAGGCAGCTCAGCTGCTTCTGCATCATTCTGTGCTCATCTGTGTTCTCCTTGTACTTTTCACCATAGACCCATTCCTGCTAACATCTCACTGCAACTTATTTCAGAAGCACTGCAAATGGTGAATGGTGAATTCATGGAAACTCAAGGATTTGTGGAGGCAACATATAGGCACCTGAAGTTTTGCCACTGGCAAAATCTTTGGGCACCAGGCTGTGAGGTGGGATGTTATTCATAACATATTCCAGAAGGGAGACGAAAATGGATAAGAGGAAAAGGAAAGGGAAAACGTGAAGCTACGAAATTTTAAACATGCATACCTGTGTGGCTGAAAGCAAGAAACTGGAAAGAAAGAAACTGGAAGCTTTTGTATTTGCTTTCATGTGAGGTCAATATGATTCTCACAGTCAGGCCACCTTGCTCACCACTCCTCAGCCTCTATGAGACTCCAAGGGATGGAACAAAACATTCTAGGGCCACATGGCTTTTCACAGTGAGGATATATGGTTTTAAGAAATAAATTCTCCAGCAAGAATTATTTTTAAATTAATCAGGTCTCCAGAATATCATGTTGGCTTATGTGAGGACTGCGTAACCTCTCTTGAACTATCACATGAGGGTTTATGGAAGTGGAAAGAACTCTTGTGAGTCTGTAGGATAGTTTGTGGCCACACTGGCTGCATACTGTTCTTTCTGTTTTTCTATTGTCTCCTTCAAGAGAGTTTCTTTGAGACTGGAGTAGTCCCATAACACAGTGACTCAGTTCCTCAGTCCATTTCATTTGGAAACCATGGAGAAGCAGTAAACACAGAATCCCACACTGGTATTAATGCAAACCCACTTTTTAGAGAAGCTGACGTTACCAGGCACCAACTGATGCCTTTTTAAGCCACTGATAAGCGTTATTTTTGGAGACAATTCAGCATACTAACTGTGTGTAAGGAGTGAAAACAGTGTTGCTTTGCTTTTATTATATTATTTATCATAAAAAGTATCACTTTTTCTTCTCAAAAGTTGACTTATTCCTCTTGCTCGTGCTTTACTTGAACACATGAAACAAAATTTATCCAGAGCGTGATTTTGACTCAAATTGTGATAAAAGCCACCTTTAATCAGGTATCTTGACTCTCTGTGTTGTTCCCTAGCCATTCCTTCTCTTGTATTTGAACACATTACCTACTCCTTTGCTATTTTAATTTTGTGCCAACAATTGCCAAAGTTGCTTGTTACTGCCTTGCTTGATTATCATAAAGTCATCAAAACCGATTTGGGATGGTCAGACTTCTCAAAAAAGAAGTCAGAGCTTTTGAAACATCTGTTAGGGTTTAAATTGGCCTGGCCCTTAGTGACATTTTTTTTTTTTTTGCAAGGAATTGTTTTGTTTCTTTGTTTGTTTGTTTGTTTGGACAATTTCCCAATTTTCCAGTGCCTTCTCTATTTCCATGCAAGTTAAATGATTTGGCTGAAAAAGTGACAGCGCTCTGGAAATATTTCTGAGACAGATGTTTTCTCTCTTTGTATCCTTGTATGCTGCTAGTAGGAGAGACTGCTGCTTTGAGTGCAGAGGGAATTGCATGTGGAAGTACATAATGGCTGGTTTTTGAGCTTTTGATGTTGTGGGACGCTTCAGCATCAAGGTTTGTAGTAAGCAGACTTAGTAGCAAGGACCTAAAGCAGGATGTAGGACAAAGATGATAAAGGGCATGGAGACCTGGGCCTGTTCAACCTTGGAAAAAGAAGACTCAGAGGGGATCTGATTCACATCTATAAATATCTAAGGAGCGGGAGGCAAAGGGACGAGGCCGGACTCTTCTCAGCAGTGTGTGATGATAGGAAGAGGGGAAATGGCCACAAACTGAGACACAGGAAGTTCTGCACAAATGTGCATGGGAACTTGTTCACAGTGCAGGTGATGGAGCACTGGAGCTGCACAGAGAGGTCGTAGAGACTCCTTCTCTGGCGATGTTCAGGACCCACCTGGATGCCTGCCTGTGCAACCTGGGCTAGGGAGCTGCTTTGGCAGTGGGGTTGGACTAGATGATCTCTGGAGGTCCTTTCCAGCCCCTACAACTCTGTGATTCTGTGACTTGTCACAAAATCAAAAGCTCCAATTTATCTGGGTTCATCACTTTTTTTGTCTGAACAGTACTAAAATCTTCATTAGCATTTGCCTTCATATTTCTGAGCAGTGCACTGGGACATGTCCATTGGCAGATGTAGGAAAAATAATGCTTGTACAATTAGTAACATCTAAATAGGGACTTTGTAAAGAGCTTGTTGGCTTCAGAATATCCTTATTTCGGAACCCAAGATGGGCTGTGCTTCAGAGAGAAATAATTTAATGTGATACTCTGAGCAGATTATTCTCATGTTTGACGTTGTGTAGTTGATGATGAAAATTGCCTCTACAATCACTAGCAGCTTCAGAAAGTGCAGAAGAATGGCTGAAGGTAATATTGTCGCTAAAAGCCGTGCTGCCTCTGTTCTGTTGGACTGATTCTCATCTTTCATGAGATGTATTGGGAAACGTGAGAGTGAGACTAACAACACAAGTAAACCCAAATTTACTATCCTTGACCAATTCATGAGATATAATGACAACAGAGATCTGCTCTTTGATCAACTCTTTGATTTATATATCAGATATATCAGAGAACAAAACAGACTCTCTGGGTTGTGAATTGAATAGCACAGACCTGTTGATAGAAGCTGGACTATTCCTGATAATATCCAAACGTTTGAAGTTCAGTTTTCAGAGGATATGGGGTAATTCAAAATAAGAATTAGAGAAAAAAATCGTTAAGGCATCAGGAAGTTGAAAAAATAACCATGACAAAGAGGAACAGCTTTGGGCTATTACATGCTGAAATCAGATCATAATAAATGGGATATTTCTGACCTTGATGCACAGTATTCAAACTTTATGAGCCCCAACATGTTACTTTAAGAGCCTGCTCTGTTCTTGACTGGTTTTCAATGCATTTGGAGCAGGCACTAAAAATGGGAGGACATGCATATAGATGGAAAGCTACAAAAAGTCCAAGCTGAAGAGAAAGAAAAATTCTTGCAGTTTTATTTTCACCTTATGGTCTTATGGTCTTAGTCCCTTGGAGGGAGACTGAGGGCAGGGGGCAAACAGGGACTGTTCTTACTTCTTAGGGATCCTCAAGGTGTAATTAGGAAAAAAAATACTCAGGCTAATTTTACTGTTCAGGGTTCCTGGGAAATATGTGCAAACTGCAAAAAAAGAAGAGCTGAAAATCATTAATCTGCAACAACATTGGAACATCTCGGCGTTTCTAGACTTTGCAATGAATTCACTTGCTTCCAGGGGATGTAGAGTGAATAATATGTTCAACAATAACTCATTTGACCTGTTTTTTTTTTTTTTTTTTCTGTGTATATATATATTTTTGTGTCTATATTGATTACAGCTTTCAATTCTGCCTCTGGTCTTGTTTGTAAAAGAAGGTGCTTAATGCTCAGGTATCACAGAGAGGTCTTCTGAGCATAGCTGGGCAAACCCCAGAGCCTGATGGTGCAGCCCAGTGCTGCAGGCACTTTGAAAGTTCAGTAAACTTCACTGTTCAAAAAGCCAGGTGGGATTTGTCTCATAAAGTTGTGTGAACAGTCTTGCTACAGGACTGCAATGGCTTCTGAGAACACCACTCTGGGCTCTGTGAATGTAGCTCCAGCTTGAACAGATTCACGATTCTACACAAATACATGGAGCAGCTGTCTGCTAGGCTTTGGTCACTCACTCTATAAAATACTCTCCTTCAGGAGAACTTTATAATGTTTTTGTTTCTGCTTTCATTTCACCAGTTGGATATAGGTTTATGTAGCTTCTTAGCTCTAACATGAGCTGATAATCATTACAAGGCAGCAGAAATGACAGAGATCTACATTTGAGCTTGAATGTCACAAGTTTAACTCCTTTTGATGATCATTGAAGTTTGCACTTAATTAGTTAATGCAATTTGCCCAAGATTCCTCACAGCTGGTGAGCCAGGTTTGGTCAATATTTCTTATATCTTTGAGGAAAGCTTTGCTGTGAAAGACATCTGGGTACTACTTTCCTTCAAAAGAGAAAGGGAAAAAAAGATATGCATAAGATAACACGATTTATCCAGGAGATATGATGAGAATGTTATTTTTAATGATAGCTCAGCTAAAAAAAAGTGCAACAACTTTAGGAGGTTATCATCTGAGGCTCAGAATCACACAAAGACAGAAAAAGAACTGCATAAAAAATTGATCATAGGGATGCCTACCTCACACAGATGACATTTTTCAATAAGGAACACCTTTCATGCTTTCAGAGGGAGCTCTGCCATTCAAGAAGGCATTTAATCAGGCAGGAAAACAGAGTGCTGTGAAACTTGCAGCCTGTAACTGAAACCTCACGAAACACATTCTTGGTTTTGTTGCAAGTTTGGAACTTTGGAAACATTCTCTGAAGGCTCTGTGTAAATTTCTACTGCTTTTTGAATGATTCTTGGCAGGTTTGTGTGTGCTCCTGAAACTTTTGTGACTGCAAGAAAAGTATACCCAAGACCTTGCTTGGGAAGAGCACAGTACTGGTAACACTCGGTGTCTCATTAAGACAGATAACCACCACAGTACAGTCTCAATTGGCTGCTGAGAGTGCTGATGACAGACACCTGGTTCAGTAGCTGGAAGTCAACTGACCATGTGCCAAGTCTATGACTATGAGTCAACCATCTTAACTCATAAACAGTGAGAAGCCCATCTGCCCCTTGAGCTCTTCTGTGTGGTAGCTGACAGTGTGATGGGATTTTTCCCTTGAGAAAGGAGTGCCCTTTGAGGTTGTGTCTGCTGTACAAATCCCTTAAACCTTCACGTTGAGAGTTGCCGTGCAGGTACAGAACCTTGGTGAGTGATTAAGTTTGCTTAAGCTTGGCTAACTTTGCTAAAATTTATATCTTAGATTGATTGTGCCCTTAGATGTAACAATTGTCTAGGTCTGAGAGTAGGAGTGGATTTGGCTGCCCCTGGTTTCCTTATCACTTTGGTTCGAGGATTTCAGGGGTCAAAGATCTTCACTCTGATCCTTGTATTTCAACAGGAGGACCTACTGGATATGTACGTTTGACTACTTACTACATAGATGATAAGTGACTATTTACTATGTAGATAATCCTTACCATCCAAAATCTGAGGTCACTCTCTTTTTAACAATTAAGCATTCTTAAATCATTATGTTTCATCAATAAACATATTGCTGCTTTTCTCTTATAAGTGAAGAGTATAGCATTCAGGTGTGACATACATCAGTGTCCACCAAAATACTAGAACCAGAAAGCACTTAAGAAAATCAGAAAAACAGACCTCATGGTTACACACCGTTGAAAGGCTTCTTATAGGTTGATACAACTAACTTTTTTTCTGAAGATGAAGAAGTACATCTGTGTGCCTAATGGTTGGTTGATTTTATTCTATTAACTTAAATTGGTGAGGACCTTAGGTTCACTTTTATTTCTTTCTTTATTTATTTATTTATTTATTAACTCTTTCTATATCATTTAGATTTCTCCCTTCTGAGCTCTGCTGTGCTGGTCTGGATCATGGGATCGCACAGATCTCCTACAACTTTTGTTAGGTCTGCTAGTCACAAGATGTAGCTATGTGTTATATTGCAGGCTGTTATCAGTAATCTTCAGTTCACTGTGAACAATTTCTTTTACAATATGTTTCTGTTTTCTCTGTGTTTTTAGTTTGTACTCATAACAGTGTTTGCTGATTCTGATAATGTCTTGTGTCAGACTGGAGGTACTGCAACTACTTTTTTTGCATCATAGATCAATACTACCTCAGCAAGAACCCGAACTCTCTTTGTTCTGTGAAGAGAATAAGCACTTTTTTTTGGGCCAGCCTCCCTTCTGACAGTCGATGAAATTAATGTTTTTGTTTTGCACTCCACTGCCAGAGTAACTGATGCAGCATAAAACATTGATCTGTAACTTGTCCATTCATCAAAACTCGAAAAAAAAAATGGTTTTGTGATATTTTCTACGTGACTGGATAAATGACTTAATCTAAATCCACTAGAATCAGTGAATAGACGTTGCTTTTTTTGTTAGGCAGAGCCCATGAAAATGAGGCATTATTGGAGGGCAAGCATTTTTATGGTTTTTTGAAATCTATCATTTCAAGCAGGATGGATAGTGTGAAGGTTATAACAGTACAAGCATCACCACTCATTGGAGTCCTAACATGGCAGTTCATGAATTCTATATGATTTGTGCAGCAGAACTAGGTATTTCATAGTTTCCAGTCTCTTAAAATACCTTCTAGAGGTAGATGTTACTCTTGTATTTCACAGATGGCTTCTCAACACAGAGATCTATGTTCAGCATGTGCTGCGTGCTGTTCACAAATGCGTTTAGCTTTGAAAGTCATAGTTACCTTATCACACAGAGAGAGAACTGTATGGTGACTGCTGAACGCTTGTCTGCTCTACTTATTCCATAAAGTGCATACTGTATGCATGGAGTAAGTAGAGCAGACAAGTGTTCAGCAATCCCTAACACTTCTCCTGGATTTAAAAAAAAAAAAAAAAAAAAAAAAAAACCATGACTAACAACCACAAACAAAACCTATGAAGATAATGGCACTCTATTCAACCCGTAGTAGTCTGAATCATGCTACAAATTGAACTGGTGTGCAGTACTGCCTGTGCCTCTAATATCCAGAGTGACTCTTCTTTGCTGACAATGAAGAGCATATTTTTAATATAAGTTCCAGGGAAATAATGCATTTTCTTTTTACAGCACTCCAAAGTCAATGAACACTTACTCAAGGACAAATTTACTTCAAGAACAGGGTGAACTGAATTTAGCACAAAGACACAGACTAAAGGAGCAGAGATGCACAACTTTATTTATTATGTGATGTCTGTAGACCAGTTGAGATCTTCATACATGCTATAGCATCTTCTTCAGATTCTTTGAAATCCCCTTTTAAATGATTTGGTCCTATAAAAGTTAGTGGCATTCCCTTTTGGCTCCTTCCCATTTTTGTAACAATTTCTAAGAAAGGAATAAAAGAGCATGTGTAATCAGCAGCTGAGGGACACTGCTACCCTAGCTAGCAGTGTCACCCCAAGGAGCAATGAGAGCCACACTACTCAGGGCTAGATGCAGATAAGTCACTGACTGAACTGTGCAAGGTGGTAGAAAAACAGATCTGCAAAATAGGCGGCACGAAGGGCTCAGCTGAACTGTGATCTGTTGGAGTATTTTCCAAACTAACACAACCCTGAGGAACTTTTCTATTCCAACGAATCAATAAGGTCAAATGGCAAAGTAGAGATACTTAGAGCATTGATCTTTTCAATCAGGCATCAGTCTTCTTTTTGCAGTTGAACGACATCTCAAAATATTGTCAACTTTTTGATTGCAGCCTAGTACTTCTATACTCCCATTCCTCTTGGAGCATAACTTCAGACTGACAGAAAGTTATATTATTGCATAGGCTCTAAAGGGAGTTTATCTCTTTAAAAATGTATTCTTCCAGTCTAATATTACATTTGATAGCATGTTCAAGCTCATGTGCTTCCTTATTTGTAGTGACTTCACATGCGTGCCTTGCAGCAAGCCTGGTGACCTAATGTTTGAAACAGTTAGGAAAGATAAAGAAAAGCATACAGAGAAAAAGACTGAAGTACTTGACTCACTTCAGGAGTTTTTATTAAAAATCTGAGAAAATCCTGGCTCATTTTTAGAAGTGAACTACCTCCTTTGGAACAATAGTACTGTTAACCAAGAGCTCTCTTTCCTACTGAATGCATATATAATACCAAACTGGAGAAGAGAAGGATGAGTCTTAATAGCCTCTAACAAGCATTAGAGATGAAAAATATTTTGCACTTTTTAAAATAGTTGCTTTCTGTGTACTGAACTGAGAAATGTAAGATTAACTAAATAGCATTTTTTACAGTAAAAATGCTCATGTCTTCAGGCTGAAAAACCTAGATGTTTTTCTCCTCTTTTTCTCTTTTGGATAAAAAATCAAACTTGGTTGTTGTGGGCTTCCTAAGATTGTCTGAAAGACGTTGCTTTTGAGTAAAACAGGTGCACAAACAGGAAGAACAGTTTCAGTTAAAGATTAGAGGTGGAACAAGTGATAAATCACTTAAGTTACATTAATAACTTTGGAGGGGGTTACTCCAATAAACAAAACTGCTTTTCAATTGATTTAATAAGGGTAAAGCTACATGGCCAAATCTCAAAGCAAAGCTCAGTAAATGTACATGACAAATTATCTAATGTGACAACTGCAATAGCAGAGTGTGGGACCCAGTGAGGGGGAACCTCTCTGAGAAGCTTTGTGGCTAGGGGGCTCTCCTTTTCCTGGGAACATTTTCAGTGTGATTATCTTATTACTGCCACCATTAAATACAGTATGGAAATTTGGCTCATCTGATGAGGTAGCCTGTTTGTTAGACTTTTTTTTTTTTTTTTTCCTGCATGTAGCAGGGGTCAGTTCATTTGTATACAGACCTGGGACCACTTGAGATGTCCAATGGTCCTCAACTCAGTGGTGGTGCTGGAGGTAAGTTGCCCATAGATCCAGCATCTTCCCTGAAAAACGCACTTGGATTTCCTAGATACCTATGGTTACTTTACATGGCACCAATGTTTAGGAAACTAGTTGTTTTCCCACAGAGTAGATCTAGATATATACATTGCAAATGTCTGCGTGAGCTAGTCAATATGCACACTGAACACAGAATGACTAAATCAATAGTGATTTAGTCAGTATCACTGAGATCTGTTACAATTCACCTCATCCTGAAGCATACATATCAAATAGGTTGCCTGACTGCCAACTCAGAAACATCTATTTCTCTCCAGTGATTATAAAGAGAGCCCAATGTGAGATGTTCTATGATACTCTGTTTTTTCCAGATGTGAACTGAGATCAGTCTCACTTATTGTACTGGTCGTTTGTGAACCTTGATGAAGCTCCTCAAATACAACAGATTCTCATAGGAAAAATATGAAAGCATAGTTTTATTAACTTATGAATCAAAGGTTTGTCTAAGGAGTGGTCAGTTGCTGTCCACAGTGCAGGTAAGCAGCTCAGCTACTCACAGCATTTGGCATAGACCAGGTCAGCTGCCTGAGTTTGGCCATTTAAGACACCAAATTAAGCTGCCCACTTAGACAACTATGGGTTAGGTGTCACTGTCCATCTCAGAAACTGGTGTATAGAATTTGATTTGCTAAGTTGTGCAGACTCATTATCTCATCTGTTACAAACATTCATAGTATTTACACAAAATGCATTTTGTTTTTTTTCATTGAGCCTTCGCTGTTTGGTTGCAATTCAGAGCAGAACAGCTCTGTAGACAGTGCTTTGCACGTTTCCCTCAATATATCTGAAGACGTAATTAACTGATATCAGCAGTTATAAGGCTACAAGATTCATAATTGACCTTCTTTGGAATGACTATATAAGATAAATGGATGTGATGTCACTAAACTGCTCTCTGATTATCACTTAAAATCATGAACACACTTGCAGATAATGCTTGATGTTATGTAGGCACATAAATATAAAATTTATTGATGGGATATTGATTTTTATACAGTGACTCAAGCACTTATCTTAGCTCTACTTCTTAACCCCAAGGATAGTAGCAGAATCAGATTCTCACTAATGGAAAATGAGTTTCAGGTTTCTCTGAAGAGTGATACAAATTGTTGGTAATAATATTTTGCATAATCACCTGCTTAAATAATTACCGACATCATCTTCCTGCTGATGTTCTCTAATAAACCTAATGATATCTAAAAACATTGCACAGCCTACTCTAGCAGGCTCAGGCACGTCAAGGTTTTCTGGTCTAACAGTCTGAGAGGTGAAGAAATCGTGCTTAGCATGCAAAAGACACGCTCTAGCGTCAAAACCTAATGTTTTGCCAAACAGATTGGGTTGTTGTCCACAGATATCCAGCTGATGCTGCCCTGCATCACGGAGCATTTGGCTTGCTCTCTGCATCAAGAAGAGGAAAAAAATAATTTTGTCTTTGGAATTAGGTTGGTGATTTATCTTTTGAGTTTTCATTTTGATTTTTTTTTTTTAATAGAGTAGCTATGGTTACATTGTTTAAGCTTGATATTTATGTAGTCTTTTCCTGTAGGGGAAGTGGGAAATTGACTCCTCAACAGCACTGAAAGAGTGCTTAAATAGACAGCAATATAAAATACGAAGCATGTTGTGAGTTTTACCTCAAAATTTGCCCTGCTATTGCTTCTTTAGTGGAAGAAAATCTGGAGAATGTGTTCTGTTGGAAAAAACTTATTTTGCTTTAATTGTGGTGACATTTAAAGCTGCTGAGAGCCAGTGAGTTTTCTACAATGATATACTGAATGTTCAGGATAGACAGACCTGGTGGAATTCAAAATGCCTGTAGATGTATACAGGTCTTATGCTGATTCAGAGTTGTGTGGATAGGTTCCTTCTGCACTCTGTGGATGCTTAGTTCAGTACAATCAAATATTTGCCCTTGAAGACATTCAACATTGAGCTGGACCAGGCTCTGAGCAAACTCACCTAGTTGAATATCTCCCTTTTCATTACAGGAGAGTTGGACAAGATGGCCTTTAAGGGACCCTTCCAACTCAGTGCTATGATTCTGAACAGCAAGACCATCTGGAAGAAGGAGAGAGGTTCTCATTAAAAAAAAAAAAAAAATCTGGAAAGAATAGTCCAACTTGAATAGTTGAGATTTGTTCTTGTTTTGCTGATGATATCAGGAAACACGCTTCACTTAAAGTTATCCTCAGAAATTAAGTCTTAGAAAAGAATTATATGTTTTTTCAGTTTCTATGAAGTTTTGTTAAACTACCAAGTGAAGTTATTATTCTCAAAATAGAATCATTAAAGTTGGAAAAGACCTCCAGTATCACCTAGTCCAACCATCCCTATCATGCCCACTGAGCATGTCCCTCAGTGTCACATCTCCACACTTCTTGAATGCTTCCAGAGGCAGTGACTACATCACATCCCTAGGCAGCCTGTGACAGTGCATCACCACTCTTTTTGATAATATATTTTTCCTAATTTTGTAAAGCAAGGTATTTCATGTTAAAAGCAGCAGCGACGCTGGGGCTTAGATCTCCTTTTTAAAAATGCATTGGTCCTTGTGTACTGGAGTTAATACAGATCATTTTCTTCTAGGTCATAACTCATGATTGGCTGCCTACTATCTAATGAAGTGTGTTCATGTTGCAACTTCTACTATTTTACAAGCTTTCACCAGTAGCCAATTTTCATCCTACATCTCTGAGATTTCTGCTTGAGTTGAATGGGCCATCATCACAACTAGCCAGTCACACAGTTACAGAAACATCAAGGTGGGAAAAGACCACAAAGGTCACCTAGTCCACCTATCAACCCATCACTGCCATGGCCACTGAACTACTGTCGCAGTTTCTCACTTACATGCACAAATCCTCCATGTCCTTTGAAAAAGAGGCTAAAAACTGTTGGCCCAAAATAGTTAATCTATTTCTGAATTTGCTTGCTTGGTGTGGAGATCACTGTTGTAATGGCCAGCTGCTTGTTTCATGAGTCCATGCTCCAACCTTCCAGTGATTTTCCCGAAGACAAAAGTTGCCTTGATATTCTTTGCATCAGGAAGATCTGAGTGCTGTGAATCTTATTGGAAAGGATTTGGTAGTTCAGAGAGCTTGCATTTGTCAAATCAAAGCTTGGGGGTAACATTTTGTAGTTTGTAACTTAGACTGGTGATTGCAGTGAAATTACAGACTGTGGGAGAAACAGATGGTGGTTCTCTCTGTACTACAGAGTCGAAATATCTGAGTGAGGTTTTAATAAGGGTGTTACCAGCTCTAGACCCTATAGCTTGTCATCTGGTTGTGAGCAGATTAATTACCACTGTTAAAGATTCATTGAAAAGGTAACTTGCCTGTTGAAAGGAATTGCTGTCTGCTACCAAGCCTCTGTGAGGGATATGGGGAAAGCAGAGAGATGCCATAGAGCACGAGGCTGGGGATGAAATGTTTGCACTGATGCCTTCCGTTTCCTAAAAACAAAAAAACAAAAAAGCTCTTCTGAGCTCTGTGATCATATTCTTTCCTTCTCTCTGCATCTGGAAAGACTTTTGATGGGCTGCTGCAAAAATCAGCTGTATATAAATTCTCATGCCGTAAAGTGATAAGGTGTGGTGCTTCAGGAGGGTGTAGACCTCCCAGCTAAGTCCAGACAGGTCTGGAGATCACCAGGAACTAGGATAACAATTTCACTTATGTTTCCCTGAGTGGGAGGCCTGAGATTGGTGCCTGGACTGTACCACCTGAGTCTGCTCGAAGTGTTTTAGTTCTCTTACTCAGTCACTTTGAAGTAAGGTTGAGTAATAATGCTGGGATTGCACTTCTCCCTCTTTACTCTTATGTCACAGGAAAATACATTTTTAAGGTGTGTTTTTGTGCTTTGCCTTAAGAGTACAGCACTGACCAGAGGTGAATGGTCCCTGTACGACTATTAATGTTAAATGAGGCTTTTCATAAATCCTGACTTAATTTCCTGTGTTACATTGTGCCAGAGATTCTTATCTTAGTGCTCCATGAAATTAAAGTAGTAAACAGGAATTAGTTGATATTTAAGTTGCGCATCTACCTCAAAACATATTACAAACTCCATTAAAAATTTGCAGATATTTTAAATGCATTAATTTACATTAATTCCATTAAGATAGTGTATTTTTAATGCTGGAAAATAGCCTAATTATATATTTGGAACAGAAACAGCTGAAATCTAATTTTCAAGTGCTATTCAGTAATATTTGGAGAGGGACAAATATACCTGCATCTATCTGCCTTTCTAAACAAAGGTGTTGCTAGCTACAAGGTATCACTAAAAGATTTATATTCTTCTTTTTGTCTTCCATCTAAAACAAATAACACTCATGCTACAGCCATAATAATGGATGTAATAAGGAAAAAGGTAATTAAACAGAATATAGCATTCTGAAATTGTCTAGAAAACAATTACTTCAAATGGATGTTTAAATTGTGTAATAATTTTATAGTGAGATTAGAAAATCAGAATTAATCAAATACTGGGAAAGGACAGGTGGAGGGCTTAAAATTCATTGCTTTCCATGAGTTCAGTCCTTGCCAATGAAGTCCTTCTACTGGTTGACGTGACTAGTAGCACTCATTCTGCTTTTCTACAATGCTTGAGTCCTATTTAAATCTTTACACTGGAGTTCGTTACACCATGTTCATTTCACTTTGAGCTTGATCAAACCACAGCATTTTACTCTCACTTCAAGTACTGTGTTCACTAAGGCTGGTGCAACAGTCCTATGCTGCCCAGTTTATGTCCCATTTCATGTGCAGACCTCAGTGCCTCTGCAGTGAAGATGAATACTGCATGCAGCAGGTAAATGAGTACTTGGAGTATTTACAGTTTTTATTTGCTTGGTCCAGTTGAAAAGTTCTCCAAGACTAAGGATATCTCTGTTGCTGAATGATTCAGAACCACTTGGTTGAAGGGGAAAAAGCAATGCTTTGATTGACCATTGCAGCTTACAGTCATTTGCATACTCAGTATGGGAGTACTTCACCTTCAGTGAGTAGTGAAAATCACAGCGTGGGGTTCCCAGCTAGGGCTTCTCTAGTGTTTCTGGGTTGCAAACTGATGGAGCAGGAATGTGTTTCTCCCTTGGCTTAACCTTGTGTCACTCCAGCTTGTGCCAGACTGACAGAAATATAGCTGAACAATGAGATGAAAGATGAATAGACATGTTCCACAAAACATGGGCATTTATGCCCGTAAATGCTTCTGTAGGAATTTATTTTGTTAAAGAAAATACACGCAACCTCATACATAAAAAAATAAAATAAAATAAAATAAAATTATTAGTATTGATCAGCAAAAGTGGATCCAGTACTGTGGAACTAGCGATGTTCTCCACTGGTCAAGCTGGTGCCCCAGTAGACTTTGATCTTTTCTTTGTGTGCCCTTTTCTGAGAGCACTGAAGAACCTTCCCTGATGGAAACTTCCACAGGAGAACATGGCTCATTTTGGCAGCCCTTTCCTCATGGTAGCTACAGTGATGGCTAAGTAACAGAGTATAATCAGTGGCATCCAAATCCTGCTGTGACCATGAGGAAGCACATGACACAACCTAAAGAGTGGTGAAGCTGCTCTAACTTATGGTCCCGAGGGACCATTACTGTCATCTGAGACATCTTTGGCGATCTAAGCCATCTTGTATATGATAATCCGGACCTGAATGTTTTAGACAAAAACTTGCATGTAAATCTAATGAATCAAAGGATTGTATTTTTTTCTAGCAGCGCTGGCCCTAAAAGAGGTTCATCTGTATGTTTGTGTCTGCAGTGTGCCAACACACCTGCTCCCTGTGGCAGCATCCCTGGCCATGCAGTGCCTGTGTGTTTCTCTACTTTGAAGCATGAAATTACTGCTTGAAAAAGTTCAGTGATCTTGTAAAGAAATATTTCAACTGGATAAAACTCCTGTTATATTTACATTTGATGAGTGTAAACTTGGTGAGTTTCTTATCCCCTCACTGAATCTTAAAAAAGCCATTAATATTACCACGAAGTTGTTTGTTGTGAGCAGTTCTGTTGTGGGAAAGAAAACAGATAGGATGATGTTAGCAATATATAGTTTTGAAAAACTCTTAACATTCTGCTGATCTTGTCCTCTTCAATTATGTGAAAGAGAAACAAATATTTAACTAATAAGACATTTTGGTAAAACTACTTTTTTTTTCTTGCCCTTATTTTTATATGACATGAATCTACCAATTTGCCCTTCACAAACAAACAAAGTGAATAAATTCCTGGACGTTCACAAAGATATCTACATCTCATCATGAATACTATTTAAATGATTAAAAAGGAGTAAGAACAACAGTATTTCATGTTGATTAAGGCAACTTTTATTTGGGCATTAGTACACTGTGGTTCTTTCCTTGCTTACCAATATCCCAACTAATATAATTCTAGCAAGGTTGATTAACCCTTGAAATCATAAACCCAGCAGGAGCGTGGTTGTCCCTACTTCAGGAGCTAGCTAAGTGACGGATGTTTAGAAGCTTTTTCAAATGCAAACTCTTCAGAACAGAAAATGACTTTTTTTCACTAGAAATGAGGAAGATTTTATTCTCCAATTTCATGAAAAATGTTGAAGCTTCACAAAACTCTTTCTCAAAACCTGTATGTATTGGTGACATATCAAAATGTTTGTGCTGACATATTTTTTCCTGAGGAAGGGAGGTTGGGGAATGTAGAAGACTTGGGAGAGTGAGCAGCTTGCTAGAGGAGCCTCTCTTGCACACCCTATGACTACCTTTCTTCTTAAGAGGAAGGTGTCTTTTTGAACTTCCCTACAGTTTTGAGATAACTCTGAGTAAACATCTATGCATGAATGCATACTGGAGTATCGTAGTTTGTGTCTCCTTTGTTTACATAGCTACTAATTGTGGATTTTGTCTTCTCATCTTCTCCAATTAAAAAGATCTGTTGTTGGAGTCAAGGAAAAAAAGAGCCAAGGATCTCCATGTTCACTGTTTCTTAACGAGGAATGTAACTGAATATTTTTTTCAGTCAATTAGATCTGTGTTCAGCTCAGTGACTAACTTTTCTGCTCTGAGCCAGGATACTGACACTGCTGTAATACAGAGAATAAACGAACTGCTTTGTGTCTTGTGATACAATGGGAAGAGACTGAGGCAATATTTTGTAAGTTTGGACTGGCTTGAGCACTCATTTGGTGTCTTGGGTGAGCAAGAACACAGGGAGGCAGAACTCTCCTGGCAGCAAAGAAGCAGCTACTATAGAACGTAAAAGTACTTTGGTATATGTATGTGCACTGAAGTGGACCACAGCAACGGTTTGGGAAGTACTCCATTAAATGTGCAAATATCTACAGCTACAAGAGCAGTCATTGTGGGTCCATCTTGTTTTGGGCCATTTCCCCAGCCAGACATGCACAGAAATGTGGTAGTGTTTTTCTATTTCCATTTCTCTTCTCTCCTCTAGCGCTACCATCAAAATTCAGTGTTTTAATGCTTCTGGAAGCTTGAACTGAAGAAATTGCCAGCATTTACTGCTGAACTGGCAGAGACCTGCAGCAGTACTGTGGCACTTTGCAGCCCAATCCACAAAATCAAGAGCTCAAAACATCATTGTTCTCTGACACATTCCTACCAGAATTGTTCTGAGTCATGAAACTCATGGCTTGTTTTCTCTTTCTCTTTCTAATACTTTTCTCTCTCTCTCTCTCTCTCTCTCTCTTTTTTTGCCTATGAAGGATTATAGACTGAGTTCAGCTTCAGTTCAACTTTTGTCAATCAATTTTATTAAAAGCAAAAGTTTGCCAAAGCAAACTTAGTCTGTCAGTGCAAACATTTGCCCAAGTCAGACTTGCTCAGATGAGTGGATGAGGAGAGCACTACGTGACCAGCTTCAGAAGGGTTGCTCCACTAAGTGTCACGGCTGCTTGAATTTAAAATGTCAAAGAGTTACTCCAGTTATAGCTCCTGCTGGGCACCAAAGCCTGTTGAAAAACCCTTAAAGACAGCTGGAAAGGGAGTGTTGTATCAAATGTCAGAGTGTTCTAATTGACTGATCTGAGCACAGAAATCCACAAAATAGTGAGAGGCCAAATCCTTGCCCTCAGATAGTTGGCTTCAGGAGAACTTGCATGCATCTTCAAAGTATATCTCATGCATCCCTGTTGTCTGAGAAGATAAGAGCCTGATGCAGCTGTTGAAGTTCAGCTTTGAGTTTGAGAGAGAGATTTGTGCTCAACTCCACAGGTCAGAGGTTTCAAGACTGATAATGACTTTTGAGGAAGCAAATCTGACACATCTATGGCAGAAATCAGCCCCAGAAGTTTAATACTGGTGAGTTCTCAGTAATCAAATTGAAAAAAAAAAAAAAAGAAGAAGAAGAATAGGAAAAAGGGAAACTTTCTGCCTTTGGAAAGGCAATCTCCACACCCTGCTGTATCTGAAAGTGTGATTTTGCAGAGGTGAAAATGTCATGTTCTCGCTATTTCTGACCTCACTGCATTGGACTAACCTGTTTAGAGCCAATAGGACCATTTGGCACTCCAAGTGTTCGTAGTCTGCTATGCAGGACTACAGAAATGGGGAGAGTTCTAAGAATTCAGTTCGTTAGATTTTGGCTGAGCTAGATTTCAACCAACTCAACAGGGGAATGTTTACATTTTCTTTGTTCATTTGTCTTTTCACACTTGTCTATGACTGCCTGTCAAAGAAAGGGAAGATAGCTATGAGGTGGACCGCTCTGCAGGGTGAAGGCAGGAAAGCTGTTAGGTATCTCAGATATGAAGATGTTGGGGAGCTAGGACCACAGATATGGGCAGCATGACACAAGTTGGTTCCCCTTTCAGCCAAAGAACTGTGAAAACTTCTTGGGAAACATTTTCTTGGGAATTGCTTTTTAAGCATATGTTACAATGATTTTTATAGATAACTAAATATAAATAAGGTCAGTGTCAGTGTTTACTTTCTTTTCTCATTTCTCTTATGCTGAGTTTTTGACACGTGACAACCCTAAACACATCAGGTTGGGTATTAGGAAAAATTTATTCTCAGGAAAAGTGATAAGGCATTGGCACTGTTTGCCCAGGGAGGTGGTGGGGTCACCATCCCTGGAGCTGTTCAGAACTGTGGAGATGTGGCACTGAGGGACATGGTCAGTGGGCATACTGGGGATGGGTCATCTACGTGATCATAGTAATCATTTCCAACTTTAATGATTCTTTAATGTTTCTATGATTCAATGAACTTCATTTCTAGTAATACTTTGTGAGGGACTACCCAATATCTTACAGGCCTCCAAAAAATGCTAGAAAATGAATTAAGAAACAGCAGCATAGATGCACCTTCTCATCACAGTGGGTGTGTAAAGCGTGTTCTGATGTTCATACAGACAATATGGGAGAGAGCAGCCATGGCCAAGAAAAGTTGGTAGCAGGCAGAAAATACTTAAGTAAAATATTATCTTAACATGAGTACCTGCTTGTAAAAGAATGAGAAAAATCTGTTCTACTGTAATAACTCTGGCACAGTGCAGAAATAAATGAGTGTTGTGCTTTGTGGCACAGCTCTTTAAAGACTGAAAAATGTGTCCTTGCTCTCCTGAGGTTCACTTCCAATAGAGTTCTGTATTCAGCTCGTGAAGAAGCTCACCACCTTGCTCCTTGGTAGTACTGCTCCCCAGGTATATTCACACCTTGTGCACAAAGAAAGCTCATGCTCCCAAGAATTTCATCTGCTTATGAAAACACCCACGGCAAGAAAAGAAGAGTTTAGCTTTCAAGAGGGAGTGGAGTATTAAAATAGAATCATAACCTGAGGGAGTTGGTATTATTTTTGTATTGTGAGTAGGATCAGACACCAAAAAGAAATGAAAGAAAAAGCTGCTGCAGAGATCCAGCAGTCTAAACAGACTAGTGAACAAATGGTAGGAAAGGAAGGGGATGCCTGGAGAGCTGAAGCAGCAGCAGGTCACAGGGGTAGGGCAGTGTTAAAAGAGTAGCAAAGCTGTCCTATTTGCAGCATATCCTTTGTCTATTCATTGGACTTTCCTTACTTAAGATTCCAGTTTCAAAGCCAGGTTAGCAAATGTAATTGCACTCCAGTCATGTTTACTGCTTTCTTATGGCTTACTCAGACAGCCTTACAGGCGTAGCACTTTATGGAACTCTGGAATGGTAGGTATCTGCTGCGGGGAGCTCAGTTTAGACTGTGTTTAGCACTACTGAAAAGTAAAGGTAGACAGTAAACTAAAGAAGACAGGTGGGAAGGTTGTAACATTGAATGTGCTGATAAATCAAAGAAAAGGTAATGAAATCCTATCTCGCCAGATCATTCTTCATCCATAAAACAGGACAGTTCGCAGCAAAGGAGGACTGCATATAAATGCAGCTCTGCCTTATTAACATTTTTGGCCATCTTCTTTTCACTCTTGCCTGTACCCTGATGACCACAAGGCTCTTCCTACAAGACTTTCCCTTTAATATCAAACTTGGTGTGTGACCAAGGGAAGAAGGCTTTTATAATCTTTAAGGATAAACCAAATATAGGTCATAAGCCAACTGTTCAGTTCAATTTTCTAAAAATAAAATAAAAAAAAAAGGGTGAGCTGAAACTGGAAACAAAGGTCTACTGATCAGTGAGAATGTATGTATGGACAAAAAGACACGGCCAGATGTAAAGCAATAGTAATCGACAAGGAATTGATCTGCTTTTGTTCAGGGAGGCTGGAGAAGGATTGCCCTGCAATACCAAAAGCCAAGAGAGTGAAATTAAATTCATAGTTGAAATTTTACAAATGTATGCTACAACTGTTCTAGAACACACAACTGGCACTTAAATGAAGCAGAAGTGTCAGACACAACCAAATACCTATAATCTGATTGCTTTGGAAGGGGGATTGCACTAGATGATCTCTAGAGGTCCCTTCCAACCCCTACAACTGTGATTCTGTGATTGTTGCAAATGTTTTAGAATCAGTGTTAGGGCAGGAAAAAATCAAAGGCATGGAGGTGATCAGAAAACAGAAAGAAAGCAATACAAATTTATTAAAGGGAGAGCTTCATGCTGCCTGATACCTCCCTTTGGTATGAAATTGTGTCCCTGGAATTTTCCATGTTTAGAAAATAAAGAGTTTGAGACAGAGACTTGTGGGAAACTATCAGTAAAATCGGAAAATATGGGGAGCAGTGGAAGAGCTGTAAGGTCAATAAGGAACTGACTGATCAGAAGGTTTTAACAGTTCCACCAAAAAGAGCTGTGTCAGTCTCAGAGAAGTTATGGACAATTTTTCCTCAAGAATCTTTGCAGGATTGCTCAATAGACAATAAAAGGAAATAAAAAAGAAAGGGAAATACCTTCATTTACTAGGCAGCTAGGAGCAATAAATGTAGCAAGGCTATGTAAAGGCAAATACTACAGCAGACTGTACTGGGAGCAGCACATCCAGGTAATCAAATAGTGACACCACTATGTAGGGTACTGGTCACACATCAGGAATTGTAACTGTAAATGTAATATTCTCGTCAACTGCATTCAAGTGAGATGAATCACAGGCCAACAGGAGCAGGGAAGTACAGTGGACAGGAGAAAGTGAGCGTGTTTACAAAAAGAAACTAGTAGAATATGACTCTTACAGCCCACCAAAAGAAGGATGAGCAAGTGTATGAGTACTGACATCAAATACGTGACAGAGAAAATACACAAGATAGAAACTCAGCACCAAAGAAGGGAAGATTAATAATGCAGGTTGAAGAACAGACAAGCACAGACCAACGAGGGATACTCTTGAGCTAGAAATTTGTAACCATCAGAGGAATGAGATTCTGGAACAGTTTCTGGAAGAGGTCATAGTACAAGAGACTAAACTGTTCTGGAGATGGCACATAGTTTGGACTGCTTGCAATAGTAGGGGCTGAAAATGTAGGAGCCCTCCTATTTAAGGAGGAATGGGTAGGTGTGCATGCAGGGATATAATCTTCACACCAATTGTTCTTCACTGCCCTCTGCTGAGGATATATATATATATATAATGTCAGCAGTGTTTGAGCATTGCTGACTGATTCTTGGATCTGACAGCTTTGGAAGTAATGGACATTCCTTTCACCCCAGGCTTGTCATCCAGCAGAGTATGACCCTGAGCATGGTGCTCTCCAAGGATGTTCTGAAAGAACTGGGAGAAAGTGATGCATCAGCTGCAGGAAGGTAGGTGCACAGTTGTAAGAGATTCCCTGTTTTATGTCTGCTGTGGGGAAGGGGTAGCTTGCAAAGTACAGAAAATAAACTGTGGGTTGAGCACTACTTTTACTGTTACTAAGAGACTTCACACTCCATCAATTCTAAGAAGACCTCTGATCTTTAATCCAATGACTGAGGCTTACAAACAGCTTGCTACCGTAACTCACTAAATCTTCATGACTCCATAGGTCAGAAACACAGCCCTGGTTATTAGAATTCAATAGATCTCCACCTCCCTACACCAAGATTAGGTCTGGTCATCCTGATAGCCTTAGCCATAGATTGCGCTTTAATTTGGATACAGCATTTATCTATGCAGTTCAACAGAGTAAAGTTATCAGTTATCTGAATAATGTAATATGAAAAGGAAATGCAATTTCATTTAGAAATCTACAGGGATAACTTAGTGTTCCAAATAGCCTCTTGACAGATACCTGCAAATTAAAGGTTACTTTCTTCCTCCGTTTAATAACAGGGCTCTCCTAAAAGCATCCATCTTAGTAAAAAAAAAAAATTCAAAATCTAATTTATCAACTCCCCACATAGTACTGGGATATTTATAAGCAAGCAACAACTGAATTAGTTCAGTCTTTAGTAAGCCTATAAATATCACTTACAGGAGTAGACATTGAGACTTCTTTTGTGAGCTCAGAATCAGTGAGCTACTATAAAAATCCTCCCAAACCTCCCCTTTAGATTCCTTGTTCCACAGGCAGCTACTAAAGACAATCAAAACCAAGCTCATGATTTTGATTTGCAGTAGTTATTTACAGGGCTTTATGCCATATTCTAAGAAGTATCTCAAGATTTTCACAGTTAAAAGTATTATTGTCTTTTGGAAATAGGACCATCCCTTCTGCAATGCGCAGCGAAGAACAGCTACACCTGTCTGAATGCAGCCTCAGATACAGGAGATTTACTCTCCCTAGCCCCACCAGTGTCATCACTTATGCCCTGTTAGCCAGGCAAGGGTGAAGGTATGTTCCCCAGAGCTCTCCCACCTTCAGAGCACTGCAAACAAAGAAAAGACAGCAAAGTATTGTTCATATTTTGAGCTTAGAGCATCTGTAAATTAGCCCAATAGACTGCTAGAATCTGAGTATAAGGTCATAGTATCTGTAGGAGATGCTTGTTACTCACCAGATAGCCAGCGTGCTTAAATAATTAGTTTCTAGGAGAATAACATGCTAATGTGTCGACAGTTTTTTTTTTTTTGAGCTATGTGATTGAGACGTACCTTTCTGCATTCAGGAAAATGAGAATGGAAACATAGTGCTGCTTCCTGCCTATGACACTCGATTTTCTCCCCAGCATGGAAACTGCTGGATCATTGTCAAACAACATTTCTGCTGTCTTTCAGTTCACAGCACAAAGCTCGGTTTCACACTAAATCCCAAGAAATTCCTATTGAAAGGGAAAGGTACAGTAAGAGACTTAACAACTACTCAGGTTGGGTACTTTGATTTTACTACAAAAGAGGGAGGCAGTGAGCTGCAGTTTCCAGAGTTATTCAGTGTTTATCTCGAAAGGGCTACGACATATGAAGCTTAGTAGTAAGCACCCATCCTCTGGAGCAGACCAAGCTAAATACAAATTCAATGGCAGTGCCAATGCAGAATTTCCATTTCATGCTAGATGATGGCTTTTATGACCTGATCCAATTTCATAGTGTTCTCAAACTGACAGAGCTGATCTGATCCAAATTAGCTCTTGAAAGCTGACAGTCCTTGCTGTCTTCTTGCTGTTTCTTTATTTATTTCCTGGGATCTGATCTTCTGCCCTTCTCTGTCCCCCAGTACTGACTCTGTTTCCTTCTTCCCTTCCCCTTCGAATCCATTTAGAAGCCATACCGCTAATCTGGGATGTGCTGCCTACACCACCTCCTCATATTTTCCTGTCTCCCTGTCTGCAGCATTAATTCATCCATTGCCCTCCCCTTGTCAAAGCAGTGAAAATGCTTCCCATACTGGATAGTCCTGCTGTGTGTTTTTGATTGCTTGTATAGCTGGTGGTAGGAAAGACAGCAATCATACAAGATTTTTATTTTCAGTTTTTATCGTGCCATCCTTCAGTGTGTTCAGCACAAAGTCCTGTGTGACACCAATCAAGAACAGCCTCACGTGGGAGCTGGCAGCAGTTATCTGCCTAGTGCAGCTGCCATATGTCCCCATAAGCTGGAACAGCCATTGGCGGCTACCCAAGAGCATCAGAGAAGTCTGTGGTAGACCAAGAAATCAATGTCCCACCAAATGCCAACTCATCATTTTCAGAGCCTAGAATGACTTTTTTTTTTTTTTTTTTGTTCTTTCACCTCAGAGCAGAGGCAGAACTCCTAACCCTAAGGTTGGCATATCTGCTGTAAGGGGGATTGGGTGGGACTCTGCTGACTCTGTGCAGGTGCTGCTATCTATGAATCAGAGACAAGGCTTGGGGCTCTAGTACAGGGATACAAATGATCACCAAATCTGTAACAGGGGCTTCTTAATCTTTCAACAAGGATGCAAACATTGCTGCTCTTCATGGAGACAATGTACGGAGTAGCCGAGAGCCTATTATCAGTGATACCTCCTGAAATGCATGAATGGAGCTTTCACAGTCTCTGTTTATGAATCATGACACAAAATATGGACACTCAGGTTTTAGTTCCTCCATGTTTGCAAGAAAAGTGGGGATGCGGAAATCTCCTTTCAGGCTGAACCCCATCCTCCAAACTGTGGGCAACCAAGGGAGGGCAGAAAGCAGCATTTGTCTGCCCTTATCTCCTCATGCAGCTCCCCACCTAACCCACAGCTGGGATACAAACTCTTGTGAAATATTCCCTTTGCTTCAGATATGGACAGTGCTGTGGCCTTTAATTACATTCCTCCCATGAGCAGCCATGTGTACAGCTTGAGGCCTCTCACTGTGGCGTGTTCATTCCTACTAAGTGCACTGTGCATGTGAGAGATACTATCTTGCTAACTATTCCTCTTTTAATAAATTATTGATAAAGTTTCTCCTTGACAGATTATAAAGCTAGGGAGCCCTGGGCACTTCTGCTTCTCCTCTAACACATTCTAATTCTTGCATTTATCTGAAGAATATAGGCATGCTTTTCCTGATGACTTTGCAGCTTTTTGGAGTGTCACCTTCCTCAATAACACAAATGTTCTGCTTTCTGCAGACAGGAAAAGTACTTTTTTCATATTGTTTTTGTGTTTAATGGGGGAATACTCTACCAGAGACTAGATCATATCTCTTACTGAAAGGTCATCAAGTATTAACTCCAAGCTTACAACTAGCTTTGGTATAAATACTCAGTGAAGAACAGTGTGACTGTAGCTGCCTTGTGCTGAACGTTGTTCTGTGACCTCGTTGGCTAGGGAATAAAGCAGAATTAACTGCAATAGGCTCCCTAAGGAAAGCCTGTTGGACAATGAGTGAGTGAGTTCTGGTGCTGTTTTTATCCTGTTTCTATGTGTTGGCCATGTGCGTGTGCTCTGTTGTCACCTTGGCAGGAACTGCATGTGACCTTCCAGGAAACCACAGAAGTGATCCATTGGCTATGGCAAAAGTCTGGGAGTCAAGACCACCAGGTTTTATTCAGGAAATCATCCCTTTGATAATGTGTGATATAAGAAACTCATTTGGCACTTCTCGAATCAGCTAATTCATCTAAAAGAGCAGCGTCCAACACTTTTTAAGTCTTGAAAGCATTATGTATAATTAACAGATGCGTGACAATGCCAGAAATATTCCACCTATTGCTGCTGGTTTTGTTGTTATGCACAGTTCCCAATGGGAGCATGCTGTTGTTCAGCAAGGTGGAAGCAGGTTTCATGGGTGGATAATGATTGCAGTTCTGCACAGCTGCATATCCAGCCATCTGAAAAGCCAAAGAGCTTGGGGTAGCTCTATTTCCGTAAGTGTAGGACCTCCTCAGGATGGAAGGAGGACTTTATTTTAGCAGAGTTTTTCCAAATGCAGGCTCAAATGGACCACTTGGGTGACGGCATGGAAGATGTGAACTTCTAGAAGACTGCCTGGGTGTTGCATGCCTCAAGTCATATTTGTATATTTAAAAGCCACTGAAAACATCAGACAGAATGACATCACTGCTGGAACAGAGAAGCATCCTCTGGCTACAGTAAGTTGCCCCAGAGGGGTATTAGCAGCCAAAACCAGCCTTATCTCTAACTGTAAAGTAGACTTCTAATTACCTCCAAAGAAGAATATCTTTTACTGTTAGTGATAGTATAGACAATACTTGTAATCGAAGCTGCAAAGAGTCTGTTTTGCTTTGACTTGAGTCAAAGAGGCAGGCTTGAAACAAACTGCACTTCTGGAACCATGCCCAAGCATAGGTCTAGTTTGCAGGGGTTTATTACTGGAAGGTGATTTGCAGGTTTTAGAAAGTGGGATAACTATGAAACTTCAGATTCTTTCTAATTCTAAAATAATAATCTTTCTAAAATTCAGTATCCATCTACTGTGCCAAAAATGTTTTTAAATATTCCCTAATAAGACTGTGAAATCTCCCTCTGTTTGCATATTTAATTGTGTATTTTTGTCTGCTCTGATTTACATTAACAGATGCATGTAGGGATTTTTTTCTTTTCTTTGAAACCTGCAAATGCTCCATTGCCAGTTCTGGTTTGTGCTGGCTCTGAGCACCTGTATCATGGAGAATATTTCTTCAAATTTCCAAAGGGAGAACAGTTGGTAAAAAGCACGTAGAGACTGGAAGATGGTCCAGATTTATTATCTCTTTTTCTGTGACTGCTTAGAATAATAGAGAATCATTTATGTTGGAATAGACTCTTAAGATCATCAAGTAAAACCATCCACCTAGCCACTAAGTCCACCACTAAATCATGTCCCTAAGCAGTACCTCTACACATCTCTTAAGTACATCCAGGGATGCTGACTCCACCATTTCCCTGGGCAGTCTGCTTCAACACCTGACAATCCTCTCCATGAAGAAATTTTTCTTGATATTGCACCTAAATTTTTCTGGCACAACTTTGACCACTGTATGAGAACACATATGCTCTCATTGGAAGCATTTGTTGTTGTCAATAGTAGTGTTTTCAGGGTAAGAGCTTTCACAAGGAAGGCTTTACTTCTTTTAAAAAAATTAGACATAACTTTTGGCCCTGTAAGTCATCAGAAACCATACTCCAGTGGCCATTGTTTTCTTGTAACAGAGAAAAATACAAGCTACCTTTCTATCTGTTCCCTTCTCCCATTAGACTAGTCCATACTTTAGAATATGAAACATCATAAATTTTATCTGACTGTGCTGTTTTCACTACATTTTTCACTATCAAAAATATAACCTATGTAGGGGAACTGTTAGGTCATGGCTTGATTTGGTGATTGAGCACCTGGTGAAGGAGCGTGGTTGGTCCAGGGAACACAGCTAAATTGCTTGCACTTGTCCTCCTCATATGACCAGAATGGGTGGACCCAGAGTGGAGCCACTTTAAGGGCCAGTTACTGAAGGGAGAGCATCTCTTGAACTTGGCCTGATTCCTGAGGAGTGCTGCATAGACTAGAGAGCTCCTACACCAGTTGGGTGAGTTCTATTCTTTTTTTCTGTATGCAAATGATGGCCTATCTGTGAGAATTCATTGCCTGGTATTGCTAAGAGCCTGTCAGAAGCAATCTCAGTGAACAGAACAACCAATCTAGCAAAATCCAGTTATGCTAGCAGCCTTTTTACTAATTCCTCTTTTGGGCCTGGTGGTCTTGCTCACATCTTGATTTATGGATAAAACTTAGGGTTGGGTCCCTCAATCTCATTTTGATGTTATGTCTTCTCTCTGCCTGGAATCTGCATCTGTAACTTTAAGCCAGAGGGAATTGATAGGAAACACATTAACTACTGGTTAGGATGGGTATTTCTAATCCATCTTTAGCAAAGGTATGCTCAGTTTACCTTTCTTGATCTTTAATTTCAGCAGTTTTTCTGTACCCTTTGAAGAGAAGTCTAACTGCAGTGCCAAAGGGTAACCACTCTAGTGGTGATTATATTCCCAGTGAGGTAATTCTTCCATTCAATGTTTAAATGTTATAGTTTTCATTGCTGAGGTCTTTTGAGGTCTTCACTCATGATTGTGAGTTTTCAGGGATCTTGCTCTCCAACTGAAATCTTTTTATGTGATTTTTTTTTTTTTTTGTCATGACTAGTGGATATCTTTAGGTCAGCACTGGAATGATCATGATACTGGCAGAAGTGGGACCTTGAATGATCCCAAATTGTTATAAGCACTTCTAGGAATGCAGTTTCTGGGTCCTGATCTTTGGAAGAAGGGCTTTCTTTCTGCAATTAGTGAAGTGTGAGATTTACCTGAATGAAATCCCCTAGTCCAAGTATCTCAAAATGGCATCTCATTTATTTGTTCAGTTTTGCAGAATGGTATCTCATTCTTTCTCAACCACAGTGCTTAGGCAGCTCTCTTAGTGTCTGAAAGACCCAACTGCATCTTCTCTGTTCATGCTGTGGAGAAGGTTTTTGCAAAATTTGTGGAGATGTGCCATCCAGATGCATCTCAGGCTTCTGGAGACATGCAAAGCACATCTGGGGGGTAATTGGGACTGAGTCACATGGACACATGCCAAGCAAACTCTGTATGACAGACTCTGTCCCTAAAGATGTGCAACCTGAAATGAGGAGTTATCAACCCTTTCTAAGCCCAAAATTATGGATGGGTTAAGTCCCTGTTCTAGCACTTCCTTTAGTTCTCCTTTTATGATTTATACCCACTCTCCAACTCAAACTATTCAGAATGGTTCCTCACTTCTATTTTGTCAAAGCAAGATAGATAAGAACAAGATAGATGCCTTTAGGTTGAGAGGAACTCAGACTCATTGTACAGCAAATCTCAAGTCAATTTTCCAAGCTGTGTTTACTGCCCTAGATAATAAAGAACTGGAGTTGTATGGTGAAGCACAGAAGAAGAGGGTTCTCTGATTCCTGTGGAGAAAATATCAGTCCTTCTGTACCACCGCTGGATCTGAGAAGTCCCTGGTTCACAGTGACTATTTACATGCTGAATCCCACCCTCCACCTGCTGCAGTGTCTATCTTCCAGTCACATGGGACTGCCTGTTTCAGTCTAGCAAGTTTTTTAAGTTCTTGCTTCCAGAGTTGGATTTTGTGTGGGCTTTTTTTCTTTAAATTTCGAATTGGAGATTTCTCAGTCCTGAGTGTACTGATGCTCCTGGACTTGACTCATACTTGGAACGTGACCATACTCTTTTTCTTTGCTTTATTCTCCTGATTGCCTAAGTTTAACAAACAGTCCTACATCTTCCTCTTTACTAAAATGAGAAACTTAATGCTCATTTCATGTTTTGTCCAGGGCTCTAGTCCTCTCCTGGTCCATGCTGGCCTTGCCTCCTTTATTTTAGTTCCTTTTAATATCAAGAGACCTTTCATTATCTCTTATTTCTTTTGACAGAAATAACTCAGTTTAACTCTTGGCATTTCTCTTCCTGTTGACAGCATTACCAGATTGAATCTTCTGCTAATGCTTCTGAGAGACTGGTTCAATTTGCCTTTGTTATTCAGGTTGGGTTATAGTAGTCATTTGCTAAAGTCAAACAAACAAGAACCCTTTTCTTGTAAGCAAAACTTATTTTGTAATGGAATGATTTAGAGAGAACATCACTGTGTCCTTCTGACATAAGATGAACCATCACTTTCATGCCTATTACTCCAATTTAATTTCTGTGGCGAACTCCCATCAGACCTCTCAAGCACAGCATGGGAAGGTGACTCTTTTTGACACATGCATTTATTTTACTATCCCTCACAAGGCTCTGTCTTTCGATTCCCTCATTTCCTTGTCTTCCACGTTAAGTGCAAGCTCCACTGGGCAGGAGAGACCCAACTGTTACGTGTGTGAACAGCACTCAGCTGAGGAGGAGTGCACACGTTGCTGGGCTCTTAGACATCGCTGTGTCTACAGCAAGAGAAGATACTGCTGCTTTGTTCTGATTTAATCATCAGCCCCTCGATTGTGCAAGTTTTAAAACCATCCAAACTGCTTGCATTTAAGACTAGCTAATGGTTTTTGTTCATTAATAAAGAAAAATAGGGTGAAATTTAATATCTAAGATCTTTTTTCAGTTTTTCTCCTGTGTTCCAGGTTTGCTTGGCACTGGCAGACAAATAAGAATGTGTATGAAAATAAAATCACCAGTGAGTAACATCCCTTTAAGATAACATGTAAAGTCAGGAAGAGTCTTTCCAATTTATGAGTTTAAAGCATGAATAATTTAGCAACATACTGGCACAATAGATATTTATTTGTGGTACTGTTCTGAGCAGGAAAGATTAAAAAAGGCACAGAAAACAACCTTTACTTTGACCATCAAGATGTAAGTATGAGGCTTACAAACAGTCTTGAAGGAAAATTTATGCTTCTAATTCTATGCACTTTTTTCTGTAGATGTTCTCCAGCATCCTATGTGGTTGTTATGAACTTTGGTTGTCTTGATGTGCTTCATTTTCTACCACTTTTTGAACATAATATGGGCTAATATTCTGGAAGTAGCACTTGAAAAACATGCAGTGACTGTTTTAATTATGAATACATTTCTGCACTGAAGAATTGAATCCCACGTCCTTGACTAGCTTTTCTGTAATAGGGCTTACAGCTTGAGCCCTTGTTTTGCTCTTTGTGAAGCAAATCATGGTCGTCTCTCTGGAGGAAAGATGGGGGTGGATGCAGAGGATAGCAGAGTTAATTTGCTGTAAATAGGATTAGGGAATGTGATGACGTGTTTGTCATCATGTAACACTCAAAATCCCCCAGGCAGCCTGAGATCCCTATTTTCTCTCTGTTCTCAGATGTCACCATATGCAGGGGTACTTGGGCTCCCATATCTTGGAGTTGCTTTTCTTTATCAGTTTACTGGAAGTGTATGGAGGGACAGGACAGAGTGGAGACATGTTCACACACAGCCCCATGTCTGAGTGCTACGCTTTGTAGTTAATGAATCATGAGTTTAAGACAGAGCTGAGCGCGTGCAAGTTCAGCTAGAGAAAAGCGGTGTAGGAAAAGCTGTCAAGAAATACCATACTTCAAATACAGAACGGCATGCCAGAGCTATGACTGAGGGTTTGAGTGTTTGCTTTCTGAGTCACATTAGGAGTATTTTTTTCAAGAAGCTTTTTCTGATTGTTCATTTTTTGAGCTTTTTTCAAGCTGAACATACTGTTTCACTGTGAGGTGTTAAGAAGATGAACATCATGTTTTCAAGCTGGTAAATTAACTGCCTGCTTTCCTCAATACAGTGCCTAATGTCATACTAAGCCAGTTTCTGCCAAATCTCCCACACAAGAAAAAACAGTTTGTGGACCTGGTAGGCTGTGCTAGGAGAGTAAACTCGAGCTCCAAACACTATTATTACCCTGTTATTTTCAGTAGAGAGTTAGAAGTGACAATGAGATGCAAGTGGTGTTCTATTAAATAGGTAATAACAGAATCATTAAGGTTGGAGAAGACCACCAAGTCTGACCACCAACCCATCCCTGCCATGCCCACTAACCACATTCCTCTGTGCCATGTTTCCATGCCTCCAGAGACAATGACTCTACTTCCATCCCACCTGCACCTTTAATGCAAGCAGATTGGGAGTTTTTGTGTTGTGGCATATGATTGGAGTCAGACTAGACAATGAAAATGGTCTTCAGCATCCATATCAGCTAGAAACATCATAAAGGCAGCAGGATATATTCATGCTACACCCAGAAGAACTATTTGAAATAATCACTAGGATTACAAGATCAGACACGCACTTGGCTGAGGAGTTAAGGGAAGACTGTTAATTTATGCAAAGCCACTATATTTTTCCCATAGCTTCATAATTAATTACACAAATTGCTCTGTAGTGTGAGGATTCAGGAAGAAGAAGAGCTCTCTTCCAACCTTTCTTGACCAGCCAGATTATACAGATCTGTTGCACCAACTCCTGGAACCAGTTGCCTTGGGTTTGGGAGCTCTGAGAGAAAGGACCTGGTTTTATCAGAGGAAGAATGGTAGATTTTCCTGTTGCATGAGTGCTCTAGCTGGCAGAACTCTTAGTTTCAGCCTACAGGCAAGCTTATGGTGGTATTCAGACTTGCAGTGCTGCACTCTGTCGTTGAAGTAGGCATCAACACTGGGAAACAGAGGCAACAGCATTTGCCTGCACACAGGAGAGCTGTGAGGGCAAAGAAGTCTCATACAGACAGATTGCAATGTATTCAAATAGCAGCAGCTAAATAAATGAAAAATGTCTTACATGCTTGTTAGCTCCTCCACTGATCTCCAGAGTGAAGGCTGGTAATTACAGCCCAGTATCTTAAATTAAATGTTAGGTTGCCCATCAAAATTTAAGTTAATTAATTTTGATTTGTTCTCTGTAATATGTGAGCTGAGCTAATTTGTGTTAAAAGGACAATGCTTTTACTAGCTGCCTTAAATGATGTCCAGTCTCACTGTCTCAGGTTACCTTCAACTGAAATGAAATCACTCTGTAGCTTGTATCATTCACTGGCCAGACATGTAAAAGCTGATTTGCTTTTTCGTGTATCACCAAGTGGCAGGTGACTGCCTATCTGAAATTAGAATCAAGGCCTTTTGTTTTCTATTCTGAAAGCAAAATTTTCTTGCTTGAATTCTCTCTTTGTGGGTCCAGGCTCTTTAACTATTTGACACCATAAATATTCTTCACTTTCCAACCCCATGTTTTAATTTCTTCTCTTCTGAAAAAGAGAAGTAATATTCATTTGTTCTGTCATTCAGAATAAGCAATCTTCTGGAAGATTTTGAGTGTCTATCTCTCACCTTTCATCTGCGGATGAAAACCAGTGGTTGCCATGAACTCATCAGTGTCATACTCAAAAGACAGCTGTGTTCAGTGGGACATTTTTCCACCCTCTGCTTCTGAATCCTCTTTGCTTCTTGCAGAGCCACCACTTCAATTTGATGAACTAAAGGCTCGTCAAAAGGGAAAGAAGTGTTGTCCTCTTTCATCTTGAGTATGTTCTTGGACTCCTAGCTTTCTCTGTCCTCTTTCCTTGGTAGGAAGAGCCTGGTCAAAGTCTGGGACCTTTTTGTCAGTGAAGAGATCTGTTCCCTTTCTGTTTGCTCAACCCAGTACCATCTTCATCCCTGCATATGCTGTCCCAGTGCACAATCCCAAGCTGGTGGTGGTTTTAATTATGTATTTATGTTTTCCAGGCCCAGGAAAACAGCTGAAAAGTGAACTTCTGAGTGAGGGTCTTTGGGATGGCTCATTGTTGGCCTAGAAATATTGGTTTCATTCAGATGTTATGTTTATCTTAGAGGATTCCTTATAATTTCACATCTTTGTGTGCCACACACTTTGAATTTTTTTCTCCAATGCTTTGTAAGTTCTTGTACCTGGCATGGTGGGATCTGCACAAGTGCTAGAAGCACTTTCTACTGTGTTCAGTTTACTTCTGGTTTTGTTCCTAGAATTTACATTGATCAGTGAAGGAAAAGGCATCTTAAAACTGGGGTACTTTTTACTTAAGCATACTTTTCGAAGTCAGGCTTTAGGATGAATCGTTTCTGTTGAAAAATCATTTCCTTTGAAGAATTACCTTGCTTTATTTTGAGTATCTTGACCCTTAAGAGCAGCCTCTCCTTTGTAGTATGACTGATTGAAACCTGCAGAAAATGAATCTACATCACACTGAATGAAGGTTCAACCCAAAGCATTCAAGAGGGAATCTAAACAATAGGAAATCAAATCCCTAACTGAAGTGTGTAACTACTTAAAGAAATACAGTTACTTCAGTCTTAGTTTATTCTGTCAAAAAGTGTACTGCAGAAGATCCGTGTGCATCAAAGTGATAACTTTTTCCACTGGAAGAAGGGAAGTGGTTAATATGCAGCTTTTTATCACATTCTGCAGATAAAAGGTAAAGAGAACATTTCAAACTTGTTAGTGAAAGATGAGACAATGACAAAGATGTAAAATATACTCATAGCCTGCAAGTGCCTTTCATCAAATACTGCCTAATCAATACAATGAGAAACAAAATCTAGACTGCTGGGGTAAAAATAACACATTCAAGTTCACTTTGGAAATTGGACTCAAAGAGTAGATTTCCCTCTGTTATTTATTTATGAAGTTACAGGCTGATTTGGTTAGATGGGGTCCTCTGTGCGAGTTACATTTAAAAGAAAAATAATAACAAAGTTATTAGGCACTGTAGAAGAAAGAAGGGTAAATTATTTTCTTCCTTACTGCTTATTTCTTTGAAACAAAACTCCTGGCTATCCAGCTATCCCCAGCCTTACTCAATGCTTCTGAGAGGAGCGGGAGGCATGAGCAGTTTTGTGGAAGCATGACCTTCTGCCAGTGTTCAAAGCCAAAATATATCAAACAGTTTAGTTGTCTGCTAGAATTTTTACTGGGTAAGTTGGTGGGAATGGGGGAGTGGATTAAGTTATCTTGGTACTCTTCCTGCCTCTGGATTATCTCATTAAAAGGATTTCAGAGGAGCAGAAGTGCAATGTCTCTGCTGCTTTAGCACCTTTTCAGCCACCTCAAATTCAGTTGTGTCCCAAGCCTGTGTTGGAATGGAGGTGGCTTAAGAGTTGCCATTGATGAAGATGGTTTTACAACACGTCTCTATGTAAAGAGTAATGTAAAGTTATCTGAATGTGGGCAATCTCACTGGTTAAGGAAAATAAAGACAATAATCAGCTATTAAAAAAAAATTAGTCTTTCTACACAAAGTATATGCAGTAACTTAATCACAATCACCTGGCAATTAACAGGGAGGGGGAAGCTGCTGTGAGCATTCATAATAAGTAGATTCTCTGCTGAAGTGAGATTTCTGCCATGCTGTGGGAATTCAGGGGAAATAAAATAAAGTTGGACAAGACCAAGTGCCATATCTTGCACTTTGGCTACAATAACCTCAAGCAATGCTACAGGCTTGGGGCAGAGTGGCTGGATGACTGTGTGGGAGAAATGGACCTGGGGGTGTTGGTTTATGCCTGGCTGAACATGATCCAGCAGTGTGTCCACGTTGCTGAGAAGGCCAATGGCATTCTGGCATGTATCAGATATAGTCTAGCCACCGAGAATAGGGAAGTGATCATCCCTCTGTACTCAGCACTGATGAGGCCACACTTTGGGTACCATGTTCAGTTTTGGGCCCCCCTCTACAAGAAAGATGTCCAGGCCCTGGAGTACCTTCAGAGAAGGTCAATGAAGCTAATGAGGGGTCTGGAGCACAAGTATTGTGAGGAGTGGTTGATAGAACTAGGGTTGTTTAGTCTGGAGAAGAGGAGGATCAGAGGAGACCTCTACAGCTACCAGAATGGAGGTTGTGGTGAGGTAGAGATCAGCCTCTTCTCTAGTGTAACTAGAGAGAGGATGAGAGAGAATGACCTCAAGTTGTGCCTGGGGAGATTGAGGTTGAATGTTTAGAAAAATTTCTTCTCTGAAAGAGTGGTCAGGGGCTGGAATGATCTGCTAGGGAGAAGGTTGTGTTGCTGTCCCTGGATGTGTTCAAGAAATTTTTAGATTTCGTATGTTTCAGGTGTTGACTTAGTGTGGAAATAACACTGGTAAGTGAATGGTTGGAATGGATGATCTTGGAGGTCTTTTCCAGTCTTGGTGAATCAATGAGTTTCTGTCTCTGATGCTGCTATGAGAAGCAGAGTTTTACAATAAGGTACAGTGAACTATTTGAAGAACAGTCTATCACTTGGTGAGTCGGGAGAACAGAGAAATATCAAATCTGTATTTTATTTCTAGAAATGATACTTTTCCATGATTTTATAAAATGAACTTTTCCATTAAATGAATTCACGCACATCCAGAAAAGTAGTGGCATTAGTGGGATAAGTAACAGTCTTTAACAACAAAATATATTTTACCGAAACATGAATTTGTTTGCTACTGCTGTAGGCATCAGTGTCAAACAACAAAATCTGCACTGTAAGAGTAACTTTATATTTTGACATAATTATATTCCTTCCCAGTTATTAAATAGCCTGAAGGCATTTTAAACTGAATTTTAACTTTGCGTTAAAAAAAAACCCAAATATATGTATCTGTGGAATTTTTATACCTCACATACAAAAGTTTTAGTGTTTGTTACACGTTTATGGAAAGCAGGAGTTATGTGTGCATAGGAATGCTAAAATTATTTCCTCTTTAGTAACAGTGTTAGCCCCTACTGCAACCTCATAACGTTTTGGAGACTTTATTTTAGTTACTCCAAAGTTGAGTTTAGTCTACATTGAGTCTCCTCAATCAAATCTGAAGTGGCTTGCTGAAACTTCCAAGTATATGCAAGTGTATTAGGGAATTATGTCGTTCTAGATGTAATTTGCCAGATAACAGATATACTGATTCTATCTTTCAACTACCAAAATACATTTATTTCATAAAATGTATTATTTCATTTCCATGTGACCATGTTGCTTACATAAGGTAGTAATATTTAAAATGATTTCTTCAATATTATTTTAATTATATTCCTATGTAGCTCTTAACACTGCCCACTTGTTTAGTCTCTTATTGTGGCATAGAATAATAGAGTTGTGGAGTGACTTAGGTTGAAAGTGACCTTAAAAGTCATCTAGTTCCAACTCCCCTACCGTGATGAGGGTTGCTGACCTCCAAATTTGGCTGTCAAGGGGCCTATTCAACCTGGCTTTGAATGTCTCCAGGTGTAGAGCATCCATAACTTATTCTGGGCAGACAGTTCCACTGCCTCACTAGCTTCTGAGTAAAGAATTCCTTCTTACTGTCTAACCTAAGCTTCTGCTGTTTTAGTTCAAAACCGATGCCCCTTGTCCTGACACTATAGACCATGTAAAAGTTGGTCTCCATTCTGCTTGTGAGTTTGCCTCAAGTACTGGAAGGCCACAGTGAGGTCTCCCCAGAACCTTCTTTTTTACAAGCTAAACAACCCTAACTCCCTCAGTCATTCTTCACTGAAGAGGTGTGTCATTCATGACCAACTTCCTCCTGGACATAGAGCCACTGACTACAACCCTCTGGCTGTGACCATCCAACCAGCTCTTTAATCACCAAATTTTCAAGCCTTAAAAATTGTATCTCTCTGATTTAGAGGTAAGAGGGTGGCATGGGACTGAGTCAGAGGCCTTTCATAAGTCCAGAAAAATGCCATTAGTTGCCTTTCTTTTCTCTACTGATGCATCACTCCTTCACAGAAGGCCACTGGATCAGGCAGGTACTATCTGCCCTAGGAGAAGCCATGCTGCTGTCTTGGATCAGATCCTCCTTGTCTCACATGTGCTTTAACATCCTCTTCCAGGAGGATCAGCTCCATGATCTTTCCAGGCACATATGTGGGACTCACTAGCTTGTAGAACCACAGTTTCTTGGAAATAGAAGTAATGTTTACTTTTTCCCAGTCATTACAGACTTCACCTGAAGCTGTGGTTTTTTGAATACGATAGAGAGTGTCTTGGCAACCACATTAGCCAGTTCCTTAAGGACCATAGAATACGTGTTGTCTGGCCCCAGAGGAATATTCAGACTCATGAGGCAATCTCAGATTTGCTTTGCTCATACAGTGGGAGGCATTTTTCTAGCCAGACCCCTGCCAAGAAGTTCAGGGACATGAGAAGTGTGGGAACCCTAGCTACCAGTGAAGAACAAGGCGAAGAACTCACTGAGAACCTCAACCTTCTCCATGTCTGTTGAAGCCAGTTATCTCTTCTCATTTATCAGGAGGGCTATGCTCTTCAGGTATGGATTGGTATACTTTAAGGAGAGCTGAATTTGATCGTTTGTATGTGGCTAACTTTCTGTGGGTAAGCACTAAAGAAAGTTACCTCTTCAAAAGATTCATCTCCTTCCCACCTGTATCCACAAATTGATTTTTTTTTTTTCTGTAAATTGTTGCTCTGCTTGAAATAGTTTTACTATCTACTGAAGTTTCTGATTCACTTCTTTATTTGAAGTGGCACATTCTATTTCAAGGTTCTCTCTGTTTCAAGCACTTCTGCACTTGTTATATGAAGGTTATCATGATCATTATTGCCTGCATGAAAGTCATAATGCTAAGATGTCACACAGATTGGATTTGTGCTGGTGCTCTCACCACATGGATCGTGTTAAAAAAAAAAAATGGCTCAGAAGTTCAGAACAACCAAATGGCCTTGTGTTCCCTGCAGTTATTGGAAGAAAACCCATCTCTGGTTACTTGTGAACTCAAAGGTGAGAGAGCTCAGTGGCTTCTGGTTCTGCCATCAGAACGGAGATGATGGTATTTGACTGAGATACAACGTGTAGGTAGTAGAGGATAACAGACCAGCTGGAGAGAGATGACATCTATCTGGTGCAGCATAGGTGGTAGTTAAGCTAATAATAAGCCCTGAATAACAAGGAAAAACAAGCAAGGAAGTTTATCTTTAATGGGATGCAGAAGAGAAAGTGAAGGAAAAATGCACAAATTTGAGAGAAGAGGTGGGGAAGAAAATACGTTGTGAAGAACATGTGGAACTATTGGGCAGAAATAAATTTGCCAAGGCCAGAGTAAAGGATGCTGGAAGGGCTGTAAGATGAGAAGTGTTGAAAGCAGACATCTCTCTGTACTCAAGCGTACTCCTTAGTTCTGTTTGGTTAGTTCATTGGTAATATCACAACTAAAATGCTTTTTGCATCTGTAAGAGTTTATTTTAGCAAAACTCTCCTCCAGTGATAAATTGTAATAGAATGTCTGTAACTAGATTATGAAAGATAACATTACTGATGAGAACAAAGAAGTGAATAATTACTAGAAATGAAGTTAGAGTAGTGATAAAGTCACTCAGAAGTAGTGACGTTAAAGGGACTGTGCAAATTTTGTGCTGTGCCTTTGGTGTAACTGCAAAGTGAAAGGAAGATATATTACTTACAATTTTCTGCAAGGAAATAAGTAGTTAGGTCTGTCTTAAACTCCCAGGAGGTATCACTGAAAGAAGTCATTTGATTTCTCAAAGTCATAGCACTTGAGTCTTGAAAAGGCCCTCAAAAGGTCAGCCAGTATATTTGCCTCCCAATGCAGGACAAACGTCATCTGTGTTATTCCTGTCAAACTTGTTCTCGAAGACATCCAGTTCTAATGATTCATACATTCCCCAGGCAGCCCATTCTCCTCCACCATGATGTGCTTGTAAAATGTCTAGAAAGCTTTTTTTTCCTGTTTTATAGTCTGCTGGTTATTAGAAAAAACATTCTGAACTTGTGTTTTGAAAGTCACTTTGTAGATTCAGACAACTCATGAGGACCACAAGGCAGAACCCTATGGAGATCTACTGGTTCAGTTAGTAAGGGTTAGCAGATGTACTCATGACAAATAATAATGGTATAGTCCAACATTTGCACCTTGCATTGTGCTGTAGCACTGCAGTACTGGAGCTTGGTATTTTCTACCCTTTAGCTCTGGTACAAAGAGCTGAGAGTTAGATTTATTTATTTTTCCAGAGAAAGACAAAGTTGTAGGAAATGGTACTGCTTTTATAATCCAGCAAATAGGGAATGGAATGTGGGTTTGCTTGTACTGCTGTCAGATTCCTGGGACCCACCACTCCACTTCTTAAATAGTCACAGAGGCAGTAATTTGGAAGATGACAGCACCTTGAGTCATCTGAGTAGTGAGCAAGGTTGGTCAGAACTTCTGCGATGTATCCTCATGGGATTAGAGTTGATTCAGTCTCATATTCTTTGTTTTTTGTTCTGTGAGCACTGTACTGAAGCGCTACAACATTTCTGACATTTTTCATTATATCGTTATTTCTGCAGAAATAACACATTTAATTCAGATGCAGAATATCCAGGAATAGTCCCAGACACCCCCAAAACAGTATTCTCAACATACAAAAGAGTCAGAGAAATAATACCTTTCAGTTTGTGAAGACATAAGGGAAAATGATTTATCTGCTTCACAAAATAAGGGAAACAGAAAGAAAAGAGAAATTAGGATTCTTTTGTGTTTGTTTATTTAGCAAACTGTGAAACTTCTTGTGTCAAGAACTCTGAACCATTTGGCCCTAAAGCCTGTCATGCAATGAAACACTGCTTTAATTGCTTTAGGTTTTGTTGTTTTTTTTTTTTTTATGCAGGTGCTGCTACTGCTGGGGCTTTCTTTGTTCTACCTTCAATCCAACTTTCTCTCTAGTCCCAAGAATTTCCTTCTGATTCCTCTCTTCCTCTCTCTTCCCGTGGTTATCCATCCAAGCCAAAGTCCTTTTTCTTATCCCACCTGTCTTTAAAGTAGGCAACTATCCTTCATGGAATGGTTAAGTGGGTGAAAGAAATGTCTTCCTTATCACCTGAAAAAATTTAGTGGGGAGATATAATTTCTTTTCTGAAAACTTTTGGTGTTCATGGAGCAGTCTCAATACCTCCCCAGGAGTTCCCCAAAAGTTAAGAGATTGTTAGCTTTTTTTTTTTTTTTCCAGATCATTTTGTTGTCTGCTGATGAAAGATGTAAAAGCAATAATTATCTGTTACGCACAAGTTATGCACTGCGTATGTATTATAGGGAGAAATAAATAAAATTAACTTATCTCCCCTCAAAAGTCAAAGCCCTGTTTTGAAAGGCTGGATTGTTCTGAACTGGCGGATGGACAGCTATATTTGATTCCACTGCCTGCGTGATTGTGGATGGAACCACATGTCTCATGTTGTCCTCCAGACAGTTGACTTCTGCCTGCTGCCTACAGCTGTGTCAGAATTCCTCTCTCAAGTGGCCCCTGAGCACTTCTGGGATATTTCAGAAGTATATTGAGATAGTTCATCCTAGAAAATGTGATTTCACAGTTAGTAAAACATTAGACTTGGTGATAAAAAGGCTTAATACGTGCTGTTTGTTTTTCTGGCAACAGCGGTTTCTTTTTATATTGCACTTTTGAAGCTGAACAAAATGAAGTCTCTACAGGATTTTAAGTGATTTTGTTTTGATTTTTATCTGGAAGATTGTTTCCTTTTAAAAAAGAACCCATAACTGTTTCTTTGTGTTCCTGACAATAATATGCATAAACCCTATACACACCAGCCTTGGAGATTGCCCAAAACACGCATTCCAGGAAGAAAGCTCCTTCAAAGAAAAAAAGAATGATTTGGTGTTGGCTTCTGAAACTGTAAAGAATGAAGTCTAATAACTAGGTTAATGAGTCCACAGTGTTTTCTGTCTCATCAATACCAGTGCAGCCAAACCAATAATGGGGCTTCACGCAGAGCAGCTCCCCATGAATGCATGGCCCTGGACAGGGAAAGGAATGGGACCAGCACCTTTGATGGCAATATTCAATTGTGTAACCTCTTGTCAACGGTTTACAGGCAGGTTTGGCCTGGTTCTATAAGTAATAAGGGAGGGGGGGACCTATGGACCAGGAAAGGGGAAGGGGGAGAAGAGAGACTGTAGTGAGATGGACCTAAAAGCAAAACAGTGGCAACAATCTGAGGAGGAAAGCTAATTTACTAAATAAAATATCAGAATACAGAATAACACAATATAATATGATATAATTGGAATTTTACGTTAATAAATAAAATAAGCGTGTCCAAAACTGAAGGTGAAATGACTTGGAAGCTCCCCCTGCAGACGAAGCAGCAAAAAGGGTCAATCTCAGGACTTGTGTGCAGTTTTATCTTTCCCTCTGGGTGGAAAACAAGAACGCAAAGTCCTCTGGGGTATATCTTCTTCTCTTCTGAGAATTGGATGCCTGTAAATTTGCCAGTCCACACAATTGGAGCATTAACTCTTTAACTCCAAGTGCTTTACATGATGTTATGATGTGGATAACAAAAATCATAAAATCATGACACCGCTTTTTCAGACTTGTAGGTAATTAAGCCGGGACTGCTGAAGTCCAGGGAATTAAAAAAAATTCTGTGGTTGGTGATGATTTACATTAATCCAGAGGCTGTGAGCTGTGTTTCAGGGGTAGCTATGAGATCAGTTTAGATTCCCCTATGAGGAGGGATGTAGAGAGCCTCAAATTCAGCTGTTCTCTCTGAAATGCGAGTCAGAGCCTTGATTTAATTTTTTATTACAGTTGGGAGTTTAAAAGTGATATGCTTCTTTCTGTCTCCTACCTAACAGCAGTATAAAGGTAAGAGGTTGAAGTTGCAGGACAAAGTAGTTACTATGTGTGTCGTATGCTTCAAATCAAACATTTTGCTTCCTGGAGAATGTCAGTTAACATCTAAGATAGTTCCTGTGTTTTCTAGTCTCTTATTATTTTCCCTGAACAGTGAGTTCCAAAACTAAGAAGAGAGTTATGCACTGAAACTACCTGTCACTACTGTATTTGTGTGGTGGCAGAACTGGGGTGGCAGAAGCGACTGCCAAGAGCTTTGTGACTGTTCCTGTTTTAATATGTGACATATGGGATCAAATCAGTCAGCTCAAACAGGCTTGACCTCAATAAATATAACAGATGAAGAATGAGCTGGCCAGAGAAGCAGAGCAGGGACTGATAACCTGTTCCTTGGGAAACATTCCTTCTCTCTACATTTGCGTTTTGGGCAAATGGATATCATTCTTGCAATTCCAAAAGCTCTCTCCCTACATTCAGGAAGGCAAATCTGCTCAGACCCACTGGGAAACAGAAAAGTGAGAGAAGAAATTGACTTCATCTCAGGCATCCAAGACAGAAGGCAGGTCTAAGGAATGGGAGCAGATGCATTACCTCTGTCCAACTCCATAAAGAGCCTGTGGACTTCATAAAAATTATCCAAGGGATGGAATGTTGTAACAGAGGAGACAGACTATAGCAGGATCTGTTGTGATAGGATAAGGGGAAATGGTGGCAAACTAGAAGGGAGGAGATTTAGATTAGACAAAAGGATATGTGTGTGTGTGTATATATGTGTATATATATATATATATATTTACAATAAGAATGGTGAGGCTCTGGAACATGCTTCCCAGAAAGATGGTGACTGCCTCTGACCTGAAATGAATTAGTATTTCTTGTGTCCTAACTTGTGAAGGAAAAATAGGCACGGGTGTTAGCTGAATCACACATATGCTTCTTCCTACGCATAAACCTTCATTGTATGCATGGTTTTCTAAATCAGTAAACTTCTGTTAGTACTGTTGAGTGTACCATAATGTTAGATGACACTCTAAGCTAAAGGTGCAGGGATAACTGTATGCCCACAGACAGGTCTGTAATGTCTTCTGGATAAACCTCTTCAGTAATGAAGTGAGGAAACCAATTTTATGAAGAAATCTTGGGTCAGTGTTGATTGTAGTCAATGGGAGTTTAATCTCTTGCTTTATTTTTCAGTTGTTATATCTACTATGTCAGATATGGAAAGGTAAAATTAGAAGTTCACCCAAAGAGTCAGGGTTCTGCAGTCCTGGATTCTTTACAGCCCTTGTATCAAACAGAAGTAAGAAATACTGCCCAACAGAAATCTAGTCTTTGTAGAAACAGAGATTATGAAAATGAATGTGCTTAGATCACCACCTGGGAAAAGCACTTCAAACAACTGTAGAGGAAAACAGTTTAGCCTGGTTCACTAGTACATTAATTACAGTGTAATAACGTAAGCATCTGTCCTAATGAATGGTTAGCTATAGAAACCTTCTGACATATGCGTATGTATTACAGAATCATAGGGGTTGAAGTGGACCTCACAGAGATCCTCTAATCCAAATTCTGGCTAAAGCATTTCCCTAGAGTATGTTGCACAGGAATGTGTCCAAGAGGGTCTTGAATATCTCCAGAGAAGGAGACTCCACAACCTCTCTGGGCGGCCTGTTCCAGTGTTGTCAAGCTCAGAGTAAACAATTTATTTGTCATGTTTCTATGGAATGTTCCAGTTTGTTCCCATTGCCCCTCATTCTGACGCTGGGTACCACTGAAAAGAGCTTGGCCTCACTCACTTGGCTCCTGCCATTAGACACTGATAAGCAGTGACAAGATCTCCCCTCACCCTTCTCAAGGTTGAGCAATTCCAGTTCTCAGCCTTTTCCTCATGAGGGAGGTGCTTCATGCCCCCATCATCGTTACTGGGGACCAGTAAGTCAGTCTACGTCAGCTGCTACATAATCATTGCCTGGGTACATGTGCTTTTCTTAGGGGACCTGACAACCATTGTGAAGGATTTGGGGCTAGTGTACTCTATGAAAAAGGGTTTTGCTAACTTATATTCCCTGGAGACAAAAAGCATGGATGCAGGCCAGCTATAGTAGAGCAACCAGTGTACAGTAGCCTGATAGTCTATGGAAAGGATACATATTTCTGTTTCATCATTTTTTAAACCAAATTTCTATAAATCAGAATTCCCTCTGTCTGAAAGCAAAACACTCTGCATTATTTAACAATATACATGTCCATTTTATGAATATTGTTAATCCTTAACATCCAAACAACTCATTTAGTCCTTGTTTGCTGTCTGAAATTTCATGAGGATTGCTACTCTTCGACATAAAACAAACATGGGACCGCTGTATTCCTGGCTTTCTGGCTACTGTGTCAAAGGTGATGAATTGTCAAAGAGTTTCCATTGTCAGCTGCTGCCTACTTTGCTCCTTTTAGGATCTACCACATGCTTTAATATTCTTGGTATGTATGTATGTAGGACATCCCCAATCCTCAGGCAGAAGACATTGCTACTCAATTAATATTGAATACTTCTGGCTTATTAACATAATAATTCTATTTTTGCCTAATTGCAATCTTTAAGGAATTATATATATTTTCTTCCCCTGTTTGGCAGTCCTAAGAGCTCTGAAGTTATTCATCAAATCTTCCCCACAAATCCTAATGGAACCATAAGAGCACATGCTAAAGCTCTGATCAGTCTCCACACTGCTAAAGAACGCACTTCAAGAAAATAAGATTTGTTTCAGCTTCTTGTAGCTCATACAGATGCTTTGAAGACACATGAAATGATTACTCCTGATAAATTTGAGATTATCAGAGATAAGTCTTATCAGGACTTGAGGTACCAACATATTTTTTTTTTTTCATGAAAGCTGCCATGACTCTCTTCTGAATCAGCACATCACATTTGTTGTGCTCTGCAGAAAGGAGAGATCAGCAAAAGATAATGGAACATGATTGCTCCTCAGCTCTGGGAAATGGGGCAATGGAAATAACAGCAAATGGTGATCAAAACGTCTGTGTTGATGGTTAACCCTGAAACAGTCTGGATATATCTCCTGTTCAGTTCCTAGCTCTGAAAAATAAGACACTGTTTACTTCAGACATTTCTCATTAAGCTCAGAAAAACAATACACTTTTTTCTGATTCTGTGTGGAAGGATAAGACTTGAAAAGGTGGCCTGATATCTGTTAGCAAACAAAGGAAAAGGAAAGTTTTGCAGATTGTTTCTCTAAGTCTCTGCAGGAGTACTGCTGAAGTAGCAAATACTCAAAGGGAGTCTTTACACACATGTTCCCCATTTAACAACGATAAGATGAAGCCATCTGCAGACTGAGTATGGGAGATGCAAGAAACAAAGCTTACCTACAGGTGGATGACAAAAAAAAAACAAGTCTCTTATGCCTAATGATTGGATATTTACATTTGGCAAACATGAATCCTAGCATGGTGGCAATTCATAACGTTCTTGAGGTGTTACAAGATCTCATGACACATGCTAAGAGCTTGCATTCTCTATGAACATTTTCATCAACCATCCATTGATTAAGTCTTTATATTTCACACTACTATATTTCTTGGGTGATATGGGGCCAAAAAATCCTTAATGATTAGCAGATATTTGGACACTGTGGCAATGAAACCATGTTAGCTGCCAGAGAAAGTGTCAGTAATTGATAAGTGTGATACACTACAAAAACGGATGATATTTTATTCTTAGGAATGATGTTTTCATCCTTTTTTTCCTCCCGTATTTTACATTTGTTCTCAGAACATGGTCATTCTAACAAGTACAATACTATAAATTAAAAATGCATGGCATGAGGCTATTTGATGCAACCATTAGGCACTTCAATGCTGTATTCCTGGGTCATCAAGGGAGGAGGAGGGGAATTGTGTAAATCAGCAGCAAGCTGCACATTGTACAGCTGCACAGAAGGACCCAGAGTGCACTAAATTGAGGAGCAAAATGGTAGAGTTGGCCTGCAAGAACTGTCTTATATAAGAGAAATTATAAAAAGCCATTCAGTATGCAATCAAAAGTGAGTGAAACCTCTGGGACATTAAAACATTTATGCTATTTTGATACTGGATCCAAGTAACTCAGAAAGCCCAACAGCAATGAATACACCTCAAAACATGCATGTTATTTGCTTTCTTTGTTTAGTCCTTCTTTTTTGGGGGAGGTATCACTCTGCTTTTCTAGTCCCCATCATTTTGACTGTGTGTTGATCTCCAACTGTCTGTGCAGATAACTTTTCAGTAATCACTGCATTGTGCAAGAAGAATTGATTTAGAAAAGTCAAGGGCAAGGTTAATCATACCGCTGCAGGTGTGCACAGCACTTCACTTACACTCCTGCTGCCTAAAGGGTTCAAAGGTGAGTGGCTGAAAATGGGCTGCTAACTCTGTATTTAAACACCGACATGTTAATGGCCTGGCCTGTGGCAAGCAATGGGCATCCACATAAACCCCTAATTCTCCTCCACACTTTTGGAACATTATCATAGAAGGACTCCAATATTAATCCCATATCCTCCAGATGGAGGGCTTTACTAATGCTAAAAAGCTGATTTCTGTGACTTCTCTGTGAGGTAAAGAACAAATTTGTGCTCAGGTACATACTCTTATCATAAGTGAGCTGAAACATAGGCCAAGAAAAGATCAGGGAATGATTCATGCCTTGAATCTCTGGAAGGAGAATGTAGCTGTAATTATTCCAGTTTCTTGCTCTTGTGGTAAAGCCTGGTTGATTATTGCTCGTTGGTTCTCCTTATTGTTATTATTTTTCTCAGAACTCCTGCAACAGCTGCCATGTTCATTCCTTGATTATCTAAATGAAGGGAGACCAGGGGATCCCAATGGGTAAATAATCGTTCTATTTCTGTGGGTGCTGGAGCGCTTTCTGAAGGAATGTGAAGCTTTGAGCCCGTGTCCAATGTGATGGAAATGAATCTGCCTTTGTAAAGGTTCCTGAGACTTGGCCCAAGGAAATCAAGTACTTAGAATCATAGAATCAGCAAGGTTGGGAAAGACTTTCAAGATCAATAACTACAGCTATTAATCTGACATACTGAGTCCCTTCTTCACTAAGCCGTGTACCATAGTGCCATACAGTGTCATTGGCTCTGCATTTTGGTATCAGAGGCATTCACAGATCACTATCTGAGGATTTGACTGAAATACACCAAACGTTCAACCATTTCATAGAACAGCTTTTGATAGAAGAAGATATAGTGTGTCATCTTAGAGATATGCTACCAGACTAGAAATGCTCTAGAAATATATTCTTGCACTCGACTTCAGCTGGAAGATTTTGTCATCTGGAGAACAAATCCTAGATTTTAGGAACCGACGCGTTCACTTTTAAGTGAGGGATATCTCATTGCAGAATAATATTTAGATTATCTCTCACAATAAAGTGTTGTAGTATGATGCATCCAAAGCTCCTTAAACACAGTGGTACCACCTCATGCTCATTTGTGTAGCCTCTTCTTGGGCTAGTTTCACTTCACAGCAACTCTTCTCATGTTTGAATTTGGTCGAAGCTTGAATATGAAACAGCTTCAGTGCATTCCTTCTGTAGAAGCAGTATAAAGAATTTGTGTTAGCTAAGAAACTTGTGATACAGTTCTTCATCCAGACTTGAAACACTAAATCACTGAAAAGCAGCAGGAAGGCTTGTAGTATGACTACAAATTTGTTAGCACAGCTGAGATGAGCAACTCATCCTTAGTTAAACAAACTGCTTGTTTTCACTCTTCCTGAGCAAGAGGTCAAGAGGAGTTCACTGTAATTAACAGTTAGGAGACACATGGAATGGAAATGTACAAGGCAATGTTTATTTAAAGAGCTATAAAACTGGTAAAAATTATTTTCCTACCAGAGAGGGAGCTATTAGAATCAGTTTTCCTTAGGAATATTTCTGTAATAAAATGTTGTAACTTCATGAAAATAGCATAAAACTATCTGAATAAAATAGTAGAATTTCATCAGCCAGGAGCTGTAAAGAGAGAAGCACCAGGTAATACTCTTTCACCTTGGGCTCATATGCTTGTGGGAAGCTTCATTCCTTCAAATGCCCAATTATATTGCAATCTACTATTGGCCAGTGGTTGAAACAGAAATTTAGGAGTCCCAGTGGGGAGCTATCCTTCCTGCAGTGCCTGTGTGAGGAATGCTGTGTGACTGTCTTTCTAGCATGCAGTGTAGGCTGGCGCATTGCTTTGCACCAGTTGACTCTGGCTGTTGATGAAACCACTGGTGATAATGGTCCTTGGCCTAAGTTTCCGTAGCCTCACCACCAATATACACTGTTCTTCCCTTTTCTTTTCCAGAGGCAGAGGAATGAGAAGGGTCAAAGCCATGAAATTTGGAGTGTTTGGGTTGGACCAAAATTGAAGCCAAAATGAGTGGGGGGATACACAGAGCCGCAGGGCATGTGAGCTCTGCTGGGGGTGCTACACTGCCTTCCTCCTGAGCCTATTGAGAAGAGCGGCATGCATGCTAGAAAGGACAGCACAGGGTACTGACCCCAAAACTATTAAACTATAATTCCAGCTATAGCACAGCTTTGCTTGGCTAGTTTTGGGGCCATTTGTTTATATTTCAAGTCAGAGCCAAAAGAAATGCTTAAAAAAAAGGATTATTATTATTATTTTTATAAGGATGCTCAAAAACTGTTCTGTCTTTGAAAAATGTTCTCTCAAAATGCAGGTGTTTACTGATCAGCAGAGGTATATTATTCTTGTTGGGAGTTGGTTAACATATTATTCCTGATAAATTTCATTTTATATGGTTACACTTCCCTCCTACACATTATAAAACTTCTAAGGTAGTTTACCTACTCTAAATGACCAGAAATAATAATAAGTAATACTCAACAGCAATTATGAGTGGAGGAATCATATTGCAGAAATAACAAAGGTTGAAAAATGGTCTGCCATCATTTAATGTATACACTAACTTCTATTCATGCATCAAATTCCCTTCTTATTTAAAACATTTATCTTGCCTTCACTCCTTTGCATGTGCTCACTACACCTTTGGGTGCTGTAGAAATAATAAATAAGAGCCATCACGTGCCAAAAGTGAGAAATGTTTTACCTGAAAATGGACTCAAACTACTGTACATTTTGTCTCATTGTTGAAGAACATTTCACACCATTACATGAGCTTTTGTATTTGCAAAGGGAGTGTAGAACTGAAAACAAAAAAAAAAAACCCTTTCTAAAAACTTATATTTCATACAGAGCATTTTATCCTTATTACTTAGTGGGATACATTTCTAGATAAAATTTACACACCATTTTAAAAACCTAATAAGTTGTTTTCTATGTCCTGAAGTTCCACAGTCTTAGAAAGAAAAGGGAAATGATGTAGTTTATGAAATACAGTAACCTTGACACCTGAGAACAGACCTGAACTTCATCTTCTGCCGTGTCCAGTCTCTTCTTCATGAGAAGTGCCTCAGAGGAAGACCAGACAGCTTCAACAGACAGAGACTGATTTGTTTCCCCAGGAAAAATAAAACGCAATGATAACAATCTACATAGCCACAATGCAGTTACTTGCTGACTGACATCCCAACAGAAATGCAAGTTCTCAACCCTTACCAACCCAGCCCAGCAATCCCTGAGGAGCAGCTGCTCCCTACTTAGCTCTCCACAGCTTTATGGCCTTCTGCATGATATTACATGGTATGGAATAACTGTGGGCCTAATTCAGGCCAATCATCCTGGCTTCCTGCACCCACCTCTGCCATGCTAAAAAGGCAGTGGCTTTTCCATTTGCGTGTACTTCCATCACCTAGAGACAGACAAGATATTGGTGAGCTATTGCTGTTTTGTCTGAAACCAGGTCATCTGTGTAGGGGTATTGAGGGAACAGAAGGGAATAGCTCTAAGAGAAGCATAGGGAAGCTGAAAGGGAGGCTGGTGGGATGCAGACACCAGACTTTCCACTGATTTTGGTGGGCCCTTTTGTAGACCCGCTCCCCAGACCTGAACTTCTGGGTTCTATCTCTGGACCTGTCCTCCTTGCTGGACAACTACTTCCACCCAGACATCAATTAGGTCACTTATTCACCTTACTATTCATATTTAAACCATTCACATCTTGCTTTTTATGTGCAGTCAGCTGGGGGCCATCATCTAATTGCTTTGAAGCTATTTGCAATCCATATATTTCTGGAAAATTGAACTGGCAGAAAAGTCATAGTTTTAAAAACTCCAGAACAGTTAAAGCATTTCGTCAGCATCTTTAATATGAAGAAATTACTATAATGAATTAATCAAGAAGGAGTCTATTTATGTTCAAAGTATTTGAAATCATTCTCTGAAATTGAGTTTGAAGGATATTTCATATATTTGTTTTTCTTCTTTTTTTTTGTAACTCAGCCATCTCCAGACCTGAAGTTACTGGAAATAGCAGAATGAGCAGATTTAACAGCTGCTGCTTGGAACTGCTCATTTTCACTCCAATGCTTGAAAAGCAGAAATTTTCTAACCCTGATTCCATATGCAGTAAGTTCACAATCACCTCTTTACCTGGCCACGATTGCATGGTGGAAGGTATGGCTACACAGCAGCATCTCATCTTTCCCTCTGTGACTGTTCTCGCAACACAGTAAACATTGGGAATTTTTGGATAGTTTCTGCTCTGTGGCTGAGCTCATCCTCAGATGGAAGCACACTGCAGACAGTGAGATGGATAAAAAGCATTGTGTGTGGCTATAACCAGTGAGATGATTCAGGGCTTTGTGTTAGCTCACCAAGGGCTGTGCATGAGGGAAGCAAGACATAGTATGATTTCTCTGAGCATTTTAAATTTCTGCTCGGGATGAACTTACAATCCCTAGAGTAAGAGTTTCCAGTGCAAGGAAAACGTTGAATGGCTGAATTGAGGTCTTCGAAAGATTCCTAAGATGGGCACAGCTTGAAGCATGAAGACTAAGTCTCCATGAAGCCACCCACTAGAGAAGGGTTCAGGGTGGTAGACTTTCCATCCTTCAAGATATTCAAAATCTATCTGGACTAGACCATAAATAACTCCATACAATTGAAGCAGGCTTCGTTTGTGAAAGAAGTTGGACCAGAGGATATTCCAGAGGTCCTCCTTATGTCTGAACCTTTCCATGGATCACTTATTTATACAGATTAAGGTTGTCTTGGATTACAAACTGCCAAGAGAAGTAAAAAGATTCTATATGGTATATAAATGTCAAAGGTATTATCTAAACTTGAGGGATGAGTTCCTCATAATTTCAAGGAGAGGAGATTGTCAAGGGGGTGTAGCTGCCAGAAAAATGTATATCCTTTAACTCATAAATCTCAGAGCAGTTATTCAGGAAGAAAGTAAGGCATACTCCCAGTGTTGCTTGGAACTTTGTTTTGCTAGGTACTCAGCACTTGATTCTGCTCTCAGAAGCACTCCAGCACAAGCTATATTTAGGGAGTGAGATTACCAATGCACTTGAAATTATATGCTTCACTAGACTAGAAAACAGTGCTCAGCACCAGAGAAAACTGAAAACCCTGCATAAACCTATCTTGGTAGCAGGAAATTCTTAAAATTAACATATCTCTCAGAGTTGCACTGAAAAAGTCTTTGCAGAAGTTTGTTGTGAAGAATCAGAGCACACTGATTTTTATTTATTTCTTTATTTTTTGCCTGCACCTTCACAACAAGAAGCAACAAGAGATTGACTTTGAAAATAGCAATTGAAAGATTCCACTTTAAATTTACCTCCCTTTGAGGTGCCACGTGAATGACTCCATGTATGCACACAACAGATTTGGTGCAAGTGTGCAAGAGAAAATGCAAAGTGGACTTTTTTTGGACAGAAAACACATTTACCTTTATTTGTTTCTTCTGCTAGATTTTATCATGAGAAGCAATGACAAAAGCAAAAGTTGAGTCTACATTTTCATTTGCATTTGCATGAGTAGAGGAACAAAGGGCAGAAATGTTTCAAAGCAGATCTATGAGAATCAAGGAATTTCTATACTGAGGGAAATGTCAATGTCTTAGCATTTACTTAATCTTCAAAATGAAACAACCCTGTGCTTTAAAGCGGTGATTCTGCAGAAGATTGATTAAAAGTTCTAGAGTTTTTCATGGTTTCTATGAAAATAAACTTGCATTTTGGAAGTGTTACTATCATAAAGTATTGATTCACAGGGAAGTACTTCTTTCTGGAAGTTGCCATTGGAAAATACAAATTATTTTTGTAATCCCTAAGAAGAGCTCCCCTGCAGTGTCTGAGGCACGGACTCAGACGTGGATGATCCATGTCCCTTACATACATTCACAAGATTTCTTTTTTAACTTTCCCACCCACCTTTACATGTCAAGAAAATATTCCACAAACAGTCTTTAACCACTTATTCAGGAACTTATCCAATAAGGGTCACGAGTCATTCCAAGCCATGCACTCTCCCTCCAAGCAGGGTCATCATCACGTGGCCATCATGCAGTTTACTTGAATTTGTTGTCCTCTTCTTCTGGAGTCTCCTTGGTTTTCAGCCTTCCTTTCTTATACTGTTTATTTTGCTTCTCAGGTTCTGCTCTGAATATCTTCTCTTGTATTCCCACACTCTCCTTCTCTGACCGATTCCTTTGCCAGCCTCCCCTTTCCTCCCTTCCTTTGCTGTGTCACTGAGGAAATGAAGATAATTGAAAATTAGTGGCCAGCTCCACTTACTACAGATCACAAGTAGTAAATCACTGTGGAAAAGCCACTATCCAGAGGTGCTGGGGACCGGACTTTTTCCTGGCTTCCTTCCAGTCACTGTCTTGGCATGCAAAGGAAACATCCAGCCCAATAGTCACAATCATAGCTTCGTGGATGATGGGCATTTTAAATCTGAGCTCTTATTTCCATTATTATTATTATTATTATTATTTCTTATTTCTTATTTTAATTTTGTTGCCAATGAGTCAGTGGGAATCTTTCAGTAGGTGTAAATGGGAGAAACTACAGATCCTGGGAGCAAAATGATCTGTGATTTCTTCTTTTTACATATATGTTGAATTTTTGGGTCAGGCTAGAGATTGACCTTGATTAACTGGTGTAGAAGCATCTGGTAATTAGGGCAGCTTCATAACATGGACTGCAATAGGTGAAGGTTTGGATACATCTGTCTGTTAATCTGATTTAAACTCCAGCTCTCAGTTTGACCATGTCACTGCTAACTAGTAACTTTCCTGGACCAGAATTTTCTTTCAGTGACGTGTTATTTCTTACATTTTCTATTATAAAATAGGATATCTTTTTTGCCCCTCTTCAAATACTATTTTGTGGTCTTACAAATAATAAAAATGCTCCTGTGACTGTGCTTATGGATAGAATAGTTGATTTTTATGCAGTTCCCGGAAGAATGCTGGAGAGTTACTTCTCTCTATCACAGAGGGCTCTATATTGTTCATTATAATGCACACACTGTGGGACAAATGAATCATTATTGGAATTATTCATAGATTCATAGATTCATTAGGTTGGAAAGGACCTACAAGATCATCTAGTCCAACCATCCATTATGATGACAAAGTTGAGAGAGTGATTGATTCACAAACTGTTTATTAAAAATTAACTTGATGCCTTTTGTAATGTTGGCTGCAGTGCTGTTTTCTCTCAGATCCTACTTCTTTTGAAGTTTTGTTACTGTGTTCTTCTATAGTAAGATCAAAAACTTCTTCTGCATAAGGGTTGCCATTCATGGCAGTGCTATGCAAGACCTGTTTTCTTGTTCAGGACTTTGTTGACCTACACAATCAGTTTGTATCTGTTATACTGCTGGATGTCTATAGTTCAGTCACTAAGCCTGAACGAACTTTGTGATTATATTTTTTGCCACTTTGAGAATATGATATTTGTTTTGGTTTTTTTTCAACATCCTGAAATGTTTAGGGATATTGGAGTTTATAATCTTAATTCTGTTAGAAAGAATTTCATGCTGCACATTCTTTATTCATATAGTAAGTCATTGTTTCCCAGGGAAATCTTGAAGTTACCATCCCAGGAGGAGTTATAGAATCATGGAGATGTGGCACTGACGGACAGGTTCGTGAGTATGGTGGGCTGGGTTGATGGTTGAACTAGATGATCTCAGTGGTCTTTTCCAGCCTTTATGATTCTATGACTTTCCAGGAAAATCCCCAAGTATCTTCAAGACAGTTGACAAAATATACAGCACTTATTTATAATTAGAATTGTCTAAATGGAATAAGAATTGAACTCTGATTTTCTTTATAGTCTTTTATCCTAATCACAGAGAACAAGTTTGGATTTACCAGACTCCCACCAAGCCAACAGCACTGCTCTGATGTTTTACAGTTTTATTGGCTTGTGATAGAGATCTCATATTAGTGTGATAGTTTTCTTCATCCAATTTTCCTTCCTCTGAAAATTTTCTTCCTTGGATACCTCCAATTCTTATTGTTATTATTATTATTGAGATTGCTTTCCTAATTCATAACAAGGCATACAGCTGTGTCTGTGTGTAATAATTTGTGAACCATTGCCAAGTTTGAGTTAAATTGGTCAAAGGTGAAAAATAACAAGAATAAAAAAGTTAGAAAAGATTTTGTGGGAACGGGCACCAAGCTGAAGTCTTTAATTGTCCCATGTGAGATGAAGACTGCAATCTGAGTTTCCATGGTATTAGGTATCAGAGATCCCAAAGTGAAGATATGTGGAAACAGAACAGAGCTTATCAATACTTCAGCACCATGTAAATCAGTGTCGAGTCTTGTACAAGTCAAGTGCACACAAGACAATAAGGGAAATGAGATGCCACTGCTCAGAGAACAGAAATACTGTGGTCAGTGCATTCATAGAGCAGGATCACCACCTCTTGCTTGTCCATGTTTAATTGCACACTCTGATGAAGGGAACTCATAGTACAAATTAGATAGATACAGGAATTAGAACCATAAGTGACAGTAGGAATGAAGAGACAAAATTTGTCATTTCTGCAAATAAGTCCAGAAACTTATATTCTTTATCTTTTGTTGTTGTATTTTTAAAGGAATTTAGATATCCCACTCTACTGATTTAATGACTGCGTGCCATTTTGTTTGTTTCATCTCCTGTGAACAGTGCAGCGTTACACACTCCACTCAGTTATATTCAGCCAGTGGGAAGGCTGTCATCCAATATGCTGATGGTATTGTGTTGTCTATCATATTTCAAACATCTGAAACTACAAAACTAAATAACAGAATGTCTTTATTTTCCCGTTTATCATTTCTGCTCTTCTAGAATCTCACTGCAGAATTCATTTTCCAACTGAGGTAAAGGAAAAATTCCTCCAACTTGCTCAGTGTTTCTATATCTTTTCTCATTAGTTTCAGTTAGATACATGAATGACTTATATGTCTATAGTTTGTGAAAACTTGTCATAAAGTGACTGTTTGAAGCACTTCAATTTTTAGTGATACTTTCCTCTTTTAGGGATAATATGATGGCAACAGAAGAGGAAGTTGCCAAAAATGCTTTCTGAGTGGGTAATAAATCGATGTACTAAACATCAGCTGAAGTAATCCTGAAGGCAAAAGACTCAATGGACATTTGCCATAAGTAGGTATGTTCTTATATTCGTTGATGTTTTGTTTATACAGCTATCATATTTCACTACCAGTATGTTAAAATCTGAATCCTTCTGGGACAATAAATACAACTGTAATGGGCATTGCATCCAAAGAGTTTGGAGATGGTTCAATCCATTTTTCTCTGTTCTTTGAAAATCAATTCTCTGTCTCTTTATACCAGTTCTGGTTAGTACCAAGGCAGTTGTTTGGAAAAGCCCTCTTGTGGCAGGATATTGTGTTGCTGAGTGGGATCAGCACCTGCCAGAAATACAGTGTCTTTCCAGCCCTTAAGCTTTAAATTTTTATAAACATGCCTAACAAAGAGAAGTATGTATTTCTTCATTTCTGAGAGGGAAACAAAATATGGTTACTTGCTTGCAACTTTCTGGTTAAAACAGAAAGTAAGGAATTCACTTTCTTGGAGTATTTCATTTTTTTTTTAATGGAAGAAAAATATTCCACTGGATTAACATGTATTGACTCGTAGTGGTTCATATGGCAGTAGTACACAAGAAATTAAAAACTAGCATTCATTATCTTTTGGTCACCTGAAGAAACAAGTTACAGATGAGCTGGCTGGCATAATCTTGGCTTAAGTCCTTCTAACGATGCAAACTCAACCTTTTTTCCAAGCTTCAACAAGGCATTTAAATTGCTTGTAAAAGCTTTAAAGTGAATGAAGATGAGAAAGGACTTTTTCAGAAATGCTTTCTACACCCATGGGAATGGCAAGCCTCTCTAGGTCCTATGTAGAAATCCAAACCATACACAAAAACTTAGAACTGTTGGCCCTTAGTTTTGGGAAGTGTTGCTCTGGTGTCTTCACACTAAAAATCTGTACATTCTGAGTTCCTTCTGTAAAAGGGAAGAGAAACTTTTTTCTCCAGCCTCATTTTCTTTTTTGATGTTTTTTTTTTTTTTTTTTTTTTTTTGGGGGGGGGGGTGGAGTGGGATCTATGTAGGTTGCCCTGAAAGTCATTCCTCCTATTTATTTTTGTGAAAACTACAGTATATACAAAGAGCACAATTATACTGTTTGATAGAGCAAATTCTCAGCTACAAAATGCTATTTTTCAACACAGTCACCACCATCAGCTATGCACTTTCACCAGTGATGGACAAGAACCTGCATGCCATGCTCATAAAAATCTACACTAAGGAGGCAACCCATTGTTACCACTGCTTAAACGTACCACCCACTGCCTCACTGTGCTAAAATCCACTGCCTGACCTCTGTAAAAATTCATCAAGTATCGATGAGCGTCAATCAATACAGTCTTTTTCACATGGAGGAATTCAATTCCACACTTCTGCTTTATGGAATTTTCATGTCAAAAACTCTTAGAATGTCTTAGGTTGGAAGTGGCCTTGACCCAAACAAAGTCAGACACTGTTTTGTCAGACTGCCCCTCTGCTGTTATCTGTTTATGGCAAGAAAATACTGCCATACCACCAACATTTGCCTCTGATGATGTGGACAAACAAAAAAATAGGAGGCATTACTTTCAGAGCAGCCTTCGTGTTTATACTGTAATCATCATACTTGTGTTGAAATGTTTTGCTTCATTTGTGTGGGCTGTAAAAGCCTTCTGTTTTTCTTCTGCTCTTTAAGTTTCGATTTTTGAGTGGAAAGCGTGGCTTCAAAATGAAATCTCAAAAGCTTCATTTTGAAAGCTGTTAAAATGAAATGCTCCCATCGTGTGAGAAAATGAAGAATTTGTTTGGGAAACAGGGGAAGAAAAGTTCAATGTTTCTAAAATCTTTACTATTTTTTTTTCCCAGCAGAAACATCAACAAAAAATTGGTCAGGAATCTACAGGGATTTTCACTTTCATATTGCTGTCTTGTACTCCCACTGAAACTCCTTTCTTTCATTCAGTTTGGCAGTAATAAGGAAAAAGAAAGGCCCATCCCCATTTAAGGAAACAAGCAGATGGGAACAGCATCAATACCACTCGGAGGCTTGGGCTGGGGACTTAGGAGCAGATGCCAATACATCCCAGTTCTTTTCCATTTCTCATGGAACTTAGTGAGTTGACAGCTGAAATACACGCACGAAATAAAAGCAGTCTTGTTTTCAGGAATGCACAGAGCTTTCCATGTCACTATTACTGACTAAAGTGAAGCTTCACTAATCTGAAAGAACAGACACTTGAGTGTTGGTGCTTGGCCCATAAAGCTCAAGTTATGTTATATATTATGTGTCAACTATAATGCCCATGTTCTATTATTGCTCTTTGTGTCCAATCTACAGACAGTTATGAAATTGTATTTTGAAATAAGGGAGTGCTTGCTCAGAAACAAAAATGATGTTTCCATACATATAAAATAAATAAACAAATACATTACTTTGCTGCATGTGTCTGGGTCTTCTTGGCCTGAGGACTATCAAAGCAAACATTTTGAAAACGGCACCAAGGTGGTTATGTTAGAACGTTGTTTTTAAAACTACATTTAACAGTTATCTCTTGTTTTTCTTAGTTTATACTAGCTAATTGATTCTCAAATCAAAATGAACAGAAGTAGAGTTCCTCAGAGACTCTGGGAGTACGCTGGGAGCATGTTGTGCTACATCTGCTCACTTCACTTTGAATTGCATAAGATTTTGTTGTCTAACAGACTGTTAATGGGCGCTGTCACATGCAGTTTAACACACTCATATGTCTACATTATGAGCTCGTAGTCTCAATCTTGCCCCCACTGGAGACATGAAAATAAATTCAGTCCTTTACAGAGGGCATAGTCGTAACGTGTGTCTACGCATTTTGAGAGAGCTTTCTGAGGTAGCAGTATTGCAGAACTACTGCTGGATCAGATCACTTTGGACTTCGAAGATGCACATGGGTAAAACAGAACCCAGGCTGGAAAGTAGACACCTGTCTTATATTTTAAAAGTGAATGAACTACTTTAAGGATCAGTCCATTCTGAACAACATTGTTATAGCCATGTTGATTTTCAGGGTGAGTTATTTGCCTTCAACAGAGAGATTCTTGTTCACCCTGAGAGTCATGCTAGTAATTTGCAAAACATTAAACTTATCTCTGTTACTTAAACAACAAACTAAGTTATTGCCTTCAGCAACATTAATTCCAGGAGTTAGTGGAGCTGCTGTGAAGTGTAGCTAATGTAAATTAGAGGCAAACCTGACCTGGAATCTCATATGGAAACTGGCAATAGAGATTGATTGAGACATCATTTCAGAAATATTTCATACTCAATACTATGACTTCAAAGCTCAATGTCATCTCAAGTGTCTTGGCATGGATACATGACATTTATTAATAGAGGCGCTGACGTACTGGCATCCAGTAGATGTCATCAGTCAAATTACTTCTCCATTACCTATTGATTACTGTTCTGACTAGCAATGAATACATGTTTACTTTTCATTCCAATGGGAAACAGAAAAATGCAATAGCTGACCACTTTAGGTAATTATCCAGTTCTTGAAATGCTTCATCTATGTTCAGATAGAATCTGAGAATTTTCCAGTAATCTATCTTCTCAGCAGAAGAGTCTAAATGAACATTATATTATGTTACTCATGTTTCTCTGGATCTTTCCTATTAGGAACGAGGTTTAACTCACACTTCTGGCCTGATTTCACACTTTTGGAGGGCAGTTAATCAAAGAGTGATTTTATTATGCCTGACCCACAGTGCAGGAGAGAATAGGCAGAATATTAGGGCTTATGAAAATTTGAATTCATCAGATTTCCCTTAAAAAGACACATTTATTAAATGAAAATTCTTGTAAGAATAATGTCAGTTTTCACAAAATATGACAGGGAAAAATCAAAGGATTTTTTTTCTCATTTTGTTTTGATAAGACAACAATAGAATTATAGAATCATTTGAGTTGGAAGGGACCTTTAAATATCATCTAGTTCAACCGTACTGCAGTGACTGGGAACATCTACAACTAATAGTCCCCTTTTAATTTGAAACCATTTCCACTTGACCTATTGCAACAGACCCCACTCAAAAGTGTCCCCTTCTTTCTTATTGCCCACCTTTAGATACTGAAAGGTCTCTTTCAGATATACCTGGAGTTAAAACATCCTAGGCTCTGTGCAGCTATTGCTGGGCTATGACTAAAACATTGCTGTGTTATCAACACTGTTCTGGGCTCTTCAGCACAAGAGATGCAAGGACAAACAGGAGAGAGTCCAGTGAAGAGCCATGAAAGCGTTTAATTAATTGGAGTATATTACATGAGAAAAGGCTGAAAGAACTGAAACTGTTCATCCTGGAGATGAGGAGACTCAGGAGGATTTTATTAATGTTTATACAGGGAGAGAATGTAGATGATGAAGCCAGATTATTCTCAGTGGTCCACAGTGTCAGGACAAGAGGGAATAGGCACAAATTGAAATAAGTGAAATACCATTTTATTGTTAGGAAACATTTATTTTTGTCTTTTTGTTACCATGTGGTCAAGCACTGGAACAGAACAAGGCTGTATATGAGCAATCCACTTTGCCTGACCATGCTCTGAGCAGGGTAGATGCATTAAATGAACTGCAGGAGTATCATCCAGCCCCAGTAAGCCCACTGTCTGCAGGGATGTTCCTCTACAGTCAGTTCCACTGCATTTTCACTGACTTCATCTTTATTGTTCAGAGCTCAAAGCAGAAATAATGTAGCAGTTTCCAACTGGTTGATAAACAGATAAAGCAACCTAGTCCATGACTCCCCAGTGATGATGGCTTCATCAGTGTGATAATATCCAGTTTTTAACATGCATCTTTGGGTAGGGTAAAATGCACAGACAGTATTGTTCTTGTTTAAATAGCACTTTCTACAGATAGGCTCCTTGGATTAACATCTTTCCTTCGTTCAACTGTCAAAAATAATTCATGCAACAGTGCGAAACATATTTGAGGCAAATAATAGTACAATAACAAATATAAACCACGTAGCATTGCACGGCAGATGAAGCAAAGGGGAAAAAAGATGAAAGAATTAGTAACTACAAGGATTGGGAATGGATTATTTTTAAAAGATAAACACAGAGTGATAAATATCAGTCTAAAAAGCAAAAGTGTGTGCAGTCTGGAAAGAAAGGTGTAAACAAGCAGAACACATCCTCTTTTTAAAGCAGTAGAAAAATAATTAGAAAATGTCTGGCAAGGGAAGCTAAGTCATCTTTAAAGACTGCCTACAAATAATATATAATGGATTTGATTACTTGCTTTTCTCTTTGCATACCCAGAGCTGGATGTTGCATCAGAGGAGAAACTAGCAAAGTCAAAGGGTTGAAATGAAGCCCTGAAGAGGAATTCAAAATAAATTCTCTATCATTTACATCCCTCCCTGTCCTGCTTAGGATTATAGGATTTTATATAATTGCTCATCACCTGGAAGCACATCTCAGTAGGACTCATCTACATAATGTTACACTTAAGCTTGTTTATCTGGAACAGCACAGCGAGTTTGCTTGAATCTTTTCATTTTCTTTTTCCTTTTATTTTCTTTTCCTTTTTTTTTTTTTTTCCCATCATACTGTTGCATGAAATGTATGCAGTGTTAGTTTGTGAGAGAGAAAAGCAAAGAATCATAAAACTCCATGGAAGAGGATTTCACAAGATGAGTGTTCC